>CM071938.1:11897500-12635000 GCA_036784905.1 Acrossocheilus fasciatus
TGTTTCAGCCATATTGGAAAATTGATCGGAGAAGCGAAACAGGGAATGGTCAGCTTAAGCATAGTTCTCCGCCAGGTTTTTAGAAGCAACCCTGAGAGGATAAAAAGGGATTGTGTTATAAGGACTAGTAAACAAATAGGCTACAAACACACAATGACACATGAACATGCATACACAAGTAACACTACACACATTCACACGCTACTAGCCTCAGAAACATTGACCTTTGACCTGGCTAAAGTGATTTAAACCTTAATACTGAATAGTTGCTGCATGTATAAATCATGTTATTGTAACCAACATGAATAGCTCACTTGAAATTTTTACATTTTGTCATTGTTTACTGAAGCCATTTGCATGAAGAACAGACCATTGTTTACTGATAATCTTGCTCACAAATCTCATTTGCATTTGTGTTTAATTCACACACATGGCGTCTTGATTCTGATGTGCCATAACCAAACGTCATATGCCTGCTTGAATATGCAGAATGGATAATGAGATTCGACATCTCAATCACAGATCTCAATGTTCCCAAAAGGTCAGTACACATATTCTAGGTTGTATTACATTAATGGTCACTGCCCTCTTTGTTAAATCATTTATGTACATACATACTAACTCACATGGACATGTAATCTTCTGCAGACCAGTACGACATGAAACACACATCCATAGTCCTGCATCTATCATAGTTTAGATTTACAATCAGAAGTAAATGATGTTCATGTCGATAAGAATGTTGTTGAGGCTCCTAAAACTAAACCATAATCCTAATTCTAAACCTAACACTAAAATCTGATTGATAGAAATTTTGCTCCATGATCAACAAGGATGTTTACCTGGGAACATGCCTTAAATGGATGAATCATATTAGGCCCAGCACACCACCAATAAACTGATCTGTACTGCTCTGCTTTATTTAAAGTCACATTTAAGAATTGTCTTAAATTGACTTTAAAAAAAGAAAAAAAAAATATGAGTTTGAGTTTAAATTGAATTGGGCACAAGACAAATAAGGCACACATTAAAAACAAACAAAAAATTGACTAATTATGTCTATTTTTTCCCTAACGGGAATATATTTTAATACACTGTAAAAACTGGTAATCTGTTACCTTAAAGAGACATTTTTACCTGACTTAACCAATAAAAAAATTAAATTTGTTGAAAACTGTGGAAAAAAGTGATGACAAATACAACCTGAACTCCAGAAATGTTTGGGATGTTTTTTATTTTTTTTTATTTTAATAAAATGAAAACTAAAAGACTTTCATATCACATGAGCCAATATTTTATTCACAATAGAACATAGAGAAATAACAAATGTTTAAACTGAAAAATATTATTTTATCCACTATCCACTATTTTATTAAAATAAAATTTTTATTTTAAAAATTTTATCCACTAAATGAGCTCATTTCAAATTTGATGCCTGCTACAGGTCTCAAAAAGGTTGGCACGGGGGCAACAAAGGGTTGAAAAAGCAAAAAAAAAAAAAAAAAAAAAAAAAAAAGAAAAGATTCAGCTGGGAGAACATCTAGTAACTTATTAAGTTAATTGACATCAGGTCTGTATAACATGATTAGCTATAACAGGGTATGTCTTAGAGAGGCAGAGTCTCTCAGAATTGATGATGGGCAGAGGCTCTCCAATCTGTGAAAGAGTGTGTAAAAAGATTGTGGAATACTTTAAAAACAATGTTCCTCAATGTCAAATTGCAAAGGCTATGCAAATCTCATTATCTACAGTGCATAACATCATCAAAAGATTCAGAGAAACTGGAGAAATCTCTGTGCATAAGGGACAAGGCCGAAGACCTTTGTTGGATGCCCGTGGTCTTTGGGCCCTCAAACGACACTGTATCAAAAGAGGGGGGAGACCTTCCAGCATGTTATAAGCGTTCAGTTCAAAAGCCAGCATCTCTGATGGCATGGGGGTGCATAAGAGCATACGGTATGGGCAGCTTGCATGTTTTGGAAGGCACTATGAATGCTGAAAGGTATATAAAGGTTTTAGAGCAACATATGCTCCCCTCCAGACGACATCTATTTCAGGGAAGGCCTTGTGTATTTCAGCAGGACAATGCAAAACCACATACTGCAGCTATTACAACAGCATGGCTTCGTAGTAGAAGAGTCCAGGTGCTGAATTGGCCTGCCTGCAGTCCAGATCTTTCACCTATAGAGAACATTTGGCACATCATTAAACGAAAAATATGTCAAAGACGACCACAAACTCTTCAGCATCTGGAAACCTATTTCAGGCAAGAATGGGACAAAATTCCAACTCCAAAACTCCAGAAACTCATATCCTCGATGCCCAGATGTCTTCAAACTCTTTTGAAAAGAAGAGGAGATGCAACACCATGGTAAACATGCCCCCGTCCCAACTATTTTGAGACCTGTAGCTGGCATCAAATTTGAAATGAGCTCATTTTGTGCATAAAATTGTAAAACTTCTCAGTTTAAACATCTGTTATGTTCTCTATGCTCTGTTGTGAATAAAATATTGAAATATATATATTTGAATAAAACCAGCCATCAAAACAATTGTAATTCTGCCAAACAGTAACACAAAAAATCTACCACGTTAACTTTAAATAAATAAATATTGAAGTCTGACAATTTAATCTATGTAATGTTTCTGGGAATATCCAACATATGATTAATGTGAAACATTTAATGAAAACTGAATTTCAAATTGTAATATGGTATAAAAAAAGAATTATTTAGGAATTAAATTTCAGGAAGTGATGGGATTTTAAGCTGGAATTTAAGCAAATTTCAGTTCTGTTCTGTATGATGATGCGTATTAAATCAATCATTAATTGAATTTTGTTGATTCTTATGAGCTGTGTACACTTAAGAATGAAATCTTCTGAGATGTAAATAATAGTGCCTTTCCTTCAACTGAATTTCTGCTTGAGTAAAAAACAGATGATAAAAACATCTGTTCCTGTACTAAACAGTTGCTTACAGGAGTTTGAGCCAAAATAACCTTTCTCTTGTCAAGTTGCAAACACATAAGGAGGTCCTTCTTAATTTATTTACTTTATTTTAACAGTTATTTTTAAACTGAAAACACACTTGTAGCCGAAGAAGCAATATTGTTTATAATATAATAACTTCTTAAATGATTTTCTTGATTAATTCCTTATATGTACTGTAGTGACTAACCAACACTAAAATGTACATGAATACACTGTGGAAAATGAGAAATCATAACACTCAATATACTGCAGTCTCTCTGCAGTTCCATCATACATAGCCAATCGTATTTTTCATAGAAGCATCACAATGCTCAAATATGGCAGCTGCAGGAATGGAAGTCCTATTTATCCTCCAGCAGTAGCTGATAGACACACATAGAGAAACAGGGGGTGAGAGGGGGATCAAGACAAAGAAATAAAGAGACAAGAGCAAGCTGATCAAGGAGGAGACATTAGCTTTGATGCTCTGCAGGCTCATTAGTTGTGTTTGGTTATCAGGATGAAGTTCTTTGAGGGTGTCAGTAAATGAATGTTAGATGTCAGAAGAGGGTAATGAGAGGTTAAGACACAGCACTCCACCTCTCATGCTCTGCTGTCTGTTTATCAGCACCCGACACACTGAGCCCAAAATAACATTGATCAGTGTCCCAAAAAAAAAAAAAAAAAACCCTCCTCAATAGGCGACTCACTCACTATAAAAGATTAGAAAGGTCACATTAAAGGAGTGGTTCATTCTCCAAAAAAATTATGTCAGCATTTTTGAGCAATGGGTTTCCTGTGATTTTTTTTATTTTTTATAATAGAACTTTGGTTTGAATAATAATAACACACACACACACACACACACACACACCATACCATGTGCACACACACACACACACACACACACACACACACACACACACACACACGTTGGGTTTCCGTGTTTTATGGGGCAATCCTATTGGCATAATGGTTTTTATACTGTAAAATCGTACTTGGTTACTGTCGTAACCTCGGTTCCCTGAGATACGGAACGAGTACTGCGTCTTGATAAAGACGCATATGGGAAAAAGCCTTTTTTCTCCTGAACTGAAGTCTTATTCAATCACGCAGTGAAACTGCATGACTATTGGTTCATGCAGTGTGTAAAAAAACGAACCAATGTGTCGGCAGCGGAGCTGCACGAGCCTATGGCGACGAAGCCCGCCAAAGCCCGCCAGAATGGGTGGGGCATCTGGCTATATAAGCGGCCGCTTCGCCATAGGATCCTCAGGTTACTTCGACTGAAGCGACGACTGAGTCGTGGCAAAGTACACAGTACTCGTTACGTATCTCAGGGAACCGAGGTTACGACAGTAACCGAGTACGTTCCCTGTCGATACTCCACTCGTACTGCGTCTTGATAAAGACGCATATGGGAACTCAATTCAATCACGCCGTGCTAAGGCAGAGGAATGACTGCATAATATTACTCCATAAGCATTTAATGCCCACAGGGAAGTTCAATAGTATGCTCCAGGCTAAGCGAGCTAAACTCATAGAGGTTATGCTCGGCCTGGGTGATCATTCCTTATGACCCTTACATACTCAGTACTTCCAGGACCGAGGTATGCAAGAAACCAACTAGAGAGCTTGAGCGCATTGCGGTCAAGAATTCTCTGTCAGGATTGTTCCCATAACGTATACATGTATGCTCATCTAAGCAGAGAGGACCCTAGCCTGTAAGGCTGGTACATCCAGGCTATAAAACCTAGCAAATGTGGATGGCGAGGCGACCGAAGGTTCGTAGACTGAAGCGACTCAAAAGGAGGGCAGGTCCCATGTAGGGACGGTGAGGGGCAGAGGCTGATCCAGCCTCTTGGCTCCCCTCAGAAAACGGACAACTGAGTTGTCTCTGCCTACTGATTGGCCTGCTATAGGGGCATGAAAGGCCGCTATAGCCGCTACGAACACCTTGAGTGTGGAGGGGGAACGTCCTTTATCCAGCAGCTCCTGCAGGAAGGACAGAACCACCGCCAACTCGGAGGTAGATGGGTTTTCACCGCGGTCTAGGCACCAAGTGGAGAAAACAGACCACTTAAGGGCGTAGAGGCGTCTCGTGGATGGGGCTCTAGCCTCAGAAATGGTGTTTAACACTCGCTCTGGGAGGCTGGTAGGCTCCCGTCGAGCGGCCACAGGTGGAGAGCCCACAGCTCGGGCCGAGGGTGCCATATTGTTCTGTTTGCCTGAGAGAGGAGATCCCGTCTCAGGGGCACGGGCCAGGGGGCTGCTGTGAGCAGCTGAACCAGCTTTGACAACCAAGGTTGGTTTTCCCACAAGGGGGCTACCAATAGAACCTTGTGTCCTTGTTCCTTGATCCGCCTGATGACCTGAGGGATCAGGGCGATCGGAGGGAATGCGTAAAGGAGGAGGTCGGGCCAGTCGTGGGCCAACGCGTCCCTGACCTTCGAATAATAAATTGGGCAGTGAGAGCTGTCTTTGGAGGCGAAAAGATCTACTTTTGCCTTGCCAAAGATCTTCCAAATCATCTGAACCGTCCGCGGATGGAGCATCCACTCTTCTGAGGGGACATTGCTCCGAGATAACATATCTGCTCCTTGGTTCAATTTTCCCAGCAAGTGTGCTGCCCTCAGCGAGCGCAAATTGCGCTGAGCCCACTCCAGAAGTTGCTCTACCAGAATGAAGATGCGCTTCGAGGAGAGACCTCCTTGGTGATTTATATAGGACACCATGGACATGTTGTCTGAGCGAATCAGCACATGGCGTCCTATTAGGTCTGGCAGAAAAACCCGGCAGGCTCGACATACTGCTAGCATTTCCAAGCAGTTGATGTGGAGGCCGTTCTCTGCTTCCGACCAATGGCCAAAGGTCGTTTTGCCTTCGCACAGCGCCCCCCAACCTGTGTTGGAGGCATCTGTCGTGACAACCTTCCTGTTGCAGACCATTCCCATAGCCACGCCCTTCTCCATCCATCGTGGGTTCTTCCAGGGGGCCAGGGCTGTCACACAGGCCTGGCTCGCCCTGATATGCAGGCATCCGTGACGCCATGCGTGGGGTGGAACCCGTGGTTTCAACCAGCGTTGGAGGGGCCGCATGCGAAGCAGGCCCAGCTGTAACACTGGCGATGCTGCGGCCATGAGGCCCAGCATTCTCCAAAACGCTTTGAGGGGGCGAGCGGTGCCGCTCTTGAAGGAGGCTGCGAGTTTCTGACATGCTGTCATCAGCCAGCTCTTCGTCACTTCCCTCGAACGAGACCAGACCGCTCGCACTTGCAGAGGGACGCTGGTCAGGTTGGGAAAAAAGAACGGGAGAAACCTCTCAGTGTGGCGCGAGAGAGGCACACGGGATCTGAGCCGACGTGAGCTCACTCTCAGCTGGGCACTGAGCTCCTCTGCCCCGCTGTTTTTTCCTCACAGGTCCCTGGGAGGAAGAAAACGGGAGGGCGCGAGGGGCGGAGTCACTGTCTACGGCAAGCAGGCTTCTAGGATCAGCGAGGCGAAGTCGTCGTCGCTGAAGGAGAAGAAATCTGAGGATCCTATGGCGAAGCGGCCGCTTATATAGCCAAATTCCCCGCCCATTCTGGCGGGCTTTTGCGGGCTTCGTCGCCATAGGCTCGTGCAGCTCCGCTGCCGACACATTGGTTCGTTTTTTACACACTGCACGAAACAATAGTCCTGCAGTTTCACTACGTGATTGATTAAGATTTCAGTTGAGGAGAAAAAAGGCTTTTTCCCATATGCGTCTTTATCAAGACGCAGTACGAGTGGAGAATTGACAGGGAACTGTATTTTCTATATTATGTATGTTTTATAAGCTTGTTTCCTCATGGGGACCAAAAAAAAGCAAATTTTATTTTTGCAAACACAAAAGCTATAAAATTAATTGTTTTATTTGAAACTTTTTGAAATGTGGAAAAAAGGAAGAATATCAATGTAAAAGTGTTTAGTTTTTTTGCACAAAAAAAAAAAAAAATATCGGGCATGTTCAATTAAATGTTTTATTGGGTTACAATATTGTGACAAAAGAAAGCTATCTATCTTTTAAAACTGATTGAATTCATCCAAGATTTCCATCTAAAATTTGTGAGTTTAATATTTTATCTAGTATATTAAAATATGTACTTAATAAATGAAAATATACTGCATAGGAATGATTAATCTGTGTGTAAGAAACAAACTTATATTTAATGCATTATTAATTGAAAAAGCCTTCTCATTAAGTGCTCATACCATGGAAAGCAATGTCTAGTTAACCCAAATGATCTTTTTAATTTCTGACACCTAATTAATTCACAGATTCTTCAACATGACCTTCAAAAAAAGAACATTATAGTTAATACAAAAGTTCATATATATCTGAGATCTATAGAAATAAAAGCAAAAAATATCCTTAACAGCATTAAAGTGATGTTCATTTGTCTTCATTTACTCACCCTCATGTCGCTTGCTCACTTTTGTTCATCTTCAAAACACAAATGAAGATTTTAAACATTTTTTTAAACATTATTTAAGTATGGTTGAGCTTCAGTTTATGTGCTGCATATATCAATATTTAGATTTAAATAAAAGTCTAAATTAAATCTGTTTATCATATCGTTTCAATAGACTTTCAACAGAGGGACAGAAATCTCTCAGATTTCAATACAAAATACCTTTATTTGAGTTTCAGAAATGAACAAAAAAGTCTGATGTGTTTGGAATGACATGAGGCTGAGTAAATGACAAGTCTTTTTTTTTTGGGTGAACTATCAATTTAAAAGTGTGATTGCACAATATTCATGCCAGGAGCCTGAATGATAACACAGCGTTCTGTAAACACCCTTCTTCTCTATTCAAAGGAACATGTTAACTCAACAGATTTTAAGCTCCAATAAATTATTCCTGTCTGATGTGGTGTCTACTGTTACACACATCACAGCCTCCCCAACATCATGGCGCTATGACGATCATCATTTACATTTCTGTGTAATTACAAAGCATCTGGGCAAATCTGCTCTCCCCTCTTGTTAGTAATTAATTCCAAACAAGCCACTGCTGCCATCAATGCAAAGTCACAACCAGTGACCAGCATCTCCATGGCAAACTATCCTCACTATTTCATGCAGAGTACATAACAGCAAGCCATGTGTCCTTGGAGGCAATTAACCCAGAGTTAATTAGAAAAAGAGTCATGTGATTCCATTGGACGAGACAGAAGTGAGGTTGAGGTTGATTTAGAGCAACGCTCTAATCATGGCACAGTCCTGGAATTAATCACAAATGAGCGTATACGTGTACAAATCCATTACAAAGCATTACAGTATGACAAAGAAAGTGAAGATGCTAGCAGAGAATCACTTTGAGGAATAACACATCATTTCTGTGTTTTTGTATTTCATACATACATAGGCATGAAGACAAAAGCTAGAATGAAACACTCAAAGCCAAAAACATGCAGACACAACAGTTCTCAAAATATTAGTCAACAAATACCATTTGTAATTTATTTGTTTGTTAAGATTTCTTTTAAATCATTCCGATGGATGAATCCGAATATAATGATTACATGAACACTGAATAAAGTAATCATGTTATTGCGCGTTTTTGCATACACTGCACAAATATACTGAGTATACCAACCATCCTCCTTAGCTTTGTTTTAAAAAGCAGACTAAATATTTATCTATTTCAGTCCTAATTAGGAGATGACAAACACACAAAGCTTTGTAATGATGCTTATATTAATCAAGCAGTAAAAAAATTCCTATTCCTGTGCCGATAACAGTCTGCAGATCTTACCCTGTACCACTTCATAGACGATGAGTGGAAAGAGAATTTTAGATTGACACAAATGTAATTTATTATATTTAACAACAATTTCAGCTCATTCCATACACTATATACACACCATTAAGCCATTTCTACATCATTGCACATGTGCAATATTTTCCAGTTTCAGTTTTCCATCCGATTAAGTGTTTACATGTCTGGATTAGAAAATGGTTTATCCCACCCATTTCAAACCAATTGAAATTTTAACTGATGTGGGCATTTTTATTCCAATTTAGGTGTTCACATAGAGCATTTTCATTCAGATTGGACTTTTAAACCAATTGCTAAGCACACCTAACAGACATGTGCCGGTATTCAGTGATACAACATAATGCAGTTATGAACATCCATGGTATTATTTGTGTATCTTTTTGGCATAATGAGGCCTATGATCAACCAGTTCCAAAAAGAAATACAAAACCTTTGCTAATTGAAAGAAAACGAGTTGACAAAAAGATTGAATCCATGTTTTGGTGATAATACAGCACAATGAGAGATGTACAAGCTATTTTAAACACAGTATAGGGTAAAGGATTTTCAGCACAGCAAAAAGGGTAAAAAGTCAAGAACTGCTAAATATTAAATTAGAATTGCTGCAAGTATGATAATGTTTCAAGATATTTAGATTGTTATTTCACTTTCCTCAAGAGTTCATCGTACTACACAGAATAACTCAGGAGCTCTTAAGCACATGAAGAGCTTACTGTAAGTGAGATATGACAGTATAATTGAGTGTCCATTTTGCAATCATAAGTCAGTGAAGACAAGTGTGTGTGTGTGTGTGTGTGTGTGTGTGTGTGTGACTGGAGAGTACTGGAGAGCATGAAGATGAATTTGATCTGTCTAAGACAGCCTTGTGCCATATCTCTAAAGAGTCGAGATGGCAGACTCTGTGAACATTTTGCTGTGCCCTGAACCTCTGTGTGTGCTGCTGGACAGAGTTTGATGTCCCTGTGCAACATCCTCCATCATCTCATCCGCAACCTTGAATTAAACACCTGTAACAACAGGACGCAGACTGACATATGAGCTGCAGACTGACAGAACATTTCCCATGTGGTTACAAACATCAGTCTCCCCTCGTTCTGTACTCCGATTTCAAGGATCTGTTACATAGCCTTTTATTTATAATTCTTTTTCTTGTGTTATTATTCCATTAAATTACAAAGTATATTGTATGTAAATATAATAATTAAAAAGTGTGATGTGAAAAAAATAATGATAATATTCAATATAATATAAATATATAACAAAATATTTAACAATAATTTGCATAGAATTTCCACAATAGAGGGTAATAGTGTGGATCTGGAGTTGATTAAATCCTGCAAATCACTGAATTTCTGTAAAGTATTTTGTTGCATTTTCCGAATACTTCACATTCGGATTCTAAGAGTATTTTTTTTTTTCAGCCTCCTGAAATTGCAGTGTGGAGAACCATACCTTTCTGAAGGTCTGACCACTGTTATTACTCCACTCTCCAGCAGTGCAAAAGATATTCATCCACCTCTCTCTCTCTCTCTCTCTCTCTCTCTCTCTCTCTCTCTCTCTCTCTCTCTCTCTCTCTCTCTTTTCCTCCACCATTTAAACCCTGTGACTGATATTTTCAGCTGTGGAGTCAAACAGCCAAATGAACACACTCTCTAACAGAAATAGAAAAAGCCAGATGTTTCTCTCGCTCACTCATGGGAAACTAAAGCCAAGCTGAATACCAGGTCTCACCTGTAATGATCTGAATCATTCCAGACACCCTGTTGGGCAGTACACATGCTGCTGATTACCTGAAATTTCATCTTGGGTGGAAAAAAACCTGAATGCAACAGTTTCAGATGACATCTATCTATGATTAATAATAATAAAATAAAATAAAAAAATAAAAAACAGCAAAATTGAATTGCTCCCTTTTCAATTCATAAGTTAAGGAATTTGAATTGGAATTACATACACTGTTAAAAAAGAAAAAAAAAAAAAAAAAAAAAAAAGGGAAATGTACTGGTAACTAAAAAGCATCATAATAATGTGCAAAAATAAAAATACAGGTGAAACTGAAATAAAATAAATAAAATCAATACGGAAATGTCTTCATATTAATGCACTACACTGTGCCCTGTTTTTATTTTTTATTTTATTTTTTTGCGGCACTGTAGGATAAAAAATTCAATGTAATTAAAAAAAACAACAACAACAACTCACTACAGTTAATGCGTTCTGGGAAATTGAAGTATTAGAATATAAATACAATGTAAATAAAACATAAAATAAAAATATACACATTTCTATTTCAAGGCTTATGTACCTTTACATTTCAAGACTGTAATGTCTTTAAACAATTCCAGGCAAGATTTAAAGCTTGTCTTGAAAATGTAAGTAAGTAAGTTAGTAAGTCGGTAGGTAGGTTGACAGACAGACAGACAGACAGAAATTAGAAATTAGATTTTATTTTAATTCCACTTACACTGCATTCAAATTTGAACTACAGTTCTGCATCATATATGCTACAGAACATCAGTTCAAATATGATTCAAATTAAGGAACTAAATTGGAATTTAGATTACATTTAGATTTAGTAAAAATCTGAATGCTGTGCAACCTTGGTTAAAAAAAAAAAAAAAACTCTATAGTGAAGAGAAATGAGAAGGAAAGCATAATATTGCCTTGAAGGATGTATTACACACTGGCATTTGTAAATTTGCACTCCTCTTGATAATTTTTTCAACCATTTCTGAATACAGCAGCATAAACTAGGGGCAACATATCCCTTAATGCACATTCAAAGGAAAAAACATCTTCATGCAAAGAGAGCCATAATGGATGTGCAGATTTTTACTAGTGGCACATCTAGCAGCTGCAGGGTGAAGGCACAGCGCCTTTGTTGCCTAATTGACTGCATGTGGCGGAAATAGACATGAATGGGGTGTCAGACCGGAGCCAGAATGGAACATTTGGATGCGGAACTAAAGAAGCCGCCTTATCGGTGAACACATACACACAGACCGTTCGCTTTTACAAAGAGATAGAGGAGACACGCACACATACACACAGCCATGAAAAGACCGAATCCAGTGTCCTGTGACACTCTGATAACATTGGAGCAGTTTGAAATGTTTTCAAGAATGGTTTTTACCACATCTCGAGACCCATCAGGACAATAAAACATTTCAGTTGAGTGTATAAATTTAGATTTATAGTGCTGTGCTACTTTTGAAGAAAATAAAAGGCTGTTGAAACTTTAAACAGGCAAGGTGGAAACCCACAAGATGGCAGAAATAGTGATTTATTGCTGTTTGTGTGGTGCACATAAGATTGGAAAGATCTATTGTGCTCACTTGGGGGAATTGTGTCTACTGATAGCATTGTTTATTTGCACATGCTGTTTTAGAGTCTAAATTGTGCAAATCAGCTAATAGAAAGTTAGAAATGTATTTATTTATTTACAAAAACACTTGTGGTCTAATGTTAACTGAATTGGCCCCTTTGTGTACTGGCAATATTGTTCATTTATAGTTTATCCACTTATTTTATGCTTTTCCTTCACAGCACTTTTGTGTTTTTCCTTCAATCTAATGACACAAGCAACAAGCAGCTTGCAAACAGCAAAAGCAATTTCTGCTTATTCCCGTTTCCTCTCTTTACTGTAGCACATAATTGTGATAAACATTGTTGCAGGACATTTTGCATGAAAATATGTATTTCCAGGGGCTCGTTGAATTACCATGTTTATGGTTCATTAATTTTTTCCTACAGCCCCTGAGCTGCAAGCCACAATCCTTGAATTCCTTTCAGAAACCTCAATTATGCTAACGAGATCAAGGCATTTAGTCCTATTAAACCTGTTAAAGTTTGCTGCATATCGTTCTGGCTTGCTAACTTCAAAAAGAGAGAGCAAGAGAGAAAGAGAGAGAGAAAGTATAAAAATGAGTAAAACATACAGGCAAAATTGCATTAATGCGATTATAAGATTATTGAGAGCTGCACACCTTTGCATCTGTTTTTAACATACATTATAAACTCGCAGGGAGCTCATTATAATTGTCAGAAGGGTAGCTCTTTGAAGAAGAGTGTTAACAAGAGAATACATTATAAAACTGAAAGCTCTACAGGCTCACTACTTTTCTTAGAGCCGCATGGTCCCCCTGGCATTAAGCACTCAAGTTCTTTATGTCAAGGGCCAATAGAGACAAAAGCCCCATTTCAATCCCATTATGTTTAATTTTGGTCTACTTAGACTACTTGCTGCTATGATTATACAAGACTGTTGTGTACTAGATGACTATAAATGTCAAGAGCTCATACTTACAGTAACAAACCCCTAACTATTAGTATTGAACCTCCAAATATAAGTTATTCCATATATGTTGTGCTAAGAACATGAACGACATGACAAATAATATTAATGAGCAAAGATACTATTACTTTTCAAAAAAAAAAAAAAAAAAAATCCCCTGGAGATGACAACAATCCAATAAATTTACAACAAAAGAATCTACCAATCATAACAAAAAGCATCTTAGAGGAGTTGAGAGGACAACAGAGGATGGACTCTTTCAGTGGAGGAAGCGTTGTTATGGATTATAGACTAGTATTTTTGCCAGATGTATTTATAATTAAAACATCATAATAATGGATTTGTTCACAAACAGCTTTTCATGTCACAGGGCATTAATTGGTGGGCTGGAGTCATCTGAATTACTTATGATGTTTTTATCAGCTGTTTTTGTAAATTTGCATTCTAATGGCACCCATTCATTATTTGTGAGAAAGTGATGCAATGGTTTTTCTCCAAATCTGTTTAGTTGAAGAAACAAACCCATCTACATTTTGGATGGTCTGAGGGTGAGTACATTAAGCAAATTTTAATTTTTTGGGTGAACTGTTCCTCGTACATGGCATATTCAACATAATGGAATTATAAAGTGCTGATCTGCTACAAACTAGTGAAATATTACCATAGATATTGATATCCCAGGCCTTCAAGCTACATGTACGAGTGTCCGTCAAAGATAATATAACATGTTGGTATTCAGTGGTACTGGTATCATCTAACACGATTCTGCCTCTTGGAACATATTAACCGCACATTTTGAAAAATGACTTTGCAGGATGAAAGTAATTATTGGTCGTAAGTGTGTCACCACAGGGCATGAAGTGGACTGAGTTGAAAAATTCTCTTTGTGGGATTGGATTAACAGTTGGGCGCTCTCTGTTTCCTTCACTCTCTCTCTCTCTCACACGTACCAGCTGGCGGGCAGAAAGAGTGAGTGAATGCTTTCAGCCCTTTCTGGATCAGATTAGTTCAGGCCAGTCAGAGGATGTGTGTCACCTTTCTTGCCCCCTCCAGCGCCACACGTGCACTGTGATGTCGGGTTTTGGTTGTGAGAGAAACATTCTGCCAGGAATCATAAACAGATACAACATGAAATCTCCCTTCTGGCTATGCGCATTCTAGCCAGCTAAACCATATTCTTTGATAAGTGAATACATCCAATACACACTGAATATGCATAGCTGTCTCTTCTTCAAATAATAATAATAATAATTAAGAAAAAGACAATTAGAGATATACACAAGTATAGTAAAACGAATCTCATCTGAGTTTTGGTTTAAACATGCTGTGATTTGTTTTTTATGGAAAACATTCAGAAAAAGATCCCTACAGCCTGACAGATATCACTGAAATAGGTGTCATGAGATATCAGACCTGTCACTGTGACAGCCCTAGGCTCTGTAAACAGCACAGAAGAATCTATTGTTTAACAATCCATTGTTTATCAGAAGTTCTGTCAGTCATTTTGAGCTCTCTGTCAGTCATTTTGCAAGGGCTGGGTTTCCTGATATGAAGTGAAATGGTTAACATCACATACAGCACCTTTAAAGCTAGTCAGGAAGCCATTATAACACTAAAGTTCATTGAATTTCCTTTATAATCCATTGGAATGTGGAAAAGTAAAACCTTGTTTGATGTTAAATCGTGGTCGCTCTTAGTGGCTGAAATCAGTGTTCATATCGCAGTGCTCATTATCATACAAATGAGCATGGATCTAATTAAGGCCATCCTAAATCAAACAGGAATTACAAAATGACTCGAATCCAATCAAGTATATTTGTTGCTCCCTCCTTATGTGAGAGACATGGAAATATGTCTAACTACTTACTTCTTTTTTTTCCAATCATGCTGAAGGTCGACCTTTTGTAAGAACAGACTGCATATTTATAGTTATCACAAGATTTTAACCAGCATGTGTTTTAGTAAACATACTTGTTTCTATTGTCAAAAATCATACTACCATTTTGTAGCGTTAGAAAATCTGAACGGCCTACTACAGGTGCAAATGAGCAGTAAACAACAAAGCGCACAGACTGAAATATTGTATTCCACAATATGTTAAACTTGACCTCTTATTTCATTTTTCACTCATTACTTGATTGGACAGTGAAAAGTTAAAAGGTACAGCTAATCAGTTAATCTATTGTGAAGTGAAAAGTTGCTTGTTTGTAATAAATCCATCATTAAGATGTTTTTACTTTCAAGGGATCCATTGGTGAGCAAGCGATGTAATTCTAAATTTCACTAAATCTGTTCTGATAAAGTAACAAACTAGTTTTCAGCATATTTTCATTTTTGAGTGAACTATCCATCTATCTAAATGTCTTCTAAGACTTCTGTACACAAAATTAAGTAAAGCAAATAATAAAAAAAAAAGAACCTACAAAAATAACTACACAATAAAAAAGGGATAGTTTTATCATCGTTTACTCACCCTCATCTCATTCCAATAGCGTATGATGATGAATGACGACTGGACCCCTGTTGGTAGATCCCATAACAATTCTGCAAACTCCATTGACAGCTTCATTATTTTAACAGATCCTTTACCAGTGCCCAATTTTTGGACTGTGAAATGGGCTTAGCTCTTTACAGTCAGCTAGGGTTGCTTCATTTGATTTTTAGGAAATTAAGGGACACTCTCCAGTACTACATATGCCATTTCAGATTTAAATAAACCATCAGTGACAACTATCAAACTAAACTGAAATGCTACACAGTGCTAGTGGAAAGCCAGGTGGGTGACATTCCAACAATTCAGTTAGCAGTACAACCCCTACACTGTCTTGAGGTGAATAATGACTGTTATTCCACCTGCTCCTCAGGTCTGCTCTAAGATAAAAACCTATGAAACACAGACAAATCAAACACTCATTTGATGATGCAGACAGAAATAATTGCAAAAGAAATGGGAAAAGAAAATACAAACTCTCATTGAGTGCAAACCTCAGCTTAACTAATAGCAGTCTGCACATATCAAAAACCCAACAGGCTGTTTGAAAGTCAGAAAGTGTGCGTCTGTATCTCACACTTACCAATTCCTGTCAAGAGTCTCCTTAATGTTTGATCTCAGTGGAAGACTTTGAACAATGGCACTTGTAGGAAACTATTCATTAGCGCTTCATATCTGACTTGGTTTACTTATACTGTGGCATTAACACAGTTTGTAAAACAGAAAAATTGAGTAGTGTAATGAAAATCTGTAACAATGGAAAAATTGGCAGGTGTTGGCAAAATCTCTGCCTGTATACTACATATAAATATTTTATTTTATTTCTTGGGAAAATCAGGAACATTTTGTCATCATTTACTCATCCTCATTTTGTTCCAAACCTGCATGACTTCCTTTCTTTCTTGCAACACAAAAGGAGACCATCAGTCAGAATGTCATTGCTGCTGTTTTACATACGAAAAAAAAAAAAAAAAGCGAATGGACAATATTGTAGCATACAAACAGCAACATAAAAGTGGTCTGTATTACTTGCATCCATTAAATTCAAATATCCTCAAGACATGCCATGTTCCTGTGGTAGATCAACTGGTAGCATTAACAACACCAACATTGCCCAATCCCCCAGGAAACTCACAGACAAATAAAATGGATACAGAGAATAAAATATGTAATTTCTGTTAACAACACCTGCCATATGTATAAACTTTGTCAATATCATTGGTTCTTTTTTTTTTTTTTTTTTTTTTTTTATCTGGAAAAGAATGTCTGTGGCATTTGACAAAATAGCTCTTTCCATTACGTTCACAGGTTTGATATGACATGAAAATGAGTAAATGTTGACATTTCAGTAAATAATTCCTTTATTGGTATGAGGTATTTTATGTCAAGTTCATTTTTGTATAGTGCTTTTCGTAAATTGTTTCAAAACAAGTTAAAAACAATATATATATATATATACATAAAGAAATAAATAAATTAAAACATCCCAGTGAGTCAGCCAAAGGTGAATGTCAAGGAAAAAAATATCCATAGTATGTTTAGGTAGTGGAGTGAGATTTAAAAAATAGAATAAATAAAAAAATTAAAAATAATCATTTTAAAAAGCATACGTATTACTCCAACTGGATTGATGGCACCGAGGACTAATTTTTTAAGTTACATGAAGATATTTACAGCTAATCCCACTACATCACTGCAGGAAATGCTTCATTATGGATTTCCTGCACAGTTCTCTCAGTGGTCTAGGAAATAGTGATCTTTTAATAGATGCTCTAATTTTGTTAATTACGGTTCAACATGGCTGAGCAAAGGGTATTAGAATATCGATGGTGACATTACAGAAAGCAAAATGTGATACATTGATAAATCGCACCTAATATTTTCATCATAGGAAGCGGTCAGACCCACTTTCTCTATCTTACCATATACTTGCTTTTATATTGACTGGAGGAACATCAGCAATACTCTCTATTGACCGCTCAAAGAGTGAACTGCTAAATGTCTTTAAAATGAAATGCACTGTTAAATCCAATGAACTGCCACAGCCTTTACTGTTGGAGGAACAAAAGAGGAGAGATATTTGTTCTTTCTCATCCTCTCACCCTCTTTCTCTCCTTTCATTGAAAAATAAACGTCAGTCTAGGCGTCTAGAGTCAGACAGAGTGAATAATGTAATTCTTGGGTAGGGACGTCTGGACAGAGAGAAAGAAACTACACATTCATACAACATACAAGTATAAATAATGTGTATGAGTTTCTCTCTCTCTCTCTCTCTCTCTCGCTCACACACCCACACACACTAACTTATTAGCTGTCTCCACATAAGCACAGGAATGCCATGTAACTTATAATGACTGAACACAATTGCCTCAGTGTTTAGCTCTCAGCAACTGACATCCACATGTGATGTTTGTTATCCTGCTAAAATAATACTGTTGATGGAAGTGTGATTAGACAAGATGTATGTAAATAAACAGACCCTTTACAGCTATTCTTGATATTCACTGCAAATATGTATTTAAATTATATTATTATTGCCATCGTTTTCAGACTTTTTCCCTGCCCTCTTCCCATTTCTTTTCTCTGTCTTTTTGTGCCAAGGGTCATGGTCAGCCTATCCTGCAGACAGACTCTGTCCTGCCAAGCAGACGACCACTTTGGATGAAAGCATGGCACTGTTAATCTGCCAGCCAAATGCTGTGGCTTCCAAACGTCTTCAGAGCCAAGATGGAGACCTTGTGGTCAGACGGAGAATGCTTGTTTCCACTGAAGGTGTGGTCGACCTACCAAGAAGCTCTGAAATTCTAGCGGATGTGAACATGCAGTCACACCAGACGATTTGTTTGTGTTTTATCTCCAACTGAAAAGTTTAGTCATAGAGCTCTCGAAGAAGAGAAACATCACTTTGACAGATATAAAGTGGGAATAAATTGAGATCAAATTGACATATTTGCTTAACTCTCCAGCTCAGAAGAAAAGTCCCCAGAAATCTCCCATCTCTTCTGCAGTTTCAGAAGAGATCTAAACCGCGTCTCAATCTGTACACAAATTTGCTAAGATACTAAAATCTACAATCAAAAATCATATTCAAACACTTCTGAGTTAGGCTGTTCACATTAATTTTATAGCTCTCTGATCATAATATGTGTCAACAACTGTCACATTTGTTCCTATTTTTTTATCTTAAAAGTTTATTTTATTGACGCTCCATTAAGTCTTAGAAGCAATGAAAGAGAAATCTCTAGAAATGTTCCTTTGGGCTTTTATGTCAGCAATATTTTACTTTGCTGTCAGCAACAACTCTCTTCATAATTTATGACTGATATAATCACCTCATACTACAGTGTGAAGTTGTTATTAAGCCAAAGATTAGAGCACAGATCTGTTCTCAGTAAAACAAAATAATAACAAGTCAAATTTAAGCAAAGTTTATGAAACACAAGCTAGCAGATACTGTAGTAAACCTTCTAATAAACCTTAACTTTGGAACCACAAACTGACAAATCAACCGGAAACGTCTTTTTGCAGCAAAAAACTTTGATTTTGTGATGCAATTCAGTGCAAGCTATTATTTCTTTTATTCTCTAACACACAGATGGACTCAGAGTTCAAAGATGGACTCGCACTGACATTGGTAAATGTTTACATGCACTCACGCAGCCGAACGCACAGAGTGTATTGCTCATGGACACTGAAATGTCCGCCGCAAGATGCTTTTTACTGCTCCATTTAAGGTCAATTTAAAATAAAAAGAATAAGGCAGAAAAAAAAAAAAAAAACACTTTGCACCTTTGGCGGAAATTACAGCGTAAAACACACACTTTCAGATAGGACTAGTGTCTGAGAGGATGAGGAGGACAACCATTTACTCTGGATCTCTTTGACTTCTCTTAAAAGCCCAACATTACAGCCAATGTCCTTGAGAGTCTTTTAGCACACACCAAGCACAATCACAGAGGAACGGCTTGTACTTCAGCTTTCCATCTTTGTAGAGATTAGTTCACAATAAGGAACAACAGAGCACAAATGAAATAAAATGTGTTATCAATGCAAGGAAAGAAGACAACAACAGCAACTAAAGACTGTTTAAAATCTCTGTTCACTGACTGCCTGTATTAAGTGAGGAAAGGAAAAATAATCTGTATAATAAAAGGTAACATACATAGGTACAATAACTTGAAAGAAAACATTTATCATGGATTCCTTGTCCAAAACATGTGTGCAAGTCTCATTACTAAAACGTAAAACTGACTTTCAGAAAAGTTACTGTTTGCATGGTGGTAGCATGATGTTTTGATATTGTTTTTATACACCAGTTAAATAAACAAGAACTAAATATTGAGTAGCTTACATTTATGACAAAATATTGCAAAGTTATGTTTTTACTCCTTTACTCCAAACAGAACTGCTTCAAGGTACAAAAATGTTGAACAAAGTGTACAAAATACTATAGAACCCATTATAATCACTCATGCTGTCTACACTGGATTTGTAGATGGCGTGACACAACAAATCCCGACAGTTAATGCTGCCGCATTCTATTTATGACATATTGACACAAATTTCAAATGATTTTCAATGGTCGCTTTGTTGCGTCAAGTGTAGACAGACTGGTGTAGACACGGTGTAAGCCTTCTTTTGTTCCGCAGACATTTCCCTCTTTTGTTTTTTATCTGCCATCTCTATCTTTCTGTCGTCGCTAGGCTCAGCTAATGTCCGTACTGTGCACTGAGCGCTCTCTCCTCCACATCATGAGTAGACACGCCCCTTACTTCTGATTGCCAACAAGTTTGTTTTGGTACTCGGCCCGACTCAGTTTTCTAAAGCGTTTTTGAAAAAATACATACCCCACCTTTAAGTGCAATGTGCTGTGATGTCACAATCGTGTTGCATTGTGGTATGTGGGACTGCCTGAAGTGTACATATCAATAGACTCACTCCCTCTGTCAAAATCAAGAGGTCAAGGGTTTGTCAGTATAAACTTCCCTCGTCCACTTGAGGAAGTGGAATGCACTTAAAAATGGCAGCAGGGTTTCCACAGATGGGAAGGGCTTAAGGAAGTTCATGAGTATGTCTAAAAGTGAAGGGAAATGTAACCCTAGCTTTTCAGGCATGAATGATTCAGTGTTTTTGAATGAATCTGTTCAGAAAGACTCAGTGACTCACTCACATGAGACAGGCCTGTGGTGGTTTCATATTGGTGTTCAGGAGAGCTAAAGCCTTTTCAGGTCAGGGGTTCTCAAAGCATTGTGCATGACCTAAGTGAGATCCTGCATTTAATCCAATAATCTGGCTGGAAATAAAATGTTATTGCTATTGTCGTGTAAAGCAGGTCATTCTTAATCTGCCTAGTATATAGAAACATTCCCCGTCCTTGTTCCTAGAATAATCCCTGATAATGGCAAACCTAACAGGCCTGTATTTTTTGTGTATGTATGAGTGCTGTATTGTTCAGTACATTTGTATATGAATTTTTGAGATAAGACAGGCTAAAGTGGTGTTAAGACCTTCAGCTGGTTGTCTTTACCTCATCCTGAATATTTGTGATAAGCATGACATGATTGCAAAATTATGTTGGATGTGTCTGTGTTCAAAGTACTTGTGACTTGGTGTTCTTTAAGTAATTGAAATCCTTTGGTTAAAAAAAAAAAAAAAAAACCTCCACAGATGGGTTGTCCTACTGACAAGGCACAAATCCAACATTACACTGTTGGATTTTTAACAATTTTGTGGTGGCCTATTGGATAGGTGGTCTCAGTCCCAGATGTGCAGACAGATGGTTTGGACTGTGAAGGGATGTGTGTTTGCCCACGTGTGTGTGTGTGTGTGTGTGTGTGAGGAGCCAAATGTAGAGCCCATTATTGGTTCGGTTCATACTGTGCAGGTAAAGACATGATCAGCAGATGTTTAGCTAAACAGTATGTGTGTGTGTGTTCAATTGATTTTTCCTCAAATGGTCTTTAACAGATGCTGTGATTACAGGTGCCTGAATTGAGCTCTTAAGATCCTGACTGCAAGGAAAATCTGTTTGGGTTCAGTCCAAGGGCATTGCAACCGAATCTGTCTTGAGTTTTACATACTACACTTGTTCGCAAAGAAAATATATTTCCTAATATATGAATGATCAATATATTAAATGACATAACAGTATATTAGAAATTATACAGAATAATATATTGTATAAAAATATTACAATATATTGAATAATAATAATAATGAGTTGCCGCTTTCATATATTGAAAAATATGTGACAATATATTTACTTATGAATATGTGACTCTGGACCACAAAACCAGTCTTAAGTTGCTGGGGTATATTTGTAGCAATAGCCAAAAATACACTGTATGGGTAAAAAGTATTGATTTTTTTTTTTTTTTTAAGTAAAGATCTTGTTCCATGAAGATATTTTGTAAATTTCCTACTGTAAATATATCAGAACTTAATTTTTGATTAGTAATATGCATTGCTAAGAACTTAATTTGGACAACTTTAAAGGCGATTCTCTCAATATTTTAATTTTTTTTTTTTTTTTTTTTGCACCCTCAGATTCCAGATTTTCAGATAGTTGTATCTCGGCCAAATACAAACCATACATCAATGGAAAGCTTATTTATTCAGCTTTCAGATGATGTAGAAATCTCAATTTTGAAAAATTGACCCTTATGACTGGTTTTGTGGTGCAGGGTCACATATATGTAATTTTATATTCAGTAATACACTTTATAATATATAGATAAGATATGGTACTGCGTGTGTACAAATATATTGAACATATATTTACTCATGCAGTATATACCACATACTGCATATGGAAATATATATTTATTTTTAACAATCATTTATTTTATACATGTTTCCTATTTTAAAATATACTTAGTTTACTACAGCATAAGCACACCTGCTCATACTAAACACTTAGTGAACAGACTGTCACTGTGCTGAAAAGTGCACAGCCATTACTTTTTTAATAATATATAATTTAATGGCGTTTGGCCAATCATTGGCCAAGGCTCTACTCTTCAGCAGAATGGTAACCTCATAAATTTACACATACTAGAAATCCTTTTACATTTCAAAATAATACAACATTAAACACTAACAGATCTCCCCCTATATTAATATTGAGCAAAACCACATGAAATAACACTTACTTTTAACATTTTTACTCCTTTAACAGTCAGAAGCAAAGCATGCTGGGAACTAGAAATCTGCTTTAAAGGTGCCATAGAATGGAAAACGTCTCAGGTTATGTATATAACCATGGTTCCCCGAAGGGAACAAGACGCTGCGTCTGAAAATGCTAAGGGAATTTCTTCAGCGTGACCATGCTCTGAATCACATGTATAATCAGTCCAAAGGACGGGCGAGACATCACAGGCGGGTGACGTAATCGACCAGGAAGCTTAAAAGCACGTGCGGTGGAACCGGCGTCAGCTCCTAGGAGTGAAGCAACAGCTTGCAGGGATGCCAGAAGTATGGCCCCGAGACGCAGCGTCTCGTTCCCTTCGGGGAACCATGGTTACATACATAACCTGAGACGTTCCCCTTCAGGGAGATGCCCATGCCGCCAGACTTTCAAATCCCTGCCTAGTGTGGATGGAGCACAACTAAGGCGAGAGAAAAAGGGGCCACGAGTGGCTGAAGTGGGCGGGGCCTGTGTCCCGAAGGTCAACTCCCGAGAAGTGAGTCTTGATCCCCAAAAGAGGGGAGAGCAGAGGACTCGAGGCTATGGAATAGCATCCTGATCCACCACATAGCATATGCCTGCTGGCCGGAGGCCTCAGCCTCTGGAGGAAACATGTAACTAGGGGGTGTCACCCACTAAGAGGGCCACTGAGAGGGGTGCGGTAGGCCGCAATGGCCGCCACATAGACCTTCAGGGTGGAGTGGGTTAACACTGTGGAGTAACAGGCCTGCACAAACTCCAGAACTGTACCAATAGGGCAGTTCACTGGGTCGAGCTGGCAACCTCCGCACCATGAAGTGACACTTCCACTTCAGGGCATACAGTTCCTCATGCTGTGGAGGATACGTGTAACGTGTATCCACCCACTGACTGACAACCGAGAGGGGTGTGGTAGGCCGCAATGGACGCCACGTAAACTTTAATGGTGGAGTGGGTCAACCCTGCAGAGAGACGGGCCTGCAGGAACTCCAGAACTGTACCAATCGAGCAGTTGACTGGGTCAAGCTACCGGTCTCCGCACCATGAAGTGAAGAGTCTCCACTTCAGGGCATACAGTTTTCTCGTAGAGGGAGCTACCAAGATCTCATATGACGCTATGAGCACCCACAACGTCCAAAGCTCCGGGAGGGGCTGATAGATCCCCACTTGTGAGAGGAGATCCCTCCTGATGGGAATCTCCCATGGAGAGCCATCGAGGAGAGAAATCAGGTCCGAGAACCATACTCGGCCCGGCCAGAACGGTGCTACCAGAAGTAGACTGACCTCGTCCTGGCGCACTCTCGCCAGAACTCCCGGGAGCAGAGCGATCGGGGGAAAAGCGTACAGACGAAGCCTCGGCCAAGTCTGCACCATAACATCCAGTCCTAGAGGATCTGGAGGAGTCAGGGAGAACCAGAGGGGACATTGCGATGTCTCCCTGAGTCACATAGAGTTTCACCTGGCCAAAAACTCTCCATATCTGCTTCACCACCTCTGGGTGAAGCATCCATTCCCCGGGCCTCGCCCCCTGTCTTGACAGGATATCTGCTCCCATATAGAGATGGCTAGGAAAGTGAACTGCTCTCAACGAGAGGAGTTTGTCCTGGGACCACACAAGGATCTGGTGCGCCAGCTTGCCTTCCTACAAGGGGCACAAACGCAGACCTCCCTGGTGATTGATATAAGAGACCACCGATGCGCTGTTGGTGCACACCAACACATGGTGATCTTAAGTCTGGGAGGAAGTGTTTCAGTGCTCGAAACACAGCCAGCATCTCCGGCCAATTGATGTGCCACATCAGATGGCGGCCGCTCCACAGACCACAGGCAGGGTGGCCATTCATGACCGCTCCCCAACCGGTGAGGGACGCGTCCGTCGCTAGTGTTACACGGCAAGAACCAAGGTTTCCTCTGCATGTCTAAGGAATGTATGCATCGCCTCGTGACCTTGATAGTGTGGAGCAGGCTTCCCATCGTGGAAAACACCTTGGTCTTGAGCCACCACTGTGGGGGTCTCATGCTCAGCAGGCCAAAAGGTATCACGTTGGACGCAGCTGCCATCAGACCCAGCAGTCTCTGAAACTGCTTGACAGTGAGTGACTGGCATTCTTTCACTCTTGACTGCCATAAGGATAAACATGATACGAGCAGGGGACAGATGTGCCTGCATCGCGGTCGAATCCCACACCACACCCAGATAAGTGGTTCTCTGTAATGGAGAAAGTACACTTTTCTTAGTGTTTAATCTTAACCCCAGTTCTTTCATGTGGGCGAGAGCGACATCTCGATGTCGAGCCGCCGTCTGCTCTGATCGAGCTAGAATCAACCAATCATCAATATAATTTAGTATGCGGATGCCCTGAAGCCGCAGCGGGCCCAGCGCAGCATCCACACACTTTGTGAAAGTATGGGGTGAGAGTGCTCGACCGAAGGGAAGAACCCGAATATTGGTATGCTTCGCCCCCAAAAGCAAACCTCAGGAAATTCCTGTGAGTGGGAAGGAAGGAGATGTAGAAGTAAGCGTCTTTTAGATCTATCATGACAAATCAGTCCTCGTACCTGATCTGAGACACAACCTATTTTAATGAGCATCTTGAACTTCAGTCGCATGACTGAGCGGTTACAGATCTGCGCCGCAGATCTAAAAAGGGATGCAACTCTCCATCCTTCCTTGGAATTATGAAGTACCGACTGTAGAACCCAGACTCTCTTTAGCGAGGAGGGACTCCATTCCTCAGAAGGGTGTTCACTTCTTTTTCCATTACCAGAGCCTGCTCGGGGCCGACCAAAGTAGGAATGACACCGCTGAAACACGGCGGAGAGCCGACTGAATATGATAGCCTCTTCTATCATGGGCAGGACCCACTGAGACACATTTGGCAGTAGTTTCCCTGCTGCCAAGTAGTCTACTAAGGGAACCAGTCTCTCGAGAATGGCCCCCTGCTGACCACATCAACCTCCTCAGAGGAAGAGAGGTAAAGCATTGTGCTCTCACTCGAGAAATGTCCCAAGAGGCTCCTATACACACATATGTACTGTATGTATATATATATATATATATATATATATATATATATATATATATTGTGACGGGAAGAGCATACGACAGACACAGTGGGTGTAGCCTCAGGCCTCGGAGAGGCTTTTATTAAACAGAAATAATAAAATAAATTGTCCAAAGGGGATAAAGTGTCCAAAACAAACGGGATTTGGTGTCCTCGTCGTGCTGCGGGATTTGTGAAGGAGGGACAGTGTTCTGGTTGGGAGGGTTCAGGTAAGGGGCGGAGTCCGGTGACCGCACACGCTCCCCTCTATGGTCCGGGGTGCGAGGGACGGTGGCTTCTCCAGTGACTTCGTCTACCTCTTGGCACATGGCATCACGACGGGACTTGGTCGGCCCGGCATCCTGGCCCGACGGCCGTAACTTGGGTGTGGTTTTGTCCGGAACTCGGGTCCGGCAGCTCACGTCTCTGGCGGCACAGAAGTCCCTCCACGCTCCCTTCCTGGACCCACGAGGACACCAGTTTGCATGCATGGGGATAGAGACCAGTCTCTCAAGGAGAGGCGCGCTTGATATTTAAACAGCGGCAGTGATGAGGCTTCATTCAGCACCCCTCCTCTCTCACACACCCACTCCCGTCGGGAGCCTAGTGAAGGGCGGCGAATAAGGGACGGGGTGGTGATGATAATAAAGGGGAGGCAACCAACTTGTCACAATATACACACATACATCTAACTTCTTCTAGTTAGATTAAATACATAATTTAATTCCTCAAAATTAAATGCAGAAAAACAACCAGACGAGTAAACATGGTCTGATATGAAAAGGATTCATAATATGAATGAGAATGACGTAATGTACGCATCAACTCGGCAACGAGTGCTGCAGCAGCAGCTCTCACTCAAAGGGGGAAGAACTGCACCGTGGGCTTCCAGCCCCGAGCGAGAGAGTTAGATCTGGGGAATGCAGGTGGAGATAGGGCGAACCCGTCTCCAACCCATCTGCCAGATCCATGTGCGATCGCCGCGATCTCACTCGCCGCTGTGCATCAGCAGCGGAACTGGAATCGCAAGATCATATGGCAGGGAGAAGCACAATCAGCCCCTTATCTCACTAGAGCTGCCTGCTATAGTGATATCCTTGTTCACAATATGCTTGTGCAAACAATGCTTGTCCAAACACAGCAACGGACAAAAGCTCATCGACGTCCTTCACGTCCACCTCGGAGGAGGAAGACAGGTGGAGCGTTGAGCCCTCTCTCTGAGGGGAAGAACCATGCGGGCTTCCGATCCCAGAGAGCGGGCGTTGGATCTGATGGGAAAGGAAGAAGATAGGGGCTCGCCCGTCTTCATTTCCTCCACCTGATCCATCCGCGATTCCCACAAGTGCAGCCGCCAACCCGCCTCGGTGAAAGCGGGACTGGCACCTCGAGGAACCGTGGTGAATGCTCCCTCCTAAAAGAGAGCCCTCTGAGAGTAAGCATATGCAGCTGACAAACGCTCACAAAGCGGGTAGTAAGCTCCCTCTCAAGCAGACAACACACGGACTGTGTGTATTCCCAGCAGAGAGGAACACACAGCCTGTAATGCGATCTGCTCTCACCCAAGTGCTAGTTTTCTGCACTTTTAGACATGTGGAGCTTATTTCAAGTGATTGTGTAGGGACGAACAACACTAAATAAGACTCACAACATAGATCACAAATGACAAAAAGGTGACGCCGGTTCCACCGCACATGCTTTTAAGCTTCCTGGTCGATTACGTCACCCGCCCGTGACGTCTCGCCCATCCTTTGGACTGATTACACTTGTGATTCAGAGCATGGTCACGCTGAAGGCTTTCCCATAATGTTTTCGGATGCAGCTCGAGTCCCTGAAGGGGAACTGTATTTACCTTGGCATAGCTGAATAATAACAGTTCTGTATATGGAAATGACATACCGTGAGCCTCAAACACCATTGTTGCCTTCCTCTTATGTAAATCTCGTGAATAAAAAAGACCACTGAAAAATAGGCAAATCAGAACATAACACCAACTGTGACATAACAGTCGGGATCACTAATAGTTATGCCCCCAAGATTTGCATATACCCGCCCATGTTCTAGGCCAGCCGCCAGCCGAACCATCAGAAGTTCTGCAGGTACTGTGAAGAAACAAGTGAGGACAACAGCGAAAATGGCAGATCATGGAAATAAGTGTTATGTTACAGGTTGTAAAGGGGATGTGAAGAGCAGGGATGGGTTTGTGTGTATTCAGAAAGGCACGAAAAGCAAATAACGCGTTCTAATAAAATAACGCGAGCCACTAAAGGGACATGGTTAGCTCCTTGCTATCGGTAGCCTGTTACATTACATAAGATTTAACTTGCCACTTAAACAGAGTAAGGAGAGATGACTGAGGATGATGGCGAATGATTTACAGATCCTGAGCACCACTGACAAGCATCTGATTTTGTAAAATGTGTGGTAAGTACTAGGGGTGGCACGGTACACAGATGTCACGGTTTGGTACGTACCTCGGTTCGGTGGTCACGGTTCGGTACGATTTCGGTTCAAAGGGGGGATGGGCTGGGGGGGGGGGAAATCTACTATGCTCAGTTTCTTTTCATTTATTTTGAACAGACAGTAGTGCAAATTACATTTTTTTTCCATTTAGATGTGAAAATACTAATATTACATGTTATATATATATATAATCTGTTTAGTTTTCATTGTGAGTGTACACAAATAAAAGCAGACTTTTATACAGTGATTATTAATAAGACAATATGTGTTTAAAGTTGATTCTGCTGGTATAAGGAAACAGTTGAAGTGATCGCGCCGGAGCGGACACACACACACACACACACACTATAAGTTCCAGCATTGCTAACTTGACAACGCAGTTGGTACTTTATCAAAATAAAATTCATTGAGCCAAACATCAGCGCGCGCGCCTCTGTGTCACCGTTGGAACGCGACTGAAGTACAAATTTATCATTTACATAATAAATTATAGTTTCGTATTCATATACGTTACGTCGCAAATATGGAAATATTATGCAATATTTGGATTTGTGCCGAATGAGAGAGGTAACGTTAGGATACTCGAGCACAAAGCTCCTTTTCGCAAACAGTTGAGTGCGCAAGCCTTTAAAGTATACTCCCTTGTCAGTCAACATGAGAGATTCAGCACATAGTCACTGTATGTTTGCGTGAAACTGTCTGAGGCAAAACTGTCTGAGCACGGGGCTACATTGCGCATGCGTCAAACCGTGCGACGCACACAAACCGAACCGAAACAAGCGAACCGAACGGTTCGGGTGTTTTTTCATGTACCGTTCCACCCCTAGTAAGTACTGCCGCTCCATAGTATAAACAGTTCATGTGATCGCGAATCTCCAAAATGAAAGTGAAACTAAAAAGCGATCTTGCATTTGAAAGCAGTTTCAATCCCCAGCATATTAATAGTGGCTCCCTGATGCCGGCATTTTATTTACAGTATAATTACCCAACGATATAACTGCACGAGAAAGTATTGACATATATATTTTCCCTGTGTTTCCTTCCTGTAAGCTACTGAAATGAGCCGCACTGTGAAACAGCCAATCAGAGCAGAGCTCAACATTGAGCCGTACTGTGAAACAGCCAATCAGAGCAGTGCTCAACATTATTATTCATGACCCTTCCAAATAAGCCAATAACAGACCATTTCATTCTAGGGAGAAATCCTAGGGTTGCAAATGGACATGTAAAACTGTTTCAGGAATTTTTTCCCTTACCTAAGCCACATGTAGATTCTATGTAGGTATCAGAGAAAATGTTTAAATATTGTATCAATGCATTCTATGGCACCTTTAACATTCAGTGAATGTGTGTATATATATATATATATATATATATAAGTGTTTGTGTACATGGGTGTTTCTGCAACTACGGGCACATTTAAGTCCCAGCAGTGAAATTTTAGATTTATGTTCAAATTTGTCATATGATGCTTTATAAATATATTCACCGTGTCATTACACACCTTGATAAAAAATATAATTAACAATTAATGTGATTTAATATAAAATTATGAAGCATTTATAGGTCCAAACACCATTTTTTTCATGTCCCACAACTCTGGTCACAATGTTGAGATAAATTTAATTACAATTTGATATTATTTCAAATGGAATTGTTTAATATACATATTAATTTACAGCATCTTAATTGTTTTTGTATTATTTACTGATCATCTTTATGAGGTTTTTTTTTTTTTTTTAACTAAATGTGCCTGTCCCGCAATTTTGAGTCCTTACCGCAACAATGAAAAAAAGGCTTTTATTATGACATTTTATCAAAGACAATATTAGCAAAAATGTCATTTCCGCAAAATGTCTTTAGCGCAGCAAATTTAGGTGTTGCGGTAAAGACCTTGTATTGTGGTAGAGACAAGTTCATGGTTTACTGAATATTAAATTACAAATACTCAGTCTATTGTAAATTATATTTAAACATGACATTTTGTAACCCTAGATGAGACCAAATTCATCAACAATAAAATTAAAGAAATGCAGAGAGGAAACGAGAAAAGACTCAGAGAGGTATGCAGAGTATCTGCAAAGGGCAAAAGAACGTTACAAAAAGAAAAAGGAAAATGGGCAGATAAAGAGTGTCTCCCAGCTGACAAAAAGAGAGAAAAATCTGAAAAGAAAGCAGTGGAGGATAAATAAAAGAAACCAGAGGGCAAACCACAAGTACTGCATGCCTCAAATCAGTTTGTTGCAACAAACCAAGGTTATTATAGTTTAGAATTTTTAAAATTCATTTTATTTTAATATCATTTTCAAATTTTCTATAAAATTCAGTTTAGTTTTTATTAGTTTCAATAATATTTTTGTTGGTTTTAGTTTAGTTTTTATTTAGTGAACACATTTTTATTTAGTTTTTAAATAGTTTAGCTTCAGTTTTAGTTTCAGTTTTAAAGTTTAGCAGAATCAACAGATCACTTCCAGAGAGGCCAAAGAAAGATGTAGGCATAATTTAACCTCAAAATTAACGCATGCTGAGATTGATTAGATGGTAAGCATATACAAATATACACCAAAGGAAGCAGTCAAGATAAATAAATCAACACAAGTTGCGCTTAATGTCATATCTAATGGTGTGTTGAGATATTTAAAATGAAAATAAATGTAGCCTAATTTGGTTATATGTCTTTTTTCTTATTTAACCATAATCATGATATTGTAACTGTCGTACCCTTTCAGTCAGTCACGTTCGACGTTACGTCAGAGCAACTAATGCAAATGGGATCTCGCCCGAGAGCCCAATCACCTTCAAGTGTTAACAAAACAAGCCAATGACAGTTGCCGTGCGTGCAGTGCGGGTATAAAAGGAGAGGGTGTGCAGACACACATCAGCTTTTCGCTTCGGAGCTGAGCCTTTCAGCACGAATCTCCGAGAGTGTCTGCAAGACAGCAAACGACAGTGTTGGTGTTACGGCGCGTCAGCGGGGTTGCTGTCCAGTGCTGCAGCTCTTCATTCTGCGGTCGTACTGCAACCTCCCCTGGGCGCATCAGCGGTTTCTCTAGAAGAGTATTTCTAAAATAGCAATATCTAAAAGAGCTCCACGAGCGATGGGCGTCTTTTTAAAGATGGCTTCCCACTCTTGTGTTTCTGGATGTGGTCGCTTCCTGGCTTCGTCTGACAGTCACGATCGCTGTGTCTCGTGCTTGGGCTATCAGCACGCTGAGGCAGCGCTTGTGGATGAGTCAAGTTCTCATTGCGGGAACATGACCATCGTGATATTGCGGTCCAGATACCTCCTCGTTAAATGAGGGGTATCCCAATCGCCATTCCCCGTTCTAGTTCCTCCGTCTCTCAGTAGCGGAGGGCTACTTCAGCTCATGGTCAGGGTGATCTGAGAATAACGGTGAGAGCTTCTCCGTCAAGTGCATCTCCGCGGGCCTCTCCTTCCTCCTGCACTTCGCACCCTCTGGTGTTCCCGGACGAGCTGGCTGGGTCCTCGGACAGGGCGGGGACCAGCATCTCGTTCGGAGCACCAGTGGACGACAGGATGTCGATTGCTGCATCGGGGGACGAGCAAGGCTTTGGAGATGACAATTTGGCTGCGCTGCCTCTGTTAGGAAGAGTGGCGTTGCCCAAGTCAGATCCAGAGCTGACCCCTATGCTTGCCCGGGCTGCCGAAAGCGTCGTGCAGCACTGGAGTCCTCCTCCTTCTCCTGAACGCTCGATGCTGGATGATTGGTTCCTGGGGGTGCAGGCCGATCGCCAGCAGCCGCCTCCAGTTCCAGAGGTGCATCAGGAGGTGACTAGGTCTTGGAAGGCACCTTTTTCTGCCCGAAACAGAACTAGCGCTTCCTCCGTCCTCACCACCCTTTGCCCGCAAAGTGCCGCCTGGCGGGGTAATTCACACCTTCCGTCCAGGGCCTGTAAGTTCTCGTCTGCTCTAACGACCAAGGCTTACAGTGCTGATGGGCAGGCCGCTTCCTCCCTGCATGCCATGCCCAAGGCAGTAAAGCAGCTGCACGAGGGTGATGCTGACCCTGGTGTATTGCAGGAACTGCGCACAGCGATGGACCTTGCCTTGAGGGCAACGAAAGTCACAGCGTGGGTCTTGGGTTAGACGATGTCCATGTTAGTGGTCCAGGAGCACCACTTATGGCTGACCCTGGTGGATATGAGGGAGGCTGACAAGCATCGCTTCTTGGACTCCCCGATTTCCCAGGCTGGCCTATTTGGCGAAGCAGTGGAGGGCTTTTCCCAACAGTTCTCCGCCACATAGAAGCAGCCGGGAGGACAAGGAGCAGGTCCTTTTAGTGGTGCCATACTGGCCCAATTGGACTTGGTTCCCAGAACTGATGCTCCTCGTGACAGCCCCTCCTTGGAAAATTTCTCTGAGGAGGGATCTCCTTTCTCAGAGAGGGGGCACCCTCTGGCACCCGTGCCCAGACCTGTGGAATGTATGGTCCCTGGATGGGACACGGAGGTTCTAGGAGGGCTACCTCCAGCGGTAGTGAACACATCACTTCAGCCAGGTCTCCGTCTACAAGACATGCTTACAGGCTGAAGTGGAACCTGTTTGTTGATTGGTGTTCTTCCTGCTGGGAAGACCCGCGTAGATGCCTGATCGCGGTCGTGCTCTCTTTTCTGCAAGAAGGGCTCCAGCAAAGGCTGTCTCCCTCCACTCTCAAAGTGTATGATGCTGCTATTGCCGCACATCATGATGCAGTAGACGGTAAGTCTGTTGGGAAGCACGACTTGTTCATCAGGTTCCTCCGGGAAGCGAGGAAGTTAAATCCTCCACTCCCTCACCTGGTACCCTCTTGGGTTCTCCCCTCAGTCCTGATGGCCTTGAAGGAGGAGCCCTTCGAACATCTGCAGTCAGTAGAGCTAAAGTTTCTGTCGTTAAAGACAGTACTCCTCACTGCTTTGCCCTCGGTCAAGAGGATAAGGGACCTGCAGGCATTTTCAGTCGACGATTCGTGCCTAGAATTCAGACCGGGTGACTCTTACGTTGTCCTGAGACCCCGGCCCTGATACGTGCCCAAAGTTCCCACCACACCTTTCAGGGAACAGATGGTGAACTTGCAAGAGCTGCCCCGGGAGGAGGCAGACCCAGCCACTGCTCTGCTCTGTCCCGTCTGCGCCTTGCACATTTATGTGGACCACATGCAGAGCTTCAGGGACTTAGACCAGCTCTTTGTAGCCTCCACTTTCCAGTGGACAGACAGTCTTGGCATACCAGGCCCAGGGCTTACCGTTCACACTCTACGAGAGGTGTGGCATCTTCTCGGGAACTGGTGCGGGGCGCCTCGATAGCAGACATCTGTAGAGTATGGGTGACACCTAACAAGTTTGCGAGATTCTATAATCTCCGTGTAGCGCCTGTGTCTTCCTGTATACTCGCCTCAGGTGGTCAGTAACACCGGACTTGCTCGGTGTCGATCACGCTTGCTGCACCATTCCCCTCTACGGACCGGATACGTGCGCTTTTACTGCTTCTCAGTTCAGTTCCCCTTGGCGAACCCTGTTGAAGTTCCTCCCAAACCCTCAGCAGTCAGGCGTGGCGGAGTGCCAGATGCCAGGTCCAGCACTCGTGTGTATGCCCAAGGTCAGCCCTTGTGCTGGGCTAGGTGCCCATGTGTAGTGATTCCCCTTCGGGTGATCCCACATGTGTATTCTTCCACGGTGCGGCTCCCCTCACAGTGAACCCGTGTCTTTCCCTGACAGAAACCTTCTGCCATCTCTGCTGTGTATTGATCTCACCCCAGGCTGGCTGAGTCTACCTCAGAGACTTCCATATGTTGTACTGCCCTTGGCCAGTCCATATGTGTAATCTCCACATGGTACCTCCTTTACGCAGGATGTGGCTTCCGTAGCGTTCTCCTACTTGGGAGTACGCTTTCTCAGTGTTATCCAATATCCACTGTATGGAACAGCAGTGGCTGTCATCTCTGCCTAAGCCCTATCTTCCTATAAGTCCTATCTTCCATCCTAACTGGCGTGGGGGGACTTGCTGGCTTCCGCAGGGCACTGGAGAGGGTCAGCAATAGTGGCCATTTGCTTCAGTCACTCTTCACACTTCAGGGAAGTAACGTCTCTGTTCCCTCCTTCAGGGAACGAGGGTTACCTACGTAACCGAGACGTTCCCTTTCAGCCAGTCACGTTCAACATTACGTCCCGTCGCCACAGTTGATGTACCACTGCTGTATGGCCGTGGCACACCATCTCGGCTCCTCAGCGAAAAACTGATGTGCGTCTGCACGTGCTCTCCTTTTATACCCGCGCTGCGGGGTGGGGTGCACGATGTAAAGCACGCACACCAACTGTCATTGGCTTGCTTTGTTAACACTCAAAGGTGATTGGGCTCTCGGGCAAGATCCCATTTGCGTCAGTCTCTCTGACGTAACTTTTCCATTCCATCCTTCAGGTAACGATGGTTACCTACGTAACCGAGATGTGTCTTGCTCACTTTTCCGTGAACAGCCGCGCATAAATTCAATAATAACAGCAATCGTATTTAACCCTCTGGGGTCGACAAACGCGGATGAGCTTGAATTACTCTGCCATTTAAGAGCAATACACCATTCGAATCTGTAAGGGGCCTACTTTTATTTGTATACACTCATAATAACAACTAAACTTTGTGCTTTTGAAGAATAAAGAAAACAAACAGGATGCGTTCTGAAACACGTCACTAAAATGAACTGTAACTCAGCAAATACTTCACACAGAGACATGAGAAATATATCTATATCTATATATCTATATCTATAGCTTGGCATGTCTACTGTTAAATGAAGTAAGTATCACAGAATATTTGTTTTCGGTAAGAAAGTAATCTGTATGAAACCAACGGCAGGTCCAGTTTTTCCGTCTGGTCTCATTATCTCTAAGAAGGTCACGCCCACGCGCTGCTTACGCTATTGTTATTACAAATCTCCACGTGAGACACGCGGCATGTAAACACCCACACCACCATAAACAAAGAAGCGACGCGTTCATCTCAGATACTTTTCAGTTTTGGAAGAACACGCTGTGAGGAATAAGCCTTGTATTTACCTCAGAAATGCGCTGAGAGGAAAAAGCCTTGTATTTACCCCCGGAAAACGCGCTGAGAGGACAAAGCTTTGTTTACCTCACAAACAGAACGCGAGCGCAGCTGGAGCTGGTGGAGGAGGAGATATTTTATGCCGAGTATGTAATGTTTCTTATTGGCATTCGATAATGTGGTGTTGTGACAAAGTTAAACGCATTTACTAGTTGAACTTTTCCCAAACTATAACTCCAGAATAAAATGTGTGAAATCGAGTGCAACATTTTGAAATATGATAGGCAACCTTTCATTGCATTTAAATGTTGCACGACGTGAGGATAGTTATATGTTCTATAAACAATGATATAAAAATAATGTCTAAGAAAGTTTAGACCAATATTTACTGTGAAGTAGCCTACTCTGTTTGCAAATACCTGCTCAAACATGTTTATAATAAGCTTGACAATAATAATTTAGTTTCTCAGTTATAAAAATGTTGTTTTTGTATTGTATGATAATACATGCAAAGCATGTGTGCATCAATGTTATAAAATCACGTGTGCAATATTGGTGATTGCTAATGTAATCTATTTGCTCCTGATAAGCCTATCAACATGCTCACTAATTTATTTAGTAATTTTAGTGTGTGTGTGTGTGGGGGGGGGTGCTTTATTTATTTTGAATAGTAACAATATGTAGGCCTATATATTATAATAAATATAATGTACTGTTTTTGCTGTACTTTGGATCAAATAAATGCAGGCTTGATGAGCTGAAGAAAAAACTGTTTAAATAATTTGACTGTTTAAATAATTTGACTGGTAGTGTATGTATTGTCACCATGTTTGCTTTGTCTTTGTCCGTTCATTGTGTTGCTCACATCTGTTTTGTGTTTTCTCATGCAGTTTCTGCTGTCTCCTGTTTTCCTGGGTTCCAGTTTCCTGCCACTGTTGTGGATATTTTGGATATTGCACCCATGATGTCTTGACTCTTCTGTAGTTTATTTGTTTGTTTGTTCCTAATAAACTGTTTAACTGCACTTGCAAGTGAATCTCAAGCTATTTTATGTGATATGTATACACATTTTTTTTCCCCTCACATTCTTTATTGTAGCAATTTCCTCTGTTACATACCTGACTCAATGGCTCATTATGGAGCTCATTATGCAGGCCTTTGTCTTCTCAGGTGTGAGTCACAGCATTATCCAGGAAAGTTCACGCCCTCTCGCATAGACCCTTTCTACTCAAAAAGTGACTTCGAAAATTTAAATCAATATATCGTTTTCTCTGAATGAGTGAGTTAGATTATTTTCAGATCATTTTGAAGCAAATATTCTAGGCTACAAGATCCAGTTCTCAAAAGTCTTGTGAACAAATGTATGTGTTTTATGGCCTTATTTTCAGTTACTTTAAAATTGTAGTTTCTTTCTAACCACGCAACCACATACGTGACCACACAATCACGTATGTACAAGCTGCTGACATATTATTGTAGCTCAGTTTGTGCTGAATACAGTGTTTTTAGACTTTAGCCATTAAAGTGTTTATAAGAAACTGAAAAAGCACAAATGTCAGGGCATGTCAAAACTTCTCCGGGGCCCCAAAACACCAGAGGGTTAACAGAGGGTTAACAGTAAAGGCTCATATTTGAATATGTTCTTTTATTTATTTATGATATGATGTGATTTAGCCTATGCATATTTGTTCGAAAGTTTGGCAGAGTGATCACAAGATGCTAGGCCAAGTTTTGTATTGTTTACAGAAAGGCGCGTTCTCATCTTTTTTCTGTTAATTATCATGTTGCTCTGTGTGTCTGTTTTTCTTCAAAGCACCAACTTGCCTAGTGTTGGTTTGATTGCTTGTGTTACATGAGGAAATAAATAATTTTGCTTACCTGATGTTGTAGATTAATGTGGGTTCGGTTCGGGTCGCGACTCGCGGTCTTTATGTCAAACGGTTCTGGTCTGGTACAGAAATAAATTAGTGCTGCTGTCGGCTAACCGGTCGGGTGTTCTGTTAAGTACTTCTGGTGCACGTTTACCAAACAGGACTTGTGCAGGACTCTGCTTTAAACTGCGGTAACACTTTATTTTGATGGTCCTTTTTGAACATTCTGTTGACACTAAGTAATGTTGCAACTACACGTCAACAGACTCTCATAAGAGTATTAGTAGCCTGTTTGCTTCATATCTACTAACTCCTTATTGTGTTGGTCTCCCAACAGATATTCTACTGACTATAAGTAACTTTGCAAGAACGTGTCAACTTAATCTAACCCTAACCCTACCAGTCAACTAATACACTACTACCACTCTAATGAGAGTTAGTGGAAATGTAGGTGCAACATTACTTATAGTCAATAGAATGTGTTAAAGGGACTATCAAAATAAAGTGAAACCTAAACCGCTTTGCGTCTCTCTATCAGATAACCCCGTGCTTGATGTGCCATTTACAGGTATTTCCCTAAACTGTCACACAGCTAATATAGGCTATTTTTTTTCCACCAAGGGGTGAGAAATTAATGATTACGAAAACAATTATTTATTTTTGTTAATTATTATTTTATTTCTGTTAGTTTTTCAATAACTGTTGTTTGTTTCGTTTCAGTTTAGTTTTTCAAATATTTTGACTTTTTATTTCAGTTTACAAAATAGTTTTTTCAATCGTTTTTGTCTTAGTTTTAGTTTATGAAAATAACCTTGCAGCAAACACATCAACTTCAGGAGACAATATTTTTTAAACATGAAAAACAATTTGAGTTCTTTACTACAAAACTACTACTCTCTTTTATACATGCAATACCCTCTGTTCTCTGTTTATTTTACTGTTATTCTGTACAGTAGCCTGTTTTTGATTTCATGGCATTTTAACATTGTGTCCATACCGACACAAGATGTCATTACCGCAGCTCTGCTTTATTAAAAAAAAAAACAATTTCCATATATATATATATATATATATTAATATCAGTATTTACAAAACTGCACAAAATTTGAAAGCTATTGGAATATTACATTTTTATTGAAATTAAAAAATAAAAATGATGAACATTATTGTAACGTTGTGGTACGGACATTTTGTAAGAAGAGTTGAAAAACATAAACATGTTCCAAACTAAAATCTAAATGACTCCATGCAATTTTGTTGACCTTTATATAAGTATTACAGACTCTAATGGTAAAATTCACAGGGGTTGTTTTTTCTAAATTTTGGAGAGTCAAAAATGCCTGTAGTAGCAGAAACACCCTCATATACTAAACAAAATTATAAACGCAACACTTTTGTTTTTGCCCCCATTTTTCATGAGCTGAACTCAAAGATCTAAGACTTTATCTATGTACACAAAAGGCCTATTTCTCTCAAATATTGTTCACAAATCTGTCTAAATCTGTGTTCGTGAGCACTTCTCCTTTGCTGAGATAATCCATCCACCTCACAGGTGTGGCATATTAAGATGCTGATTAGACAGCATGATTATTGCACAGGTGTGCCTTAGGCTGGCCACAATAAAAGGCCACTCTAAAATGTGCAGTTTTATCACACAGCACAATGCCACAAGTTTTGAGGGAGCGTGCAATTGGCATGCTGACTGCAGGAATGTCCACCAGAACTGTTGCCCGTGAATTGAATATTCATTTCTCTACCATAAGCCATCTCTAATGGTGTTTACAGAGAATTTGGCAGTATATCCAACGGGCCTCACAACCACAGACCACATGTAACCATACCAGCCCAGGACCTCCACATCCAGCATCTTCACCTCCAAGCACCTTCACCTGCCTGCAGTTCGTCGTCATAACTGACTTGAGTGGGCAAATACTCACATTCGATGGCGTCTGGCACTTTGGAGAGGTGTTCTCTTCAAGGATGAATCCCGGTTTTCACTGTAAAGGGCAGATGGCAGACAGCATGTATGGCGTTGTGTTGGTGAGCGGTTCGGTGAAAAACCGTCGTGCCGTAGTGTGCAAGTGACGTGTCTTCGTGCTCCAGGATCGGTGTCTTTCCGTGCTCCAAGTGCGTGATGGCTCAGTGTCCATGTGCGTCGAGTGCTTCGGGCTGGCCGGTTATACGCTGCTCTCTGTAGGGAGATGGAGAGGAAAGTAAGCCATACTGCTACTGGAGTCATTTCTCACCCGTCTGTGCTTCTAGGCGTCTTATATAGGCGTCGGCTGACAAGGATCAGGTGTGACCGGCCAGCCCGCGTTGATGAGGTGCAGGTGAACCGCCTCCGTTTCCAGGGCGACGCTGATGAGGTCCCGGGACACGCGTCACACTATATATATATATATATATATAGTTTTTTTTTTTTGTTTTTTTTTTTTGTTTCATAAGTCACTGGCCAATTCAGTTATAGCAGTGCTATACAATTTAACACTTCCCATTCATTCCAAAGTGGGAAGCAACACTTATGAGCATTGTAGTAAACTGTTGTCCTGCATAATGTTCTTCTGAAACCTCTGGTTTAATCTCTTTCTGAAATGTAAAAAATAATATATACACATCTTGAAAAAAATGCAGATGCACAGCTATTCATTCTCTCTCTCTCATTCTCTCTCTCTCTCTCTCTCTCTTTTTTTTTGAAATGCCATCCTGACCATTATGAGTATCTGTATCTTGTGTATGACAAAATTATCTGTTTCTGTATCTGTATTCGGGTAGAAGCAGGGATCTAAACCAGAAGTGTGTCAAAACTAAATGAAAAGATGAAAAGATTATACTTTCTGGATGTAACTGTTCCATTCAAAGTTTCTATACATCCTGTATATTTCATATAGTTTATATTTTATATTTATATTTTATATTATATATAAAATATATTAAAAATTATTTTCGTTTTATAAAATTTTTATATAATATTTATATAATATATATTTATGGCAATTTTTTATAAAATGTATTATTTATTAATTTATAGATTAATATAAACTCAAGATGACAAAACAAACCATTAACCATTAGCTGCAAAATTATGACCTCCGGACATTAACGCATAAAGTAAATAACATTTAACATTTGTTGGCACTTGTAAAAGTCCATTAATTTCTTCAGTGCTTTTAACAGTGAATGTCAATAAGGTCCTAATTAATTAATGTGTGCATGGCATGAGGATAATTGTTCTAGGTGAAATTAAGGGCCGCAATTTGAATAAACAAAAATAAACGCATAACTCTTCTCTGTGTGAGTCAGACACATTGTACTAAGTACACAGGCAAGCAATTATTCAAACTTTAGGAAGCTTCCGAGCATTTAATGAGCATTTTAATGTGAGAGTTTTAGATTTAGAATTTTATTATTTGTGTTGTTTCAAATATAGTGCATATCTTTAATGTGAATTAAATTTAGTATTTTGTCCAGTTAAATTAAAATTCAGGTCAATGCGAGTCACACTGAATAGCAAACCTCATTTTTAGTTGAACAAAAGGTTCTACATAAGTATTTCGCTGATACCTCTCATGAACCATTTCAAGACACACCAGCTAAATTTATCAAGCAGCTGCTGAAGTCATTAGCACAGTGTGAATTCTGGAGTGGCATTTCTGTTAAATATAGCATCCAAAAGGACCAGTCAACATCAACTTTAAGATCAAACAGAAATGCCGCAGCAGCCGTACACTGCCCTCACTCCTGCTCTGACTAGAATCAGAATAGAAGTATGTGACGGTGAGAAATGCAACCTAATCAGAAACCCTGGTATTGGTACTGAAGGGATGTGTTCCATGGTACTAGGTCATGAAAACTTTTTTTTTTTTACAGGCATGGGCCTGTTGGGACAAAGCAATAAATCATTGATAGTGGTTTGGGTGCAGTGCAGAGATCTTCTCAAAAAGAAGTCAAGACTAAGGACCAAGGAGCGGAACACTACAAACTTTTGCTTGTGGTTGAAAAGGAATTTCAGGAAAAAAGCAGTGTATAACCACATTTCCACTGTCAGACCAAAAGTGAGCCAAAGGCCAGGAGTACCTTCAGCCAAAGTGGGCCAAGTGGGTCTAGAGGAGTGGTCATGATCAAGTTAGAGACGGTCAGCACCACTGTTAATTTCTCATGTTTTCATATCAAGCTACCAGCTAACATCAACATTTAGGACATTTAAAACAATGTAAATGGCAAAACTCACTTTCAGACACCAGTGAGTGTCTGAAACGACTTACGATTGTAACCTGATGGGAATTCTGATCAATGTATGAGGCAGAAACATATTTTATGCAATGCTAAAGGCTATTTATGCTATCCATCGCCATTATAAATACACATATGCTTATGAAAATACCAGACACTGCTTGAAGAACTTGCACAAATCATATATGATTATAATCTTGTATTTATTTAGTTTCATATTTGTTCAGTCTCTTCCCCATATGTTTGTTGATACCAGACTTCTGCATATTCTGCTTCTGCTTATTTTATAGCTATCAGAAATTCTGAAGTTTAAAGCTGTTTTCAACTTCAAATGATTGCAAACAATTTTTAAAGTTAGAATAGATGTTGGTCTTTGCATAAACAAATCAGATATGTACAGGATTAATCACAAGACTATATATACTCCACCTATACTCAGAAAAGCTGACGCTATGTGGATCCAGGGCCTAAACTTAATAGTAATAAACTTAACAGTGTCAGCCGCCAGTTGGCGGGTAAAACTTTTACGAAATATAACAATGCAATGTAGTGAGAACACGCTATTTCTGATGTAAATGAATAAAACAATCATTTCCGAAGACAAGATCATCGTGATTAGCTGTTCTGTCATAAAAGACAAGAGTGAATCAAATAATAGGATACAAACGGGCTGATAAGGTCAGAGCAGTGTGATGGCCAGCTTGTCCCTAGACACGGTTCTAATAACTTTTACCTGATAAGATATTGCTGCTTCATTTCGGAAGATTAACTTTTCCCTTCTTTATTCTTCATAACCCGAGAATGTGGCGACACATACCTAGGGTTTTGCCGCCTAAGCGGTGCAGTGAAGTAGGCTACGTTTTGCTGTACTCAAACACCGAGCCGCTTAGACAGCACACCAGTAGCGCTTCAATGGATGAAAACACACAATTATGTCAAAATACGCGGTTTTTCCAAGTAGCCTTGTAAACGTTGTTAAGCCCTATTCGGATGGGATTAGTTTTATAAGGGTAGATGGAGTAATGTAATTTTTACCTCAGGACGTCTGTAATATTAATGGCCAATTCGCACGGGATAAGAAATCTCTGTAAAACACCAGAAGTGGGAGGGATAACTTGATTTGGGCTCTGCCGTCACCTGCTTGTCATGATGTGCGTCATGCTTCCTGATATCCTCGTTCGACCGGACCTAACGGTTTATATCCAATCGTAATGTAATAATTTAATTAATAAACCATTCGACCGCACCTGTGATATAGCCTGTAAGTGATGGGTCAACAGTGTAATTATAAATGTAATTACAGAAATGAATTGCAGATGCAATTACATATTGGTATTTTTAAAAATATAAGTACAATGTAAAAACATGTATGTACACAATAAGTGCATCATACCAAATTATTAATTTAAATGTAAGTACTTAGTAGTTAAGGCCACCTAATATAAAGTGGGACCAAAACTTAATTTAAAAACTGCATGTTGTGTTTGCTTGTGTTATCTTTGATTAATATTAAAATTTGTTTGATGACCTGAATCTTTTAAGTGACAAATATGCAAAAAATGTAAAAATCAGGAAGGGGGCCAACACTTTTTCACACCACTGTATATATATATATATATATATATATATATATATATATATATATATATATATATATATATATAGTTGTTGTTGTTAAAATCATTTTGTTAACATAAAATGCCATGAAGTAGGCCTATTTGCTTTCTAATTTGCAGTGTACCAAATATAGGCTTCTTTATACACTTTTGTCCATACAATTTTGTTTAAACTCGCCGTAACCAAATGCCCCCCAAGAACACCTCAGCGCCCCCCTTTCAAAAATATTGCTTCAACCCCCCCCCCCCCCACCCCCCCCCCCCCATACTCTCCGAACGCCCCCTGGGGGATGGTACCGCCCACGTTGAGAAAAGGAGATATGGCCAAGCGTCTAGGACAATAATCCGGACCCTGTCCTGTCACCCAGGGGGTTACCACCAGCTCTGCAAAAACTTGCTCATAGGAACTGAATCAACAGGTTCTTGGTAGCAAACACCCTGCTCAGAAAGGTACTGTATCACCAAGGATACATAAGTAGAGTGGGGCCCAAGGTGAAACCACTTAGGAGCCAGCTTAGAAGGGGAACACACATTCCAAAAGTAACAGGGTCCTATCACAGGGACGGGCCTAACAACTCAGTATGGTTGCATATGGAGTTCTCGGGAGCGGCGCTCTCGGGCTGAGGCGGCCACTAAAGCTCAAACTGGGAGCCATAGGGCTCATAGTTAGCCCTCGCATTGAGGGGAGCATTCCCTAGCTCAACCAGGAGGCAGTGCTAGATTAGAAGGAACAGTCTGGCAGGACCTTATGAGAGACCGTCAACTGTTACAGTTGTTATCTCGATATAGAGTGTGGGTCCCATTTAATCAGACCTGAAAAAACCTGTAGAAACAACGGGACCCAATAATTCATTCATGCATGAAGGGCTACCGCTCCTCAGATTCGAAGCACTCAGAAAGGGTTTCTGCAGAAACACATCTCACTCATACCTCAGGAAAAGCAATGAACTCAAGCCCACTCAACGGAGGGGCGACTCACTGGTTTGGCCACAAGGGCAGTGTGACAGGGAGGTCCAATTGGGCCTAACCATCTTTCGAAACTGCAGAGTAGAGTTAAGGAGTGAAGCCACTCAATGCCTCAGCGAGAGGAGCTCGAAATTAGAATGTGCATGATGGTAGAGCGGATGACTCAAGTCTCGGGAGGCCCCTCGGGACAAAACCTGAGTAGCGCGTACTGGCCGGGGCAGCTTCTTGAAGCAAACATCCAGCCAGGACATCAGGGAGCACATCATTACACTCCAAAATGCTCAACCTGAATGGAGGACCCGCAAGTCCTGAGGTTACAGCTCTATACTGGGGATCTGATGACCAAGGAGCCTCCCGTAGAAGCCTATTGGATCACGATTTGGCTGCATGATCCAGCAAGCATGAAGCCAAAGATGTAGGGCCATCTTCCACCCAGCCTGGATCCAGTACAGAGAAAAGCCAGTTAGTGAGTCCACATAAACCTAGCAAATAGAGAGATGAAATGAATCATACTCACCCACCACAGCTCCTGTGCATGACTCAAGTTCACAGATGAAGTTCACCTGAACCCGCCCCTCGACCACTGTCTCGACGGAAGTGCCGAAAAGTTCAGAAGGCAAAACTAGCGCATCAAGGAGAAAGCCCTTCTCTTTCGTCCCAATATCTGTCAGGTTCACCTACAGATGTCTCTCCGTAACCTCCATGGCCGCCATTGATCTACAAATGGCAGTGGTGGTCTGTTTAGTGGCACGGAGAGTGAGATCTGTGGTGCAGTGCAGCTCAGCCACCTCATCAGGGGACAGACCCTGACACTTGTCCAGGTCTTTCAGCAGGTCAGCCTGGTAAGCCTGTAGCACCGCCATGGTGTGCAATGAAGCTGCAGTCTGACCTCCAGCTGTGTACACCCTGCCATTCAAACGAGATGTAACTTGAAGGGGTTTGAATGGCAAGGAGGGAGCCTTAAGAAAAGATGTCTCGCCCATAGAGAGATAGCAGGCTTGCGTCTCTTCAGTTGGGGGGCGTCTTCACTTAACCATTGTCACGCATCCCCTCGATATTGACATAACTCGTGTGCTGAAACCTATGGATGAGGGATGAAAACTGACTTTTCCAGGCCTTCTTGATCTCCACATGGAGATCGGGAAGAAATGGAAGGCTCACTTGAGCTGGAGGGGCTATGTTCAGAAAGATAACACTCATGTAGACAACCCTAAGGCGCCACTTTCTTGGCCCGCTTCCACGGCAAGTCAAGCCTCTCCATGGCACGTTCTATAATCTCAAGCATCTCAGTGTATGCAGGGCAGGAGGAATGAGAGGACTCAGTCTCAACTTCTTCATCCTCATCTAGCATCTCCTGCAAATAACGAAGACATGGGTCCGCTAGTCTCAGCCTCAGACGTCATTCCCATGTAACGTTGGCTAAACGTCTGATGCATATGGCACACTTATCTGGAAACACTTCAGGAGTTTTGAAGTCGTCATTGGATTGGTTAGATTATGCAGGATTTCCAGGAGACATGTGTGTAGCGTTCTTTAACGTTCCACCTGCAAACAAAAATGGCATGGCGCCAAACCCCCTCATGAAAGTAGAAAGCCGTTGTGTTTACAACTGATGATGAGCGCTTGTCGGGATCAACTAAACGCTGAATTATAAAAAAAAGTATGTGAAAAATTTCAAGTTCGTGGCTATAGAATCTTTAAAATATGTCCGAGAGTTTTACACACCGGTCTGTTATTGTGGTGACATTTCCACACCCCTAAACATGACACTGCACAAAACGAAACGTGATTTGTTGCTTTACCTGTCTGTCATATGGCCTCTTGGGCGGGCCTTGGCCATTCAAAGCGGCCAAAGTTCCCAGACCTTCAGCCGTCAGTCTGAAGGTCTGGCTACGCGAAACTACGGATCCGCACACTTCTTAAACACCTTACTCATGCTCACCATGGTAAAGAAGAAGAATTGTTCTTACCGGAATGCACGCTTCAAACAAAACAGTCCCTTTTATACTGTGGTTGCGCCGGTAATGACATCATAGGCTGTCACTGTCTTTGTCATGCTTGGTTGTACGCTTCAGACACTGGTCACGCTGAAGGCGTTCCCCATAGCGCCCACTAGAGGAACAAATTGCTGTTTACATGAAAGCATCCACATATCATCAACTTTCCTGAGTATAGGTGGCAGTCTTGTGATTAATCCTTTATATGTCTGAATATTTTATACAAAGACCTATTCCAACTTAAATTTTTTTTTGACGTCATTTGAAGTTGAAAACAGCTTTAAAACTTCAGAATTTCCAACAGCTAGTATAAAATATTAGGCTGCAAAACATTTTCTGTGCATGTTAAAATGACCTTGAATGTTTAACAATAGAGAGTTTCATTCAAAAAAAGTAAATTTCAGGCATTTCTGAGTGCACAAAGAGTCTTTGCACAAAGAGGCTTTTAAGAAAACGTATTTTACCACCTGGATGAAGCCACTGATTACCTCTTGCCATGCAGAGCTAACAGCTGTATGTGCACTTACAAGCGCACTTTGTAGCATTTAGCAATCACTCAGAGTGTTCTGAAAAAAAAAAACAACAAAAAAAAAAACATTCTTCTTATAACAATGCGTAAATCTGACAGCATTACAACCTTAAAAGGTGAGTGAATAGTGCACGCCTGTCCTTTACATAAAAATATATACAATCCAAAATTATCAAGGTGCAAGCACAAATAACTCTCTTACCCTATTGGCTTTTGCTTCTTGTTTGTATTTTATAGCAAACAAACAAAAAGCACAGAATCATGCATGGGATAAACATGCCACTGGGATAAATTTGTCATAATTGTACTGATTGCCAAAAAAATGAATTCAGTCACACATACCCACTGAGAATAATTCACTCTTCCTTCCTCATAGTACCCTGCATGACTCCCTGTTAAATCAGAGAGTTTCTACTCAAACTTAGATCTGATTATTGACGGCTTTTTCATTTATCAGCTCTATAACTAATTTTAACATGTAAATATGGACTATACAGATTGAGGTTAAACATATACTGGTCACATGTGTATACATGTTTCTATTTTCTCCCTTTATAGCTGTTTGAAGATAATTTAGAATCCTCCCAACAACTAAATTGTTTGAGTGTCTCATCAATAAATCCATTCATGAGAGTGGATATGATTATACAGCAAGGGAACGCCACATTTAGTTTTCAACAATGCTCTTAATCTTTGGGGTTTAATAAAACAAAGCATTTGTTTGTGCAAGAATTGTAGGTGGAGTATTAATGTGCCAGAGTGTGTTCAAGGTTATCTCAGGTTAGAAGCTTTAGAGTTTATGGCAGTTTGAATCATCTGTGTACCAAGAGTAGCATCCAAAATGTGAAGCACATATATAACAAGTTACTACAAAGACAAGTATTTAAAAATGATTGTTATTCGCTAGATGTATTATTATTATTTATTTTTTTTTCTTTTGTGTGCACTGACTGATAGTAGCATCCTCCTACAGGGGACCAAAAATTATACACTTTGAAATGCAATCATGGACATATAAAATGACTATATTCTCTTTCTTTATTGATTAAAACGTTCTTTTCAATCCTTTTATCTTTCTCTTCATTTGCATGGTTTGAATTGTGTGAAGTTCATCCTCTTCTCACTGACATTTTATTGGCATTGCTTAGGAGCTCCATCCCCAATTCCTCTTTTCATCCACAGTCAGGACTTGGGCTTCTGATATTCCTCATAACTTTATCTTGAATTGTGTTGTTACATTAAATTGTCATTAAGAACTTATCTCAGAACATTAATACCATTAACAATCATCTTTGGCGACAGTGATTCTGAAAGAACTGTGGTACTGTATTTAGTATTTAGTTAACATAAGATGTTCAATAAGCATTAAAAGATGAATATTGCATACTAATTAACAAAATCTATCTACCATATTGCAGAAAATTAGTCATTTCTAGAAACATGGAATGTCACTACACCATAGCAAGACTTGTTAACTAACAATAAATATATAAATAAATAAACAAACAAACAGTACTGTATGTTGAGTTATGATTATCTTAGGAAGAGGAAAGTGTGAAATGAAAATACACCTGTCAGTAGTAATATGACAATAAGCACTGCTTCAGGACAAAAGCCTCTGATTGGTCTGGGTTATCATGTCTCCATGTGATTGGTTTGTTATTGTGATGTCTCCCTAGTGTTTTGGTCCATCTGCACAGACTTGGAAGAGGACCAAGAACCTCCAGTATGTGTTACCTCAGAGATTTTGCTACCTCACACTTCCTGCATGGAAGTGCATCTGTTCCTCTTTTCCAAAGAGCGACTCGATCAGGCAGGCAAAACAAACACATATTCAGTACTACTATAACACTGTAACTGTCCCACTGTTTACCTCTCATCAAGGTTTTTTTGTGTCATTCTTATTCCAAATAATCTGAGGTTCAGATACTCTAGAGGTTCCAAATGCTTTATACAGAACCCTCATATTTGCCTGCATCCCAATAAAAGATACTGTCATTTTACAAAAGGAAACACTAAACTAAATATGACTGAATATGAATCTATAGCTAACATTTTAAGCCATAGCAGATCTCAACTTGGCCAAACACACACACACTGAGTGTGTGAAGAGCCTTGAGCAGGTTCACAGTTTCATTGATGTTGCAGCTGCTTCTTGCTGATATCATACACACATACACACACACTGCTCTTCTGGGCCATTCTGCCTGCCTGTATAATTCAGTACTTTCAGCATTACAAATGACCAACTAGTTCTGCTTTTGTGAAGCAATAGAACATCTTTTGTCACTATAGTATTCAATATGTGGTCATATTGTACCCTGAATCAATAATCAGACAGACAGAATGCAGAGAAAATGGTGACAGTTGCTTTATTGTCTCATGAAATAATGACTAGGATATAAAAACTGTACTTTCTTTGCTGAAAACAAGCCTTTCTTTTATTTGTTGATAATCTGCTTTAGTGGAACATGTGACATCCAGTTGAACAGATAATAAATAAACTGCTTTTTTGAAGACTTAAAAACAGTAAATTAACAAGAAGTCTTGGAGCATGCCATGGCAAAAGCCATGTATTTTAAAGTTATTAAGATTAAAAGATGATAACAACATAATTGCAATAAGTCTTTGTACAGCCCACACAATTATCAGATGGCTGAGAGAGTATATGTTCTATCTCAATAACAAGCGCTCCCTTCAGCTATGTTCAGTCAGTCAACACAACCTGCAATGACAGAGAAATATGAGCTCCTTGATTAACAATCACACATCTTAATCACAATGTATTGGATTTGCATTTCAGCTATTATAAAGTCCAAATAATAGTTCAGGCAACTTCCTTTGAATGTTTGCTCAAGTGCTGGCATGTAAGATTACCCAAAATACATTTTTACTCTTACCAGGTACACAATATGGGTGCGAACTAAGCAGAAATATATATATATATATATATATATATATATATATATACACACTGTATATATGTGTGTGTATATACATATACATATACATATATATATATATATATATATATATATATAATATGTGTGTGTGTGTGTGTGTGTGTGTGTGTGTGTATATATATATATATATATATATATATGTATGTATGTGTATGTATATGTATGTGTATACATGTGTATGTATATGTGTGTGTGTGTGTGTGTATATATATATATATATATATATATATATATATATATATATAGTTCTGGATACAATATCCAATACCAGTGGTTACCTGTGATTTTGTCATTTAAAGGAACTCATTCTCCAACTCCCCCAGAGTTAATAAGTTGAGTTTTACCGTTTTTGAATCCATTCAGCCGATCTCCGTGTCTGGCGATAGCACTTTTAGCATAGCTTAGATCATTGAATCCGATTAGACCAGTAGCATCACGTTCAAAAATGAGTTTCGATAGTTTTCCTATTTAAAACTTGACTCTTCTGTAGTTATATCGTGTACTACGACTGGCGGAAAACGAAAAGCTGCGATTTTCTAGTCCAATTTGGCTAGGAACTATGCTCTCATTCCGGTGTAATAATCAAGGAACTTTGCTGCCGTAACATGGCCGCAGCAGGCGCAGTGATATTACGCAGCGCCTGAAAGTAGTCCCCAGCTAGGTAACTAGTTATAATATAGCTGGGGACTACTTTCAGGCGCTGCGTAATATCACTGCGCCTGCTGCCGCAGCAAAGTTCCTTGATTATTACGCCGGAATAAGAGTATAGTTCCTAGTCATATCAGCCTAGAAAATCGCAACTTTTCATTTTCCGCCGGTCTTAGTACATAATATAACTACAGAAGAGTCAAGTTTTAAATAGGAAAACTATCGAAACTCTTTGGTCATTTCTGAACGCGATGCTACTGGTCTAATTGGATTCAATGATCTATGCTAAGCTATGCTAAAAGTGCTATCGCCAGACCCGGAGATCGGCTGAATGGATTCAAAAACGGTAAAACTTATTAACTCTGAGGGAGTTGGAGAATGAGCCTATTTCCAAAAAAAAGTGGAGTGTTCCTTTAATGCCAAGTATAAAGTTACAAATGTACATTATTGTTTTTTTTTTTTTTTTTTTTTAAGAAATATAAAAGTTTTTTATACTCATAATGAAAATAATGTTTAAATGCATCACTAGGTCTATTACCGCCCATAAAGACGACAGTAAACAAAAATGTATTATAATCAAATTTAAAAGAGCCAATTTAGGTTCCTGAAATCCTGGAGAGTAGAAATTTATACCACTTTACACTAGTCTGGACCCAAACCAGCCCGCAGGGACCTGCAGAACTGCAGAACTGCAGAAATTGCATTCTGTGTGCACGCATTTTCAATTGATTTCATCTTTGATATAAGCTTTATCCAATTTATGGTGCTCGCACTTAACCCAGGCTATTTTTGCTCTCATGTATTGAAAATGCAAGCTCCCTTGGTGTAAAGGCTTTTAGACAGGTATTGTTTTACATTCTGCATCAATATCAAATCTTTCAACTAGCCCGGTAAGTTAAAAGAAACTTTGGATGCATGGGCAAAGCCAGAGGAAACTATGCAGGAACATCACAGTTCAACAGAGGGAGGAAACTCAGCCACCAACATCCTGCGGGCTCATTACACTGATGGTGGGTGGTAAGACCCTGGTGATGGAAGTCGAGAGAGTTTGTAATTTAGTCAGACCAGATGAAAGAGCAACATAAAGAAAATGGAAACACCAAAAAGGTAAACCACCATCTCGCTCGCTCTAACCCTCTTTCGCGCTTTGTTTATTTGTCATTACTGGCATTTCACATTCAGATGTTGCATTAACATCAAAAGGCAGCTTGGAATCTGTACTTTGTTTCTGGCAAAGCATGAAAGGACACACACAAATGTATATAGCAGGAACACATAACTACTTGAACACACTATAGATGCTGTTCCATTGCCTGGTGATCACAGCCTGAAGCTACACAAGAGCTCCACTGATCCATTCTCCTGAGCTAAATGGAAGCTCTCAGAAGAGAAAAAAGAGCAGAGGAAATTTACAATTTCCCTTATTCAGGCTACAGAGCATAGAACCAATATTACATATTTTAAATTCAGTCGTTTTCTGGCTTTAATCTAAAATAATACACCTCTGTAACAACGCCTGCCTCTCAGGTTTTCACTTTTTTTGTAAGGCTGCTGGAAAATAAGGAAGACAAAGTACGTTGAGGAAAAATATCCCTTTTACCACTGATCCGCACCCTCTGACTAAAGGTGTCTGAAACCTTAGAAGCTGCTTTGCTACTTAGTCTGTCAGTTGCTAAACAGACTGTTTTGTTTATTTTATAGTAGGGTTGGGGAGGAATCACATTTATAAATAAAATTACTTCTTAAAGGGGTCATATGATGCGATTTCTTGTTTTCCTTTTTGTTTAGTGTGTTATGTAGCTGTTTGTGTATGTATACAATCTGCAGAGTTACAAAGCTCAAAGTCTCCCACAAAAGGATTTATTCTATCTAAAAGAGAAGGCTGATCCAGACCAGGCTAAAATGCCTCATTCAAACACGCCCCCACATATCTACATCACAATGTGGAAATATTTGCGTAATGCCGCCCAAATGTGCACGCAAAGAAAGAAGGCATGATTTCAGTAACCGCAATAGTGTTGATGCAGCCATGTCAGGGAGATGCTGTGTGTTTCTATGCGAAAGCAAAAGCACTTTATTTGGCCTTCCAAAAGTATATGCAATTAGGAGTCATTGGTTAAGATTTGTTCACAACAGAACAGCACAACCCAACTGTTTGAATTTGTGCAACGCATTTTATGGATGACAGTTTCATGAACCTAGGAGAGTACAAGGCTCGCTGTGCACAAAGGCTATTTCTAAAAAAAAAAAAGGGTCAATTTCGACTTTGCTATTACAATCTGGCGCTTCTGAATCAGCGACTGTAAGTATGTTTTGTTATTAGTTTAAGTGTTTGCTATATTGACTGTTTAAATGCGGAGTAACACGTCGTGTGTGTTTGTGTGTGTGTGTGTGTGTGTGAGAGAGAGAGAGAGAGAGAGAGAGAGAGACAGGGTCACATCACAGTGGAGTCAGCTGTCTTAACCGCGGCTTGTGTACTGCAAATACATACGAGCATCATCACACGACTCCGTTCCCCTTTTGGACTTGAACTGACTGTAAAACTAAGGACATTGTTAACTGTCTTCATATTTACTTTGAAAGCTGAAGCTCATGATTATGGTAAGAGGTGTTACATTTCCGATGTGCGCTTGTGGTACTCGGCCAATCAGAGCAGAGTATGCTTGTCGGAAGGAGGGGCTTTGTAGAAAACAACGCGTTTGAGAGAGGCAGGGCATAGAGAACTACAATAATGTACAATATTTGAAAAATAACGTGTTTTTTGAACATTAAAGCATGTCAACCTATTCTCTTACACCAAATGCACAAAATAATGATCTTTAAAATAGCATCATATCATCCCTTTAATGTAATTAATTTCAGACAAATTTTGGACCGCTGTTAACAGATCAAAATACAAATGACATGTGTATCTGTGGTATTCTAGATTCAGGTCTCTAGATTTAAGTCCCTTTAATAACAGAAATTGTAAAAAGCAAAAAAAAAAAAAAAAAAGGAAAAAATAGATAAATAGACCCTATAGGTCGTTTGTGCAAGCATGACCTATATTTGCGTTTTAAAGTTAAGCGCCCTCTAGCGCGCGTAAAAATAATGACAGTCTGGTGTTGCGTCTGTCGTCATGAAATTACTTATGACTGTCATTACCAATCAAAATGCGTGTTTATTTAAATACAATGTGTGGACTTTTTACACCGATCTCACAGTAATTCGTACAAATTTACTAGGTGGCTAATTCGTACGAATGACCACACCTAACTCCACCCCTAAACCTACCCCTTACAGAAATCATGCAAAACCATAATTTTTAGTGCACAATTTATGAGCGCGTGCGTTCTCTGGGATCGGACCCATGATCGCATGATCACGTAATTACATATCATCGTATAACGCAATGCTCTACCAACCGAGCTACACGAAACCCGAACCCGAACCCTAACCCAGATAAAAGAGTACAAAACATTAATATGAAAATGACCTGTTGCCGATAGGGGCACAATTGTAGTATACGCTCTGTGACGGGAGGAGCCAACGACAGACACAGTGGGTGTGGCGTCAGGCCTCGGAGAGGTTTTTATTAAACAAAAATAAGAAAATAAAGTGTCCAGGGGGAAAGAAGTGTTCATAAAACAGGGGGGATCTGGTGTCCTCGATGTGCTGCGGGGCTCGTGAAGGAGGGCAGTGTTCCAAAAGGGAAGGGTCCAGGCAAGGGGCGGAGTCTGGTGGCCGCACACGCTCCCGCGGTCCGGGGCACGAGGGGCGGCGGCTCTTCCTCTTCTGCCTCTTACGGGCATTGGCGGGATGGACGGCCCGGCATCCTGGCCCGACGGCCGTTATACGGGTGCGGCTTGCACGATGACTCTGGAGGTTCCGCGGCTCACATCCTCGGCGGCGCGATGTCCCTCAACGCACCCTTCCTGGACCCACGAGGACACCAGCGTGCATGCACGGGGGAAGAGACCGGTCTCCCGAGGAGAGGCGCGCTCGGCATTTAACGGCGGCGGTGATGAGGCTTAATTCAGTCCAGCTGTGCCTCATCACACGCCGCCAGCCCACGTTGGTCCCACGCCCCTCCTCTCATCCACCCACTCCAGTCGGGAGCCTGGTGAAGGGCGGCGAATAAGGGACGGGGTGGTAATGATGATGAGGGGGAGGGCCACCGATCCGTCACAGCTCTGATAGGTTGTATTTCAGGGATTTGGACAAACGACCTATACGGGCGTATTGGTTGGAGGATAGGTTGTAAATCAGTTACTTTTATATCTTAATTTCATCATTATTAACATAACAAAACATACCATATACATTTTATGAATTATGAAAAGTATAATTGAGGGTATATCACACTGTCTGAATAGCTACAACACATTCTTGTGTGTGTGATTTGCTTGTTCAAAAGATGTTTGTCCTTGGTTTGTTTCTGAGAAGTTAAAGAGGCAGTGATACTTATTTTACACAAAAATTCAATAAACAAAAAGTTAATATTGAGTAACTCAAATACTTTAAACAATATGGACAGTTTGTCTATTTTTGCTTGGTGAAAATATTTCCAAACAAAGCCAAAGCAGAACACTGCAACACACAGTATAGTGTTTTGGTAAAAAAAAATGAGTTTTTGAACAAAACGGTTAAGTGAATTAAGTGAACACTAGACAGTCATTTGTTCCTTCATTAAACTATAGCCTCTTCTTTTGTTTCTGAATGAATCCATATTTTTAAACAAATTGGATGAATGAATGCATCAATGACTCACTCTGAAGACAATTTGTGGCAACCTACTTAACGACTGACTAGTGTCAATGAAAAAATCTCTACAAATAATGCACAGACTGATCTATGCTGTCCTCAGAGATAGTTAAATCACAGTTTCCATACTAATTTATCATGAAAGACTGGTAAAATTTTAATTATTTTCTGCAGGCAGGAGACTCCTGCAGTGTCATTTCAAATGCTGATGTATTGACTCTTTCAAAAGAAATTCCAGAAAACCTCAAGGATGAAATCTCCCCTCAGAAAACAAAAGGGAGTGGGGAAAAAAGGAATGGCAGGAAAGAGAGACTGAGAAGCGGGGTCTGTATTTGTTCTGTCTCTTTTTAAGATGTTAGCAGTTTTCTACAGCCACACATGAATAATAAACGCTCATCCAGTGTAAACTGTTGCATCAGATGATGGAGTATTTTGACAGCTGGTTGACCCTCCTCCACATACCTTGTTAAAATATGAAATCATCAACACTTTACCTTGTAAAGGCAAGGCTGGGAAGTTAACACATATATTTCAGTCATTCCATACTTCTGCACTGACTTGTCGCTAGATGATGTTAGTCTTCTCAGCTAGATTCTGTTTAATCTGGTTGGGGTGTGAATTAACTGCCAACATCTACAGTGGAAATGGACAGATATAAAATAGGGTATGGATATTAAAAAAAACAACAACAACAACTAAAAAGCCTGATTATTCATACAACAACAAAACGATACCCAATCACTATATATGCATAACACTAAAAATCACAATTTAACATCAGATAGAGCAAAATCTGGGGTTGTGTCTCAATGTCAAGCACAAAATTTGAACCTTTCAGACACGTTGGCTTCTCAAAAATGTCCCTTTTACCACAGCTGCTTTGAACTTTTAGAAGTAGGCCATTTATGACATCCTGTTATATGATCTTAAAAGGTTCTATAAAGGCTTAAAAAGCTTAGCACACTTTATCACACATGCTGTGGTCTGGCCTTAAAAACTGAGACCAGCTTGTGAAAAAGTAAGCTCCAAATGTATGACACCAGTTGGAGTGTCTTAAGTGAGTATCTGTGTTAAAAAGAGTTTCAAATAATACTCGCTTCAAAATTATTGAGACAAAATGATTCAATAACTGTGTTGATCTAGAGGTTTCAGTGGTAAGACTATTAAAGTGCTTTTAATGTTAATGCATGTATACGGTGGTTTCTACTTGACAAAGGTATGGGCTATCGCTAACCTCTATCTTTGTGGGCCCACTTAAAAACATTAGTGAGACAAATGATACAGTAAAACACAAAAGAGCAAAGATGTCATAATGAGAGAAGTTCATCAGGTCTACATTTTTTTGTGAATCACTCTTTATGCCAACTCTATTAATCACTGCTTACAAATGAATAGAGGTCAATATCCCTCATCAATTTACATTTTGCATTTACATTCACATTTATTAATTTAGCAGCAACTAGAGCAATACACACAAACAATCCACTCAGAAATTGTGCCATTTTCTTTAGAAAAAATATCTCTTTATAAAAAAAAAAAAAAAAAAAAAAAAAAAAAATCAATTTGGTTAAAGTAGGGGTGTCCCCGACTAGGATTTTCATAGTCGAATCGGAATTTCCGAATCTTGCTGATAGTCGACTGATAGTCGAATCATATGTTTGGGGGCGGGGCAAAATACATTACTAAGAGTCAAGTCAGACATTCGACAGTCATAAATACTGACGTTAACACACGGGGAAAATGTGTAATTACGCCTCGCAGATACAAACAGAGTGAATAATGTGTTATGTTTTGATTAAACCATAGTTAACATTAAATATCAGCGAAACTCTTAGAATTCACAATTTCTTTTTACAATAGTGCTCTCATTATAAAGTTATGACAGTTATTAATGTTCTGCATTTCTGTTTTGAGCTGCGTGCGCTGAATGACCAGTAGAATGAAGCATTTGATAGCAGGTTTTTTAATCAATGGGATTTAACTCATTTATCTCATATAGAATACGCTTCATTATTTATACAACATAACGTTAATATAACAAAGGCTATCTGCACAAAACGCCCCGATGCATGAACGTGTCTGCGCGGCTCTGACCTCCTTTTGTGGATGCGTTCTTCACGCAACAACGTGCAGAAACACGGGAACTAAACTCTAAAAATTTGCAGCGTTTTATTATAATAGTGTTATAATATATAATTCTGCATAGTTGTTTGTCCTACACGCTGAAGATATCATCACCATACAATGAAGCACTTTACTGCAGCGACTCAACCAAATGCATCTTATACGAGATAAATAATATACGATATATATATAACCGGCTGAAATGTTTCGAAATCACTTGTATCCTACCTGATCGCAAAAAATCCAGTCTTTCACTCTGCCTCAGTTTGAGTCTTGTTAAAGTTTTAAATCCTTACCACTAAAATGCTCCTCTGTCGGTCACGGATTATGGAAAGTGAAACTTAAATCTATAATAGGTGTGGTTGGATTTATTCATGCACCTTAAAATATTTATTTAAAGCTTTTTTTCTTTTCAGATTCTTATTTACAGCATTATCATAATAGGCTGCATATTAAAGTACTGGGAGGAAACTGGTAGTTCTATGTGAAATCAGAAATTGAGCACCCCCATGTATCCAAAATGGCATGATCATAACACCCTGCGAATATTCGACTGTGAGATTGGGAGTCGAATCTGGCTCCTCAAATCGAAGCATCGAATCGTCGACTATTCAGGGTCACTCTTAGGTTAAAGTAATCTCCAGTTTCCTTTTGTACTTTCATTTTTCCAACATAGCCAGGTATATACAGAATTTTATGAGCTTTCATGTTGTGAAGGTTATGAACTTTATAGGCTATATATTAATAATAAGTTGTTCACATGTGTTCCAATGATCATTACTGAATGTGACCTTGTGAGTCAGACTGCAGTGTGCAATGTTTGTTTGTGCCTACTTTATGTCAGTTATTAGCTTGTGAAAACTCCTTGATAACTGGATGTTAATTTGTTCTGTCTGGTTACAGTCTGTATTTGTAATCAGTCTTAACAGGATCATGCTCCATGTCAAATTATTATCAGTATTGATTAAGCAATACTGAAGAGACATGCATAGACATTTGCATCTCTAACCTCAGTGCCCTGAAATTACTTTAGTTTCATGTATGTTTATGCTGTTTAGAGAGTTTTAGAGCGGTAGTGCTGCTTCAGAACTTACTTTAGACACCAAATGGCAACCCAATACAGTACCAAATTATCTATCATATAAAATTAAACACAAATGTACTTAAAACACACACACACACACACACACACACACACGTTTGTTTTTGTGAAAAGTGGGGACATCCCATAGGCGTAATGGTTTTTATACTGTACAAACTATATGTGCTATTGCCCTACACCAACCCTACACCTAACCCTACCCCTTACAGGAAACTCTGTGCTATTTCAGATTTTCAATACACTCCATTCTGTGTGATATATAAGCGTTTTGAAAAGTGGGGACATGGGGTAATGTCCTGAAAAGTCACCTTCTCCTTGTAATACCTATGTCATATCCTTGTCATTATGTCATTGTACAAATTCATGTCCTCATTTGTCACGAAAGCTCGCCGCACACACACACACACACACACACACACACACACACACATGTTTACTTAGCTATCTAAATGGGGACATTCCATAGGCGTAATGGTTTTTATACTGTACAAACCGTATTTTCTATTGTCCTACACCAACCCTACACCTAAACCTACCCCTTACAGGACACTTTCTGCATTTTTACAATTTCAAAAAACCTTTGCTTACTTTATTTTTAAACCAGTTTTACAAATGAGGACGTCTCCAAAGGGAGGTTTTTGTATATTTTGTCAGGTTTAGCTCACTTTTGGGTACAAATTTGTCCCCAAAATATGGTTAAGTAGGTACACACACACACACACACACACACACACACACACTCGCATATATACATATATACATAGCTGCTCATTGATCACTATTTCAACCCTGGACATTCTCTCCTTCGTGGCCGAGTATTGTATGCGTTTACCGCTCCCCTAGCTGTAGCAACTCTCAGAGCCCTTGTTAGTTTTCCTAGTTTCCCCTGCCTGTCTTGGATTGTGTCTTCCCGTGTTTTATTCTAGCCCGTGTTCCCTGGATTTTCTCTCTGCATTGCCCACCGGATACTGTTCGCCGATCGACGACCTTTGCTTGCCCTGGATTACTTGCCCCGCCACTAAAGACTAGACTTATTTGTGAGGGTCCACGCTCCTCACTCAGTCAGTTTTTGGACTATGCTCTGTTGTGTGTGGGCTCATTATACACTGTGGGTGTTGCGGATGAGGAACGCGACACCGCATCTACGACGATAATGGCGGACGCACCAGAGCACGCTCACAAAATGGCGGCCACAACAACACCCGTTCAAGTCACAGCTGATCTTCATGAGTTAAGTCAAGTCACCGTTGATCGCCCAGAGTCACAGCAGCACGTCACAGCTGCTCGTCCAGAGTCACAGCAGCATGTCACAGCTGCTCTTCCAGAGTCACTTCACGTCTCAGCTGATCTCCTAAAGTCAAGTCACTTCATAGCTGCTCGTCCAGAGTCACAGCGGCACGTCACGGCTGCTTGTCCAGAGTCACAGCAGCACGTCACAGCTGCTCGTCCAGAGTCACTTCACGTCTCAGCTGATCTCCTAAAGTCAAGTCACTTCATAGCTGATCTCCTAAAGTCAAGTCACTTCATAGCTGCTCGTCCAGAGCCAGAGCCCGTCACGGCTGACCGTCCAGAGCCACAGCCCGTTACGGCTGACCGTCCAGAGCCACAGCCCGTCACGGCTGACCGTCCAGAGCCACAGCCCATCACGGCTGATTGTCCAGAGCCACAGCCCATCACAGCTGACACACCCAGATCATCAAGGTCAGTCTTCCATTATACCGGTTTGATGTCTAATTTGAGGGATGTACCGATGGTGTCTGCACGCGCAGCTGGTATCCCCAAACCAACTTACTCTAACCCTCCTGTTCTTCTGCATATTCCCCTGTCCGAGGCACTACCCCTGATGGGAATCGCTTTGTGTTGCGTTTGGGCTGTGTACACCACCGCAGAACTGCCCGAGGTGGCGGTCCATGCTGCAGAACCTCCAGAAGCGGCTGGGCTCACGTCAACCCCTTGTATGGTGGTGGCACCCAGCAATGAACTCTCCCTGTGTCCTGAGTTTACCACTGTAGAACCTCCAGAGGTGGCGGCAACCACCGCAGAACCTCCAGAGGTGTCAGCGGTATCAGTCAATGAACTCTCATTCTGTTGTGTTGCGGTCAAAGAGACCATTACTGAACTCTCCCTGTGTCCTGCGTTTACCACTGTAGAACCTCCAGAGGTGGCAGCAACCACCGCAGAACCTCCAGAGGTGGCAGCGGTATCTGTCAATGAACTCTCGTTCTATCCTGTCACGGCTATGGAGGCCGTCAATGAACTCTCGTCCTGTCCTGTCGCAGCCAGAAGGGCTGTCCCTGAACTCACATTCTGTTCTGTCACGGCTATGGAGGCCGTCAATGAACTCACGTTCTGTTCTGTCACGGCTATGGAGGCCATCAATGAACTCTCGTCCTGTCCTGTTGCAGCCAGAAGGGCTGTCCCTGAACTCACATTCTGTTCTGTCATGCTATGGAGGCCGTCAATGAACTCTCGTTCTGTTCCGTCACAGCTATGGAGGCCATCAATGAACTCTCGTCCTGTCCTGTTGCAGCCAGAAGGGCTGTCCCTGAACTCACGTTCTGTCCTGTCACGGCTATGGAGGCCGTCAATGAACTCTCTGTCATGGCTAAGAAGGCCATCTCTGAACTCTCGCCCCGATCTGGCCCAGCCATGGTGGCTGACTGTGAACTGCCTACCTGCTCAGTTGCCACCATGGAAAATAATTATGAACTTCCTGTGTTCCCTACCTCAGTCCTTGTGTCTGTGCATGTTCTGTCTCCTCCTTGTGTCTCAGTTTCCCTTAGGTCCCAGCCTCTGCTGTGGGTTCCTGATCTGTCATGGTATGTTCCTGTTCTATCTGCTCCGCCGTGGTGGTCTTCAGGTCTGTCTGCTCCGCTCTGGTGGTCTTCTGCTCCACCTGTTCCATCTGCTCCACCGTGGTGGTCTGCTGTCTGGCTCTGGTGGTCTTCTGCTCCACCTGTTCCGTCTGCTCCGCCGTGGTGGTCTGCTGTCTGGCTCTGGTGGTCTTCTGCTCCACCTGTTCTGTCTGCTCCGCCGTGGTGGTCTGCTGTCTGGCTCTGGTGGTCTTCTGCTCCGCCCGGGTGGGCTCCAGTCCCGTCTGCTCCGCCCTGCTGGGCTCCGGTCTTGTCTGCTCCACCCTGGTGGGCACCAGGTCCGTCGGCTCCTTCCTGGTGGACTCCAGTCCCGCCGGCTCCGCCCAGGTTTCCTGCTCTGCCTTGGTCCCCGGTCACTCCGCTTCCACAGGGACCTGGCCCTCCATCCCTCCCCCTGTTCCACCTCCGCTCCACCTCCCTCCTGAATTATAAGACTGTGTGGAGCGTCTGGAAGCCGCTCTTTGGGAGGGGGGGTTCTGTCACGAATCTGGTCTGCACTTCCATTCATTCACCACCAGAGGTCACTCATCATATTGACTTTCACACCATACATAACACTGGACTTCATTTCCCATCATTCATTGCACTGATTGCACACACAGCTGTAGGCACTAATCACACGCACACCTGATCCCAAACATCACTAATCACACACACTATTTCAACCCTGGACATTCTCTCCCTCGTGGCCGAGTATTGTATGCGTTTACCGCTGCCCTAGCTGTAGCAACTCTCAGAGCCCTTGTTAGTTTTCCTAGTTTCCCCTGCCTGTCTTGGATTGTGTCTTCCCGTGTTTTATTCTAGCCCGTGTTCCCTGGATTTTCTCTCTGCCTTGCCCACTGGATACTGTTCGCCGATCGTCGACCTTTGCTTGCCCTGGATTACTCTTTGTCTTGTCCGTGCCATACCTGTTTGCCATTGCTCGACCCTGCCTGTATTTATGACCATGCCTGTGAATAAAAGCTTGCACTTGGATCCGCACGTCTCACGTCTCGTCAGCCCCGTTACAGTATGAGACATAATCCTTGTTGTTCTTTTGTTTTTATTCAGCCATTATCAGCCTTTATACTGGCAATAAAACGTTTACCAAGCCACATCGCTTCAATCCCACTATACATTTACCCAACTATTATCAAAAGTATTTCTAAATAAATACAACAAAACATTTCTTGCGACCTTACGTGAAGTATTATGACAAAATGCATTATGAAGAAGAATTGAACCGGTTCTGCAGCTGCATTAGAGCTAACATTAGCATCATGCTTCATAAGACAATTTATGAGATTAATAGTACACTTTTACTCAGAACTGACTTCAAACCACCATTGAGTGTTTGTAATAACTTCCTTTTACCATCACATGTGGAATTTGGTCATTTACTGTTGCTAAAATATGCGATTTATAGCCTTTTATTTATTGCTGCACAAATTAGCATTTCAGATGTACACATTCCACTAAAAAAAATCACATACAGAATATATCCTATCGTAATCGTGTGTTTATTATCTAATATAATCTATAGCGGCTGTTGTCAAGTTTATTTCTGCTGTGTAAAAGCCTTAACATGTATGCTCTGCTGAAACTCACGTTGTTTGATGTTACAACCGCCTCTCCGTTCTTAAGTTGCCAGGTATACATTCAAAGTATAATACACATTAGTAAAATGATCAATTTTAATTTTTATTTGTCTATACATTTTGGGTGGCCGCGGTACATTATAAAAGTAGCCCAAAAAACCGCAACCCACGGCTCTGTAATTTTTCCCGCGACTGTATTTTCAAAATAGTCCACTTGTGCCACTGCCCTGGCAACACTGGTTCGCTGTACCCTCATCACACAATGATAGATAACCTTCCGCGCTGCGATGACGGCAAGAAGTTGGGGTCAAACCTTATCAAACTTAATTTGCATCAAAAAATATTAATGCGTTAAAATTTTTTGATTAATCGCATGCGTTAACGCGTTAACGTTGACACCCCTAATATATATATATATATATATATATATATATATATATATAAAATATGATTTTTGCAAGTAAACCCCAATTTAATCCTGTCTGTTGAGTTGAAAATGTTCTTTTTTTTGCCTTGCTTTGTTCATTGTTTTTAAAGATGAGTACATTGCATGCAACTTCATGCTGGCATTGGCCTTGTTTGTCTAGCTTCTTTCAAGTTAGATGGGAATTTACACCAAAATACCGAGTTTTTCTGAATGCATGGCCTTGGACATTAACAAATCAGTATTTCATCCTCTCTTTTAAGCCTTACAATACTTGTGTCTTACTAATTTTGTGGTGCATAGTCCAAAAGTGCCACATTTTCTCACAAAATATGATGTGCATTTCATGTCATTTTTGCTTTCAACAACCATTTGTAAGTTGAAGAAGATTATCCCTGTATTATCCCTTATTAACCAGAAAAAATGCAACAAAGACATAATTCTTATTATACTCTGAGCTAGGTTACAACTATTGGTTCAATTCTCAGCTGATTTTCATATACACAAATCATTCTGAAGACATTGTTCTATTCATAATCCAGATTTCAACATTAGATTTATGGCCAGTGACAGAAGAAAATCTAAACATAACCCAGATGTTTACTGCTACATCTGTTTTAGAGTGTTTGATGGAAAGTTTTTATTGGCATCATCAAATTAGTTAATATTAGGTCTTTTTTAGCAAATCAGCAGCCTTTTTTAAAAAGATGCATGGCCGATATATTTGTATTAGGTTAGCTACAAATTATAATTTGCCTTAAGCATTGTTTTTCCCCTGCTATCCGCCAGTGGAAACAGAACTGATTCCCACCTGTTGAGAACCACTGGTGTATTGCATGTTTGCTGTATCATTATTGAGAAACTCTTAGAAAAATCCATGAATCCACTTACTTCCTTCGCCATGCGTTCTGACTGATGCCCTCTGGTGAGAGCTACATCCTCTTAAGCGCCTGTGGTCATTCATTCTTCACACACACACACACGCGCACACACACACACACACACACACACACACACACACACACACACACACACACACACACACACACACACACACACACACACACACACACACACACACACACACTTTTCCCCTTTGTGCTCAATTTGATCACACATTAATCTAGCTTTGAATAGAAGCCCAATTTCCTCTCTAAATGTCAGATCATATTCACTGGCCCTTATTCAGCGTCCGAGCACATCTGATTTCCAAGTAACCATTGAGGTAAATGTCGGTGCATAATAAAGCCTCCCCTCAGAAACAGAATTGTAATCTGCAGTTCCTGAACTCTATTGTAGTTCCCGAGTGCATTAGCTCAGCAGTGAAGGCAATCAGTTGAGCAATCAAAGGCTTTGATTGACAGAGTGAAAGGTGGGGAAGTCAAGCCATGTTAAACGCGGTGCCAAAATCAGTGTCGACACTGGAGGAAAGAGCGGAGAGAGGCTGAATGTGTGTACATGGACACTCAGATTAGACACACAGATCTGCTCATAGATACTGCTATGAACTGCCAGGGAACACATGGGACAAAGGAGTCCATTCAGCTGTACGTAATAATCGAGAGAGCCGGTTGAGAGAAACTCCAGCTGTTGACCTTTGATCCCAGGCTCACAATGGAATGTAATCATGCTGCCACCTCAATGGACAGCAATATTTAAAGAAATTTTCCTGTATCTCATCATTTACTCACACACGTTGTTCCAAACTGTGTGACTGACTTTCTTCTGTGGAATAGAATGTCCCAGTTGCCTTTACATTTACATTTAAATTAAACGGTAACAAGGATCTATTATAAAGAAGAGCATTTATTTGAGATATAAATTTTTGTAACAATATAAATGTCTTTACGTACTGTCACTTTAGAATAATTTAAGGCATCCTTGCTGAATTAAAAAAAAAAAAAAAAAACTATAGTACTACTATATAGTATAAACTATATAATATGAAAGAGATGGTTCTTTGAAGAACCTTTGGCTGAACGGTTCTTTGTGGAACCAAAAATGGTTCTTCTATGGCACCGATGTGAAGAACCTTTTGAAGCACCTTTATTTTTAAGAGTGTACATGATGGGTGAACTAATTCCTCTATATACAAATAACAGCTGTTTCCTGAGATTGTGAGATCTCAAGAGAATTCCCACCGGAAAAAAATATAGCAGATCGGATGTGTGTGCTTTCCTGTTGACGTAAACTGGTTTACATCATTTGTATTTGAATTTACCAATAATGACTCATAGTCTCCAAACTATATGAAATTAGTTAAGGAAATAAGTTTTCCCATACATATCTAATTTTGTGTACATGTCAGCTGTTTTTGCCACTAGCACGATCTGATCTTTTGATGTGGCTGCTGTTGAAACCTAAGCTACCCACAGTTCCATCGCGCTGTTGTCTTAATTACCCTATTGAGCCATCCTGTCATACAGCACTCAACAACACTTTGGGTTGCATAGAGGCAGTGAAGAACATCAAAAGAAAATGAACTGTGTATGTGTGTGTAAAGAAGACTTCACTATGCATATGCTGCTTAAAACCTCCAGAGATGTTTTCAAAAATAGGCACTGGTGATCCATTAAAAGAAAAAAAAAATGCTATGACACATTCCAAAATAAGGGGCTAGGGCTAAAATATATGCACTTTAGGTGTGATGACAAGCCATGCCAATGGTGTACTTTTGTAGACAGAAGAAGGTAAGATATAATAAGTCCCTGCAGTAAAGAATGTGTTCAGACAGAGTCTGAGAGCTGCAGCATCTGATGCAACAGTATATTTTGGCCAATATGTTCAAGTGCAGATCAGGGAACTAACATTTTTGAAACAAGCAAGACAACAAATAGTGTTAAGAACTTGATTTTATTTTGTTTATAATTAAATAAGTGCTGTCAAACGATTAATCACATCCAAAATAAAAGTTTTTGTTTACATGATATATGTGTTTGTACGATGTGTATTTATTATGTATATATAAATGCACACACATGCATGGATATATTTAAGAAAAATGTTATATTTCTATATTAAATGTATTTATATATAATATAAATTATGTGAATATAAATATATACATGTAAATATTTTCAAAATATATACTGTATGAGTGTGTATTTATATATGCATAATAAACATACACAGTACACACAAATATTATGTAAACAAAAACTTTTATTTTGGGTGCGATCAATTGTTTGACAGCACTAAATTAAATAGATTTTATTACATGCATCCAAATAATCCATTTATAATGGGATTGAAAAGCCTTCATGAAAACACCTCGAATCGACTTTGATACAAATTAAATTAGTGTCAGATTGAAAGGGTGGTGCTGACCTGAAATAATCCGATCAACGGGGGGTGGGGGGGGATTTAGGGGGATTTAAAAAAAGCAGTAACACTTTAGAATACTGTTTCTTACTTACTGCATAACTAATAAGGAATTATTGAACTAACAGGTAATTATTCATTAACACTTAACTCACTACTGTTAACTACTAAGGAAGATGTGTTAACTAATCAGTATGTAATACAATTTTATGATTGTGTTAAGTAACAGTTAATAACTAATGTATTCTGTCATACCTCCTGAAGAACTACTATTAATTATCTAGTTAAGGTTCAAGAAAAATAACTATGAAATAACTACTACTGAACAGTTATATGCAAATAGTCACTTTAATAATCAGACTGTGGCCCACAAATCAAGTACTTGAGTAAGTCAGTCACAGCAAATTGAGTGAAATGCAGAGCGATGGTCTGCAGTGTCCCTGAACCCAGCTCCCGCACGAGATCCAGCACCGCTACTGAGGAAACTGGAGATCGGTTGATTACACTTGAATTGCTTTTAAATATTTTTATTATTTTAAACTTTCATTATAAAATGTTTTTTTTTAAATGTGGGCAGTATACATGTTAAAACGGAATAAAATATGCTGTATTAAGAAATGTTCTCATCTGAAATAAAGATCGTAAACAGGTTGTGTCGTGTATTTTACAAAGTTTATGATTGCTTTTATAAGCTGCATCCCAAATGACACACTATACACTATGCACTTATACACTATGTACTTATGCACGCAACCATGTAGTGTATGAATTATATAAGGTTATTTTGTCATTAATAATCGGAGTCTGATAGCCCCACCCCCTTCGTGACGTAATTAAAGCTGCGACAGTTGAGTGCATGAAATGTTCAACATTCCACACTTCATTTTTTTCTGTTATTTAAGTGCACCATCCGGGTATTTAAAGTGCACTTTTTCCTTTTGGAATTTTCTACAGAACATCATAAATAGTGCATAAGTACGCGATTTGGGACACAGCTATAGTTTTTTTTAGAGTGTAAGTTTGATTTGAGTCAAAATGATGTATTAATTATTATTTACTAATAGGTTCACTTTAGAATACTGTTTCAGGTACTAAGTAATTCTTGCAGAATTATCTAATAATTCTTTATTAATTACTAATGGGTTCCCTATATTTTCACTTTAGAATACTGTTTCAGGTTCTAAGTAATTATTGCGGAATTATCTAATAATTCTTTATTAATTACTAATGGGTTCCCTATATTTTCACTTAGGAATAGGCCTACTGTTTCAGGTTCGAAATGAGTCCTGCGGAATTATTTGATAATTCTTTATTAATTACTAATGGGTTCCCTATATTTTCACTTTAGAATAGGAATACTGTTGCAGGTTCGAAATAAGTCCTGCAGAATTATCTAATAATTCTTTATTAATTACTAATGGGTTCCCTATATTTTCACTTTAGAACATGCCTACTGTTTCAGGTTCGAAATAAGTCCTGCAGAATTATTTGATAATTCTTTATTAATTACTAAGTGGTTACCTGTATTTTCACTTTCCCTCAGTCCTTGCCTTACATACAGGAACTGAATTAATGGTAATGTGGTATATGCTGAGGATGCACACAAACAGTACTGTATATAAAATATAAAAACTAAGGTAAGTTATTGCATTGCACTGAAGTGTTGCAATTCACTCGCAAAACAATTCACTACACAGACAAAACCTCTATAAAATGTATTGCATTTATTAACATTGCATTTTCATACTACTACTACTACTACTACTGCTGCTAATACCATTTATATGAAAGGGTCACAACTCAGTTTAATGACTGTTCATTAGTTACTTCATAGTTATCTTTCTTGAACCTTAACTAGTAGATAATTAATAGTAGTTCTTCAGGAGGTATGACAGAATACATTAGTGATTGATTAGCTAACTGTTACTTACACAATCATAAAATTGTATTACATACTGATTAGTTAACACATCTTCCTTAGTAGTTAACAGTAGTGAGTTAAGTGTTAATGAATAATTACCTGTTAATTCTTCAATAATTCCTTATTAGTTATGCAGTAAGTAAGAAACAGCAATTATTTATTATACAAGAAACAGTATTCTAAATTTTTACCAAAAAAGGATATAAAAGCAGTGCAATGTGAGTGTTTACAGAAGTTTTACATCATACAAATGTGCCTATGTTTATGTATGTCTTATGAACTAAGTGGATAAGACTGAATAATTATTAAATATTGCTAAAAACCTCTTCCGCACTAAGGTTCTGAAGTTTTGTTGGGAATGCATGCAATGCACTTGTAAACAAATAAGTGAATCAGAATGCAACATAAGGGTTCAAATAAACAGGACTTTCAGAATCTGATATCAGATTTAATTCATTCTTATTGACAAAATGAGTGCATGTAAACATACCTGTGATTGTTTTGACATTTTTCAGTGACATCATATATTCAACTGATTCATTTAAAATGCTGATACATTCAGGAATGAAACAAGTCTTTATGAGTGATTAATCATTTACTGTGATTCGTTCTCGCTGATTCATGGAGGGAAAAAAAAAAAAACCTATGTGTTGCTCAGAGATACGCAACAGTTGTGTTGTGGCTTTGTTTGAATTATTTTTATGACGGATCATAAACAGACAAAGTGACTGGGATTATTGTGTCTAAAATGTAAATTACTCAGAATCAATTTCTTGTTTATTATTATATAATAACTCTATCACTCTATTCATCCTGTTCAAATATCAACGCACTATATGCTCTTGCCATCATAGAAATAAAACAGCAACTTAATAGATTTAATGTAAATGTCTTGATGTCCTTAAACATACGTAACTACAGCCAAAAGTGTCAAAACATCCCCACTCATCCCTGTCTTATTCAAATGTGTCTGGTTTGTTAAAAGAAAATCACAGAGTGCATGAAGTAAAGGAAATGAGAAAAGTAAGATATTTTCATCGTTATGATAAGGCTCATCTCCACCTCCAGGTTTCTATCTTCTATTCTTCTACTTGCCTTTGTAGAGTCTGATTTAAGTGGCAAGCGACGCTTTTACATAATCTCAAAAGAATTTCTCCATCTGGATTTTCTCTTTTCCCTATAAAAGCTGGCCAAAGTGCTCCTGGTCAAAACATGAGAGAGAGAAATGAATAAAAGAAGACGGCAGCCTTGCTTTCACTTAGAGGGCAACTCCAGCAAGAGAGAAGCTAAAGGTTGAATTTGAATTAAATGTAATAGCAATTTTACACTTTATGCCCTGAAGGAGAAAGATAATGCATGATTTTGTTTATTCTGCTCCCCCATCTCTGAATGAGTTTCAATTGAGATGCGAATCGCTGGATGTGTGTTTAGATTATGTCTGCTACTCCTAAAAGCCTCTCTATACACTACATCTGCACTGAAACACACATGCATTGGGACACATTTACAGGAAATGTACTACACTTTAAAGCAGAGTCAAACTCTGCTCCTGGAGAGGGTCCTGTAGAATTGTATCTTGCTTCAACACACCTGCTTGTAATTTTCAAGTATTCTTGAACACAAAACATTAATACAGTATGTAAATACAGCATTGCTGTTTACTGCTGAAATGATTAATAAAAGGTCATGGTTCATTTGTAACTGCATGCACAACCTGATATTGCCGAGTGCGACGTGTTCCTGGGTCAACATCTTTGTTGACCCTGGAACAACATTGTGATTAACCAATCAGATTTCAAGAACCAGTTTATAATTTTTGTGAAGTTTAGGATTACAATCAGTCTTTGGTGCCTGTACATCAGTGTAATTCATCTATCAGTTCCTCTGATTTTAGGGATTACTCATGGGTAAGGTTAGGTTTAGGTGTAGGAATATGGTTAAGATTATATTTTGGATTAAAATGTTGTTGCAGGGTCAACAAAATATGTTGGCCCAGGAACACGTCTAACTCGGCAATATCAGGACGTGCTAACTGCATGAAATGACTTGACAGATGCAGTATGCAACAGGCAGAAACAGTCTCTTTAAACAATTTTCTCATGATTTGGTTTATCATTAAAGTTATACAGTTCTGCATATTGCAAAATTCAAGTGAACCATAGTATTGATAAAACACTCCTACAAATGACATTAATAAGCCTGATTCTAATTACAGTGTATAGGTCAAATTAATTAATGACAATTAATTAAAGACAAATTCTTATGTATTTGTCTTATGTATCATTTATTTTTAAATAAATATTATAAATAATAAAACAAACTAAACAGAGATTAAAATGATTAACTGAAAAAAATCTCTCTCTCTCTCTCTCTCTCTCTATATATATATATATATATATATATATATATATATATATACACACACACACACAGTCATGGCCAAAAATATCGGCACCCTTGCAATTCTGTCAGAAAATGCAATGCTTCTCTCAGAAAATTGCTCCAATTGCAAATGTTTTGGTATTCATATGCTTATTGTTTTTGTTTGCACTGTAACAACACAAAAAAACAGAGAAGAAAAGTCAAACTTGATAAAATTTCACATAGAACTCAAAAATGGACTGGACAAAATTATTGCCACCTTCTCAAATTTGTAAGAAATAATTGTTTTTCAAGCATGTGATGCTCCTGTAATTTGTATTTAGACACACCTGTAGCAAGTAACAGGTGTGGGCAATATGCTAATAACACTTGCAACCAGTTAAAATGGAGAAAAGTTGACTCAACCTTTGTTGTGTGTCACACTGAGCATGGAGAGAAGAAAGAAGTGTAAAGTGTTGTCTGTGGATTTGAGAGAAAAAAATTGTGGAAAAACATGGACAATCTCAAAGCTACAAGTCCTCTCAAGGCTACAAGTCCTCTACAAGGTTCTCAAGTCCATCTCCAGAGATCTTAATGTTCCTGTGTCCACTGTGTGCAATATCATCAAGAGGTTTACAGCCCATGGCACTGTAGCTAACCTCCCTGGACGTGGACGGAAGAGCAAAATTCATGAAAAATTACAACGAAGGATTGTTTGAATGGTGGATAAAGAACCCCGATTAACTTCCAAACAAATTCAAGCTGATCTGCAGACACAGGGTACAACAGTGTCAGCTCACACTATCCGTCACCATTTGAATGAAAAGGGATGGTAGGAGACCCAGGAGGACACCACTGCTGACACAAAGGCATAAAAAAGCAAGACTGGAGTTTGCCAAAACTTATGTGACAAAACCACAATCCTTCTGGGAGAACGTTTGGACAGATGAGACAAAAGTAGAGCTTTTTGGTAAAAGACATCATGGCACTGTTTGCAGAAAAAGAAATGAGGCCTTCAAAGAAAAGAGCACAGTCCCTAAAGTCAAACATGGTGGAGGTTCAAAGATGTTTTGGGGTTGCTTTGCTGCTTCTGGAACTGGATGCCTTGACTGTGTGAACGGTGTCATGAAATCTGATGATTACCAAAGAATTTTGGGGCGCAACGTAGTGGCCCATGTTAGAAAGCTGCGTCTCCACCAGAGGTCATGGGTCTTCCAGCAGGGCAATCACCCGAAACACTCTTCAAAAAGCCCTCAGAAATGGTTACAAACAAAGCAAATGGCCAGCAATGAGTCCAGATCTGAATCCCATAGAATATCCGTGGAGAGATCTCAAAACAGCAGTTGGGAGAAGGCATCCTTCATATCTGAATGACCTGGAGCAGTTTGCAAAAGAAGAGTGGTCCAAAATTCCAGTAGAGAGGTGTAAGAAACTGGTTACAGGAAGCGATTGATTTTGGTTATTTTTTTTTCCAAAGGGGGTGCTACCAAATATTAAGTTAAGGGTGCCAATAATTTTGTCCAGGGCATTTTTTGGGTTTTGTGGAATTGTGTCAAATTTGACTTTTTTTTTTTTTTTTTTTTTTGTATGTGTGTTGTTCCAATGCAAATAAATAAACATGTGAGTACCAAACCATTTGCAACTGCAACAATTTTCTAAGAGAAGGGTTGCATTTTCTGACAGAATTGCAAGGGTGCTGGTATTTTTGGCCATGACTTTCTATATATATATATATATATATATATATATACATATAGCCAACTGTACATAATTAACATACACTACTTATCTTTATTATATACATATAATTTACATGTGATTATTCACTCTGATTGTTTATAATGACTTCAACCACAGATTTGAAACTTTTTCAGAGTCTTATGTCTGTCAGTAACTGGAAACTACAGAAATTAATAAGTAGCAATATAAATAAATCCTGATTAGCACCCATGTATTTATCATATGGTAAACTATTGTCTAAAAAAGCAGTTTATTCAGTGTATTGAGGCATATTTTTCATTGACTTTGACTGAAAAGATCCTCCTTGTTGGCTAATTTATGGCGTTATTATTGACCTGATGCAACATTTAATATGTATGTGAGGCTAACTGCAATAGTTTTGGTTGTAACTATTTGAGTAATGTCTACTTACTATATGGTTTGGTATGTTTATTAGTAAACCACTGTGGAGAGATGACAGAAATAATACGGAGAAGAGGTAGGAACAGGAACCCAGATTCAAACCCACATACGTTATATATGTTAGAACAGATGTGCTAAGCACCAGGCAGTCGCTCTGACGTTGTTTTAGTAATACTGAGGGCATGTTTGGACAGTATGTTCATTAGAAGTCCAGCAGAAACTCTGAAGTCATTCTCATGCTGTTAGCCTTGAGTCATATGACATCACCTCAGCTGCTCCAAATCAGCACCACAGGGAGTCAGTTGTGATCTGACTCAACACTTAAACACTGCTTGTCACAACTGAACAAGAGTGTCAGTGAGAGTCACATTCACAAGGCCATTACATAAGAGTTCAAAGAATTTATCGAATTATTATTTGTCTGCATGCATCTTATCTATCTATCTATCTATCTATCCATCCATCCATCCATCCATCCATCTATCTATCCATCCAATTTGATTAATTGTGCAACACTAATTTCTACCATTTCTTGGAGGCTCACTGATTGATCGAGAAAAGCCTGTGCACTGCAAATCCCGAAAAGACATAAAAACTACTGCACAATTATGTACATTAACCCCTGGTCTCATAACAAGATTATTTTGCTAATTAATCTAATCCCTCAACAAGTTGTGATTCAGTTTGATCCATTTGGAGAGTTCACCCACACACTGAATCATTTACTATATATATATATATATATGTATAAAAAAGAGACCTGGATGAAGTGAAAATTTACCTACAATAAGGGTTTGAATTGAGGGGGGGATGCGGGGGGATGGCATCACCCTGGTTGAAAAAAATTACAAAAAGCATCCCCTCTGTAAAACCACCATCCCCCGGGCCCTTACCATCATCCCCTTTGGGTTATTAATTTTGTGTATTACTTAAAATTCATCATGCACATGGAATTTTAAAATGATCTACTTATGATCATTTACAAACTAAATAACGGCGATTGGCCAATCAGAACTTTGTACTGTAACAAGCTGCGCACAAGCGGAAGCAATTTCATAATTTTTTTCGCAAAATGGTTCAAGCGCAACTTTTGAAGTTCTTTAAAAAGAAGATTTTTCCTTGGTTAGAATTTAAAGACATTCTCCTGACATAATGTATGTGTGACTGTGAGGGACTGAGAGACGAGAGGAGAGCTGACATTATCCAACTTTGAGAAATACATAAATAAAAAACACGTCTTGAGAGTCCTAAAGCATTCACTGCGCCATGAAATCTATTAGAATACAGTTAGAATGCTCTTATAATTCCAGCAATGAAACAAAAATATGCATGTATGAGTTTTTACGTTTTATTTTCATTGCACAAGCAATGCACTTCAATGTATATCAGCACATGTGAGTGAGGCCGCAAGCACAAAATGTGCTATTAGTTTACAACAGTGCATAGCAACACAGTGTTTCATTCCGTGAATGAATCAGTTTTTGAACGAATCTAGTGAGCCAGTGATTCAAAGGTCCATGGTCTGCGTCCCAATGTGCATACTAACCTTCCTAAATTCTATGTGATATTAGTAATTTTCGATACTATTTAGGGCAGATAGGGTGGATAATATGCACACTGGGACGCAGGGATGGTCTCACTTGTTTCGTTTCTGTTGAATCAGCCGTTTGAATGAATCGTTTGATATGAATGATTCAGTAGGTTATTTATTAAAACAGGGACTTGCTGCCACCTACTGCCACCACCACCACCACCACACCATCCCCCCAGAAATTATTTTACAATTCGATCACTGCCTACAATCCGTTGTAGAAAACAAAACAAAACTGTCTTCAGCAGCTCTTTGTGAACAACTTTCTAAAGGCAATTTATTTCTGTATACATAATAACATTAAAATACATGGGGACACTTTTTGAATGAAGATTGGTGAAGGGCTACAATTGCCCCTGGTTAGGACATGTTGTTTTGATCAAGTTCCAATTAAAAAACAACACCATGGCATCTAACAGAGATTTATCTGTAGGACATTCCTTTTACATCATAGCAGTCCCGGTGCAGCTGATTCCCAACTGAGAGGCTTTACGATAGACTTTCTGTTTTTAGTCCAGTGACCATCTGATGCAATATGCTAGATGTCAGTTACCAAACATGACTCAGGTTTCTCTTTCAATAGATGGGCATGTTTGCAACTATTTTTGGGCTCTCTAGTGCACACAGGACACCACGTTAGCGGCCAAGGCCTGTTGAGGGATTGAATAAGATCAAGCTGCTCTTTGATCCTCACAGTATAGTTACTATTCACACGTTCACACAGTATGTCAGAATATTCTCCTAGGTTTCGAGATCAGGGTGAAAGATGGAGACATATAGCTGAAATTTAACAGGCTGTATTTGTCTGGAGGAGACAAGGTTAGATGTGTGTCATGTATGTGTGTGTGTAGAGGAGAGGAACAGATGCACTTCCGTGTAGGTGGTGTTTGTGAGTGGGAAGGGGGTCTCTGAGGTAACACGCACTGCAGCACCTTTGATTGTGCTCCAGGTCTGCACAGATGGAGCAGAGCTCCAGGAAGCAGTCACACTCAGAGACCAGTGTGAGGTGAACTGAAACCGTCACTGAACAGTCACAGTAAGTAACCAATCAGAAGACAGGGTGACCAGACGGCCCTGTTTTAGAGCAGTCTATTAAAAACTGTCAGTAAGCAACTCATTGAAAAGAAGACAATTAAAAAAACAAAACAAAAAAAAAACAATCAACTTTACCTCTGTGTTGGAAATTCACAGAGGCTTTTAGCTGCTAGCAGTTCATAATAGGGCCAGAAAAAAATATATAATATACAGCAAACACTACCATTCAAAGGTTTGATAGGTTTGATAAAGGTCTGAACGGTTGATAAAAAAATTTGCTTATGGTCATCAAAGGCTGCATTTATTTGATCGAAAATATAGTAAGACAGTAAAATAAAATGTAATTTATTTATGTGGTGGCAATACTCCAGTCTTTAGTGTCACATGATCCTTTAGAAATCATTCTAATATGTAATTTTGGTGCTTAAGGAACATTCTTATTATCAATGTTGAAAACAGTTGTGCTGCCTTTTTTATTATTATTATTTTTTTTTTTTTTTTGGAAACTGTGATACTTTTTTCAGGATTCCTCAAACAAATTTTATTTGAAGTGGAATTTTGCTAAAAAAAAAAAAAAACCCTTTCTAAAAGTTTACTGCATTAGATTCATCCAACTATTTGATGGTGTAAGTTTTAAATTTTATTTAGTGGCATTGCATAGCAGTTCTCAACTCATGCATTATTTTGAATGTGCACTGTTTATATTTCACATGGCTGAATGTTATTTAAATTCGTATGATATGCTTCACCATTTGCCATAATCAAAATACACAAAAGCAGTTCCCTTTTAGTCGGTTACTCTTGACCTGTTTGTGTTGCAGATGGCCATCTCCCCTGTGCGCTTCATCACACTAAGTGATGTTTTATTAACAAATTTCAGGAGGAGCACGCGCAGATAATTAACACAGCCAATTCATCATCAGCAATCACACCATCTATCCAATCAGCTCGAGAGAGAACCTCTATAAATAATCAAAGCAGTCTTACCTCCACAGTTCTAGTCTTTCAGCGTTCGGTTCGCTCCTTTGCCATTATATCGCAGACCCAATTTTTCCTCATCCAATCAACGTGATCCATACTCTAGATTTCGGATCCTCTACAGCAAATCCGCCGGCCCCAGGATCACTCCTCCTCCGTCATCGCCACCGAGCCCCAGGCTCCATCGCGGCCACCGCTCTGCTCGACCAGCCACAAGATTTTCCCGACACCGAGGCTTAACCTCGCCTCCACTGCCTAACTTCCATCTTCCCCGGCATCCTCGTATCATTCGGCTGCGCCAATAAATTCCTCCGATCCGAAAGTGGTAAGTGTTTAATCCAGAGGCAAACGCTAATTAATTCCGGCGCTCCGTTCTCGCAGAGAATAAACAAACGGATGTGTACGATCTATTCGTCACCCCGCAAATCAGCTAACCTCACTCCTAAATCCACTCCAGCCACCAAGGCGGCCAATAGATCGAGCAAAGCCCCGAACTCGTCTCGCTTGACGCCACCATTGTCCTGTACAAGACCCGGCTCTCCGCGAGCGTCGGGTCGCAGAAGCAGGCCTCCAACGAGCCTGGGCCGCGCCCAGTTCTTACCGCAGCAACGCCTCACTCGCTTCCCGCTTAGGCTCAGCCTTCACCGCGGCTCTTCCGGCTGCAGCCCCTAACTTCTGTTTCTAGACGCAAGCGCGAGGCTGCCTCCGCTAGCAGCGCAGGCCACCAGTCTTGACAAACAATTTTCAGGTAAAATCTCTAAAGGCAGATCATTTGTTGTTAAAGTCATTAAATGACTTCGCAACATCATCGGATGTTGATGTCATTACTTAATCATGACGCAAGTGCTTAGAATACACAGTTATTTTCCACCAGCATTTTACCTGTATTTAATTTTGATAAATTGATAAGTCAGATAATCAACAGTGAAACTTCTCTTCCACTGTTGATCTTAACCAGAAACAAATGAATCTCAGTGGACCAACTGTAATGATTAACAATCATAAGTTCAAACGAAAAAAATTAAGGCATACCATAAATAAACAATTATTGAACAACGCAACCTGCAACTTAATTCCTATATGAAGTGCATACTGCTAGGCACCTCCCTCAAAGTGTCTACGTTACCAGCCGATGTGCCGCTTGGCTGGCTAGCTGTTCCAATATGTTTTCCTTTTGTGTGGTTAAGAGGAAAAACACATGCCTTTTACCATTTTTAAAGGTTTCCAAATAAAAATTTTAAAATGGCTAAATTTTGTTGCTTTGAAAACAAGTTGCTAAGGTAGTCTGAGAAATTGTTAAATCCAGCAACAAAATTGCTAAGTTGGCAACGCTGCAGACTACCCGGACATATCAGCATGTCCCGCCAAAGTCACAAACCACTCCCCCTTTTTCCGTAGCTGACAGCTGCAGAAGCAAGCATGTGGCTGCCTTTGCTTGCAGGCCCATCTCAGACTTTCCTTCTACTTCCCCTAACCCTTTCCTTTTCAGCAGCCTCCAGATCCTGTAGCAGGTACTAACGCAAGGCCGCCTCTGCTAGCAGTGCAGGCCGCACAGGCTTTACAGCCTTTCTCTCCGAACGCCACAAACCCCCGTGTCATGCAGCTACAGCAGCTGAAGCAAGCGCAAAGCTGTCTCCGCTTGCAACACAGGCCCTCATATGTCCTTTGTCTTTTTCTCCTGTTACTCCTAACCCCCTTTTTCCTTTTCAGTGACCTCCAGTTTCCATAGTGAGGCTGCTTTCGCTAGTGGTGAAGACCCATCCATATCAACGAAGCTCACCGAACCCCTTCAACGCCAGTCCAATGGGGGGTATCAACACGCCTCACGTGTCTGGGCATTAAGCACACTGAGGCAGCATTTGTGGACGAGACATGCTCTCATTGTGGGAAAATGATCGTCGCGGAGTTGCGGACCAGGCTCAGTTTCCTGCAAAGGGGTGGTGTACCCGTGCCTCTGCCTAGATCTAGGGCACTACTTCTGGCAGTAGCCGGACTGGTCTTACGGTGATGGTGAGGAATTCCACTTCAAGGAACCAAGACCAAACTCAGAGGGCTCCTCCTTCCACCGGCACTTCGCAGCCAGTGGAGCTGCCCAGGGAACAGGTTCGACCTTCTCGTGGGGTACCACTTGTATCCTTCGGAGCTCCCCCTGACGATCGGATGCCAATCACTGCATCGGAGGGTGAACCAGACCTTTCTGGAGATGAAACCCGGGCCACTGAGAGGGTCAGGCTTGAGTGGAAACCTCCACCATGTCCTTAGGGGCCCACCCCGGTGCCTTTCTTCCAGGGAGTGCATGATGAGCTCACTGGGTCGTGGACGGTACCTTTTCACTGCCAGAATCCGCCCCAGTGGCTCATTCTCCCTTACCACCCTCGACAGTGGGGAAGTGCGGGCTATACGGAGATCGTTCCGATGCAATTGAGTTCAAATACTGCTGTCGTTCCCCTCCTGGGCCTGTAGGTACTCGTAGGCCTTGACCGGCAGTGCTTATGTGGGGAAGCTGTCTCCGCCCTTCACGCTATGGTGTTGTTGCAGGTTCATCAGGCCAAGGCACTGAAGGACCTGCATGAGGTCAGTGCATGAGGGTGGGCCCAAGAAGTCCACCCAGAAGTTCTTAACCCTCTTGGGTCTGAGGTGATTTTGGAAAAAGAAAAACAAAACAACAACAACAAAAAAAACATTTTTGCATGTTAATCTCAGGAGCATCTGTATACATATACAGTCGTGGCCAAAAGTTTTGAGAATGTCATAAATATTAATTTTCACAAAGTCTGCTGCTTCAGTGTTTTTAGATCTTTTTGTCAGATGTTACTATGGTATACTGAAGTAAAATTACAAGCATTTCATAAGTGCCAATGGCTTTCATTGACAATTACATTAAGTTTAAGCAAAGACTCAATATTTGCAGTGTTGACCCTTCTTTTTCAAGACCTCTGCAATTCGTCCTGGCATGCTGTCAATCAACTACTGGGCTACATCCTGACTGATGGCAGCCCATTCTTACATAATCAATGCTGGGAGTTTATCAGAATTTGTGGGTTTTTGTTTGTCCACCCACCTCTTGAGGATTGACTGCAAGTTCTCAATGGGATTAAGTTCTGGGGAGTTTCCTGGTCATGGACCCAAAATTTCAATGTTTTGTTCCCCAGGCCACTTACTTATCACTTTTGCCTTATGGCAAGGTGCTCCATCCTGCTGGAAAAGGCATTGTTCGTCACCAAACTGTTCTTGGATGGTTGGGAGAAGTTGCTCTCGGAGGATGTTTTTGTGTCATTCTCAAAACTTTGGTCTCCTAAAGTTGATTTAGCTGTGGGATCAGGGCACCTCCAGTGCAGAGCTTGCTCAGGAATGGCAGCGGGCAGGTGTGAGTGCATCTGCACGCACAGTGAGGCCAAGACTTTTGGAGGATGGCCTGGTGTCAAGAAGGCCAGCAAAGAAGCCACTTCTCTCCAAAAAAAACATCAGGGACAGATTGATCTTCTGCAGAAAGTATCGTGAATGGACTGCTGAGGACTGGGGCAAAGTCATATTCTCAGATGAAGCCCCTTTCCGATTGTTTGGGGCATCTGGAAAAAGGCTTGTCAGGAGAAGAAAAGGTGAGCGCTACCATCAGTCCTGTGTCATGCCAACAGTAAAGCATCCTGAGACCATTCATGTGTGGGGTTGCTTCTCATCCAAGGGAGTGGGCTCACTCACAATTCTGCCCAAAAACACAGCCATGAATAAAGAATGGTACCAAAACACCCTCCAACAGCAACTTCTTCCAACCATTCAAGAACAGTTTGGTGAAGAACAATGCATTTTCCAGCACGATGGAGCACCGTGCCATAAGGCAAAAGTGATAACTTAGTGGCTCGGGGACCAGAACGTTGAAATTTTGGGTCCATGGCCTGGAAACTCCCCAGATCTTAATCCCATTGAGAACTTGTGGTCAATCCTCAAGAGGCGGGTGGACAAACAAAAACCCACTAATTCTGACAAACTCCAAGAAGTGATTATGAAAGAATGGGTTGCTATCAGTCAGGATTTGGCCCAGAAGTTGATTGAGAGCATGCCCAGTCGAATTGCAGAGGTCCTGAAAAAGAACGGCCAACACTACAAATACTGACTCTTTGTATAAATGTCATGTAATTGTCGATAAAAGCCTTTGAAACGTATGAAGTGCTTGTAATTATATTTCAGTACATCACAGAAACAACTGAAACCAATATCTAAAAGCAGTTTAGCAGCAAACTTTGTGAAAACTAATATTTATGTTATTCTCAAAACTTTTGGCCATGACTGTATATAGGTTTTGTAGCCATAGACTCACGCATGCTTTTTACTATAGTTAAAAAAAAGACGTTTTATATCTGAGAAACGAATTATTATTGTCTAGCACATTATTAAAATCAATTTTAGAACAGAGTAGGCTATTAATAATAAACATGTTCTAAACATACTTAGACTTGTGGCATTCATCGCGTTACAGTGACACTCATATTACTTTTATTGTTTTACATGAAAACATCATTACGCTGTAAGAAATTTTAAATGCAATGAATTGCCTATCATATTCAAAATGTTTTACTTGATTTCAAACAATTTAGTCAGGAATTATAGTTTGGGAAAAAACCCAACTATGATTTTGTGTTCAGATAGCCTAGTATGTATGATTTTATAGTAGCCTATATGATTTTGTAGCCATATTCTCACGCATGATTTGTACTATCATATTTTATATCTGAGAAACTAATTATTATTGTTTAGCATGCTATTAAAATCAATTTGTGAAAAGAGTATTAATAATAAACATGGTCTAAACATTCTTAGCTGCGTAGCATTCATCATGTTGTAGTTTGGGAAAAACCCAACTAGAAAATGTGTTCAAGTTTATGTCACAATAACACTTTAATGCAAAAAAGAAACATTACTTACTCATCAGATTGATCTCCTCTACTGGATGAAATCTTGTTTTTTCTTTTGAGGGAAATTCTACCTTACTCAGCGCGTCTTCTTCCAGAAACGAACAGTAGCCGCAATGAACGATCTCTCACGCTTTGTTTACATTGGCGCGTCTCACGTGGATATTTACATATCAAGAGTTTAGATGGGAAAGACTGAACATCGTGTTGGTTTCATACAGATTACTTTATCACAGAATATTTGTTTTCGATGTGACTTCATTTAAAACTAAACATGTCAAGCTTTCTATAGATATAACTCCCATGTCTGTGTGCTGAGTATTCGCTGAGTTACAGTTCATTTTAGTGATGCATTTCTAAAAGCAGTTTGCGGAGACTGAGAAGACAGAGAGTGTACCTTGTTTGTTTCCTTCATTTTTCCAAAAGCACAAAGTTTTGTTGTTATTGTGAGTGTACACAAATAAAAGTAGACATTTAACAGTTTTGATTGATGTATAACACTTATTTGTTTGACCAAAATCAACAGAGTATTTTTAGTGTCTTTTGCACTGATCTTAAAAAAATCAGAACTGGTCACGCCGGCGATACCATCGACCCCAGGGGGTTAAAGAGCTTCGTGCCACTACGGACCTCACGCTATGAGTGACGAAACTCACTGCGTGGGCTCTGGGCCATACGATGTCGCAGCATGCAAAGTGGAGCCGGTCCAGGCCCCCGCCAAAGCAAGTGGCAACCGAAAGAGTAAGGCCCTGAGATGGGTGACCCAGAGATGGAGAAAGCTGCTTTTCGGGAGATGGTGAACGCACCACTCCCTCCCCAGGAGGAGGGCCGGGAGGAGAATATTTAGTTTCTTTTTTCCTCACAGTCAGTGGTACTTAAAACCTCGACAAAAGAGCAATTTCTTCAACCTCAGAGAAAACCTGAATATGCGCTGTACCTGCTGCCTACTTATACTCACGCTGTGATCAGTGGCAGCTGGATGCAATCATCACATGCCAATGTGCATTGGCTCGTTTAGGTACACTCAAAGTGGATTGGTCTCTCTAAGCTAGATCCCAATTCATCGGTCATCATCCGACGTGACGTCTCCGTTCCCTCCTTCAGGGAACGAGGGTTACATACATAGCCTAACCGAGACATTCTTTCAGCTTTTTTTCAATGCATAGATGTTAATAAAACTCTCAACTCGAAGCTTTCATCTAATGACCAATGAACTACAAATGTCCCCTAATTTTTTCCACCTTATCAGAAAATGAAAGGTTATGAAAAATTAATCAGAAAAGTCATATTTATTCTTTATTCATCTTTATTCTGAATTTATTCTGTTCTAGCTTGGCACATGCATGGTGAAAAATCCAATAATGTGTTTTTCTGGAAGCAGCAATGTGCTGACATTGTACTCTTACAGCCATATAAGTGGTATTACAATCACAATACATCCAGTAACAAAGCATAAGGATGCATTTGATTGTCAACAACTGATTTACGAACGTACCAATTATGATGACTAACACAAGTGTAGAGCAGAGAGGATTTTTTTTTCTTTTCCCCTTAAGTCTGCAAGGCAGAAATTACTCCATTTCTTCCTCAGTACCTAATTAACAATCCATCCATGTGTCACAGAGACAAATGAAAGCCGTTTCCTGCCTGCAACAAATAGAAAACGACCTCTATATGGTTCCATTCAGAAGCAAATGCTACAATCACATTTATCAAGCGGCTTGTGCATTTACATATTTATATTGGTTGTGTTTGCTAGCGCCAGGATGCCATAACTCAACGTGTAAGCGGTGAATTGTTTAATAACAGAGAAACACGGCACTGCATATTGCAGGAGTGTGAACGGGAATATCACAGCAAATCATATTTTACTTTCCGAGGTGAAAAATGAGAATCAACATGATGAATCTGCCAAAATGATCATTCAACAGTGCAACCATGCCCTTTACAAGAGCTGGCAGAAAATTGAGCTATGCTCGATGGATAATCTCAGAAAACCTAAGTATCCATGGTGTTCTGATAGCACAGACCATATTTCTAACGGCCTAAAGAGAAACATGGAGAAACAGAGGCAATCTTATTTTGATTGCTTTTTTGCAGTTGATTGCGGCCAATTTATGGTACAGGCTCAGTCTATTTTCACCTGTAATGTACTTTGATCTTCTTCACGGTCAGGATTCAGCCAATCATTTGGGAATGGCTACAATCACTTTATAATGAAGGCACACAATTCAACCTACCTTGCTAATGCCTCATTTTTTGGTTGACAAATTGCATGGTTTTATTGAGCTTAACGGTGATTCACTCGAGGAATTTTTCTGATTGGAAATAAAGCTAAATGAACCATTTTGTCCTGAGTCAGTATATTAAAAATATATGCAGGTGTGTATGTGTATGAATAAATATAATCTTTTTATAGCTATTTCTATTGTTTGATGTCATTTGTTTAGAGTGGAGTGGCATCACGGTCACACCACAATGGGCAAATCACTTTAAATAAAAGTATCTGCTAAATGACTACTTAAATTCAAAACTTTAAAGCTTAGTGTTTGCATTTGTTTAAACTTAAAGGAACCGTACCATGGCCGCAGCAGGCGCAGTGATATTACGTAGCGCCTGAAAGTAGTCCCCAGCTATATTATAACTAGTTACCTAGCTGGGGACTACTTTCAGGCGCTGCGTAATATCACTGCGCCTGCTGCGGCCATGTTACGGCAGCAAAGTTCATTGATTATTACACCGGAATGAGAATATAGTTCCTAGCCAAATAGGACTAGAAAATCGCAACTTTTCATTTTCCGCCGGTCTTAGTACACGATATAACTACAGAAGAGTCGAGTTTTAAATAGGAAAACTATCGAAACTCTTTGATCGTTTTTGAACGCGATGCTACTGGTCTAATAGGATTCAATGATCTATGCTAAGCTATGCTAAAAGTGCTATCGCCAGATCCGGAGATCGGCTGAATGGATTCAAAAACGGTAAAACTCAACTTATTAACTCTGGGGGAGTTGGAGAATGAGCCTATTTCCAAAAAAAGTGGAGTGTTCCTTTAAGGTACATTTGATGAATGTATAACATTTATTTTGAAGAATGATTCAACTGTTTTTGCCTTTAGAATAAAAGTCATTGATATCCAAAACAATGACAAAAACCCCACCAAGAGCCACATTTCTAAAATATATTTTTGTATCAAACCAAACTGCATCTGCAAAAGAATAACTCAACCCTATCCTACTGTATCATATTTGATATGCACATTTCTAAAGTCTCTAAATTATCAACGTAATCAAAACTTCACTGAAAACATGGAAGTCTACCAAATGCCTCCTGTTGTGTGAATGATAGTTTACACTTTTTTAGCAAGTAGGCCTATTAGTATAATTCTAAAAACATCTCCCGTCATGTCATTGTACTGTACATTTGTATTTTTGTGGTGAAATGTTTACTGTTTTTTTTATAAAGTAAATATAAGAATAACTACTATATTGTTAGTGATATTCAAAGATGAACGTTTACTATTGAAGCAACTTAAGGTGCATGTTGAAATTACTGTAATTTCGAGGTTTCAACATGTAGAAAATGTCATTTGTAGAACTGGCAATTATAGCTTGTAATATGAGACGTTTCTAAGAGCTCCTACTTGTACCATGTGACCTCTGTACCACCTGACCACTGCAGATTCATTTAGGTGTTGAGAACATTACTATAGAAACACATAATTCCCAGTCTGAGGATGTGAACAGCTCCAAATAGAAAGTAATGTGTTGTCATCTCGAACCTACGGTAATTACGACATGGTGTGAACACAGCTTCAGAAAAATCATGTTAACATGTGAGCATCAAATATCTATCTTCACTTTAAATCATCTGATACAAAGTTAATTTTAGATGTATGAAGTCAAGTTAGATTAAATCACAATAAAATGGAAAAAAATATTCTTGTATGATGTCCCCCCCCCCCCTCCAGAACATCATACAAGAAGCATTTAGGCCCTTTTTGGATGTTGAACTGGGAATATTTTTTTCCATTTTAGTGTGATTTAATCTAACTTGACTTCATACATCTAAAATTAACTTTGTATCAGATGATTTAAAGTGAAGATAGATATTTGATGCTCACATGTTAACATGATTTTTCTGAAGCTGTGTTCACACCATGTCGTAATTACCGTAGGTTCGAGATGACAACACATTACTTTCTATTTGGAGCTGTTCACATCCTCAGACTGGGAATTATGTGTTTCTATAGTAATGTTCTCAACACCTAAATGAACACCTAAATGAATCTGCAGTTATTTTTATTTTAATTAAAAATAAAAATAAATAAAAATAATAATAAAAAATTGAGTGCACGTTTGTATGTCAAAACAATTTTTCCTAAGCACTCAGGTACATGCACATGCAGCAAACGAAACAGCACAGGTGGCTTGTTAGGATGTATTAGACTCAAATTGACAAGTGTGAGAGACCTCTGCAACCCAGTCAGAAGTCACTTAGACATACACACAAAGTGAACTGGGACAAGGGTGTGCTGACGTACTGCGCAGAAAAAGCTTAATTAAGTCTCTAAAGACTGTTTTCTTGTGTGTGAATGTTTAACAGGGTGTGCAGTCAGTCTACTGTCATAATCTGAGTTTACATCAGGTAACGTTTAGTTTATTATCCTCTAAAGACAACAGAAATCATTCAAAAGTTTTGGGGGGCAATTACAAAAGAGTTGACAATGAGTCCCAAATGGAGAAAATGATCCCCACACAGAACATCTGCGGCTCGTCAAATATTATTTATTAATATCCTAAATTAAACTGCCAAAAACACCTCAGGCAATTGTGTGTGTATGTGCATCAAAAACATTTGAAAATTAGGCCACTGTTACTCAGTACTCAGAATACTCTTTTCAGTGAATCATTTGATTCAGTTCATAAAACTGCTTTGTTCACGAATCGGACTGGTCTGGTTCTCAAGATCAACTTAGTGACTCAATGATATGATCCTAGGTGAAATTAAATCTTTAATCATTTTCATTCTCTTACAAATTTGAAGTTTATCTTCTGTTCCAGTTCACAAAACTGGTTTATTTTTAATGAATCAGACTGATTAATGGTTCTCAAGATCTCATAAGAACTCATATGAAGTGAAGATGCAAATTAAATGCTATTTTCTTACACCAGATAATTGAGTTACCAACTCAGTGACTCAATTATCTGATCCTATGGTGAAGAGACAACTAAAATAAATGTTATTTTCCAACAAATTTGCAGTTTATCTTCTGTTCCATTCATTTTATGTGTGTGAAAGCTGTTTATTTACTCTCTGCTAGTGAGGAGATTACTAACTGATATCAAGCTGTGTGGCCTTGTACACATTGCCATGTTCAACTGCTTATTTCTTTTTAATTTTATCATTTATTTTCCTGAAACTGGTCTATCCTTCTGCTGATAAAAATCACCAATACGTCTCCTGAATAAGATGGTTGTAAACAGCATGCACACTATGCGAGTGTTTGCATATCTGTCTGTGTTAACAATGATGAGGATGTTCCTTCTCTATCCAGACTACCTTGCTCAGGAATTTCATTGTTCACACTGTCTGGCTGGGAGAGTTTATTTTTTTGCCGACAGTGTTTGTTTTTCCATAACGTCAGGAACGAGACAGAAGGGGAGAGAGAAAGACACAGACCAACACCCTTTGGTTTTTCAACTTCAGCATAACAGATGCTTAGACAAAAAAAAGTGTTAATTTTTTTTTTAAACCAAAAATAATGGAATTTTCCTAAAAATAAACTTGCTTCAAACAAAAATCTGACCGTAATTGGAGAGTTATTGTGTGGCAATGATATCCATTTAAGCACACTTCATTAAAAAGGGTTGTTTTTGTTCATACTCTTTTTATGTGGTACAGCCCAGCCTCTGTATATGATGTAGATGCTTTTATATAACCCAGATGATGTGGAAAATAGTCACATCAATAGTGACATACTGTAGTGTACAGTCGTGGCCAAAAGTTTTGAGAATAACATAAATATTAGTTTTCACAAAGTTTGCTGCTAAACTGCTTTTAGATATTGGTTTCAGTTGTTTCTGTGATGTACTGAAATATAATTACAAGCACTTCATACGTTTCAAAGGCTTTTATCGACAATTACATGACATTTATACAAAGAGTCAGTATTTGCAGTGTTGGCCGTTCTTTTTCAGGACCTCTGCAATTCGACTGGGCATGCTCTCAATCAACTTCTGGGCCAAATCCTGACTGATAGCAACCCATTCTTTCATAATCACTTCTTGGAGTTTGTCAGAATTAGTGGGTTTTTGTTTGTCCACCCGCCTCTTGAGGATTGACTGCAAGTTCTCAATGGGATTAAGATCTGGGGAGTTTCCAGGCCATGGACCCAAAATTTCAACGTTCTGGTCCCCGAGCCACTTAGTTATCACTTTTGCCTTATGGCACGGTGCTCCATCGTGCTGGAAAATGCATTGTTCTTCATCAAACTGTTGTTGGATTGTTGGAAGAAGTTGCTGTTGGAGGGTGTTTTGGTACCATTCTTTATTCATGGCTGTGTTTTTGGGCAGAATTGTGAGTGAGCCCACTCCCTTGGATGAGAAGCAACCCCACACATGAATGGTCTCTGGATGCTTTACTGTTGGCATGACACAGGACTGATGGTTGCGCTCACCTTTTCTTCTCCTGACAAGCCTTTTTCCAGATGCCCCAAACAATCGGAAAGGGGATTCATCGGAGAATATGACTTTGCCCCAGTCCTCAGCAGTCCATTCACGATACTTTCTGCAGAAGATCAATCTGTCCCTGATGTTTTTTTTTGGAGAGAAGTGGCTTCTTTGCTGGCCTTCTTGACACCAGGCCATCCTCCAAAAGTCTTGGCCTCACTGTGCGTGCAGATGCACTCACACCTGCCCGCTGCCATTCCTGAGCAAGCTCTGCACTGGAGGTGCCCTGATCCCACAGCTGAATCAACTTTAGGAGACCAAAGTTTTGAGAATGACACAAAAACATCCTCCGAGAGCAACTTCTCCCAACCATCCAAGAACAGTTTGGTGACAAACAATGCCTTTTTCAGCATGATGGAGCACCTTGCCATAAGGCAAAAGTGAAAAAGAAGGGTCAACACTGCAAATATTGAGTCTTTGCTTAAACTTAATGTAATTGTCAATGAAAGCCATTGGCACTTATGAAATGCTTGTAATTTTACTTCAGTATACCATAGTAACATCTGACAAAAAGATCTAAAAACACTGAAGCAGCAGACTTTGTGAAAATTAATATTTATGACATTCTCAAAACTTTTGGCCACGACTGTACAGAAAAAAAAAATTGCTACTGTTATGCAAGACATTTTCATGTTCCAATCTTATATATATATATATATACATGCACACACAATACTGTAAGTTTAGGGTCAACAATTAATACTGTACGTTCAAAAATGTATCACGGTTTCTGCAAAAAATATTTTATAATTTTCAGCACTAATAATAATACGAAATGTTTCTTGAGCACCGATATCAAACCAATTTCTGAAGGATCAAGGAACATTGAAGGCTGTTGAAAATTAAGCTTTTCTATCACAGCATTTAACAAAATTACAGTTTTTATTGTATTTTTGATCAAACAAATGCAGTTTCAGTGAGACTTCTTTCAAAAATGTTTCACAATTAAGTGAACAAATGTAACAGCAGTCCACTGGATGGGATAAATAAACTGAACCCAAGTGCAGTTTATTTACAAAAGGTGATACAAAATACAAACATAATCCCAACAGAGACTTGACTTCCCAGGTGAAAAAGATGTAGTATTAAATGTATTAAAATATACTTGAAATTCTACCTCGGTTTAACTTTCTTTTCTCTATGTTACCACTCTCTCCCCCTCCAGGTTACTTTAAGGAGATCAACTCCATAATTTCTCATTTTATCTGGAATGATTAATGCCCCAGAATCAAATTTACCACATTACAACATCCTAATCTGGAGGACTGGCTGTACCAAATTTTGAATTATATCAGTAGTCGTTCCAGTTTAAGGCTCTTCATAATTGGGTCGATCCTCAATCCAAAGTTTCATGGAGAGTGATTGAAGCTGACAAGGTTAAACCAAATAGATTCCAAAATATGTTATTTACTGGCACAGGAAAAAAGGTGATAATTATAAATTTGGTGTGGTTGTGGCTAATTCTATTAAAATCTGGAAAACGGTTGAACATCTGATAGGAGGACCCTTCAAATTTTGTAACAGTACACCTTTTATGGCACAATTTTAATTTTGTATGTGGAAATCGTCCATTTGTCCAACCCTCTTGGGTCTTCTTTAGGCATAAACACGTGTGGTGATATATATGATAACCAGGGCCTCTGTTCATTTCAGACATTAAGAACCAAATTTTGTTTACCAGCAACCGTCTTTCTTCAATTACGTTCTGCTCTCAAATCGTATGGGTTTCCTTGGGCATCTCCCATTTCCTCTCATCTTATGCGGGATTGGATTGCACCATCTTCTGGTCGGCCATCTGTTTCTTTAATATATAATATAATTACGGATTGCAATACAAAACCTCTTTCTATTAAATCTATTTGGAATTGGAAATTATCTGAACTTAAGTCGACTGGGAGACAGTGTGGTCTAACCTCAGCTTAACATCTAAAAACTTGGCTCATCGCCTTATTCACTTCAAAGTCATTCATAGAGCATACATAACTCCTTACAAAATATTCAAAATGAAATTACAGCCAAATTTTAACTGCCATATATGTAATTACTGCATCATCAATTTATGGACATATGTAAACCTGGTTTTATCCTCCTTACTACAAGTTGATTGCTTTGCTAACCCAGGTTTATGTCTCCTTAATGATGATTCTGGTCTCTGTATAAGCTTAATACAAAAGAGAATGTTGTTTGCTGGTTTTAAAGAAGACAATAATATAGAACTGGTTTACACCGCACATGTGTGGAAAAGCATATTGGATTCATAGCTTCCTGAAAATAGCGACTTGTGAATGTACAACAGCTACTATTGATACTTGGCAGTGTTTTTTTATTTAACATACTTGATTATTGTGATGGATCCGCCATAAGCATTAGCAAGATCACATCAACAAAAAAAATAAATAATAAGTCCATAGCCACAACCAGGGGTCAGTGTGAAATTGTGATGGTCTTTAATGACTCTCGCTTACACAAGGACAAAGGTGACTTCAGACATCCTTTTGATGACAAAAATATGATCATTTAAGAAGAAAAAGGGAAATAACAAAAATTACAAATACATACAAACATGAAACACAAAAATCCTGAAATTAACAATACATTTTACTAAAATTAGAGCCATGGATAACTTTAGTTAATGTAAATAGCATTGTGCTAGACCAAAAATCACATTGATCAAGACATCACATTCTCAATGTTCCCTCCAACTAAACATAGTTGGTACGTTCCAATTTCCTTCAGCAATCTAATAAAACAGCTCAACTTCCCGTTTGAACTCCTTTGTTAGCAGTCTGGCTTGGGTACACAACACAACACGTACATTTTATTATCTAAATCCTATTTTTAATCTGTATCTTCAAGTTAAGAGAATTTTAACTGGTTTTAACATTTTAGCCTTAAGCCAAATAACCAAGCCCGTGCACTGACTCAGTCAAATGACAATAAAGATATCTTGCTAACCCAATTGTACCAATGTGCTTGCTTTTATTAATCAGTACAAAGATATTCTGTAGAAGTTATGTGTGGCCCAATACATGGCCATCACAATTATATAAAGGAATGACTTTTTTTTGTCTTTTCTTTTTTCCCTCTCTCTCTCTCTGCCTTTTGACTAGACTCTTTAAAGTATTGATTATATGTCTGTTTTTTTTTTTGGTTTTGTTTTGTTTTTTGCTTTGAATGGATGTTATGATGTTGTGTGTAAAAAAAACAAAAAGTTGATCAATATATATATATATATATATATATATATATATTGTGACGGGAGGAGCCAACGACAGACACAGTGGGTGTGGCGTCAGGCCTCGGAGAGGTTTTTATTGAACAAAAATAATAAAATAAAAGTGTCCAGGGGAAAGAAGTGTCCAAAGAAGGGGGGGGGGATCTGGTGTCCTCGTCGTGCTTCAGGGCTTGTGAAGGAGGGCAGTGTTCCAAAAGGGAAGGGTCCAGGCAAGGGGCGGAGTCTGGTGGCCGCACACGCTCCCGCGGTCCGGGGCACGAGGGGCGGCGGCTTCTCTGGAGCGGCGGCTCTTCCTGTGCCACTTACTGGCCCATTGGCGGGATGGACGGCCCGGCATCCTGGCCCGACGGCCGTTATACGGGTGCGGCTTGCACGATGACCCTGGAGGTTCCGCGGCTCACATCCTCGGCGGCGCGATGTCCCTCGACGCACCCTTCCTGGACCCACGAGGACACCAGCGTGCATGCACGGGGGAAGAGACCGGTCTCCCGAGGAGAGGCGCGCTCGGCATTTAACGGCGGCGGTGATGAGGCTTAATTCAGTCCAGCTGTGCCTCATCACACGCCGCCAGCCCACGTTAGTCCCACGCCCCTCCTCTCATCCACCCACTCCAGTCGGGAGCCTGGTGAAGGGCGGCGAATAAGGGACGGGGTGGTGATGATGATGAGGGGGAGGGCCGTCGATCCGTCACATTCCCCCCCCCAAGCGACATCCCCGTCGTCGGTCGCCGCCCACGCAGGAGTGCTACCTTCCTCAACCAGGCTCCATACGGTCGGAGTGGGCGGGGCAGGGATTCCTCTCCGGGCGAACCTCCCTCTCGCACCGCGCCGGAACAGGGACAGAGAAACCGGTATTAGTCGACAGCCTCAACCAACCACAGGGTAAGATGACAATTGGCTAGATGTCACTTACCCCTTCAGTGGCTGGGAGGCCGTCTCCGTCGTTTCTCCGTCCCACGCGCTTCTTCACGAACTTCTGCGGGCGAGAGGGGATGACGTCTTCAGATGTTGCCCAACTGCGCTGTCTAGGCTCCGCCTTGCCCGCATTCTCCACCACTGTGACGGGAGGAGCCAACGACAGACACAGTGGGTGTGGCGTCAGGCCTCGGAGAGGTTTTTATTGAACAAAAATAATAAAATAAAAGTGTCCAGGGGAAAGAAGTGTCCAAAGAAGGGGGGGGATCTGGTGTCCTCGTCGTGCTTCGGGGCTTGTGAAGGAGGGCAGTGTTCCAAAAGGGAAGGGTCCAGGCAAGGGGCGGAGTCTGGTGGCCGCACACGCTCCCGCGGTCCGGGGCACGAGGGGCGGCGGCTTCTCTGGAGCGGCGGCTCTTCCTGTGCCACTTACTGGCCCATTGGCGGGATGGACGGCCCGGCATCCTGGCCCGACGGCCGTTATACGGGTGCGGCTTGCACGATGACCCTGGAGGTTCCGCGGCTCACATCCTCGGCGGCGCGATTTCCCTCGACGCACCCTTCCTGGACCCACGAGGACACCAGCGTGCATGCACGGGGGAAGAGACCGGTCTCCCGAGGAGAGGCGCGCTCGGCATTTAACGGCGGCGGTGATGAGGCTTAATTCAGTCCAGCTGTGCCTCATCACACGCCGCCAGCCCACGTTAGTCCCACGCCCCTCCTCTCATCCACCCACTCCAGTCGGGAGCCTGGTGAAGGGCGGTGAATAAGGGACGGGGTGGTGATGATGATGAGGGGGAGGGCTGTCGATCCGTCACAATATATATATATATATATATATATATATATATATATATATATATATTTGTGCTGTCAATCATGATTAATCACAAATTTTAAATACTACGATTTACCTGTAAATGTGTTGAAATAAAGAAATGCATGACAAACTAGTTTAAGGAAACAGAACCTTTCACACTTCCGCCAGGTATGAGACATAATCCTTATTATTCCTTTATCATTATGCTTTTGTTTTTATTTAGCCATTATCAGCCTTTATACTGGCAATAAAACGTTTACCAAACCACATCGCTTCAATCCCAGTATACATTTTCCCAGCTATTATCAAAAGTATTTCTAAATAATTACAACAAAACATTTTCTTGCAACCTTATGTGAAGTATTATGACAAAATGCACTATGAAGAAGAATCAGACCTGTTCTGCAGCTGCATTAGAGCTAACATTAGCATCATGCTTCATAAGACAATTTATGAGATTAATAGTACACTTTTACTCAGAACTCACTTCAAACCACCATTGAGTGTTTGTAATAACTTCCTTTTCTGATCACATGTGGAATTTGGTCATTTACTGTTGTTAAAATATGCTATTTATAGCCTTTTATATCGCTGCACAAATTAGCATAGATGTACACATTCAACTCAAGAAAATCACATACAAACCATATCCTATCGTAATCGTGTGTTTATTATCTTATATAATCTATAGCGGCTTAACATGTATGCTCTGGCTGAAACTCACTTTGTTTGTAATGTTATAACCGCCTCTCCGTTCTTAAGTTGCCAGGGATACATTCCAAGTATAATACACATTAGTAAAGGGATCTATTTAAATTTTTATTTGTCAATATACACTTTGGGCGGCCGCGGCTAAAGTGTATAAAAACCCCACGGCTCTGTCATTTTTCCCGCGACTATATTTTCAAAATAGCCCAATTGCGCCACTACTCTGGCAACACTTCGCTGTACCCTCATCACACAATGATAGATAACCTTCCGCGCTGCAATGAGGGGAAGAAGTTGGGGTCAAACCTTATCGAACGATTAATTTGCGTTTAAAAAAAATATTAACGCATTAAAATTTTTAGATTAATCGCATGCGTTAATGTTGACACCCCATATATATATATATATATATATATATATATATATATATATATATATATATATATACATACTGGAAATTCAAGTAGTATGTTTAGAATACATTTGTATTCCCAGCATGCTTATTTGAAGTGCATTGAAAATATACTGAATTGCATTTTAATATATTTCTAAAAAGTTTACTAGAAGTACTTTTGTATTAAATATATGCTTAGTTATACTTCTAAGAAATATGCTAAACAGAAGCATACTTTTAATGTATTTATAAAACATATACTAGAAATACTTTGGTAATAAATATATGCTTAGTTACACTTTTAAGGAATATGCTAACCATAAACATACTATTAGTATATTTCTAAAAAGTAAAGTAGAAATACCATGTTAATAAATATATTTTTAGTTACACTTTTAAGGAATATACTAAACGCAAGCATACTTTTAGTGACGTTTTAGTGTATTTGCAGAAAACATACTTATGTTACCCTTACTTAAAGTATATTTTATGTGTACTTTGTGTAAGAACATAGCAAAATGCTTACACTTTTAGTGGGGTTTTAATGTACTTTATATTGTAGGCCTACACATGGTTATATTTTAAATATTTATGTATTTATAATTTTAATATTTGGAAAAGTACGATATTTTGAAAGACATTTTTAACATTTACAATGTACACACCTTTGTTAACTATTATTATGCATTGCCATATTTAAAATATGTTGTTTAATATGTTGTTCAGTTTTACTTAGGGCTTTTAAGGTTATGCTACTTTGGTTGATTAGGCTGTTGTTCATTACATGATACATTAATTGTAATAAGCTAGGTGTTTATAAATTTGTTCAAGCTTGACGCCTTTATTTTGTAATATATATTTCTGAAATTCCCACAAGGATTTCAACATCATATCTGAAAACAAAACAAAACAAAAAAACAACAACTTGCGTTTACTTGTGTTTAAATTCAAACACACTGACTAAACCTGATTGGTTCCAGAGCCATTGAATGACTGAGAGCTTCGTAAATCAAATATGATGTGCATGCAAATGTACCTTGAATGTGAATACAAGTCTAAATTTAAACAGTGATCGTGTCTCTTTAGGGCACTTGGAGGAAACCACGCAATTCATATGGCTTACTTTGGCTATTTTTTTTTATATGAACTTTTTGAAACGTGAACATCTTTGGCGAATCTTCATCGAGGGACATAAACAGGGATGAATTTAGAAGCCACCAAACACTTCCATGTTTTCCCTATTTAAAGACGGTTACATGCGCCGAGGTCAAAGTGCTGCGAAGTGCTCTTCCGCCATACATTATAGTTATCATTTTTTATCTGCTTAGAAAACGTTTTATTTTGTGTCACCATACTTACTCAAGTAACTACTCATGTAACCGTCTTTAAATAGGGAAAACATGGAAGTGTTTGGTGGCTTCTAAATTCATCCCTGTTTGGATCCTAAGGAATGAATGGTGCTAAGCTAAACGCTAGCATAGTTGTGCCGCGTGCTAGAGCGATTAAGTGCACGCACTGAGAAGGGAGAGGTACGTATCAACTCGTTGAAGGAAGAACATATTGGGATATGGAAAAACAGTGGCGTTTTCCTTTAAGGGTGAGTGATGACATAATTCAGATTGTTTTGAGGGAACTATGAAATTAATTAGAAGATATAGCGGTATGTTCTTATTTTTACCAGCTTCTGCAAGCATGTATGGCGTCTGGCTTTTGGAACCTCACTGTGACTTCAGGTAAGATTTGTATTTAATTAATGTTATTTGTCTGAGCCAGTCATGTTTTTGACACATGCATTGGCAGAAAAAATAAAATAAAATAAAATTAGACATTATAACATGTACAACATTAACATTCTTTTATTTGCAAAATGAAGTGTATTTATTTCTGATTTCCTGAACAATTTGAATGATCTTTGAAAAATCATCCCCAGTGAAAAAAAAAGTATACTAAGTATACTTGAAGCCAGACTAATTGTCAGTATACTTCAAGTGTGTTAATGATTAGTTAACTTGAAGTGTGCTATTTTGGAACAACTATTTTTGTACTAAGTGTATTTAGTGTACTTTTATATGTTAAATTGGAACAACTTCAAGGATACTTATTACTTTTTAATAAATACATAACTTCAATGACAGATAGAGACACATTATTAACAATTCAAACAGTGTTTATTTAAACATGAAATGGTTTTAGCATTGCAAAACATAAAATGCACCAACCAAGTTCTTAAATAAAAAGAACGCTGAAAGAAACAAACATACAATAAAAAAAAACATTTTGTAATAGCAGCAACACACACACACTTCACTTTTTTTGCTGAATTTGATTTAGATTTTTTTTTTTACTTCATTTTGAACATGTAAAATAAATACAATAAAACAATACAAAACAATTTTAAGTTTGTCCAAATATATGTCCAAAAAATATTGCAATTCTATAAAGAATTGCTCTTTGTTACATTTGCGCCTGATGGCCGCTCACTCATCAGATGTACTTGTGTGTGGAAACTCCACAAGAACAGCATTTGTTAAAGTAAAAGAGGTAAGGTCAGAGGGCATGTTCATACAACTTTTTATTTTTACTACATCAGACTGTAAATACCCTGTATTAAACCCATACTACTTAATAGAATGAACATCATGATTAGCAGTGAGGAATTGTATCCGTATGTCACATCAAAATTGCTTCCAGTTTATTAGTCAAACATACAGTATACAACAGAAGTGAGTACACCCATGTAGCAACACTATAAATCACATGATACAACACTATTCAAGTTTAAAAATAAAGATCATTCATTACATTACAAATTGTAATGTAGACACATGCATTTTCTGTAAAGCTGCTTTGAGAAGTCAGTGTGCTCTAACTAGTGAAAGTGACGTGACGTGGCCTAGTATGGTTACCCATTTAACCCATCCTAAGTGCACACACACACACACAGCAGTGAACACACACACACCCAGAGCAGTGGGCAGCCTGGGGAGCAGTTGGGGGTTCGGTGCCTTGCTCAAGGGCACCTCAGTTGTGGTTTTGAAGGTGGAAGAGAGTGCGGTACATTCATCTATTCAATTCTGCACTTTGTTTTTCAATATTTTTTTCAAAAACATGAATGTGAAACAAAACCCAAAACCCAAATATTCTTTCTACTTTAGTTTAAATGAATATTGTTGATGAAAAATTGTCAATTTACTAATAATTATTCTTGAAATTGACATAATGAGTGACATAATTTTTTATTAATTCTGTGATATTGAATTTTTTGATTTGTCTTGATTTAACATATTCCATCCTGGAATATTGGGCCTCATGATGGATTTTTTTTAAGCTCTGGAGAATCTCACTTGTTCTTCTATGAATCTGAAACACCGTGTACACAGCAACCAAAGCTAATTGGCACCCGGCGGACATCATTCTTCAGCAGACACAAAGACTTCAGGATATTCTGGAGGGTCATTTGTTAGTCAGTGCTGTTATTAGGTGGGTTATCAGTGGTACTTCAATTAGCTGTCTCTATAAGATTTCATCTGTGTGCATCTGATTCCAAAGTGTTTGATTATAACTCTCTATCACAGGAGGACTGTGAAGCACTTGAAGCTGATGATAATTGGAAAGGACTTTGTGATGGATTACAAAAGAGTACATCAGTCATAAAGCTTGGCGCAGAATTCAGCCAGAAATGTCTGCACTCGCTGCGCTTACATTAAATTATTTTAGCAATTAATGTCACTTTCAGCAATAATAGGTCATGGGTCTATGCTGGTTTTCACATCACATTGCTATTATAGGTGTTGGATGTGGATTTTATCTGCCCTTCTTTTAATAAAAATGAACATCAAGAACTTTCCTTTTAGGGATTTTAAATGTCTATCCAGGTCTCTGGGTGCATTCAATGTCCACTAAAGTAATTTGACGAACTGATGTATGCTGACCTGTTTGGTGCAGCTAAATTAAGGTTTGTTGGCTGATTAGCATTTAAATTAATTGGCACTACATCAGTATTCAAAGCAAGAAGAGCTCTACTAGACTATCTCTCTCAAACTCTCATAAGCCACTGGGCTGGGCTGACAGAAACCTCTCAGCTGAGGATCGCATACGCCTGCTAGCTGTGCTTGAACCTGTGAGATCTCCTCCATCTCCCACACAGGTTGCAAAAAGAGAAAATGTCAGATGATCTCTATATGTAACCCCATTCCTCATCTAGCGACTTATGTAGGATCAGAAGTCTATACAGTAGCTTTGTTCAAAACATGAGCTGTCTAATGTCACACAGGCAGGTGTTCACCCAGGACGTGTTCTTGTACCTATGTTGTTTTTAAACTATACTTTAGCTTCAGCGTGTCACAGAATAGATACTACATTTTAAAAAACTTTTTCTTTAATGTCAGGTTATTGAACTTGTCAGAGACTCCTGCATTGTGCACCATTCTTTTATACTCATTTGAGCTGTTTTGGAATGCAAGATCGAGTAATCCTCACATGACTGATTTGAAATATCCTACAGAGGCAGCAGCTCTGCACAAGTGATTCCAATGTGTTTGAGATGACCATGTTGCTAAGCTAAAAAATACTACACAGCATTATATTTAAAAGTGAGACTGAAATTGCATACTGAGTAGGTACTACATTTGATGAGAAACAAACCTCACAACTATTAATGTATGTAGTATGAATGAAATCTGGTTTTGTTGGACTTTTGGTTTTTATGTTTTGTGAATATTATGAATTTAGACATAGTACTCATTTTGTATACTGTTATTCATTCACCTGCTATATGTGACCCTGGACCACAAAACCAGTCATGAGGGTCAACTTTTTTGAAATTGAGATTTATACTTCACCTGAAAGCTGAATAAATAAGTTTTCCTCTGGTGTATAGTTTGTTAGGATAGGGCAATATTTAGCTGAGATACAACTATTTGAAAATCTGGAATGTGAGGGTGCAAAACAATTAAAAAATTGAGAAAATCGCCTAGTTGTCCAAATTAAGTCCTTAGCAATGCATATTACTAAGCAAAATGTTTTCATATATTTACAGTAGAAAATTTACAAAATATCTTCATGGAAAATTATCTTTACTTAATACCCTAATGATTTTTGGCATAAAAGAAAAAAATATAATTTTGACCCATATAATGTATTGTTGGATATTGCTACAAATATACCCATGTTACTTATGACTGGTTTTGTTGTCCAAGGTCACGTTCAGTCAAAAAGTTTGCATATTCATATGCGAGAGAAGAAAATAGCAAACATACAGTAACTACTGGGTAAAATACTATTATAAATAAGATATTATTAATGAGACCCAATTGATTCCAACAGAGTTCAACTTTAGCTTGTCGCTAAACTAACACAATATACTAAACCTAAATGGCGCATTGTATACACAACTATTCAGTAAAACATTTGTATTTAATCATTTAATCAATACACCTCACTGCCAACTCCTTTCCCACATGCCTCATGGGATAATAAAATGTACATTGTACGCGCACTTAAGAATCTCGACAGAAGTAACACGTCATCTGAGTACTTTTCGCCTACTGTTTCTGAATACTATGAATTCGGACGTACTTTTCCACGTACAGTTTTTGCCTACTATATAAAAGGGAATTAGCATGTTAGGACGCAAGGCACCGTTTTCACAGAGCTCACTGCAATGCATTATGGGATTGTCTCCTCTGTAAAGGATTAAATGCAATTCCATAATGGAATCTGTTCAAAATAGGTATCCTAGAAGGCACAATATCCAACATTTAGGAACAGCCTTTGTGTTGGAGGCACACTTGTGACCAAAAAACGATGTCTAGTTAGTTAGCTCACTAGTTTATTATTATTATTATTATTATTATAATTTTTTATGTAAAAACCCAAAGCAGCTCTTGATTGATGCCTTCCTTATATAGTGTTTGACCTTCTGACATAAAATTACACCATCATGTACTCAGCTAGTCAGTAAATTACAGCCCTAATAGACTCAGATGAGTAGGTGTAGGGAGAGAGCGATTGCATGTGTGTGTGTGTGTGTGTGTGTGTGTGTGTGTGTGTGTGTGCACGCACGTCCGTGTGCTAGTTTTCATGGTATGCTGACAGAAAACCTCATTGGAATATTAAATAACCTTTGATTTTAATTGATTAATCAAAGGTGACCCACAGACAACAAAGTCCAGCTGGAATCCAAAATGATCTTGACATCAAACACGACCCTAATAGTTATTTATTTTGCAGCATTATGTAAAACATTCTGTGTGCTATTTTGTGTTAAAAGAAAAGGGGCAGGAAAGTGGTTGTAGGAATATAAATTATTTTTTTTTACAAATTAATTGGCCAGCTTCTCAGTTTTTCTTGTCTTTCTCTCGGTCTCTGTTTTTATTAAAGGCACTGTTTCACTCAGTTAATCTTGCCACGGAACCGAAGGAAACCTATGGTGATATGTGGAACGCTTTAAACGGCTTTGCCACGCCTGAACGCTTGATCTGTTTTGCATAATTGGGCCTCTGAAAAGACTGTAAGGTTTGTGGCTCTGAACGCAAGGGCTTGGCCAAGGGAATGATGCCTGAGGCACTATAATGTACTTCATCATCAAAAACACATTACACTGTTATTTGTCTCATTTTTGAAATATGAGAATCCAATCATAAAAACTGCTCTGTCAGGCAGTAACTTCCTTCAGTAATAAACTAGTACAGGGAATAGATTTTTTTTTTTTTTTTAATTCCCACAGATGCATTGTATAAAGTCATATACTTACAGTTGTTTCTACTGAATAATGCAACACCTATTTTGGGAAGGTGCTAAAAAGTCACAGTTACATTACGTGCTTATCATAAATTGTTACTTTTTATACTCATATGATATTGTGTTTGTCCTGACACCATGAAGAAACTGTCCATGCTGGCAAGGATTTTAGAGCAATGACTGCATTTATTTAGGAAAATAAATCCTGTTATTGTTATTGTTGCACACTAAGAAAATATTGGTGTACACACAATGCTACAGTAAAAACCTTAACCAGACAAAAATTATAAATAGTTTAACATTACATTACCAGTCAAAAGTTTTGGGTCAATAATATTTTTAAAACGTTTTTGAAAGAAGGCTGAATTTATTGGATTATAAAGTAAATAAATATTATTATTATTATTAATAATAATAATTTAAACAAAATGTGTGAAAGAATAGTTATGAATTACATTTAAATCCATATAAAGTAATATTTAATAGAAAAAGCAGGTAGTTTCAAAGTCAAATAATGTACTTCTGTAACTTTTTCGTAAGCAAAATATGAGCCACCAATTTACTTTAAAAGTATCAGTTTATAGACATGACACTTAGAGTATGGTGGTGAACTCTGATTCATCATGTGGATTTCTACAGTAATGACACAAAGAACATTTCTTAAAATTGAAGTTAACATTGTTACACCTAATGAAATATACAGCTATAGACTGTAAAATAAACTGGCACCAAAATGCAGTTCCATAATACCTAAAACATTGCTTTGAGTGTCTAGCATGACAGGAGTTAAGAAATAAACCTCCCATAGCAGGGATTCTTCTTGTTTTCTCCACATAATACCACATACCTCCATGTGATGAAAACAGAAGCTTTTACCTTCACAGCACATGCAGCGAGTGTCTAAAATACCCATAATCCATTTCTGTTCTAATGAAAGAAAGTTGGCAAAGCCAGTTGTGTTCATATTGTATTCTCTTGCGTTCTCATCTTCTGCCCCCCCTCCCCTTCAATCTGTCTTGCCATATATCTTTTCCTTTCTATTTTAAATAATCACTGTGATGTGGAAAGCTCTGTAGGAACTCTAGGTTAGTTCAGCTCAGCACGGGTGAGGGTGGCACTTTAATCAGTTTGGGCTCACTGTGTTCTTGAGCAAAAAGTAAAGTGCCGAAGAACAGATGAAAACATACTCCTGTCTGTAACTGCAAGAGATTCTGAGTCACTTTTGAATGAATCTGTGTCCTTAAACAACCATCTTAGATGGCTTTCTCAAAGAGAAGAGCGAGGAAGAGATTGTGAAAATATTGTTAACTAGTGTACAGTAAAGACCATTTACAATTGTCTCACAAGATTCACCTTTTCTTACGATGAAAGATTGGATCTCTGTGGTTGAGGACATCTGCGGGGGAATAATTGTTTCACGTCTCTCAGTCTCTCATGCATGTGAATTGGATCTGATATGACTATAAATGCAAACTTGACAAATAACATTGCTAAGCACCAAATAAAGATGTATATATTGAATAAGTTGACATTTTCTTGATCCTCTTCCATGAAATGAACTCATTTAATTAATTCATGTGTTCTTTTGATTTACTGCAGACATACATGAGAATACATTGTGATTGCACATCAAAGCAAATACCCAAGTGCAATATAGAGTTAATCAAAGCAGGCTGAAAAGCAGAGCTTGTGTAGGAACGACTGTGCAAGACAATGTTGAATAGCAGTCTGTTTGCAAGCTGTCTATGTTTTGAGGTCATACGACCCCTGAGATCTTGCGATTTAAGGGCAGAACATGCATCTGTGTGACAATGTGCTGTTGCTGTCATCACAAAATAAACAGAACAACACTCAGATGCAATAAACTTTGATAGAATACTGTCACCATGGCAGTTATCAGGCTATATTTAACATCTCATATCTATTTCATACCCACATACATTCACAATAAACAGCCTTTACTACCAGGAATTACCTCAGCTAGAGCAGGAATATCGTGTAATGCCATTTATTTATGCATTTGTAAGCAGATGATACAATGTTTCCTATTATTAAAGTGTACGTTCCCCATAACTGTACATGTAAGGCCACTTTTTACTGTATATATCAAAAACTGTCACTAATCAAGCCCTGAATGTATGCAAAAATTGACAAGGCTAATAGGAAATTAAACCTAATGTCAAGATTGTAGCTTAACCCTCGTAAGGGTGAAAAAATAAAACATTAAAAATATTTGTAACATTTTAAGAAGTCTGTAATAATAATTTTGTAAGGGTTTTATCCTTTATTTATAAATTTTAGCTTTAGGGAATCAAATCGTAGAAATCCGACTTTGATCAGATTAATTGATATTAATCACCAATGTATAGATTAATTGATATTAATCAAAACGTACAATTTATACCTTATTAATGGCTCGACCAGCGATTATTAATACAGTATAAATTAGCAATTCTTCTTATTGTTGATAATACTACAGAATTGATTGGGAAATCTCTGAGCACAGGTAACACGATCTATGGCAAATAATTTAAGATTTGAAAATCACGGCACCAGACTATTCATTAAAAATGAATCGAGAGTTTATTTACTATTATAGGGTACAATACAAACAAAACACATACACACACATACACACACTATGGCAAGATTAAAGCAGTTTGAAGAAAGTTAAGCTATTCTCTTTTCCCGAGAATAAAGACGACCTTAGGACCTCACAAACAGAAGACTCGACTTATGGTTATCTTTTACGATTCATTCAATTCAAACTTCAGCGAATTAGAGATTTGTTGCTTTACTTGCTTTGAAGTTGAGTTGAAGGCTGTACTTCTTGAGGGAATCCCCGACTTTCGCTGATGTGTGGTCGCGTGACGTCACTCGGGAATCCTCTCTACGATTCGTGGCTTCCTGGCAGCGCGCGAATGGCAAGGCTTTGAAGTTCTTTGCAAGTTTGGTCTGAAGTTGACAGAGTGTTGAAGTCTTTTGAGATGATCAGCCAGATGTTTCACAGCACGATCAGGAGGGCAACGCCCAGACTTTCAGCCAAGTTTCCTTGCAGGTTTTCACCAGTTGTTCACCCCGGTTTTCTTTGTGTTACATTCGACTTTATTTATGGTAAACTGGTTCAGAAACAACATTGAAGATTCTGTTCTTCAAAGGGATGGCCAGATTAACAGCATTAGCGGTGTTCATGCCAATGTTAAACAGAGTTCCTACAGCCACAGCAGCCCCCAGCAGGGCGCCCAAAAATCATTTGGGACGCCGGTTGTACCCACTTAATTCAGCTTGGGTTACAGTCATTTTCTGCAATTGGAGCAGCATGTGGTTCACATCTGCCTGGGCATGGGCGAGGACTTCTCGAGTCCAACGAGCTCCAGCCCACGTGGTTTGGGCGGCTGAGAGGGTGTAGTGAGCTCTGAAAACATCGCGGGGCTCTAGGCGGACATACACCTTCCGGGTGTAGGTTTTGCAGTTCGTTATCAATAACCCCGGTTGTTCACGGGGGAACTATCCCTGATGCGGGTCCAGGCGATGTGACTTCCGGCTGGGGCATAACCCCAATCATGCAGAGGAACAGGGCGGCGAGTCTGATCATCTTCCTGGTAATAGAACAGACAGAAGGCACAATTAGCTACGAAGATCATGCTTTGGGAGGTTGCCTCGATTTAGTTGATAACGAGTTTCGCAGGGATTTACGACAATGTTATTGAATGGAGTCGATCTCAATTTCGGGACCTGAGTTTAACGATCGGCTAAGGGAGTTCCTTGATGAGGGGACTAGAGTGACAAGGAAATTATAGTGAAAGAGGGAAAAAGGAAAAACACACAGAAAGACACGAAAAAAAACAAAAGGCACATGGACACTGAATGAGGTGAGGCAGCAAACGAGTGTCACGTGTGGAGTAACTCCTCTCTACTAGAGGTCGGTCCTAGCAGTGCGGCGGAGGAGAGTGTGTCAGTGTTGTGTTTAAGCAAGGCTGCTATATGTTTTCCTAGAACGACAGAAATTATGTTAGTGTGGTGTAGAGCATATGATTGTTGGTCTGTGTCAGTGGGTTTGATCTTCCCCCTTTTCCTGTCGGTTGGGGCCCTGGTGCCTCTTTATCTGGTTTCGATGGACCCATCGAAGGACTGGCTCGCTGCGCCCTTGTCTGATTTTGATTCGATAGGCGACAGTTGAGAGCTTGTCTGTTATCTCGTGGGGTCCCGTCCAGTGAGGTAGGAACTTCTTTGACAGGCGATGAGAAGCGTTCTGCTTTGGTTTGGCAAAGCTGTAGTACCACACTTTGTCTCCGACATTGAGCTCATGGTGAGAGGCCTTTTGGTCGTAGTAGGCTTTACGACCTTCCGCGCTTCTTTGGAGTTGCTGTTGCGCGAAGGCAAAAGTCGTTCTCAGGTGCTGATGCAACTCTTCCAGGTACTGGTGAGTGGTATAGGTGGTGACGAGATTTAGGTCACCTGGTTGGTACAGCAGATGTAGTGGTAGCGTCATACTTCTCCCTGTCATCAATGTGAACGGGGGTACTCCGGTAGACTGGTGAGGGGTGGCCCGAGCGGCCATCAGTACCAGAGGAAGTTTAATATCCCAATCCTTTTGATTGGTGGATACATACTTCTTCAACATGCTAACCACTGTTCTATTGGCCCGTTCAACTTGACCCGAGGAAATTGGGTGATGGCTTATATGGAGTTTGGCCTGTATACCCAGGAGTTTCCACACTTCCTGCATGATTTCGGCGGTGAAGTGGGTTCCGCGGTCAGAGTTGACCCTTAAAGGCAGTCCAAATCTTGAAAAGATGTGGTTCATTAACAGGCAGGCTGTGGTTTCTGCTGTATCATTGGGAGCTGGGAGGCACTCTATCCACTTTGTAAATTCGCAAACCACGGTGAGGAAGTATTTGTTACCCCGTGTCGACCGTGGCAGGGGTCCTACCCAGTCTATTTGGAGATCCGACCAGGGGAAGGTCATTCCTTTCCTTTGCAGTGGGGCTCGGTGGTTTGCGTTTGCCGGTTGAAACTGGCAACACACCAGGCACCCTTTTATGTATTCCGCCACGTCTTGTTGCATGCCAGGCCAGTATGCTACTTGCTTGAGTGTCTCATAAGTGGCCTTGGCGCCATGGTGTCCCGCGCATGGTGCATCGTGGGCGTGTGTCATCATCATCCTGTTTTCCTCCCAGCTTCGTGGGTCTCATGAGAGATAAGGAGAACCTACAGGAAGTTATTTAGAGATTTTGGGCGTTGTGTTGGTCGTTTGTAACTTTACGACGCTGCGATGGAGAGTGAGATTCTGTGGAATGTTCTTAAGTTTAAACTCATGTGTGTGCATTCTTTTCGACCAGGTTCTACAAGTCTCTTATACTCATAAAGGCTGAATTTATTGGATCAAATAGTAAAAATACAACCCAAGTTATGGAAATGTTGGGACGTTTTTAAATTTGAATAAAATGAAAACGAAAAAAATTTCAAATAACATGAGTCAATATATCCTGTCAGTAAATCTTGAAACACTCTTTATTTAACTCATTATGAGTACCCCAGCAGTCAAGGACAGCCGGAAAAGTGTGAGTAAACAATCATCAATAAAGAAAAAATTCAAAGATTCCACCATCTCCAGAGAGGATCTCGACGCTGCTATAGCTTACGGTATCAAGCTAGCGCTTAAAGGGATAGTTCACCCAAAAATGAAAATTAGCCAAAGATTTACTCACCCTCAGGTCATCCTAGGCATGTCTGACATTCCTCTTTCAGATGAACACATTCGGAGTTATATTCAACATTGTCCTGTCTGGAACAATCTGTATAATTACAGTGAATGGGGCCCCTGTTTCTGAATCTGAAAAAAAAGTACCCATCCATTGCAAAACTACTCCACACGGCTCAGGGGTGTTAATAAAGGATTTCTGAAGCGAAACGATGCGTTAGTATAAGAAAAATTTCGATACTTCAAACTTTATAAATAGTTAAGTCCAGCTTCCTGTCTCTCGAGCAGGCCCGACAAGGCGTTTGAGCGTATGACGTAGGCGCAGCATAAGCTCCGGGGAGAAGCGCGTAGTCACGCGAGATTAAGCTCCTGGGAGAGAGTGACGAACACAGAAGCACAGAGGAGAAAGGAAAACAAAACACCTGTCACTAACTATTAAAATGAAGTGAAAAATGTCGTAGTATTTCGATATAAGGCAAGAGGAGACTGAGATTTTTGCGCACTTCTCCCCGGAGCTTACGTTTCGCTGTGCCTACATCATACTCTCAACTGCCTTGTCGGGAACGCGTCTTCTCGAGAGACAGGAAGCTGGACTAAACTGTTTATAAAGTTTGAAGAATCTAAATTTTTCTTATACTAACACATCGTTTCGCTTCAGAAGTCCTTTATTAACACCCTGGAGCCGTGTGGAGTTTTTCGGATTCAGAAACAGGGGCCCCATTCACTGCAATTATACAGATTGTTCCAGACAGGACAATGTTGAATATAACTCCGAATGTGTTCATCTGAAAGAGGAATGTCACACGCCTAGGATGACCTGAGGGTGAGTAAATCTTTGGCTAATTTTCATTTTTGGGTGAACTATCCCTTTAAAGAGCAACAAAGTACTCTTGATTTGGTAGTGGCTTCGACTGTAAGAGAAGCGATAGACTCTGTATTGACCCCAGCACTCCGTGATCTACATTTGGATATACAAACAACCAACGATTCTGTAAAAGAGCTAAAAGCATAAGTTGAAAAGCTAGCCATCGCAGCGAAACAGACACGTGACCGTGTCGATTCCGTTCAAGCAGCTGCACATGAGGATAGGAGGACAGTCACAAACTTAAGAAATCAGTTAAAAAAAATGACGGACATTGAAGATAGAAGCAGGTGAAATAACGTACGTCTGGTGGGGTTGCCGGAGGGGGCGGAAGGCTCCGATGTAGCTGGCTTCCTCAGAGCTAATCTTTCCAAGTGGATCCCTTCCCTGAAAGGCCGTGACATTGAGATTGACCAGGCCCATCGTGTGTATGATGGAAAGAAAATCTCCAATCGGCCACGTACTCTCATCTTCCGTGTACTAAGGTGGTACTAAGGACAGATTGGCCATCCTGAAGGGTGCTCGGCAGGCATATCTGGTGAAATATACGACAATGTCACACTACTATTTTTTCCCTACTTTAGTCCAGCCACAACTATCAAGAGAAAGAGCTTTAATCCAGTCTTGAAGAAGATGACAGAACTTGGTCTCCAGCCCTTCCTCACCTATCTGGCGATAATTAAACTACGGCACAAAGGTGAACAGATTATGTTCGACTCTCCTCAAAAGGCGGAGGATTTTGTTACTTCACTGTCACTGAAGACATATTCTGCAGCCCTACAAAGCAGTGGGAAGGCAACGGCTACCGTCTCCATCCTCTCAGCTCAACGAGGGAAAATTAACGATGAGGTCTGTGGTGATCCTAACTGCCTTGAAGAGGACAATAACAAGGTGGCCATGGCTACTTGTCAATTTATTTTTGGAATCTTGCCCCTGCCCTGTACGTTCGTCCACTGATTGGTAAATAACAATGATTTATTTTCTTTATTTTTCTTTATTTATTATTATTCTTCGGGCTGATGGAGAGCAGGTTCAATAAATGAAGCGTTAGCAATAGTTCTGGCAGGTCACGTGAGTCAAGCTTGCATCAGCTGATTCTCAGCTGATCGTATCTACCTATAGGAATACAACACCTATCGCGGCACCTATTCCTATATAAGCTCTCTTCCATATCAATCAGCAGCTTTTTCCGCTTGCTCAGGAGCAAATCAGATGGCGAATTCCATCTCTATGAGAAAGCAGTCAGGAATTTGCAGGGGTTCGTTTCGCACGGAGTTCTCACCAGATTCAACAAGTTTGTGAACTTGAATGCGAATTCGCCGCGATTGATATAAGCTGATAGAATCGAAAGTGACCTGAGCAAGCACTGCTTCTCATAACGATATATCATTGACATAGACTCTTTGCCTGCAATGCCCGCAATTCATTGCTGAAGTTGTGCTAATGTGACTGCATCAACAACACTTTTACACGAGATCTGCTTTTCCAGCTGGAAGAAGCAAGATATCAAGGAGGGTTAAAGCATCCACGTAAAAACTGAACACTTAACCCTTTATTCATCACTGAATGTCTTCACGAAGTTAAGCTAAGTTCTATTTCGTTCTCATTGCCTTATGGTATGTTGGCAATTATGCTATCGTCAAATATTGCTTGTTTTTAAGGCAGTTGTTCAGTAACATGTTTGTTTGCTAGGCATGCTGTTGCTTTAGGCTGATTGGTTGTATTTTGTCACGCTGGTAACATTACCCAGTAAACCTACCACAGCAAGGCTTGTTTTTAATATTTTGTTTAAGGCTGTCTGATATGAAACAGGTTGCTGCTTAAGACTCATCTAGTATTGGGAATTCCGTTTCATTAAACTTATCCTATTTTTATTTCTATTTGATATGCTGTTGCTTTAATCAGTGTACCTGTAATGTGCTTGATACTTAACAGGCAGTATGTAGATTTGCTAAACAAAGGTTATTAATGCTAACGATTAACGTTATCTGGATAAGGGCAACATGCTGTTGCCTAAACGTCGGGTATTGACCATGCTGTACTGCATTAAAGGGGCATGAAGCTCTTCTCAACTGCTGATTAAAGAAGAGCACCCCTTTGCTGCTTCTCTTCTTCTTAAAGGGCATGCTGCCGCAGTCTACGCTATTTCAGAAGGTCTTTGCTTTAAAGCTGTTAGGGTATTGGTATTTTGCTTGCTTTTAGGGCTTATCTAGTGCTCAGTATCATGTTTGTTGCTAGACCCGCTTGTTTCTTTAAGCTATTGATTGTACTGCAAGTACTGGTACTTGGTAAATTTGCAACAGCAAGAAGCTAATATTTAACCTGTTGTTTAGGCCATCTGATTGTTCTCAAAATATGCTTGCTGCTTATGGCTCATCTAGTTATTGGGACTATTATTTCCTTAAGTTTCTCTGACTACTGCTACATGCTTGTTGCAAAGCTATCGAGTGCATTGGTAAGGATTTCTGTCTTCACTCACGTGGGTTGTCAGATTGAAGACGCATAACATATCGAGCACAATGTCAATGGGAGACGACAACCTGTAAACTGATGAGTTGATCTGAGTTATATGCTGTTTCTATAGAGTTTTTAAATGGATGCTGAAGCTTTTAGGCCAGGTAGAATATGCGATCTCTCTGAACCGTTCATTGCTCGCTTCTGTGGCTGCAGTACGTTTGTTTGCTGCAAATTAGGCTGTCATTTTTAGTGAGTCAATTAGCTGTCCATTTTTCTGCATCTTTTTTAGGTATTGCAAAAAGGGGCTTGCTGCTCTTCATTGGCTGCTTATTAAGAAGAGCATCCCTTCGCTGCTACTTTTTTCTGGTAAGGGGCTTGCTACTCTTCTTGGCTGCTTATAAAGAAGAGCACCCCTTCACTGCCTTCTCCATAAGGGGTTGCTGCCCCAGTCTCTGCTATTTCAGAAGGATATGCTTCTTTCAGAATGCATCAGTTGTGGTTTGGGCAGTTCTGGCCTATCGTTGTGTCGGGGGGTCCGGGCCTATCGTTTGTGTTGGGGGGGTTATTATTGTTGCTCTCCCTGCTCATTCATGACAGGCTGCATGGATGGGCAGGGAGTTTTTGCACAGAACAGAACCGTACCGCCAAACTAAAACTTTATGCTAAGTATCTATCTTTTGACAATAGTGGTCCTGACAGAAATTAAGCGTTAGCGTTAGTTCTGGCAGGTCACCTGAGTCAAGCTTGCATCAGCTGATTCTCAGCTGATCGCATTCCTATATAAGCTCTCTTCCGTATCAATCAGCAGCTTTTTCCACTTGCTCAGGAGCAAATCACCCTCCTCCATCCCCAACTCCTCCTTTCGCAGTCAGGACTTGTCTTTCTGATATTCCTTGCTGAATCAGACTTAAATACACTAAATACACTTAAATATCATTAAGTACAGTTATGTTCTGTTTACCCTAGGGGGGTTATTATTGTTGCTCTCCCTGCTCATTCATGACAGGCTGCATGGATGGGCAGGGAGTTTTTGCACAGAACAGAGCCATACCGGCAAATTAAATCTTTATGCTAAGTATCTATCTTTTGATGATAGTGGTCCTGACAGAACTACGCTTTTGGCTCAGTGGGCCTTTTGGGGACATGTCTTGCGTTGAAGTGGACTGGTCACGCATCAACATTTGTTTCTGTTGTTTATGCAGACCTACTCTCTCGGTAATGTGTGGTCTGCTTTGGTTTTTATACACAGTTGTTTGTCGTCAACAGACATCAATATTTTTATTTATTCTGCTTTTCTTTTAAAAGGACTATGCATCTAGGTCATTGGTCTCAAACTCAATTTCTGGAGGGCCACAGCTCTGCACAGTTTAGCTCCAACCATAATCAAGCACACCCACTGGATCCCCCAACATCATTAGGCTAGAGGACTGTCATTCTGACGGTGCCTATATGCCACTGGATCAGAGCTCTGTCAATGCTGCCTCTGATTGTTGCATGCAAAGTTTGCATTTGGATTTGGAGCGCTCAATTAGATTAATGGGTTCTGTCCGTGTTTTGGCAAGGTAAGGCTTTTTTTTTTTTTTTTTGCCATGCAAGTTCAAAGGCCAATTTAAAATATCGGTAGGCTACATACAAAGTGCACAAAATCAGTATTTTGTTTAGGCAGTTTTTGTGGCAGTCGAGAAATCAAGTTTCATGTGAAACTGGTCTAAAAGGTGTGCGTTTTTGCGCCAATGCATTGTTAAAGGTTCAATAAATAAGCAGCGTTATTTTTTTTCAGTAGCCTAATGAGTAATCAAACGAATTACTGTTTCCCCCATTACAACGCTGTTACCGTTACTGACAATAAAATGTGGCGTTACTATATTATATTATTATAATTTATTTTTTCAGTTCATCTAATGGATGCGCAGTGTAGCTGTATTTGATCCACCATATCTCTAGTGTGAAGGCGCACGACTCACCGTCGCTTTCTCTCACATACACGCACGCAAAGAAAGATACAGAGCAAGAGAGTCTTTCATAACATGCAGAATTGACACGCTACATGTAAAAGATATTCTTTGTTGTATTTTCCTTTGGAATTCTTCAGCTTTCAAGAACTGCCACTTTCTCTGGTAGTGGGCGGAACAAATGCGCAAACGACAATCTAATTGGCTGGTGCTCACCTATTATCGTCCCTGTTTTGAGTTCAGCAAATCAATTCGAGGGAACGCAGACACCGTGATTAATATTCATGAACCCAGCAGCTCATTAATCCTTAGTGCGTTTTATATTGATGACAAATATACATTCATACTTGGTTATTCTAATTACTAAAGTTCTATCATCATATAATATTAAATTATCATAATATTATATTATAATGCTTGACTGACTGATACTGTGTCAGTAGATAAATAGTGTAGATTAATGTACAATGTTTTATAATAATATTTTATTCTTTTTAGTGTCCATTTCATTAATTGAACATATTTAATATTGGGGGCATCCAAAGTTATTTGACATTTGAACATTTTTTTTAAAAGTAACGCAATAGTTACTTTCCCTGGTAATTTGTTACTTTTATAATGATGTAACTCAGTTACTAACTCAGTTAATATTTGTGAGAAGTAACTAGTAACTATAACTAATTACTTTTTTAAAGTAACGTGCCCAACACTGCATGTAATATTTACATATACAACTTTTACAGCCAATTAAAATCAATACAATTAAGATAAAAAACATACTTAATTAAACCTCTTTGTCAAATTTAACGCATCCTGGCGGAAGTGTCGAGATGCTGAATCAATTAATTCGCTACCAAAAAAATAAATAAAAAATGAATTCGCTTCCAACAGCGCTTAAAGGGAACAGTGTCATACATATAGAGAGCAAAGCGTCACATTATTTAAAGGGGAAGTTTACGCGTCAGTGAGTAATAAAAGAACAAGTAGCTGCATTCTGACTTGCTTTTATGTCACTGATCAGGCTTTTATAGGCCTATATAGTTTGGGGTATAAAAAGGTTTAATAGGTTTGACTGAAATAATAATGCAATAACTGACACAACAACAACAAAACAATTGAACAACAAAAACAAACAAACAAACAAACAAAAAACAGATAAAATCATAAAATAGCCATTGATAATATGATAAACATGTATCCAAATCCAAATGTAATAAAATTAATTTATGTGTGAAGACAATTTCTTTGCAACTAGGGATTGTAACATAGAGCTATACAGGCATCCAGTGGCTGTAATGGTGTCACAGATAACAAACTGTGCAACATGTTTTATCTTAACAGTCAATTTACAAATGGGCCTGATGCATTCAGATTTGAGGAACTAACAATGCCCTGAATTTCCACAAATTAATGTCGTTACTATGACAACCAATTTAAATGTGACAAGAAACTGATGTCTGAAAAATAAATTATATACTTTGCTATATAATTTATATATAACTAGTACCTAGCTGGGGACTACTTTCAGGCTCTGCGTAATATCACTGCACCTGCTGCGGCCATGGTACGGCAGCAAAGTTCCTTGATTATTACGCCGGAATGAGAGTATAGTTCTTAATCATATAAGCCTAGAAAATTGCAACTTTTCATTTTCCGCCAGTCTTAGTACACGATATAACTACAGAAGAGTCAAGTTTTAAATAGGACAAATATCGAAACTCTTTGGTCATTTTTGAATGCGATGCTAGTGGTCTAATCGGATTCAATGATCTATGCTAAGCTATGCTAAAAGTGCTATTGCCAGATCCAGAGATCAGCTGAATGGATTCAAAAACGGTAAAACTCAACTTATTAACTCTGGGGGAGTTGAAGAATGAGCCTATTTCCAAAAAAAGTGGAGTGTGCCTTTAACCATTGCAATATTTAAAATATGTTGTTTAAAATGGGTTATGCTACTTTAGTTGATTAGGCTGTTGTTCAGTATGATACATTAATTGTTATAAGCTAGCTGATGCCTTTAGTTTCTAATATATATTTCTGAAATTCCCACAAGGATTTCAACATCATATCTGAAAAAAAAAAAAAAAAAAAAAAAAAAAAACTTTTCTTTGTGTTTAAATTCAAACAACACAGACTAAACCTGATTGGTTCCAGAGTCATTGAACGGCTCTGATTGGTTCGTATGATAATGAGCTCGCAGCAGAGAGCTTAGTAAATCGAATATGATGTGCGTGCAAATGTCCCTTGAATGTGCATATAAGTCTAAATTTAAACAGTATTATATAGAGTGATCATGTCCTTTAGGGCGCTTGGAGGAAACCAAATTCATATGGATTACTTTGGTGATGTTTTTTTTGGGATTAACTTTTTGAAACGTGAACATCTTTGATGAATCTTTTCATCGGAGGAACATAAATCTCTCAGATTTCATTAAAATATCTCCGCTTTTCTTTCGAAGATGAACGAAAGTCTTAGATGGTTTGGAGCATCTTAAGGGTGAGTGATGACATAATTCAAATTGTTTTGGGGGAACTATGAAATTAATTAGAAAATATACGGTATGTTCTTATTTTTACCAGATTCTGCAAGCATGTATGACGTCTGGCTGTTGGAACCTCACTGTGACTTCAGGTAAGATTTGTATTTAATTAACGTTATTTGTCTGTACCAGTCGTGTTTTTGACAAATGCATTGGCAGAAAAAAAAAATTAAATTAAATTAAATTAGTCATTATAACGTACAACATTAACAGTTTTTATTTGCAACATGAAGTGTATTTATTTCTGATTTCCTGAACAATTTGGCTTCATTGTAATGAGGTTAATGATCTTTGAAAAAACATGATTATGAACATACAGTTACTTTGTCTTGAGCTGTTCACCCAACTGTGGTAGTGTTGGTTGATTGGTGTTTATATTTGTTCAAGCTTGACAACCTTATCGACTTTATATTCTAATATATATTTCTCATTACAGATAAGAACAAAGATTAAATTGTAAGAAGGACTGCTTGTAAGAGCATACAGTACATCTGAAACTGCTGAGGCTGGGAAGGTTTTTGACTATATTTCCAACCAGGTACATTGTTCTGTCATTCTTAAATAGAAAAAAAATCATCAATCATCATTTGCCTTTTTTTGTGCGTGTGAGAAATATTAACATTTGTTGTTTTTCAGATCAGCTGCTATAGAAGACTAACTGAAATCTGAGTGCAGTGACAAGCAAAGGAATAGTAAGTATATTTTAATATTGTATCACTTCTTTTATAGAGATTTTTGAATCAGGCCTAATGGAGGATGATTTGCTCAATCGTGGAAGAAAAATGTTAGCAATGTGTCCATTCCAGGTGGCTTATTTGTGCTTCCTTTCAGTCATCTAATTTTCAGTCAATCTAATTTTGTTTCTGTTTTGTTTTTTTCTATAGCTGCAAGGCACTTGTGCAAAATATTGTATGCCAGGACGACTAGGCTGTGCCCAGGTCTCCGGAACCTGCGATGACGCTCAGCTCCATCGGCCCTCCGTCTGCGCCTTCGGATCCACCAGCTCTATCTCCATCAGTCGGCCCCCAGATGTCAGGAGCCACACCATCTACATCTTGGCTCCTCCCTCCCTTGACTCCGCCGTGTATTGTCAGCACTGGGATGCTCTGGGTCTGTGCCATTGCCAAACTCCATCTAAGCCGCCAGGGCATCATCGTCATCCTCTCATCACTATTCCTTCACCACATCCTGCCATCATCCCGCACCTTTGCCTCTCACCATTCCTACACCATCTCTTCGTCCACCTCCAAAACCCCTTCCATCCCTCCCTATTCTGTTGCTTGAACTTTATCATCTTCAGTTTTTGCACACACATCTATTCACTTCTGCACTTAGTTTTTCTGTATTTTTTTCTTCAGAAAATTGCATTGTAATTTTTATTTATTCATTGATGTAAAATTTTTAACTTTTCAGTAATACAGGTGTAACTGAAATGTTCTACAAATGGATGATAGCTTTTCCATAGCATTTGTCTTTTTTTCAATTATTATAATGTTTTTTGTATAATGTTTTAAAATGTACTTGAGTATGTTTGTAGTAATACAAATATACTATAAACATACTTGTATTTCAAGTACATTTTTAATACATTTAACAGTATGTTTTTTTGTTTTTCACCAAAGTATATATGCTGCTGTACTTTTTTAATGTACTTATGAATGTATGAATTTGAATAATGTACTTTTGAATACTGTATGAATATTTGTAATGTGCACAATATGTAATACATTAAAGTTTTCTAGATAGCAAAGTGTACGTGTGTGTATATACTGAAAAATATAATACTAATAAATATAATATACTAGTAGTGTAATGCTAATGCATTTCTAATGAGCTGAAATACAATTGAAATGTACTTGTGTTACGTCCTCTGTCGTGTGTGTCATGTGTTCCCGCCTCTTGTGTCCATATTTGGTCTTGTTCCTGTCCTTGTTAAGTGTGATTATTAGTTAAGTCTTGTCCAGCTGTGTTTTAGTCATTATCAGTAATTGTCATGTGTATTTAGTTCCTGCCTGTTCAGTTAGCTTTGGTCTGGTCTACTTGTTATTCCCCGGTATTCCTGTCTGTCTCAACCTTGCCTTGTCTTGCCCTGCCTTGATGTCCTCATTAAAGACTATTATTTTGAAGTTTATCCTCGTGTCCGTCTTCCTCGTTCCTCCCTGCTGTGTGCACCGTAACAACTTGAAGCACATTAAAACGATGCTTCAAATATATTCTACCTGTAGTTCATGAAGTATTAAAAGTACATTTTTAACACAATTTTCAATATATTAAATATATTACAAATAGATTAAAATTTAACTTGTATCTTTAAATACACTTAATATACTTAAAGTTGTTTCAAAATAATACATTCAATATGCACTTAGTATAGTATAATATAAATATATTTATGTGTGTCTGAAAAAGCACAATTTAAATATATTTCTTGTTCACCTGGGAAGACATCCCTTTTATAGCTAATCGTGTTACAGACCTGATGTCAATTAACTTAATTAGTTGCTAGATGTTCTCCCAGCTGAAACTTTTCATAACGTCTTGCTTTTTCAGCCCTTTGTTGCCCCCTTGCCAACTTTTTTGAGACCTGTAGCAGGCATCAAATTTAAAATGAGCTCATTTAAAAAAAAAAAAGTGGAAAATTTCTCATTTTAAACATTTGTTATTCTCTATGTTCTATTGCGAATAAAATATTGGCTCATGTGATTTGAAAGTCTTTTAGTTTTCATTTTATTTAAATTAAAAAAAACAAAAAAAACGTCCCAACATGTTGTAGTAATAATGTGAAATATTATGAAAACAATTGTGGCGCATAATATTGGAGGAAACCATTATACATTATTCTTTTAAGGATTCAATGAATATTTAAGTTTTCTTTTCTTTTTTTTCTTTTGAAATAGAATTCTTAGGAACAATATAATAAGCAATTTAGCACATCCTTGCTGAATAAAAGCGTCAGTTTCTTTCAAAAAAAGAAAGAAAACAATTACTGATCCCAAACTTTTGAACAGTAGTGTATATTGTTACAAAAGACTTCTATTTTAAATAAATTCTTTTTATTATTATTTTTTTTTCATTCATCAGAAAATCCTGAAAAATGATTCCAAAAATATTAAGCAACACAACTGTTTCCAACATTGACAATAAATCAGCATATTAGAGTGATTTCTGAAGGATCGTGTGACAATGAAGACTTGAGTAGTGCAGTGTGTGATCCACCCACACCTCCCCAAGCACTGAAGTGAGACTCCGCCTATGTTTTCCCTATGGGTAAGAGGATATTCTTCAAATTTTATGTGAAGATAAAGTAATTAGATCATTTTGAATTTGTTTCTGGCACCTTAACTTGTTATTCTATCTCTCTCTCTCTCTCTCTCTCTCTCTCTCTCTCTCTCTCTCTCTCTCTCTCTCTCTCTCTCTCTCGTTCTATTTCACTGTCTGTCTATTTACACTTGTCTGTTATATTAGAACTTTCCCTTTTTCATCTGTGTGTTCTTGTTCTCTGTAACAGCAACAACCAGATGTGGTTGTTGCTGTTACAGAGATACTTTTACCAAATAGATACTTTTACCAAATAGAAATGCATGTGATGGATTTAACTGCTTGAAACACACTGACCCGCCTTTAGACTTTGTTTACATTTACTACTGTCTATTAATAATGTTAGCAAATTAAATATCCTTTGAAATGTCTAAAGGTTTATTGCCAATATTCAGTCTCTGTTTTATTATATAAATGTCATTTTTTTAATTGGTCTTAATACTTTCAGACAGTGATTGATATTTGTTTTGACAGACACAAGAACACCTGACAGACACAATAAACTATATTCATGCACATGCACATACACTGACATAGTGGAAGTTTACTGAGTTTCTTAGTTAAATAATGTGATGTAGAATTATCCGCAGGCAGTTTAAAATAATGCTTTGTTTATGTCTTTTATGATTAAATTCGCAAACATGGGAGAGTCAGAGGTTACATACACTGGTGTAATTTGAAAAAAAAAAAGTTGATGTTTTAATTACTTGAAATTTTAAACTTCATTGTAAAGTTATTTTTCATTAATTTCTATCACAGCAAGTTCATTTTCTGCTGACATTTGATTACAAGGTTAATTTAAAAGTTAATAAAAAGAACATATGGACATGAAGATTTTAAGCTGTTGTGAACTCATTTAAAATATAATCTAATTATACTGAAATTATATGTATGTTCAGTCTCTATGCATAAGCTGATTAATTTTAACCAGTGTTGAATTGGCTATTTGTGCACTGTGGAGGAAACTGGTTCTTGAGGGCTTCCATTTCCAAAATTATCAAAAGAATTTGAAATTCTCAGAAGAACAGACCAAGAAACCCCTACTGCTACACTGAGGTAACAGAGTCTTAAAATATACATGCTACAACCTTTGTGAGCCAGCTGTATCAAACATTAAACATTTAAGTTCAACCTAAAATGAAAATTCTTCCATCGTTTATTCATTCTTATGTTGTTCCAAACCTTAGTTTTTTCCTTGTTTCAATGGAGTAAAAAGTGAAATGTGTTTCCAGGCTCCTCTTTACCACACAATGAAAGTGAATTGGTAGTGGGGCTGTGAAGTGAACAGAATGCACTTGTGCATTGTATTTTAGACTTCTGAAATTATATGACACACAAGAAATTATTTGTCAGGTAACCTGAAAATATAACTTAACCCTTGAATGCATGCATTAAAAAGACCATTTATGAGGTCATGGTACTATAAAAACATCCTGTAAGTTTCAGAACTCAAAGCTTTCTTGTTAGTCTAAAAGCAGCTTATATTGAAGCCAATCTCCCAAAACGAGAGGTTGTGGAATGTGCCACTTGATGACGTAATAGTGTGGCTAAACACTGCCTCTGCAGAAGATGATCAATGCCTGCTTCTACATCACTGCCTATTTAGCCCCGCCCACCTATTCGTTCATGTAGTGTAAATAAGGAGAGAGGCAAACACAGGTCTATGCAGAAATTAAACCATAAAGATTGCTCCGAAGACAACAGTACACTGTGCAGTGCTAAGTTGTGGAAAAACATTGCCTTCCTTCTGACCCTAACATTACGAAAGAGTGGATGAACTTTATTTTTAATGAAGTTCCAGACTGCATGCATCTGTAAGAACTTGGTCCTTTTTTCACTTAATTTTACCACGGATTCGTTTACAAACAAGGAACAATTCAACACAGGATTTTCAGAAAAACTGAAAATGATGATGCATTGCCGAATATATTGAATCCATTACATTGCACCACACAAGTGTTTTTTATTACATAGTCACTATTGCTTTGTCTTTTATTACAGATAAGTTGGTACCACTTTATTTTAAGGTCCAATTCTTACCATTAACTAGTTGCTTATTAGCATGCATATTATTGGCATATTGGCTGTTTATGAATATTTATAAAGCACATAGTAATGTCTTATTCTGCATGACCATGTTCTAGATCTCTTAACCCAACCTAGTACCTAAACCTACCAACTAACTTACTATTATTTAGTTTTTTAGCTTATTGAGGGAAAACTCTTAGTTAATAGTGAATATGTGTTTCCTATTCTAAAGTGTTACAGATCGTGTGATATGTACTGAGTATTTATGTGTTATTAACCTAAATCACATCAGCGTCGACCTGTGAAGGATGTAAGCTGTCAAACATACAGTACACAACTGTTAGCCAATCATAGCAGTGGGCGTTTGTTTTCTAGTATACAATCCACCACACGTTACAATAAGGGGGGTCAAAACAGGACAGAAAATAGCCTTCTAAATTATGATGTTTTTTTAATGTAAAAATATTGATATCATTATAAGTGGACCTCTAATAACCTCTCATTCAATCATCCAGGGCTATGCTTCCCAAAAGCATTGTTATTCAACTTGTTGAAAATTCTGTCATCACCAGCATGTTCATTATTTACAGCAATAATCTGATATTAATCTCCAACTGATTAATTAGCAGAAGTTATCACTCCAACACCTGTTTGATGTCATTAACGACAGTTCTAGTCAACATGGTTCCAAATGATGGACGTGTAAAAAAAGTTCCTAAATTTTTGGCAAATAGTTGTGACTATCCAGTTATTTTCTCCAATAATGCATCTTAATATGGTAGTGAGTAGCCCATCCTGTTTGTTCTTGTTGTTTTTTTTAATTGTTTTTCAGTTTTAACCAACTAATTTTTGATTTTCATCAGTTGCTGTTAGCTAATCTAAAAGATCAAACCCAAACAATTGTGAGAGAGTCTAACTGTACTCTTTATCTTTGGTTTTGTAAATTCCCATGGATATCCCATACTAAAATTACAGGAAGTTATTACAGTGTTTTACATCAGACTTGAGGCAGCTAGTACCCATAGACGTTCTGCTCTCTCTTATCCTGGTAATAGTGATAGAGTGTGACATTAAAAGAACCACTTTGATGATGAAGTCATGGGCCTCCCATGAAAGCTGCCGTTTCCAGCTGCTGGTAGCTAATCGTGACAGGCAACTCACTCATTCGTTCTCTCTGAGCGAACGCTCCTCTACACACTGATGAAACTATGATGTATTGGGTGATATGTATATGGGCTTGTTGCTTATGGTGACATGTTAACACATTAAACTTAAAAAATATCAATTTGTTTGCACGCAATGATTCATTTAGCAAACTTGGTGCTGTGCGGGAAGTGTGAGTGAGCTTTTTTCTTCATTAAAACGCACATGAAATTTTCAGACACATCTGATATGCATCAATTAATATTCATGAATTATTGAAATACAGGCAGAGAAATTCGCCAAAGTGCATTGCAATGCAAATGGGGGAAGAGGATGGCTTTTCATGCGCCACCGCTAAAAATAGATGATGTTCAGAGAGAGAGTAGGGCAGGAGAGGAGATGGAGGAGGAGTAGAGTGAAAAAAGAGAAAGGCGGAGGCAAAAAAAAAAAAAAAAATGAGGAGAGAGGCTGAAAGGAAAAGACCAAGGATGAAGGGGTAGAAGATGAAAAGAAAGATGGGGTTGTGAGAAAAGAAATGGGGAAAAGAACATTTCTGAAAGATTGAAGCCCTTTTTCTTTCAGAGGTCTGATGGTTCCTCATTGTGGAGGGTGGGCTTCAGGATAAGGATATTACTCCAACTTAAAAAAAAGAAAAGAAGTAGCAGCTCCACCTCTAATAGAAAAGAATACTTTGCAAATGGGTCAAACTTTTACATCCTACGACTTTGCAAATTGCAAATGAGACTGTAGCACACAAGCTGACTGGAATGGTGCCCACCAAAAGCACAGAATCATTCAGCTGTTTGATATGGTGCTGCCATCACTGCCTGTGGGAAAAGCTTTCAGCGAACTAGTACAAACAATGCATTATTGTATAGTAATGTTTTCGGCCAAGATACTATTTTAAAAAAAAAAAAAAAAAACTACATATTTGGTGCATCACTTGTAAAACAGCACCATTTCATTTTTTCCCCCCAACAATCTGGCACAAATTTTGGGAGAGTTCATCCAAAAATAAAAAATGATGTCATCGTTTACTCACCCTCATGGAATCTGTGGAACATAAAATGAATGAAGACTGAAGTTTTCAAACTTTAAAAAGCTGGATGCAAAAGCATAAAAGTTTTCAGCCACATGTTACATTATGAGTCTTCTGAAGCCATATGATATATTTGTGTGAAATATTCGAATGCTTCACCTAGTGAGATGTTAACAGGTCATTGTCATCATGAATATTCTACATTCATCATGTCATTTTCATGTGACCTAGTGTCAGTTGCAGAACTTCACTGCCATTTACAACTCCTCTCATGTGACCTCATGGGATGATAAAGGGTACACACTTAAAAATCGTGGCAGAAGTGATTTTGGAAATACGGCTCTTTTCATATAGTGTTTCTCACCTACTATTTGCTTTGGTCATCTTTTGTTTGCTCTATTAGTTATTTTGTAAGTCACTTTGGGTAAAAGCTTCTAAATACATAAAAGTCTGCTAAATGTAAGCTCAAGTCAGACTGGTTTTATAAACTGAATCACGTGATTCATTTAAAAGGTCTGACTCAAAAGAGGTATCGGACATCGCTACTTCTCTCATGAACTCACCAAGAAGAGGTTGAGGGCAGAAGATTTTCATTTTAAGCTTTTACTTTTCAAACTTTCAGGCTTCTCCTTTCAAAGATCTATCAAATAGCTTTAGAAGGTTTGAAATATAGCCCATTTTTGATACTTTTCTGAAGCTTTTGAAACCCCAGTTCATTGGAATTGCTTGCAAACAACATGAAAGGCTGTTTCCTTCTGTGTTCCATGAAAGAAAGGGGGTGAACGACATGAGGGTGAGTAAATGATGACAGTGCTTTCATTGCTTTGATAAAATACTCCTTTAAGCCTTTAAAACTTTAAACAGGTTTCCCAAACATATTCTCCATTTGCTATTGGTTGGTGAAATGGACAGTCCCTTCCCAAACTCAGTATTCCTGTATTCCTATACTCCAGTATTCTGAACAGTATTCCTGTGTTGGGCTGATCAGGAATCCAATAAAGTACAATAAATACAATAAAGCAACTAAAATTGTATAAAGTAAAAAAAAAAAAAAAAAAAAAAAAAAAAATCACACAGATTAAAGTGCAAAAGGTAACAGGTAACACTCATTAGTTAACCTTAGTTAAGGCATAAACATTTACAATGAGCAATAGTTACATTTGCTACAGAAGTTATAAATCTTTGTAAAATAAATAAATAAATAAATAAATTTTAAATAAAAAAATTAAACAACAGTAGCAACTTTTGATTTTTTAATAACGTGTTATAACATATTGAAATTAATTAAGATTATGAAAGTATAGAAGAATTTTTCATTGGCTGTTTATGTTAACTAATGAATTATCTAATGATAACTAATGGAGCCTTAATGTAAAGTGTAACCGAACAATGAATAATCAAAACATTTTCAAACAATATCTAGGAAATGATGTAGTCCAGATTAAAATGTATTTAAGGCTATGTTTATACTAGTGTGTTTTCTTTTTAAAAAACATTGCTTTTTCTATGGTAACTCCTGTCATTTACACTACTCTGGCATTTTCAACTCTTGAAAACGCTGCAGACCCTGTTTTAGCTTGAAAAACTCCGGAGATGCATTTTAGTATAAACGGACCAAAACAGAAAATTTTGAAAACAATGGCATGGCTGCCCTCATTCGCTCTGCGTTTCCTTGATGACTTTGTAAACAATAACATCATGCTCATTGTTGTACCTGCATGAATAGTCATGTGACACACTTTTTCGGTTGTGTAGTGTGAACGGAGATTGTTTCTGAAAACCAGTGAAAACGCTAATGTAGACGAGGATCGTTTTCATTTTAAAATGCAGTTTTAAAACAAAACACACTAGTGTAAACAGGCCGTATTTGGCACTGTGATGAACACCATAGCGAATTCAAAAAATAAATAATTTAAATACATTTAAATAATTTAAATACATTTCAGGCTATGTTTACACTAGTGCATTTTCATTTTAAAACATATAACTTTTGCTATGCCTGTCATTTGCACTACTGCGTTTTCGAAGACTTTTGAAAATGCTGCATACCCCGTTTTAGTTTGGAAACTCCAGGATTGCATTTAAAGGGGTCATATGATGTGATTTCTTGTTGTCCTTTTCTTTAGTGTGTTATGTAGCTGTTTGCGCGTGTATAAGATCTGCAGAGTTACAAAGCTCAAAGTCTCCCACAAAAGGATTTATTCTATCTAAAAGAGAGGGCTGATCCAGACCGGGCTTAAAATGCCCCATTCAAACACGCCCCCACATATCTACGTCACAATGTGGAAATATTTGCGTAATACCACCCAAATATGCACGCAAAGAAAGAAGGCGTGGTTTCAGTAACCGCAGTAGTGTTGATGCAGCCATGTCAGGGAGACGCTGTTTCTATGTGAATGAAAAAGCACTTTATTTGGCCTTCCGAAAGTAGATGCAATTAGGAATCATTGGTTAAGATTTGTTTACAACAGAACAGCACAACCCAAATGTTCGAATTTGGTGAACCTAGGAGAGTACAAGGCTGGCTGTGCACAAAGGCTATTTCTAAAAAAAAAAAAAAAAAGGGTCAATTCCAACTTTGCTATGACAACCTGGCACTTCTGATTCTGCTTGTCGGAAGGAGGGGCTTTGTAGAAAACGAAGCACTTGAGAGAGGTGGGGCATGGAGGAGCTACAATATTGTACAGTATTCGAAAAACAATGAATTTTTTGAACATTAAAGCATGTCAACATATTCTGTTAGACCAAATACACAAATAATGATCTTTAAAAATAGCATCATATGACCCCTTTAAGTGTAAACGGACCAAAACGGAGACTTTTGAAAATGATGGCGTGGCTGCCCACTTTCGCTCTGCGTATCCTTGATGGCCATGTAAATAATAACTGTTTACATGCTTACGCGCATGCACAGTGGGCATGAATGGTCTTGTGATATGCATTTTTGGTTGTGCAGTGTATGATAACAATATTGTCCATATTTATTATTGGGATATATCAAATTACTGAATACCGGCACATGTCTACTCTGCATATTAAGTTGAGATATAAGAAATTATTTTAAAGAGTACGTCACACTTCCATAATAAGCATCTTTAGACTTTTCTTTTCTCATTAATTTATCCCAGGTGTACCAAACACAACCAGATGGACTAAAATTGGCAGTGCATAGTTGAGGATTTTCGTGCAATTAATGAAAACATTGAAGTGCATAGATAATAACAGAATCAATGCAGCTGTTTCATGCCTAATATTTGATGAGTACTGATGTGATACATACACTTTAATTAGGCAGCACTACTAGTAAAAATACTATCATGTTTCTGAAATGGGGCTCATCCGAGAGTAGCTCAAAGGGAATGGGCTTGATGATGACTGTGAGGAAGGCAGACCTCTTTAAAACGCTTGGTTGAACTTGTCTTTGTGTTAGATTGATTTAGACTGGAGAGATTAATGGAATTGTATTTTTCATTAGGCATGGTCCAGCCACTCCTGAACAATGTCACATCCAGGTGAACCCGAGATTACCAGGTAATTGAGATCATTTTCCCCCTCGTACAGACAAAAGACCTTGCTTGTGTCCCTCCAATAAGTGTCAGAACATGTTTAAAAAGGAATCTTCATAACTGTATTAGCATTCAACTACTCTAAGGATGTTTTCTAAAAATGATTTTTTAATTAAACAGAACAATAGCTGGGTTTATTTATTTATTTATTTGTAAATAAATTCAATTTTAGAATATATAGGAATTTATATGAGGGGGAAAAAATCTCTTTATGAAGTAAGCGTTTTTCTCTAATACATGTTGGACACAATTAATAGCCCCCTTTTATTCAATACCTTTTGCATCATCCTTTTGCCAAGAGAACCTATAATGCCTGATGAGTTTGGAGAACACCTGACAAGAGATCAGAGATCATTCCTTCATATCGAATCTCTCCAGATTTTTTAGATTCCCAGCTCCATGTTGATGCTACTTCTCTTCAGCTCACTCATTTTCTATAGGGTTTGGGTTAGGGAACTGGGATGGCCATGGCAGAAGCTTGTTTTTGTGGTCAGTGAAAAATAGGCCCACAACATTAAGGATACAGCATACTAAAGATCCTAGTCACCACAGTCTGCTAAAAATTGTAAATATGAATGGAAATATACTTTAGAGATATTTTACTCATTAGAATTTCTGGGGGTACCAGTAATTGTGGCCATTGTGTATTATAGAAAAATATTTATTTCATAATGTAATTTTCCCCCAATTTTATTTTATTTTTTAAAACTTCAATTAAAGATTCGACTCTTATTTATTTATTTATTTATTACATTTATTATTATTATTATTATTATTTCTTTTTTTTACATTTAAGTCGTCAGGTCATCTTTATTTATATAGCACTTTTAACAATACAGATTGTGTCAAAGCAGTGTTCAATAGGAAAAATAGTGTGTAATAATGCAAAACAGCAAACACTCAATTTTCAGTTAAAGTCAGTTCATCATTGATTCAGTGATGTCATGGACCAGCTCATTTCAGTTCATATAGTATCTGTGCAGTCAATTTGATATCGCTAGAAATTAAGTGTCCCCAACTAAGCAAGCCAGAGGCGACAGCAGCAAGGAAGGACCCAAAACTCCATCGGTGACACAAATGTAGAAAAAAACCTTGGGAGGAACCAGGCTCAGTTGGGAGGCCAGTTCTCCTCTCGCCAGATGAAACCAGCAGTTTAATTCCATGCTGCAGCAAAGTCAGGTTGTGCAGAGGACTCATCTGGTTCCTGTGGTCTTGTGCCGATGGCCGTTTAGGAGATGAGGTCTTCGCTGGGGATCTGCCTCTGGGGTCATCTAGCTGTCCTAGTCTCCGCTGACATCCAGGGCTGTAGAGGTCCTCTCTAGGTGCTGATCCACCATCTGGACTGGATACAGACTGGATCCGGATGACTCCAATGATTAAAGATCAAATGGATAAACAGTGCAGATTTGTTTTCACAGCCTTCTTTGATCATATGTATTAAAGGTACCAAAAACTTTGACCATGACTGTATTATATATATATATAACTAACTTTTTGTTGTATAAAACTAAAACTAAAACTAAAACTTAAAATTACAAATGACCTCAGACTAATTTGTGCACATACTTTATGCATGGACTTCTAACACAAGTGTCTGCTAATGAATATCTCTAAACTATAAATGTAATATGCAGACACTCTGCTGCACAGGAACACTCGGAAAGTTAAGAGCCATCCAAGTTAATTACAGTCAGTGCTTGATTAGACAAGTGCACCACTCCACAAAATTATAGCTATAGTGGCTCTAGCCATGTTATAGAAAGTGAAGTACAAATGAGTAAAACCAGAAGATAAGAAATGATTAAAACATCACTTTTCACTTGAGTATTAATATACTGCAACTTTTCTCTCTCTAAAAAAGACAAACTGAGGAGATATTACATTCCAAGAAGCGATGAAGGTTCAAGTCTATGACAAACAGCTAAATGCTGTTTGTTTGTGTGTGTGTGTGTGTGTGTGTGTGTGTGTGTGTGTGTGTTTGTGTGTAGCAGCCTGAAGCATATGCGTTTGTATGTTTCAAAGCCCAAATAACAATGTCAGCACACTCTTGATCACACTGTAATATTTATGAGGGAATATACTCATATAACACTTTTTATAGCTTGAGTACATGAAAGTAAAATCATCATGGAATTGCATTCTGTATCAATAACTAAAATGAGAAACTTCATATTACTGTATGTCTGTGCACACAGAAAGGTCTTTTTAAAGCTCATACACAAAATATTTCTGTACCAAGGACAGTGGAGGAAGTACCAAAAGTTACAATAAATTAGTTTCTAAATGGTTCTATATATGGGGTTTGTGTTTTCACTAAAGCAATATTCAGATTAATCACAAATGCCCTGGATCACATTATGAATCATAAGCGCCTCTCTAGGAAGTAGAATGTTTATGAGTTCCCACTGAATTTTTGTGTTGTTTTCTATATATACAGTATAACTTCAATGTTTATTCTACACAGGCTAATGGGCTTCACTCAAACAATTAGTCATGTTGTTTCATATAAAGTATATGGGTGTTTCTTCAGTTACAGGCACTTAAAAATAAAAGTGGAAAATGGCAGTGAAGCAAAAGGTCAGACGACTTTTTCTTGCTTAGGCAAATTTCATAATTAGCATTTTATGTATCTTAAATATGCACTATTTAATAATAGTTTTTTTTTTCTTTCTTTTTTTGCATAATTGACAATTAAGGCTCCACTGGAAATTATGCAATAATAAAATAAAATAAATTATATATATATATATATATATATATATATATATATATATATATATATATATATATATATATATATATATATATATATATACATACAGTCATGGCCAAAAATATCGGCACCCTTGCAATTCTGTCAGAAAATGCAACACTTCTCTCAGAAAATTGTTCCAATTGCAGATGTATACTGTTAACAGGTGCATCTCAATGAATTAGAATGTCGTGGAAGAGTTCATTTATTTCAGTAATTCAACTCAAATTGTGAAACTAGTGTATTACATAAATTCAATGCACACAGACTGAAGTAGTTTAAGTCTTTGGTTCTTTTAATTGTGATGATTTTGGCTCACATTTAACAAAAACCCACCAATTATCAACAAATTAGAAATGTTTCCAAGACACTTTTAATGTGAACTTCAACTAACTAATTGACTTACTAACTAACTAACTAACTAAATAAATAAATCATTGTAACATTTAAATAAGTAAATGAATGAATAAATGATGGCGAAGAGGAAACGGAATGAACTTATTTTTCTCTCCATTAACTGCTGAGAAAGTGTTTATGTTTAAATGGGAACTACTCAAGAAATGAAAACCCCAAATGCTTTACCCAAATTATAGCAGTGATTGCTTGCAATATGCAAGATCGTCTCTGTGTGCTCATATGTGTGTATGTGTGTCTGTGTGAGTGGGTGGGTTGTAGTGGTGTTCATGGGGTGTATTATTGGAGTCCTGCTGTTCTCCACCTGTCTTTGTTCTCTGTTGTGAAACATGAAGCCAAATCACTGCTGAACCTCGGAGCTCACAGCAGGACACACACACACACGCACGCACACACACACACACACACACACACACACACACACACACACACACACACACACACACACACACACACAAAATCAGCTGATCTGTGTTTACTGTCTCAGTTTCAAGAAATTCGAGCTGACACAAACTGCAAAAATGTCAACATGAATTTCTTCCTCAATCATTCTTCATTCTTTTAGTTCATTTAAAACCACAGACATCATCAGGCCAGGCATTAAAGAGGACAGCCATTTTGATTCATGACAATCTAAGGACTGCTGCCAGTGCAGCTGTACAACATTGTGGGTTACACTGGTTTATCAATTAGCCTAGACGACACATACTTGCACCTGTTTGCTTCTTGCATGCAGGTGCAGGTTCTAAGATTATCTTACTTACATATTGATTACTGTTGGCTCTATATTTAATGAGTTAGTATTTATAGTTTAGTGTTAATTCTTGCCTGCCATTCGAGAGGGTTTTGTCGATTCCTGAGTAATACAATACATGTTCTTCTCAAAGAGAATAAAAAAGGTTTATTCTGAGGTACAGTACAGCTGGGGAATGTTACTTGTAACACGTTGCATTATATGTTAGGTCTGCATTTTTATTTTGACACCCATTTTAGCAGGTTATACTATTTACACTGTGTTGCAGCACATTTTCGCCACACACAGCGCAATGACCTCAGCAGAAAATAGGGAGATACACTGTAAACCTATTTATCAACGCAGCCTTTTGCAATAAATGCCTTTAGGAAACAATAAAATGATGGCATGGGCTACACACTCATTGAAAGATGTCTTTCGGCATTAAGCAGTAACAAGCATAAAAACAATAGTTTCTGTTCAGTAAATCTGACTGAATCTTGATGATTTCAGCAGTGTTGAATTATTAAATTATACTGATGGTGGAGCAATTTGACCAGCATGGTCTTTCTGAGGATGCTATAGTTGACCAAGGGAGACTTGCTGGTTAATCTAGTTAAGAAACCTAGTAGGCACACCAGAATAACAGCATACAAAACAAATACTGAAATGTGTCTTCTCAAAAGGTTTAAAGGTTTAAAATGCAATATGGTGAACATTTTAAAAAAGTTAAAAAAAAAAAAAAAAAAATGCATTTTTTGTTACTTCTAGGATTTATGATCAGATGTCTACGAAACCTTGTTTCATGGAATTAAATAATAATAATAATAATAATAATAATAATGAGGTAATTGTGACTTTTTATTTCACAGTTCAGCCCCCCCCCCCTTCTGTAAACTCTGCATTCAGAAGAAGAAAAAAGTCAGAATTGTGAGACATACACAGAAATCAATACACTGTATAAACTCAAGCCAAATAGTGACCTCACTAGGTTGTCTTGTTGACATCTCACAATTATTTATTTATTTGTTTGTTTGTTTGTTTCTGCATTAGAATAAAAATATATAATTGCCACTTTTATCTCAAAATTCTTTCTTTTCTCGCAGTTGCAAGATAAAAGATAATTTCTCACAATTGTACAATAAAAAGTCACAATTACTTTTTTTTTTTTTTTTTCCCCTGGTGGAAACAAGCTTCTATGCATTTTTCAACATAGATAATGATCCAAAATCATTATCTAGGTTTAAACCTTAATCAAACTAAAATTTAGTTTAGGCGTATTTAAAATTTTGTCTGTGGTGTATATGAGTGTCAGTCCTCTGTCGTGTGTTTCCCGCCCTCATGTCCTTATATGGTTTTTCCTGTTTCTGTCGTTGTTAAGTGTGATTTGTTTAGGATTTCGTTCAGCTGTGTGTTTAATTATCAAGTGTATTTAGTTCCTTTTCGCCTGGTCTACTTGTTATTCCCGGTGTTCTTGTGTGTCTGCCCTGCCTTGCTTTGTCTTGCCCTGTTTGAGTTCATTAAAGACTGTATTTTGAGTTCATCCTCGTCTCCGTGTTTCTCGTTCCTCCCTGCTGTGTGCACCGTGACCATGAGCTGTGATATATGATCAATTAGAATGATTTGATTAATGGACAATGCAGAATCACTTCATGAGGAGGTGCAAAAATAACATTAAAATGTGAAGTGAGGAGGCTATCAAACAACCACAGATTAAAATGATTCAAAAGGCCGTGAGACTTATTTGACTAATTAATTGTCCAATTGACTCACACAAGTGAGCGCTGTGTACAGAGTTAAAGGCCCTAATTAAAATCTGGAGCTGATAATGAAGTGATTTAGGGAAGGATGTTGATTTAGGGATAACAGATTATGAGAACCACTTGAGAATGATGTTGATGTGTAAGGTTATATCCCTTCTGAGTTACATGAAAACACTAACATTTATTAATTAACAATAGAATAGGAATAGTAGATACGGTGTGTATAAATGCTCTGAAAACATCCACACATTCAGAGCAGAAGTCACTGCACGGGCAGAGACAATATATAATTCATCTGCTCTGCTGCTCTCCTACAGCATTCTCCCATTCTGCTTTTCTTCTGTCACACATTCTCCTACAAATATTTCATCAGGTGCTTTTTTATTGTTTCATGTAATATATATATATATATATATATACAGTGGAGAAAATAATTATTTGATACCCTGCTGATTTTGTGAGTCTGCCCACTTAAAATAAATTATCATTTTTTATGGTAGGTTTATTTGGTAGGTATGGTAGGTAACTGATAGAGACATAATATCAAACAAAAAAATCCAGAAAAAAAAACAGCATACAAATGTTTAAAAAAAATAAAAAATATTTACATTACAATATATATATATATATATATATATATATATATATATATTTTTTTTTTAATTTATAGCATAAATTATAATGCGAATTAAAAAAAAAAATAATAATCTAAGGCTGCCAATCCACACTTCGGAAACATTTATGAAATATTTAAATATTTTATATTTAGTTTAAGATCACTTGTTAAACATTATAGGTGGACTTACAAAATGTAAAAAAATAAATAAATACAAAAACTAATTATATTTTATGTTTATTTTCTGTCCTGTCCTGTCTCCCCGTCTCTTCTTTTTGGTGTTTTTTTTTTGTTTGTTTTTTTCATCTCTGTTTCTACCTCGACTTAATGACTATTTCATTTTGTTAGTACTTCTCACCTCTTCACACATCCACAATTGATTAGTTCCTTTACTTGTCTCAGTCATGTGAGCTCTGTCTGCCTGCTCTTTTCTCTTCTTGTTCCTTAGGCAAACTGAGCTATTCAAATATTTCATCTGTTTCTTCCTGAATCTTTCATGCAATATCCCTGAATTCTCACTCTTTGCAGCCTCTGCTTCTTTCTTTATTGTGTCACACAGACTGCACATTTTGTTAAAGGTTTGTATTATTTCATTCTTCTTACCTCTGATTCTTACCTTGTTTCCCCCCTCACTCCCACTCTTCCACCATCTATGCTGTTGCTCTCTCATCCCAGCTCCAAAGCTGACAGGAGGCCATGCTACAGGAACACTGAGGTTTGAAATCTGTCTGTGTAGGATGTTGGCTGCTCAGTGACAGTACTTCCTTTTATTACCTCAGTAAGTCTCACATTCATATGCACGCAACTAACATGTGTTCCTGGGCATATAATGCACTCACAAACCTCTTACTAATAATTTATGGCCTTACAAACATAAACCAATGCATACTGAATGTAGGGCTGGATAAAAACAGATTTTCATTTGAACAATCCAATGGGTCTTAAAATCCCAAGATAAAGAACAGATAGCTTTCACCAAGATTATCACCCAAGCTCTTGCACAGTGTTATAAACATAAACAACGATTTATGTTAAAGTGCCCCTATTATGAATTTTTGAAAATTACCTTTCATGCAGTGTGTAACAGCTCTAAGTGAATGAAAACATCCTGCAAAGTTTTAAATCTGAAAGTGCACCGTGTATGAAGTTATTGTTTCTCAAAAGAAAGAGTTGACTCGGAATCAATGAAACGAGTCGTTTTAAAAAAATTCCCAAGTCATTTCATGTTGACGTCAACATAAAATATTAGCATATTGCCTGCCCACTTGTTGGTCTTTTCGTGTTGGTTGAATGAAAATGCAAATTCATTCCTTGCCACCAGATGCAGCTTTTGGAGCAGTAAAAATAGCTGTTTCCCCAGTAACGCTGTACACAAAGCAGCATTGCTCTCAAAAGCTGCTTTATCAGGCATTACAGGCATGATGAAATGAAAATGAGAGCAATTGGACCAATCACCGCAGATTAGCGTCACGCAAAGGAGGGGTTTGGAAAAAATAATCATTGAGCGAATCATTTGGGAGTAGTTGAGCCAGTAAGGTAAAAAAAATAAATGCATATTATAAAACAATGAAAGCGTTTTTTGACCTTACATGCATGTCAACCTGTTGCTGGGGACTCCCAAAACCAAAATATGAACCTTTCATTACCCATAATAGGGGCACTTTAATAATTTATATACTCACAAGCCACTTTATTAAGGACACCTTGCTAGTACCGGATTGGACCCCTTTTTTCCTTCAGAACTTCCTCAATTCTCCATAACATAGATTTAACAAGTAGCTGGATACATTCCTCAGTGATTCTGGTCCATACTGTGGTGTTTAAACAATGCTTGATTGGTACTAATGGGCCAAAAGTGTGCCAAGAAAATATCCTCCACACCATTACACCACCAGCATCAGCCAGAAACATTGATACAAAGCAGAATGGATCCATGCTTTCGTATTGTTTACACCAAATTCTGACCCTTCCATCTGAATGTCACAACAGAAATTGAGACTCATAAGACCAGGCAACCTTTTTCCAATCATCTGTTGTCCAATTTTGGTGAGCCAGTATGAACTTAGCTGACAGGATTGACACCTAGCATGGTCTTCTGTTGATGTAACCCATCTGATTCAAGGTTTGACATGTTGCGCATTCAGAGATGCTCTTCTGTATACCTTGACTGTAACAAGTGGTTATTTTTCTGTTGCTTTGCACCAGTCTGGCTATTCTTCTCTGACCTCTGGCATCAATAAGGTATTTTCGGCCACAGAACTGCCACTCAATGGATATTTTCTCTTTTTTGGAACATTCTCTGCAAACCCTAGAGATAGTTTTGCATCAAAATCCCAGTAGATCATTCATTTCTGAAATACGCAGACCAGCCCGTCTGGCACCAACAACCATACCCAACCCAGGCTCATTGGAAATAAGTGCATTTCTGCAACACCTACATTACATACCTTACTGCACGTTTCACAGCAGTTTCAAAGCAAAATGTCCACACAAAAATGCTGGGTTAAATACAACCCAGCACTGAGTAAAATATTGACATTTGACAAACCCAGTAATTGGGTTCTTTTGACCCAGCGGTTGGGTTAAATGTTTAACCCAACCTTCTACCCAAATGCTTGGTCAAAACAACCCAATCGCTTTGTTGTATTTAACCAAGTATTTTTCAGAGTGCAATAAATGGGGCTAAAATGCCCGTTCAATATGTGATGGCCACATTTTTATTACGTTGGTACAGGTATTGCTGTGGTTTTATTATGCTGCTTCAGGTACATATTGGGGCAGTTCAAATTCAAATGTCGCTGAAAGGTTAATGCTTTATCCTTAACCCAACCTTAAACATGCCCGATAGTGTTAACGAATGCAAAAGTGATATAAAAGAGCCTTTGTCTACTTGGTTTTAAGCTGTTTTGTCAAACCACAGTTTCACAAAGCGTTTTACTTCTCAAGTGCAAAGCCGTATTGTGTGAGCAGTGATGGGAATAACGGCGTTATAAATAAACGGCATTACTAACGGCGTTATTTTTTTCAGTAACGAGTAATCAAACGAATTACTGTTTCCCCCGTTACAACGCCATTAACGTTACTGACAATAAAATGTGGCGTTACTATATTATATTTTTAGAATTTAATTTTTCAGTTCATCTGAATGGATGCGCAGTGTAACTGTATTTGACGTACCGTAAAACTCTAGTGTGAAGGCGCACAACTCGCCGTCGCTTTCTCTCACATACACACACGCAAAGAAAGATACAGAGCAAGAGAGTCTTTCATAACATGCAGAATTGACGCGCTACATGAAAACTATATTCTTTGTTGTATTTTCCTGTCAAAATAACGGAGTTCCTTTGGAATTCTTCAGCTTTTAAGAACTGCCGGTTTATCCGATAGTGGGCGGAACTAATGCGAAAAGGATAATCTCATTGGCCGGCACTATTATTGTCCCTGTTTTGATTTCAGCAAATCAATTCGAGCGAACGCAGAGAACTTGATTAATAGTCATGAACCCAGCAGCTCATTAATCCTTAGTGCGTTTTATATTGATGACAAATATTTATTCATACTTGGTTATTCTAATTACTAAAGTTCGATCATCATATAATATTAAATTATCATAATATTATATTATAATGCTTGACAAATAGTGTATATTAATGTACAATGTTTTATAATAATAATTTATTTTTTTTAGTGTCCATTTCATTAATTTAACATATTTAATATTGGGGGCATCCAAAGTTATTTGACATTTGAACATTTTTTTTTTTTTTTAAAGTAACGCAATAGTTACTTTCCCTGTTAATTAGTTACTTTTATAATGATGTAACTCAGTTACTAACTCAGTTACTATTTGTGAGAAGTAACTAGTAACTATAACTAATAACTTTTTTAAAGTAACGTGCCCAACACTGCGCGTGAGTCACCAAGCAAACCTGAGTTAGAAAACACATATCTGTGAAGCTGCATGTGTCGATAATGTTCAAAAGTAACAGTTTATAGTCATAACACATATTTTGCAAGGAAAGTCTAGCCCTATATATCATACTTTGCTTGAAAAGGAATACAAGTTGTCTGAGCTTTAATGCCTCTAGTGTTCAATTATATGTATAGCTTTTTTTCTTTCTTTCTTTCTTTCTTTATTTTTTTTATTTTTTTTGAGTTTTGTAGAAATGTAGGATGAGGCAAGTGTTTACAATGAGCCTGGGTATTGACCATGCCACATTCAAAGCTTTGTACCAATGTATTGTTTTTGTTAAAAGAAGCTGATTTAGTTAACTTTTTTTTTTTTTTTTTTTTTTACAATGTGGATAAATTCTATCATCTATGCTGTGTTGCTTTATTGCAATAGATTTGAATGTTAATATCTGATTAAATGGGGAGAATTAGGCTACTATAATCTGTCTATGTGTTGTTATGTTACATTAGCCTTGTATGCTATGTCAAAATATTTGAAAATGTGCACGTGTGAAAAAATGTCAAATAAAATGTGAAACATTCCCAAATTAATTGATATAGAAATTAATCACATTTTGAAATCAATCAATACCAAGCTTTTCGTAGTACCTGTACAGGTTCCAAGGCTGGCAAAGATCTTTAACATCAACACCTGGTTGCTAGACTGAAACACTTTGCCCCACACACTGTGGCAGCTATCAACACACAGGCTACCTTTGCACATGAGTACAGGAAATGGCACATATACTAATTAATCTTCTCTACCTAAAACAGATAAGAAGGCTGGGAGCTTTGATTAATGTCAAATCCAACTGCACTCATTAATATTCAATTATGGACTTGCCTCACATGAGTTTCAGTTCATGCTCCCAAACTAATTAGCTTCCACACCGCAAATGAAATCTGTGTTAAGCTCTGCTATCCAATTCAGCCTGAGTGGCACGGGTTCGCACTCTGCCAATGTTAGGAAAACGGTTGCCAGCATTCTGCTAGCATGAATCCCTGCAGTCAGAGCAATGGAGTGTAGCCCAAAATCACATGTTGGGGTTGAAAGATAATTACAATGTCTCGAAATAGAAAGAGCTTACGTTTATATTCTATTCAGCCTCGATCTTTACCCTCAAACAGCACTGTTAAGGCAAATAAAGTAAATAAGAGAATAAGAAGTTTTACAGCATAGTCAAACTCCCCTAAACACAACCTGAGAAACTTTTGATGTAAGCAACAACCCTGTAATCAGGAAATAGCTGCCTTTAATGTTGAGAAACTTGATAAAATCGGCCACTATTAATTTGAAAACCACTGTACTTTAAAGTTAGCATGCGACCCCATTTGTAACTTATTTTATTTCATTTACAATTTACTATATATATATATATATATATATATATATATATATATATATATATATATATATATATATATATATATAAATATATATACATATACATATACAAATACATATACATATTTATTCATATATAAACATAAAATATTGATAAAAGTATTTAGAATAAAATGAGGTCAATTTTGTATGACAGCATTTTAGTGCCACGTTACAAAAAAACCCCCTAAGATTAAGATGACGTGACCCTTCGGTGGCAATGCACGCAAAGTCCTTCGCTCTGCTCACTTTGTCAAAAATTGTATATATCATGTCAGTAAATTTTGAACCACTCTTTATTTAGCTCACTATGAGTGCCCCAGTAGTCAAGGACAGCTAGAAAAGAGAGAGTGGAAATTGCTAATAAAGAAAAATTCAAAGATTCCACCATCTCCAGAGAGGATCTCGACGCTGCTATAGCTAACGGTATCAAGCTAGCGCTTAAAGAGCAACAAAGTACTCTCGATTCGCTTCGACTATAAGAGAAGCGATGGACTCTGTACTGACCCCAGCACTCCGTGATCTACATTTGGATATACAAACGACCAACGATTCTGTAAAAGAGCTAAAATTTGAAGTTGAAAAGCTAGCCATCGCGGCGAAACAGACACGTGACTGGGTTGAGTCCATTCAAGCAGCTGCACATCAGGATAGGAGGACAGTCACAAACTTAAGAAATCAGCTGGAGCAACTCACCGAAAAAATTATGGACATTGAAGATAGGAGCAGGTGAAATAACGTACGACTGGTGGGGTTGCCGGAGGGGGCGAAAGGCTCCGATGTAGCTGGCTTCCTCAGAGCTAATCTTTCCAAGTGGATCCCTTCCGAAAGTCTGTGACATTGAGATTGACCGGGCCCATCATGTGTATGATGGAAGGAAATTTTCCAATCGGCCGCGTACTCTCATCTTCCGTGTACTAAGGTGGTATGACAGATCGGCAATCCTGAAGGGTGCTCGGCAGACATATCCGGTGAAATATACACAGGACAATGTCATGCTACTATTTTTTCCCGACTTTAGTCCAGCCACAACTACCAAGAGAAAGAGCTTTAATTCAGTCTTGAAGAAGATGACAGCACTTGGTCTCCAGCCCTTCCTCACCTATCCGGCGGTAATTCAACTACGGCATAGGGGTGAGCAGATGATGTTCGACTCTCCTCAAAAGGCGGAGGATTTTGTTACTTCACTGTCAATGAGGACGTGTTCTGTGGCCCTGCAGGGCAGCGGGAAGGCGTCGGCTAACGTCTCCATCCTCTCAGCTCAACGAGGGAAAACTAACGATGTGGTATGTGGTGATCCTAACTGCCCTGAAGAGGACAATAACAAGGTGGCCATGGACACTTGTTAATTTAATTTTGGAATCTTGCCCCTGCCCTGTACGTTCGTTCGCTGATTTGTAAATGATTTGTTTTCTTTATTTTTGTTTATTATTATTATTATTCTTTGGGCTGATGGAGAATGGACAGAATGGACAGAATCTTGGCATTGCGAGCACACAATGTATGTTCTGAATATCCTATCACTGAATGTGAATTCCCCTATTAAGCGTACCCAGATATTAGAATATTTGCACCATAAATCGATTTCCTATGCCCTGATACAAGAGTCTCAGTTAAAACAATGCAATGTGGCACGTTTTCAAAACAAGTATTACAAACTGGCAGCCTTCTCTTGTGCCCCTAATAAAACTAAGGGGGTGCTTATCTTAGTCGATAGCAAGTTACATTTAACTATTGAACATACCAGGAATGATGATGAAGGTAGATTTGTTTTTATATGTGGTAAAATACATAATGACAGGTTAGCACTGGTCTCCATTTCACCATAAGTAATGAGATCCATCCTTCGGATGAGATGTTAAACCAAGGTCCTGACTCTCTAGGGTCATTAAAAATCCCATGGCACTTCTCGTAAAGAGTAGGGGTGTAACCCTGGTGTCATGACCAAATTCCCTCCTCTGGCCCTTGTCAATCACAGCCTCCTATTAATCCCCATTCATTGTATTGGCTCCATCACTCTTTCTCCTCTCCACCTGTTGCTGGTGTGTGGTGAGCGTACTGGCAACGTTGTCCTGTGGCTGCTTTCGCATCATCCAAGTGGATGCTGCACACTGGTGATGGTTGAGGATAGACCCCTTCATGAGTGTAAAGCGCTTTGGGTGTAGCAATACAAAATAAAGCGCTATATAAATGCCTCATTCATTCATTTAATTTACTGCTCGAATGAGGCAGACAGTGCATTTTTCATGAATATTTCCAATATTACTTGAGCAGATGGATTGTCCTTTAGTGATGGGTGGTGATTTTATTGCTGTTTTAAATCCTGCTCACCCTGATACTACAGCTAACCCATCCTCTAAGTTATTGAATAAATTTATCTCTGAACTTAATGTAATCGATCTTTGGAGAATCCAGAATACTACACTGTAGCAAATCAGCTCAAAAGGGAAATGTATATAAATAATTACAGTTAATTATGATTAATTGTAATTATTTATATCGGCTGACAGTAAAGCCCAATTTATACTTCTGCGTCGAACCTACGCCGTAGCCTACGCCGTACCTGACGTGCACCTCTCCAAAAATCTAACAGCGCGTCAATTCTACGCGGACCGCAAGCGCTGTGATTGGTCTGCTAGAACCCCTCCCTCTGTATGCACTTGAGTTATGTGTGCGTTTATGAGCACTGTAATATAGTGTAATGTCACAGCTTCTTATTTAAAATAAAACAAAGCAAAGAACAAGTGTCTTATCATTTATAATACTATAGAATTATACATCAGTAGTTGTCCGTGACAAACAATGTTGATCTGCCGTGGTACACGTCCTTGTGGAGATTGAAAGAATGCCATCTTCTCCTTTTCCGTTGTTATCCCCCTTTTTGTTATTTTAAATAATGATTTAATGATTTAATATTTATTTGCTGCCGTCACGGCTATAATGCTTCTCCGACAAGCCACGTCTTCTTCAGCTTTTTCGTGGTACTGTTGGTTCACAAGCAACATGCCCGTGGACACTGCAGACTATTGGTCCGCATGTGTACTGCACGTCGACGCGGATGACGACGCAGAAGTATAAATGAAAACCGACGCACAGCTTACGCAGTAGAGGCTACGGCGTAGGTCCGACGTATAACTTAATAACTTAATAAGTCAAAATATTTCAAGACTAAATTTAAAATTACAAAAATGAAGTCAAAATATTTGGAGAATAAAATAAAAATTACGAGAATTAATACGTTGCAATTACAAGATTAAAGTTATAATATTTTGAGAGTTTATTCAGTAGCAGAATATTATTCAGAGTATTTGCACATGCAAATGGCCTGGACTGGGAGCACCGGGAGAACCGGTTTAGCAATATAGGCTATACTCTCAAAATATTATAACTTTAATTTCTACAATTTAATTCTCATAATTTCAACTTTATTCACGAAACGTTTTGACTTTATTCTTATAATTTTGACTTTATTCACGTAATATTTCGACTTTATTCTCGAAATATTTGGACTTTATTCTTGAAATACTTGGACTTTATCCTCAAAATATTTGGACTTTATTGTCATAATTTCAACTTTATTCACGAAACGTTTTGGCTTTATTTTTATAATTTTGACTTTATTCACGTAATATTTGGACTTTATTCTCGAAATATTTTGACTTTATTGTCATCATTTTGACTTTATTCTCAAAATATTTTGGCTTTATTCTCGTAAATTTGACTATTCTCAAAATATTATGACTTTAAACTTGTAACTTTAGATTTGTATTTTTTTTTTTAAGTTGCACTAAAAGTCCATCGTAATTTTTAATCTATGTTGACTATAATGTTGATATTTAAGGCTTTAATGTTGTTTTTAATTTAAGTTTCAGTTTAAATAGTTGAACAGTAAAGTGTTTAGATTGGGCCTAACACTGTTTATATATGGCCCTGTTATCATCCCCCAAAAAAACTGACTGAAAGGTGGATGGAAATCCACTGTATATGTTTCAACATAATTAGGTCGCCCTCAATTAAAGGATTCAGTCTAAATATGATAAACGGCGCTGACTGACCGATTACAGAATGGACAGACAAATGAGCCTTCCCAAATCAGAGGCAGCGGAGGCCATTAGCACACATTAGCCTAACGCCACGCAGATAACACATTATCATGCTGTTGCATGCGTATTAAAATGAGTTAATCAGAACATATTCTCCACAGTGATAATCTGCCCAGAGTGATTATGGGAAATGGAGATAACAAAGTCATTTGGCTTCTCCTCACATGAGTTTATGACCACAGAATGCAGAAGTACACAGTGAAACGATGCAAGAGAACATTTTGACATGACAACATGCTGGGTTACTTCATGCCTGTAAATACTAATTTTATCGCTCGTTGTCTTTGGCAACTGTAAGAACATATCTAGTGTTTAATAATGAAAGATAAAGATGACATTACTCCAGTTCCGGACCCCATATTGGTTCAGTCTAAACAAAGAGACTGCACATGAATCAAAAGGTAATTTTTATTGCCATGACAACACTATGCTGCTTTGGACATGTGTTTATACTGGAAGCAAGTGACATGTCAGTGTGACAAATCTAAATCAGTCCAATTATATCCATTGAGTATATTCAAGAGGAATAAATTGTTAGTGCCCACTTCAGTTGATGGATGCTCCTGTTTTGATTTACTGCACAATTATCCAGACTTTCTTTCACTGTCTGACTGAACTAATCATCATACTGCTATAATTTTATTTGCAAATAAATTTTTACATTGATCAAAACATGATGTTTCTGGTCTCTGTTCTACTAATTTATGACCTTTAAAAAAAAAAAAAAAAAAGTACTTTAGACAGATAAGTACAATAGCAATACTATAGCAATACTATATATATATTTCATGGACAAATCAACAGTTTTAGAGGCTGTTGGGACTTTTACCTTAATTTTATAAAATACTATTGCAGCTAACTGGGAACCCTGAAATGCACATTTTGACTTTCATTTCATAGTAATAGAAGACTTGCTGGCTTCTGAAGTTGTGCAAGTCAATTGTGATTGCCAATCTCATTTCATTTTAAATCAGTCTACAGTAATCAAGCTGTTAAGTTATTTTAAACTTTATTTTATTTTATAATTTAATTTAATTTTTAATGTCTGTTCATGGTGTCTGTTAAATATGTTTTATAATAAACAGATTCCTGAAATTAATTCTGTGACATGCTTTGAAATTCTGAATGAAAAAGAGACAGAGATAAAGTGAGAGAAGGAATGGAAATATTCATCATTAATTGTGAAAATCTAAAATAATACAGATGTAAAAACAGCAATAAGCTTTACATGCCTTATTACATTTGTTTAAAATATGAGATCAAGATTTTATTTAAAGGGGCAGTCTACTGGCTTTTTCCGAAGGCTTGATTGTGTTTATAGGGTGCACTGTAACATGTTCATGCTTGTTTTGTTTTTCACATATTTTACCTTTATTCTACACTGCGTTTCCATTCTCGTAAAAATGATCTGTTGACTTCCAGATTGGTTAGCTTGCCCAGTGTGGTGTTCAAATTTGCATGTTGTTCAAAAACGTCACCCCTCTTACCATTACGGGTAGTTGTATGCACTCCCTGTGTATTGTAAACAATGACATCAATATTGTCTAATCAGACCCAGAGAATATTATTAAAGAGTATCAAGCGAACCTATACAAGCACGACTCTTACAGCACATTTCAGAATGGTATTTGTTTTTTTGTTTTTTTGTAGTTGTCTCATTTTTTTTTTTTACATACACTGTTATTTGTAAATGGTACTGCTGTTTATGTTATCTTTTGACTTTCGATGTTATCCTTACTAAAGATTTAGTAGTAAAGTTTACTACTGTCTTTGAAGGAATTATTTGATTACAGACTGCATATCTACAGTACATGTATAGCACTGAGTGTAGCCAAATATCTGTCGTCAGACGTGCCCATTACAAAGACTAACCATGGCCATGTTTAATATTACTGAACTTCTTCTATAACTTAATCAGCAAAATGGCCTTGCTCAACTTCATGTTTGACAGGTTTTGCAGTTAAATACTTGATATACCATCTAAACCAGTATCAAGCCAAATTAAACCAGCCTGGAATAGCATAGAAGTCAATGCATATCAAACATATATAGTGCAATATAACCTAACACATCAATATTAATCTTTAAAGGTGCGCTCTAAAGGTGTCTTGAACTCACTGAAGGAGAAAGTTTTTAACATGACAACAAATGACAAACTTTGGCTTTAAGGCATTTAGTTTCATTTTCTAGCAGAAACTTCCAGGGATAGAGGCAGAAAAGAGTGCTAAATGTCCTGGTTTTAATAGATTCTGACTTGTGTCACCTTGTCAGTAAAGCCGTCAGCTGTCAGTTGCGTTTGAACTGTCAGTCAGACACAGTTTCATAGCTCTATTGCAAACAGAACAGAGTGTCCAGGGGGGACACGCACTTATGTGCCTCGTCCTCTGTCTTCGGCACCGGACACACCCGAGGGCTCTCAGCTGTCATGTCTTTCTGCCCTTCATCTCACTTCAATTTCATTGAGTTTAATTAACAGGGATGCAGTCCTCCCCTGGGCCTGGGTAATGAGGTGAGACGTCATGGACAGTGAGAGGACACACACCCATTGGACGAGCAGTGTATTCTGTAGAACTGTACCTCAGATACATGTTCAGAAAGAGAAAGAACAGTTGACTGATGTACTCTTAACTGCAAACACATTGTCCACTGTACACTAGACAAACAGGGAACACTTGAAATATACATTATATTGCCAAAAGTATTGGGTCACCCCCTTCTAATGAACAGAATTGACTACTTTAGTCATTTCCATGAGTACAAATCTTAATGTTTAAGCATATAATGATATTCTATGGAACTGTGTGCTTCTAATTTTAAAGCAACAGTTTGGACGGGACCCTTTTTTATTCTAACATGACAATGCCTCTGCGTGTAAGGCAAGGTTAAAAAAGAAATGATTGATTTAGTTAGTGTGGAAGAACTTGACTGGTCTGCAGAAAGCCAAGTTCTAATACAAGCTGAACACCTCTGGTGTGACTTTAAATGCAGATCTTGAGCCAAAAACTCTACCAAACACCAATGACTTGTACATATGGGTACAGTCATTTTAGACACTTCCAAAACTGTTGCAACAGAGATGGAAATACAATTTTTAAATACATGAATTATGTTTCCATATTTGTTGCCACAGTTTTGGAAGTGCCTTTTTCTGTTCTAAAGAAGGGGGTGTCCCAACACGTTTGTCCATATAGTGTATGTACAAGTCATTAGTGTTTGGTACAGCATTTTTGGCTCAAGATCTGCATTTAAAGTCACACCAGAGGTGTTCAGCTTGGATTAGGACTTGGCTTTCTGCAGACCAGTCAAGTTGTTCCACACTGACTAAATCAATCATTTCTTTTTGAACCTTGCCTTATACACAGTGGCATTGTCATATTAGAATAGTAAAGGGTCCTGTCCAAACTGTTGCTTTAAAATTAGAAGCACACAATTCCCTAGAATATCATTATATGCTTAAACATTAAGATTTGTACTCATGGAAATTACTAAAGTAGTCAAACCTGTTCATTAGAAGGGGGTGACTCAATACTTTCGGCAATATAGTGTATTTAAGTGTACTTGAATATTATGTAAGTGTATATATAATATTTATTTATATATTTATGTATGTATGTATATGTATTTATTTATATTATCTCGTATTCTTATAGAATATTCTTTCTTTCTTGCTTTCTTTCTTTCTGTACATTTCTAATGTTTTCATTACAAATAATATGATTAGAGTTTGAGGGCAGTGTTGACCGAAAAAATTAACACACATTTCAGATTTATTTTAGTATTTGTTTTAAGTTGTTTTTTTCTTTAAATGGCAAAATGAGCTGCATAAATTCATATTTATGTAAAATGATCATGCTTGATGATCATCTGGAAATCTGACCTCTTTTCTTTTTACATAAGAATTCACATGGACAGCGTCACAAATTGATCTGATTAGTTTTCTATACATAACTTGATCATTGATTATTTTGTATTATACATTATTTAAAAATCTATCCATATATCTATCTATTTATTGGTGGGAACGCACATCATCTTGAGTTCCAGAAACTTGACTTGGCAGAACATTGAACAGAAAGAGAGAGATATGAACCACTGAAGGCACTTTCATATTAATGCACATCATAGATAATTCAGATGCACCAAGGGCTACATTTTGTCTAAAACATAAATCTATCATATTTAACTGCTACATGTTCCACCTTCTCCTTCAGCTCTTTGGAGAGAAAAAAAGTGTATAACACAATATTTTATTGCTTTCTCCTTTTTTTCATAACATCCTGCCTCAAATCAGCATTTACAGGATTCAGCATTCATTAAATCAAATAAATGCAGAGCAGGAAATATTTGCAAACAAACTAGTAGTGAATAGCGAATTGTTTCTAAAATACAGTATATATATATATATATATATATATATATATATATATATATATACTGTATATATAAAAGCAATATCACGCTCGTCGACGTGAGATTTGGCTGTATATCGGCATAGCTATGATTCGAGGCCGCAGGCCGAGTGCTGTAGGTAATCACAGTGTGCCGATATACAGCCATATCTCACATCTTCGAGTGTGATATTGCATTCATAAAGCAGTTCGTCTGCACGAGTGTGTAAATGCATAGACGACAATAACGGAGTGTTTTTAAAAGCTCTCTTTTGTGCAGAACTATTTCCTTCCGCCACAGATTCAAGTCTAAAGTTGACAGTTTAACAGCTGAGCCCAAGCCTCCATTACTAATTCCAAAATGTCACTTTAGATCTAGTAACGAAGGAATGTTGAGTTGTTTCGTTGAAAGCTTATTCTATTACTGTATTAAAAGCTCACTGTATTATGTAGAGTATTATGAGAGAGATCGACTGAGCGAGTGTGAACCGTTTTTGTAGGCATTAAACTATCATAATTTTAAAAGATATCTCCGTTTGCATTGTATCTCTTAACTTTGCAGATATTGTTAATGCTCAAAGAGCAACATTACACACTAGTAAACATTAAAAAAGTGAAATCGCAATCAACCACCCCTTTAATGTACTTGCATCTGATACAGCATTTATTCTTCAGATCAGTCTCATATTAAAAATAAACATTAGTTTGAATGTCCGCTGAGGAAAGTGTTATCTTTGTCGTACCGTTAATATTCTTTCATCTGTTAAAGGGATAGTTCTCCCAAAAATTAAAATTTGATACTTATCTGCTTACCCCCAGGGCATCCAAGATGTAGGTGACTTTGTTTCTTCAGTAGAACCACAAACAAAGATTTTTAACTCAAACCGTTGCAGTCTGTCAGTCATATAATGCAGTCAATGGGACCCACGGCTTTGAGAGTCCAAAAAAAAAAAAAACATACACAGATGAAACCAAATTAAACCCTGTGACTCGTGACTATACATTGAGATCTGAAGACATGAAACGATCAGTCTCTGCAAGAAACTGAACAGTATTTATACCTTTTTTTCCCTCTGATTCACCACAACTGTCTTGAGCACATTCACAACAAATTATATAAATACAGTTTGTGTCACGGATCTGTCTGTCATTTCTCACTACGTCATCACAGAGCACCCTCACCTGATTACTAATCAGACACACCTGTCACGTAATTATCAGCACACACTTAAACAGGCACCCAGCACTCACTCATTGTCTGGTCTCCCTCGTGGATGACAGATGCAAACGTTATGCTACTTACCAAGTGTGAATTCTCTACTTGCAAGGAAACTACTTCATCTCCTACGATCTTCCAGAACATTCGCCGTCACTCACCTGTTTCCCCCGCTCCTGGATCCTTATACTTACCTCGCAGTGTGTGTGATCTCCAAGTCCAGTAATTCAGTCATCATTCCCTCCAGAATCTCGTCTGTCTCCCCAGTCCTAATTTTATGGCGCAGGACGCGCCTTCCGGGAGGGGGAAGTACTGTCACGGATCTGTCTGTCATTCCTCACTACGTCATCACAGAGCAGTTTTGTGTCCACAAAACTGGGCTATATATACATATATAATATGTATATAATCGGTAAGCTATTTTAGAAAGGAAAATTTAAAAGATGAAAAAGAGAAATTAGGGAGAATCAATGAATTCTGAATAATTTATTGCTATTGTGTGTGAATAATATGTAATCATGTAATCGATAAAAAAGTAACTGTAGTCTGATTACAAGTATTTTAAAATGTAACTTACTCTAATTACAAATAGCCTACTTAATTTTTGGAATCTGATTACTTAATCCAGATTACATGTAATCAGTTACTACATATATATATTGTGACGAGTTGGCTGCCTCCCCTTTATTATCATTGTCACCCCATCCCTTAATCGCCGCCCTTCACCAGGCTCCCGATGGGAGTGGGTGTGTGAGAGAGGAGGGGGCGCTAAAACAGCCAGGTCTGGTGGGGCACACCTGAAGTGAGTGGAGCCTCATCACCACCACTGTTAAATGCAGAGCGCACCTCTCCTCGAGAGACTGGTTTCTTTCCCGTGCATGCACGCTGGTGTCCTCATGGGTCCAGGAAGGGTGCGTAGAGGGACTCCTGAGCTGCGAGCTGCCGGACCCGCGGTCCGGATTTAGGATGCACCCGTGACGCCGCTGATGGGCTTGGATGCCGGGCAGGGGAATCCCCGCAAGTGCCGTGGGCCAGGAAAGAAGCAGCTGGACCCTTCCTTCTCAAACACTGCCCCTCCTTCACGAACCCTGCAGCATGAGGACACCAGATTCCCTGTTTATTTTGGACACTTCTCCCATTTGGACACTTTATTTTTATTGTTTCTGTTTAATAACTGTGTCTGTCGTTGCTCCTCCCGCCACTATATATATTATTATACATGTGCCTACAATTTTACCGTTCAAATAGTTCATCTATTCATTGTGTTTCTGTCTGTCTCTTAAATTGCCTCATTTCTCATTCCATCACCATCAAGTATATGCAAGTCATGTTTCTTTACATGCAAAATAAAATAAAAAATACACACTAAAATAAATAAAGTGCATTTAGATGAAGAGAGGAAAAAAAACAAAGAGAAAGTGAAGGAGAGAGGGTGAGAGAATGCATCAAGAAAGCAAAAGAGCAAAGAAAAGTAATTAAATGCCAATCAGAAAATGTGGGAATAGATAAGCAAGGCAACTCGAGGGGTGTGCTGAACTGCAATCAATACAAAACGCCTCATAAGACTAATTTAACTTTCAGTTTTATAGATAACAGGCAGACAGGAAGTCTTTTGCTCAAGGTTGAGGACAACCTCTGGCTCTGTCAGCCTGAAAAAAAAGAGAAAGAAAATTATTTCAACTGCAGGTTTACACTGATGAATGAGTAAACACGGGCTAAGAACGAGACGATCAGTCAGTCTGTTTATTCATTCAGAGGAGACTCCTTGATTCTCTCTGGAATCAGTCACCAACCATGACCACTGACCAGGGACTGCATTTAAAACCCAGCAGGGTCGCTGGTGTCGCAGCTTCAGGCTATTTACTCCATTACTGCCTACTCCATTATTGGATCGTTACTGGTGTAATTTATGAGTTAAACGTACACAGACTTGTTTTTCAAGCAGTTGAGCAGACCACTTGCTGGGGCTTCAGAGGAGCTGGATTCTGAGAATTTGTTGCAGGGCTTTATTGGGATGGTATGTAAACATGATAAATCCATACATAAACCAGTCACAAAAGATCAAGAACAACAAGCGAGCCTGGCGGTTTACCATGAACTTCTGCATTTCACAGAAATACAATGTGAATCTGAACCCTGTCTGTCAGTTTAATCTACAAATTTTAGAATTTCACATACTGGAATCCCACTAAATTCTAACCATTAGAAACTCATTGAGGTGAAACAGATTCCATCTTCCTTGAAAGGTGTGATTAATTAAAATATCACACATTCTAAATAATTGTCTGACCTCCTGTGAGTAAAAATTACTGATTGGATTAATGATCTCTCCTAAAACTCTAATAAAATCTAAATTATTTTGAGACATCTAAAACAAGTAGACCTATGAAACTTTTAATTTTTAAATGTTTTTAAAAAGTATTTTGTTTCCAGAATAATAAACCCAAAAAAATGTTTATTGTGTGTGTGTGTGTGTGTGTGTGTGGTTTCCACAAACAATATAAGCAGCAAAACAGTTTTGACTGCATTAATAGCTGCTGAAAATTCTGTTCTGCCCTCACAGAAATAAAATATATTTAAAATATATAGAAATAAAATTATTTTCAGCTTTAGTCATATTTCACAATATTACAAATAAATATATTATATTTCAATTATATTTTTCAACGATTTTATGTCAAACAGCTTGTGGATGCTGTATATTCAGTGCCAACATGTGCTGTCTCAAAAGAAAGATACACAAGGTTTGGCTTCAAAAATGCAGGTTTTCAACCAGCCATGTTTATTTGTGGCTGACGAAACATGTGTAATACTTTGTCAAGGGTGTCAAGACTTTCCACTCTACTTCCTTAGGTAAGAGGTGAAATTTGACAAAAGCACCTTTACTATAACGTGAAACTATTTGCTACTAGCAGGTGCATCGCATAGAAGCCTTTCAACACTCTAAGATCCATCATGCTGACAGTAAAAGTATGCATGTGTTTTCAACAAATTCTCAGCGTAAATTTCATTAGCAAGCAATCAACACTTTTGACTGCTGTTTCACATGTCTGTCGGGCATAACAGAACTGAAATAACCCAAAATGCACAAGTCATTTTGGCTAGAGAAGGACTTGACACAACACATCTCACAGTGTGAAACTCATCAATATCCCATACCACCGAAGCCTAACATCAGCTGCTGCAAAACACTCTCGACTTGTTTTGTCATGCAAAAAAGAAAAAAAACTGATTGTAACACATTGTGAGCATATTCAAATATATAAAAATAATTAAAATATAATATATATATATTTTTAATTGTAATAATATTTCACAATAATGTTTTTATTAGATTTTTTATTATTATTATTATTATTATTATTTTATCAAATGAATACAGCTTTGCTTAGCATAAGAGATTTTGTGATTATTACAAAATTCGGACAGGCAGTGTAATATCTGTAAAAATTAACTGTAAATTGATATATTATATTATATTACATTACATTGTATTATTTTATACACAGAATTTTATAATGATGTGCATTAATTAATAAATTAATTAATTAATATTATGTGATGCTTAATATATCATTAGTTTATATAAATTCAAATAGCTAAAAATATAATGTTGTTATGTTATATAATGTTGATATAAAGTGTTTACTAATAAACTTATTAACAGTATAATAATTAACAGATTATTAATATACATTTTTAAAAAAACTTCAAACATTCAATTCATATTTGATCATTATAAATGAAATTTATAAAGTGCTGTTAAAATCATTTAATCATTTAAAATAATTTATAGTGTGTGTGTATTATTATAATTATATTGTATATATTATGTATGTTTTAAAAAAGTGCATGATTATATTAGTAATGTTCATTAATTTATTTCACTATGTTCATTAATTCATTAATTATGTCATAAGTATGCAATGTTTGTTAATGATAATTTATAAAGTGTTTTTAGAAAAAATATAGCAGAGTACGAGTGGTATTAAATTTTTAATTGCATAATAACAGAAGCTATATTATATGATATAATTATCAAATAATTAATTCAGTAAATGGGAAATGACCATCCACAGCTGCTCAGCTATACATTCGGTTGATGGAAAGCAGCTTCTGCAGTTATGGCATATTGGCATGCAGTTGACAAACATGTAGCTTCACCCCCCATTGACCGGTGTTCTGGATGATCGATATATTTACGGATGCTGAAAATTAGGTTAGAGACAGTCAGGGTCGAATGCGTTCAGCATACTTATACAGTTGATTGCCCATGAAACCAAGAGACTATTCAGAGCCTTTACCTTTCCACAACACTGACTTCTGCTAAACCATCTCTATGCCAAACCATAATAACAGTTTTGGCATTTTGACTAGTTAAAGCCAGTAGACAGGAAACTAATGAAAATGACAGCCGTCAGTCATAATTCACTACAGGATCTTGTATTAAAGAACCTTAAAGGGATAGTCCTCACAAAAGTAAAAAAAAAATATATATATATTTATTTATTTAGCTTTAATAATGACACTTTTTAAAGTATAACTAATAATATAAGTATTATGTTCTTAAAACCTTGCTTCCTTGACACAAAAACTTTTCATTTAAAGATAATTCTTTAAATTAACACCAGTTTGAGAGACATATATGCTAAGTATCCAAGTGATTAAACTATAGGGATGTTAAACAAAAGTGTAAATGTGTGAAGGGTGTGGGTAAACAAAACAAATCAGTTTTATAGAACTCCTCTGAGTTTTGGTGTGAAGGTTGGTGGAAACTCATTAGCAGTATTTCAAAAATGATTTCACATTAATCTGAATAATTATCTTAACAAAACTGTCTCTGTAAGATCTGCTCAGCCAGGGGCCATAAACATCCTCACCAGACAAGCAAAGTTACATGCATACTTTTTCCACACAAATCTTAACAGGGAATGCTTATATCATTTCAGTCTTCTGAGCACTTTTCCAAAGCATTTTGGAGGAATGTGGTTATAATGGTCAGCTCATTAGAAAGATGAAAGGATAATTTGTTTAGTGTTTCTTTAATTATGTAAAGAACACGGCCAAGAGACGGCTTAATTATTGTTCCGCTGACATATTCTTAGTGTCTGCTTCATATTTAACAGAGATATATTTTCAGATTATGTGGCATATGGTTAAAAAATAAAAATAAATAATAAATAAATAAATAAATAACACATTAGAGGCCATTATTTGCATGATTTGATTAAAAGTATCTAACTAAAGAGCTCTATTAGATTTAATACAGTCCTATCCTGAGAAAGAAAAAAAAAGTAAATAGCCTACACACAATTTGAAATATCAATTTCACAATATTTCTTTAAAAAATAATTAAAAAGAAAACGTTATGAGGCAACAGCAGATCCACTGCATATATTAACTTTAAAAATGGGATTTTTAGTGACAATGCAATGATAATTGCACGACTTGCCACAGACACAAAAGGCCAGTTTTTACGTGTCTTATGGGTCATATAAAGATGAATCAAATTTAATTTCGCCCCTTGACCTTGATCTTTTAAAAGAGAAAGGAGAAATTCCCTCTAATAAATAAATCAAATTAATTAATTAAAACAATTTTTGCTGCAACTTTCACAACTCAAAACTTTTTCTCCATTCCAAAAAGAGAATTTATGGATCCAGCTGATAGCTGGATTTTCATAACATTAACATACGGCTGTTAACAATGATTCATCAACAGTGCCTACTGGGCAAAATAACTAAATACATACATGCACACAAACATTGTATGCAGAACTCCAGAACTCATTTTTTAACATCTATAGTACAATGAAATGCTAATAACTGAGACCAAATAAAATGATGCATCCTTATACTTATCAAAGTTGATATCTGACACTCTTTAAATCAACACAATTAGCATGCCTGACTGCACAGAATATAATGGCAGTACAACAATTCATACACAGAATATAATGCCAGTACATCAATTCATGCTCAGAATAATACATTGTCTAGAAACTTTTCTGTCTGTCATGTCATGTGAATGGTGGGTGATTCCAGTGCTGTATACTGCACTGCACGTGTGTGTGTGTGTGTGTGTGTGTGTGTGTGTGTGTGTGTGTGTGTGTGTGTGTGTGTGTGTGTGTGTGTTCGTTGTGTGATGTATTGGCTGGGGTTATGACGTGATAAGGCTGGTCCGATAGTGCAATACTTTACACTTTATGTGGTTCATTTCAGTGTTGCTAGACTCAGGACAAATGGCAGCGATTTGTGGTAAATGACCTGGTGGATGATGGTAGCCTTGTAGTTATGGAGCTTGGTTGATAATACAGGTTAGATCCAAGCAAAAAATGACCAAGAAATTGGAGTCCATAATTGTCCTATTACCAGATGTGGAGCCTGTCATTTCTAACAATTAGACACAAGAAAGCAAAAACAACAACAAAAAACAACATAATATCTTAATATCATTATTTACATTATTTCTCCTCTGATACATTACCTTAAAAAATCATTTTGGGAAGCTATTAGCTGCTTGACAGTCCTCTAGCCTGTGTTTTTATTAACTGTGAAGCAATACTGAATTTGCGTTCCCTCAAACACCCACCTACTCACTTATACCCTTGAACCCACACTCATCATTAGCAGAACTGTTATTTGTTGAATTGCTTGCTTGTCGCATTGTTTAGATTTGATTAAAAACTGTCTAAGCTGAGCCTGCATTGCACCCCAACCAGATATGACATTTTTCAACATCTTTTCCACACGGAAAGAAAAAGTACTGCTACAAAACCACAGTCAATTAAAACATATTAAAAATATCTGTATGTACATCTGCATTAGCCATGACTTTGAACCATCAAAATGGAATCTACAGATAAAAAAAAAAAACAAATAAAAAAATTTAAATTTCTTATTGCTGATAATAAATTTCTGATAAAATAATGATAAATAATATATAGTATAAATAATAATACACGTCTGATTATATAAATAATATATTTAAAAAATATAAATAAATGTAATTTAAATATAAAAAATCTATTTTTGACATTATTGGCTTTCTGTCACCTAACTGCAGGATACATTTTATACAGTATTCTATTATTTACTGTTCATTTTTGTCAGAATTCACCCCACCTATAAATATATTCGTTATTTCGGCCAGCACATAAGCCCCTGATAAGGGTTCAGTGTTTTCCCTCTCACAAATCAAGCTCTCTCTCAGGGCAGTAGTTTTCCTGCAGTTTACAGTAATGCACTATAAGCACATTATTCATGACTTCATTACCAAACCTGATGAGTGTAATTAATCTGCGCTATGTGTGGCTGCAAATTTAATCTGCTTCTCTTCCCATTAGCTGCAATCACTAACTCTGTGCTGCACTGAAAGGAAGAAATGGACGCATTATAGAGGCGAAATTAACAGAGAAACTCCACGACTGTGTAATTTAGAGAGCTCTGCTTTCAAGAGTTTGATGGCTCACTAAATTATAAGCAAGCTTTGGGGTGTGCGGTTACTGATGGTCTTTGATTGGTCCTGTCTATTTAACTTTGTTCTCGTATGCACCAATCAGCCAGTGAAAGATTATTCAGTAGTTTTGATTGGGTAGCAACTGCCAATATGTCGGGTGATCTTCCTCAATTGCAGAACTTTCTAGCATTCACCAAAGACAAACACTTACAGAAAAGGACATGTTTAATGACTTTAGAAAGTAGATTCAAAGACATTATACTTAGAAAAGTCAGAGATAATTTCATTTCATTTCATATATTTAATTTTATTTTAATTTTATAATTTCTTCCAACATTTTCATATATGAGTGTGTCAGTAATTGACATTTATAAAACAGATAATTCAGACTCTGAATTCTGATTGGATGACTTCTGTTCACAGCCATTGTAAAATAGCCAATGTATAGACACTATTGACAATTATATGTATTCTGTATATACTGTATTTAATTAATACACTCAAAAAAGAGGCTTAAATGATGAAGATTTCCGTATTTGAAGTTCATATAAAATTTCCATCTATTTGGATTACACAGCTGTAACAAACTAATAAACTTAATGTGATGAATATTTGTTAGTCATACATGAATGGAAAAGGTAAGGTTTCTGTAATAGTACTAATTAATTTAATGTTAAACCGGGTTTATATATTCAACATCAATATAACTTTTTTAAAGAATAATATGTACTTTTGTATACATGTTTTCACAATAAACTGATTCATGCTTATTTTTAAAATATGTTTATTTAAATAAAATCAATTAGATGCAAATATTTAATAAACTATTTCATGATTTTTGAGTGCAGAAATCTTACCTGTCATGTATGACTGACAAATATGCATCACATTAAGTGTCTTAGTTTAAGTTAAAACAGTGTAATCTAAATTAACATAAATTTTATATGCAATTCAAATTCATAAATCTTGAATTTAGGCCTAAATATATTTTGAGTGCAATAAATGCTGATTGCTGTCTTAATCATATTTCCGAAGGTACCATTTTATAATAACAATAAGCCACCTGAGAACCATTACAGTGATTTTAAGGGGAAGGGAGCTTAGATACTTCACACGTTATGCCTGAGAACTTCCTTAACTGTGGTATAGTATATACATATCATTGCAATACCTATTATGGCTTATTTCTATACAGGTTGGTTTTGCTTGTTTCTTTGGTTATGTTGGTCTATATTCACACCAATTACTGGGACAACCCCCATAGAAAATGACCTTGGTCAAGGGTACACTGGTGATTGAGATTGTTCAGTATATTTCCAATTCATAAATCGTTCCCACCAGGGATCAAACTAGCGCCCTTTGTTTAACCACCCCATAGCCTTTAGCCCCCAAGCTATCACCTCTGTCTTCCTCTCTCTTTGTCCCAAGCCTGTGCTGAAACAGCATTAACACACTCTCAAAGAGCATCCATCCTGAATGACAAACAGAGAGACAGAAAAAGAGTGTGAGCCAGAGACAATTAAACAGAGAGTATTAAGCCCTAACGTGCATATTTCCATTTACAATAATGCGATTTTGTATTTATTTTTGGAATCATGTTCTTGAAGCATGAGTAAAACACAGTAATTCAGCTTTCTCTATACATTCCAGTGCTATAGATTGCAAGTATATGTGTATGAGTTCATCAATAGTATAAGAGTACCCTGTGTGTGCGTTGTTGTCTTAAAACAGATGGTTATCTGCATAATTCATATCGAGCATCTCTGCAATGTCTGGACACAGGAAGGTCAATCACAGTGTGGTCTTTGATTTGGCTGCTTGTTCTTATGGTTGGGGAATTTTCTGAATGTATAAGCAGTATTTAGACGAAAAAGGTGTCCTCAGGTCATGCCCATCGAGACACGTCATGATTATTCATCCCTCTATCTGTGCATTTATAAATGTTTGCCCTGACCTTTCTTACAAAAAAAATATACATATATAGCAGAATTTAACTGTCACATACTGAGATGCATTGCAGACTTGGCTCAAAAGAGTACAGTATCTTTTTTTTTTTTTTTTTAAGACTTCAATGATTTAAAAGAAAGAAAAAATTGATTTACAAAACATTTACAAAATATTTTAGTACTGTACATCAATAAGTTGTTGTACAAATGTTGCTAACACATTTTTTACAATAAAGTTCTGGCAACCACAGCTACTTTTTCCAAAATCAGAAACCAATAAGTCTCGATTAAACATGTCCCCAAGTCCCCAAGAATCTGAGAGTGTGTTTTTTAAGTACATTTATTTACCATTACATAAATAATAATTCTATGTAGTAAAAAGCATTTATATATATATATAGCAAAAAGGAATGTGGTGTTTGGATCTTTTTTTTTTTTTTTTTGTAGTCATATACCTATGGTTCTACTTACAGACATTTTTAGCAGACACCCTGAATTCTAATTAGGCATATAGTTTTACATCTTTATACTTGACTAGAGGACATCTTACTGTAAGTACAAAGTGGCACAGTTTGCACTACTCCCTCTAGATAATTACACACAAGAAGCTGCAATCAAAACAAACCTAAGCTTTTGTATTAGGGAGGAGGGATCATGGGAAATGAAACAGACTGATGTGTGTTGAGTGTGATACCAGTGTGAATGTGGAACTAACATGCCGTGAACCATGTGAAGATATTCGGAAATGGGACTCTGTTGGATGCTGCTAAATGTTGAAAGCAGAGTTGTGTGTGTGTGGGCCACTACTGAGGACTTGAGTTTGCAGGAGTTTATAGGTAAAGGATGAGAAAAGTGAGACAAGACCATTAATGGAAATATGCTTTACGCTCTTTATGTAACACACACAAACTTAAACTATCTTGGAATTGGCCGATGAACCCTCTGTCTCTTTATGTGTGTGTGTGTGTGTGTGTGTGTGTGTGTGTGTGTGTGTGTGTGTGTGTTCTTGTTTATGCTACATTGAGGGGACCAAATGTCCCCACAAGGATAGTAAAACCAGTAAATGTTGACCTTATGGGGACATTTTTTTTGAGAAAGTAAAAATGCAGAAAGTGTCCTGTAAGGGGTAGGTTTAGGTGTAGGGTTGGTGTAGGACAATAGCACATACAGTGTAAGTACAGTATAAAAACCATTACGCCTATGGAAAGTCCCCACAAGGATAGCAAAACAAACCTGTGTGTGTGTGTGTGTGTGTGTGTGTGTGTGTGTGTTCTTGTTTATGCTACATTGAGGGGACCAAATGTCCCCACAAGGATAGTAAAACCAGTAAATGTTGACCTTATGGGGACATTTTTTTTGAGAAAGTAAAAATGCAGAAAGTGTCCTGTAAGGGGTAGGTTTAGGTGTAGGGTTGGTGTAGGACAATAGCACATACAGTAAGTACAGTATAAAAACCATTACGCCTATGGAAAGTCCCCACAAGGATAGCAAAACAAACCTGTGTGTGTGTGTGTGTGTGTGTGTGTGTGTGTGTGTGTGTGTGTGTGTGTGTGTGTGTGTGTGTGTGTGTGTGTGTGTGTGTGTGTGTGTGTGTTGAGGTCAACTTTATTTAGAGAGCAGTCAGACAGACGGCTGGAGCCAGTGCAGAGATTCTGGACTGAAGGAAAGGCCTGGAAATTTGACACACACACACACACACACACACACACACACATACACACAGTGAAAATCCCTCTAATTCTTGACCTGGATCCAGAGTAACCCTTAGAAACCCTCAGAGTCATCATGGTTTGCTTTGATTAGGTGTGAAGTTCATTGTGTAAGTGTGTGTTTGCCAGAAAGAAAATTCAGTAACAATTTTTACATTGTTTTACAGTATTGTACAGTGTCCTTGTTTCACATGTTATATGCACTTACTCTATAAATAACAGTAAATTGTGCATAATTACAAGCAACTAACCCTAATCCTAACCATATTGTAAGTATATATAGTTAATTAATAAGTATAAATTAATATCAGTACTTAAATGTACAAGTGCACTTGTAACAAGGACAATGTCAAATAAAGTGTAACCGAGAATTCTTATGTCTCCCTTAACTATCTATAACGGTAAAGTCTTCCTTCTAAGAGTAAAAAATAAAAAACAAATAAAAATAAATAATAATAATATGGTTAAAAAATAATAATAATTTGGAGTCAAATTGTGAAAAATGATGGCATAATTACAAGATATAAAGTTGCAAATTGTTTTTCAAAAGTTTTTGATCTGACAGACATCCACAATAAATAGAGTACTGTATATATTGTACTTACATTTACTGTCACATATTTGCATTTATGCTTCAAGCGAACAATGTTTTACCCACAAGGAAAATTGCACACACATACCTGAAAGTACCATATAATATGGTTAACTATGCATGTTGTGATAGGCCTCCAGCTGTGTGGTGTATAGTTGATCTGCTAACAGAGAGTGGCTTGTAATTATGTCTAGTCATTTTACCTTTCTACCAGAAACCAAATGGACTGTTTTGGGGGTTAAATTACAGTGTCACTAAAAAGGAAAAAAAAAAAAAGAAAAGATAAACTTTCCCAGGGGGAGAATAAAAAAAAAAAAAACTGAGATCAGTAAAAAAAGAATAGGTGCTTATTTAATATGTAGAAGCAGATCTACTCAAAACCTCCCTCAGCATGAGTAAATTGAGTTAGTATCTCATGTGCCCTCAATCAAGATACATCTTAGACAATAATAACATCATTAGCAGTTTATTTCAGGTCATGGGAGGCACCTGGTATCTCGCTGTGATCGGTAATTGGTTTATGAATGTGTTGCTCTCAGGCTGTTCCCTTTCAAGATAAAAAGAACAAGTCATTTGGAACTACACAAAGTGGCTGCAAGTGTAAAACTGAGTGTAAAATTATGCAGTTCAAATGCATTTCAATTGTTCAGGGTTTCTGAAAAGTGTGCAAATGATTAATTATGTATTAAAAAAAAATTGCCAGTAAGTTTAAAGATGTATAAAAAAAAATATAATAAATAAATAAAAAATAATGATTTGATGTCTAATAAATCTGTATAAAGAAAAAGTATGTTTTACTCGATGTACCATCCAAAATAATAGGTGAAATAGTAGAGCAGCAGTACTTTTGCAATGGTTACTTCACGCAAATATGACACTATATGTATGGTTCAGGTCTTCATATTTCAGTGTCCAAGAGTGCTGAGATAAAACCTAAAAAAGTTTCATCACTTTGCTATTCAATTTACTTTTCTTAATCTGTGTTTGCACATTCCAGAGTAAACGGCAAAAAAGTGACTGTCTTGATGAGTGTTATTCATTTATTTATTCACTTATCTAAATTGTTATTTAAAAAAAAAAGTTTAATTCAGGAACAAAAACGAGTGACTATTGAATCATTCACTCAACTGATTTGTTCAAATGATCCAGATGATCCGACGGTAGCTGCCTGTCTGAGTGACATTTCTAGCTGGATGAAGGATCATCACTTTCAGCTCAACCTTGCTAAGACAGAGCTGCTCGTGGTCTCAGCCAACCCATCACTTCACCGCAACTTCTCTATACAGCTGGGTACGTTAACCATAACTCCCTCCAGGACAGCCAGGAACCTCGAAGTTGTGATCGATGATCAGTTAAGATTCACAGACCATATTGCTACAACGGCCCGGTCCTGCAGATTTGACTTATACAACATTAGGAAGATAAGGCCCTTCCTGTCAGAGCAAGCCGCACAACTCCTTGTCCAAGCTCTTGTTCTCACCAGACTGGACTATTGTAATGCTCTCTTGGCGGGCCTTCCCGCATGTTCTATCAAGTCTCTGCAACTGATCCAGAATGCAGCAGCCAGAGTGGTCTTTAATGAGCCGAAAATAGCTCACATTACCCCTTTCTTCATCAGGTTACACTGGCTACCAATAGCCGCTCGCATCAAATTCAAGGTACTGATGTTTGCCTACAAGACAACAACTGACGCTGCACCAATATACCTAAACTCGTTAGTTCAAAGTTATGCGCCCTCCAGAAGCTTGCGTTCTGCAAGTGAACGACGCCTTGTGGTGCCATCCCAAAGAGGTACCAAATCACTCTCACGGACCTTTTCCTGGACTGTGCCCAGCTGGTGGAATGACCTCCCAATCTCAATTCGAACAGCTGAGTCCTTAGCCATTTTCAAACAACATCTAAAAGACACATCTTTTTCGCCAGCACCTGACCAACTAATACTAACACTTAACTATTCTATTCTATTCTATTCTATTCTATTCTATTCTATTCTATTCTATTCTATTTACAATAGAAACCCTAGCTTCGTTTACTATGCTAGACTAACTGAGACTTGTCATGGCACTTGTATACTGTTGCTCTCTCGATGGTCTGATTGCTTCTATTGTTCTCCTCATTTGTACGTCGCTTTGGATAAAAGCATCTGCTAAATGATTAAATGTAAATTAAAACCCTTATTCACGCAATTACAGAACCGAATTTTGGATTTTTCTTTTTTTTTTAAGCCTGGTTAAATAAACACCAACCGACCGTCCGACCTACTGACACCACTGTTTGTTGCTTGGAGATGTGCAACTCTTGTTCCAAATTAAGTCAAAGCAGAATCAAATTACACTGGTGAAGCAAAAATACACATTGTGAAAATTATGTTTTAAATGTAAGTTACAGAATATTAACTTTCTTAACATGTACACTGATCCACTTATAGTCTTAATTGCATGCACTGAGGTTGTTCACTGGTAAGAAAGCCAAATCAATAAACAGTATTAGTCAATTTGCAAAATAGTGAACCAAAAAATGAGACACAATATCTTCGATTTGAAAGTAATTCAGTAAGCACTGCACTAAAGCCCTCTATTACTTTTACCAGTTGTTATTTTCTCTGTAATTAATAGGTTTAGATAGCTTGTGAAAATTCAGTTGTAGATCCCTCCACTCTTATACTACACTGATCTTCATTTCATGGCCTTCGGTTTGGGCTGGACCGCAGACAGAGTGCCAACTGTCACTCAGTTTCATGCTGTTAGCTTGTCAGCATGTGTCAAACAGCATGGTGTAGCAGGGAAACTGTCGAGGGGATGTGTGGGCTGGGGGTCTCCAGATCCAAATTGGGCCTACAGAGGACTGTCAGTGAGTTATTGATCGCTTTTGTCCTATTTCAGAAGCAGGGCCTTCCCACAGTGAATGAGACGTCTAACTGCCACACTGCGAGTGGATTTGGTGGCAAATGGAGAAGATAAGTCTAAGTCTTGGGATCTGTTTGATGACACATCTTTCAGATTGTCCACGTTCTGCTCAAAAAATAAAACCATCCCAGCATGAAGTGTGACATTTCATTGTTTTCTATGACATTGTTTTATTTAAACCATGTGAAAAGACAGAGACAGGAATGGGTTGGGGGGGGGGGGGATAACATATTTATGCGCCATAATATTTACGTGTGTACATTTCTAAATAATTATTGCCAAGTCATATGTCTAAATCAAATGGTACCTTTTGATACACTGATACTAACTTTTAAATACTGAAATGATCACTTAATTTTTCCTGATATTAAAGATTAAAAACTTCTTATTGGGTGAAAAACTCCCATGTTTTTGAGCAAGTTAATGGAGTTGCTGCTCATGAAGAAGTTGCCTATGAAGATGGAGGTTTTGGAACAGAGCTAATATGATATGGTTGCTTTTAGAGCATTTATGCCTTATTATAAAATATGTATATTTATATATATATATTTATTTTGTTCTCTGTTTTGTGAAGTACAATTGACATTCATTGATACTTCACACTTTCAAGAATCCAATAATTATTTTATCAGTTTAAAGTAAAAGAGATCATATTTTTTGACATACAAATGAACAAAAAAATTCAAAAGCCAACGCTTGATCTTCTTAAAACATTACTATTGTTTTTCTAGATTCTTATAAAAGCCATGTTTCTCCCTTGCTATGAGACAAAAACAAGACACCATTAGACTAAAACTTGCAGTTGATTCTACACTTGGCATGTGGCTAAACTAACAAGTTGGTACTCCACAGAAAGTACACATGGTTGAACTATCACAATTGAAATTATATGTAATGATCTCCTAGTAGAATATCTGTTGGGAGACCAACACAATAAGGAGTTAATAGATATGAAGCAGACAGCTTGCTAATACTTTTATGAAGTTGACATGTAGTTGCAACATTACTTAGTGTCAACAGAATGTTCAAAAGGGACCATCAAAATAAAGTGTTACTGCAGTTTTTAGTGCAGAATGAAACTGATTTTTCTCTCAGCTCTGTCTGTAATTGTGCATTAATTTTTTCATGGTGTTCATCACAACACATTCTGGGATTTCTTTTAAAAATACATGCAATACATGCTTTGATTTTTGGCAAAGCAAAGCATCTTAAAAGGAAGCATAATTTTACTGCCTACTGGTGGGCAGCTTACTAAGTTTTGGAATGGAGCAGTAGTTATCTCCTGCTGTGAACAGAAGTATTAGCCAAGAAAAAAAAAGAAAAAAAATATGTATGCAATAAATTGTTCATTTATTCAGACCTCATTCCTGATCTGGGGTGGGAGAGACACACATGCATTTGGCCTGCTGCTTTGAGCCCACTCTAATGCTCATTGATTTGATTATGATTTAGAAAAACAAGCCCAAAACACAGAAACTCTTTTGTTGTGTCCTCTATAGGCTAGAATGAAAACCAAGACGCAACTGTTAAAAATGGTCAAATCATAAATGTTTAAATAACTGTACTTTTTTTCCCCTGAAGTCCAATTTTAATTTTATTGGAGGGCTCTAAAAACAAAAACAGTTGCAGTTTAGTTTACAAGTTTACTTAATCAAGGGCCTTGCCAAAATATTTATAAAAAACAAACAAACAAAAAAAAAACAATCAACCTTTCCAGATGTTGGCATTCTTCATATGTAAAGCCACAGGTGCAATATACAAACTTTCTCACATTTTTTTTTTGTCATTATAGGGATAGTTCACCCAAAAATGAAAATTTGATGTTTATCTACTTACCCCAAGGGCATCCAAGATGTAGGTGTAAGGGAATAAGGTCAATTTAGCTCAAAGGGAATCATGTATGATTTTATAGGGAATTTGAACAGAATCACTGTTTCACGGCCAGCGATTCACTGAACGAGCCGTATGACATCAAGGTTACACTTTATTTTGATAGTCCACTTTAGACATTCTACTAACTATAAGTAACTTTGTAACGACGTGTCAACTAATTCTCATTAATTTGCAGCTACATGTCTACTAACTCTCAGTAGGGTAGGTTTAGGGTTAGTAGAATGAGTTGACATATACTTGTAAAGTTTCTCATAGTCAGTATGTTGTATGTTGTGGACCCATCAAAATAAAGTGTTAGAAGATATTAAGCAGACAGTCTACTAATACTCTAATGACTGCTAGTTGACATGTAGTTGTAAAGTTACTTACTGTTAGTAGAATGTCTAAAGTGAACTATCAAAATAAAGTGTTACCGACATCAACCCTGCACTGGATATTAAAATCCAAAATATAGTGAAAACACTATTAAATAGCACAGTAACAAGATCGGCAGTTTAAGACATTAATTTGTCAGCACAAAACACAAGATACTTGCCTTTGGGTTAAGGGATTCCCTTTTGTCGTAGTCTTTAAAGAAAAGTGGTTTTCCAAGATTGCTGATTGGCTGAAAGTTCAGTAGTAGTTCGTAGTGAAGTCTTGGGAAGCCAATGGTTGGGCTTTGGCTGACGAATGGTTTTGGAGTCAGTTGCTAGTTGATGTTTGAAGTAGGTGCAGTCGGAGCTGGACTTTGCAGCAAACTTAGAACACGAAACTCAACGGAAAGAAAAGAAAGTAAAGTAAAATAATAAAAGGATGTAACGAGACTAGGTGGTTTTTCTTCTCATCGTGGTTAAGTAGCAGCTGGCATGCAAGGCCGAAGCACGCTGGAATGGCGCTCAAAGAACGCAGAAAGTGATGACAAAAAGCATGGCTGAAAAGCTGGAAGAGAGCTAAAAAGCCAAAACGCAAAAAAAAAAACATGGTTTGATGGTGTCCTGAATTTTTAACTGGGCTTTTGGACACATCCCAAAATGGTGTGTTGACCAATTAGATATCATCTTAGCTCGGGGTGTTGCTCTGTTTTTCCTCCCAATACATAAATCAACATGTTATCTGGACAGTCACATTGTCCGAACTTTCCCGCTCTTTGCAGAGTATAATTTTGGACATGATTTATATAACCAGAATATGATACATTTGACAAAGAATTGATTGATAGAAACATTTAAGGTATGATGTTTCACTCTCATACATACCAAACATGAATATAAACCCTTAAGCTATTCAATAGTTATTAAAAATACATACACAAGTGATTAGAACAGGATAGTCAAATGTGTGGGTTACATACATAATATGGAGTTATGCATAAAAATGATTAGTTGCTCTTAAGTCATAAGTCCTTTTAAGATGATTTTAGGTGCATATGGAAAAGGCAGTTTCTGTGCCATTCTATGGACGTGAGAATATGTTCTGTGAAGACCAAAGTGGTTAAAAGGTCTCCTAAGGAATTTGGATTTACATGGATTTACATGTGATGTTCATGCAGTGCATCTCTTTGACCATCAGTCTTGGTTACTTACCCCAAATTTGACAATCTCCTTTCTGAGTTGGAATTATCGATAAGTTTTCCTTTTGTTTTAATGTTGCAAGTTGTTCTGTGAAAGAGGCTTGTTGGTTCGGCTTGCTTCAGACTCATGGCGCCAGAGTATCGTGGACAGATTTATGACATCCTGTTATCCGGGGTCTCTTTGTGGAATTTGCTCTTTTGGTGGTTCTAACACCAATCTGATCGATTCTTAAATTGTCTGATTCGCTCTGAAGTCACATAGGTGACTTTGTTTCTTCAGTAGAACACAAACAAAGACTTTTAACTCAAACCGCTACAATCTGTCAGTCATATAATGTCAGTCAATGGTACTTCACAGTTTTGAGAAAAAAAAAAACATACACAGACAAAACCAAATTAAACCCTGCAGCTCGTGACAATACATTGAGGTCTAAAGACACGAAACGATCTGTCTGTGCAAGAAACTGAACTGTCCTGAGCTCGTTTACACAACAGCCGGCACGTGGCGCGTCAGCCACAGTAAACTGTGGTCAGATGAGATGTTTATCAGGCCTTATGTCAGTAAAAACAAATCTTCCTCTCCTGTAAGTTATTATACTGTGATTGTAGCGCATGCTCTTCAAGCGCGAGTGAAACTACGAGACTGCGTGTCAGATCCACATCAAGTTCAGCAGTCAAGTCAAGTCACCTTTATTTATATAGCAATATAGCAGTGACAGCTCTTAAAGTAACAGCAGCCAAATAACCTAATACACCAGCTGCTGTGATGTCTGTTATTCAAAGAACAAAAGAGGAAGGCTTTTTACTTCACCCTGAAGTGCCTTGGAAGTATTTCGTCTATACAATTTGATTTCTACCTCCATTATATCCAATGAGCACCAGGGGTTTTATAAAGACACCCATGTAGCGCACTCTGCTTCTGTTTCCTGAACAAAAGAGGAACTCAATAACTTTTGTGGCTTTAAGGATTCATCTATATTTAATTTAGATTTTGGTGTTGATAACTTTATAAAATTTTTGTATATTTCCTACTTGCTGAAGGGCAAAGGTAAATATAATATTTATTATTGTCACGGGTTGCTGGGGCAAGAAGCTCAATGGAGCACGAAGGAGTCAGCCAGTCAAATGAACATAGTCTTTTAATAAATCCACACAAAAAAGCAAACACAACCTCTTCACACAATGTAAGACAGGACAAAGAAACAGGGAGAAAGGCAGGGCTATAAGTACTGAACCAAACAAAAGGAACCAATGGGATAATTAACAAACACAGGTGGAAACGGTAACACATTATTTTAAGGTCTCTTAACTAGTTGCTAATTAACATATATATTAATAGAATATTGGCCATTTATTAGTAGTAATTAAGCACATATTAATGTCACGGTTCATAAATCCTATGCTTCCTTTTCGTCTCGTGCTCATTGTTTATGTGTGTGTGAGAGTGTGTGGGCGTGCCGACTCATCGGCACTGATCACGGTCCAGTTGATTCAATCATCATCACCAGCTGCAGCTCATCACACCACCTTTAAATACTCACCATTTTCTCATCTCCCTTGTCAGATCGTTGTTTGTGAGTCCCGGTTATGTTTGATCCCGTCTTCGTTCCAGTCTGTGCCTTCTCTGTTCCCGTTCGTGTTCCTGTGGATGTTACTCTGGATTTGTCACGTCTCGTCAGCACTTCTCTTCACGGACTCATCTGACCATTGCAGTCCTTGCGCCACTATCCTGTTTCTATTTGAACTGTACTTATCATCATTTCTATCGTGCAATAAAACTGAGTTCTACTTTCAGATTGTTTCCGCGCATCTGTCATGACAGAAAAATCTGACCAATCTATGGAAGCAGCGAGTAGCTCTACCGGATCGCTGGAGGACTTTGTGAATAGCAGCATACTTCGCATGGATTCCCAGGAGAAGAACCTCAGCGATACAGCTTGCGCTGTTCAGGTTCTAGTGGCGCAGGTGTCCGAGCTCACCCAACAGCTTCAACATCTGCGAGGTTCCACTGCGCTCCCCACACCGCCGGTTCCCCCACCACCACCGGAGAACCCCTCCCAGTCGGAGCCCTGCCTACCAGTCCCTGAGTCATACACAGGTGAACCCAACTACTGTCGAGCATTCCTAACACGATGTTCCATGCATTTTTCTCTCCAACCCAGGACATTCAGTAATGAGCGAGCCAAGGTCGCTTTTGTGTTGACGTTACTGGCTGGGAGAGCGGCACTCTGGGGAACAGCGGTGTGGGAGAATCAAGATCCATGCTGTGCTTCGTTCCAGGATCTCTCCACCGAGATGAGACGGGTGTTTGATCGGGCTGTTGCTGGTAGAGAGGCAGCAAGGATGTTGGCCGATTTACGACAAGGAGAGAGATCCGTATCAGATTTTTCGATCGAGTTTCGGACCCTAGCGGCGGAGAGTCAATGGAACGAGGAGGCGCAGTGGGACATGTTCCTGCATGGGCTGGCTGACCGCGTCCAGAGAGAAATCTATGCCATGGACCTTCCCACATCGCTAAACGAACTGATCGCTCTGGTATTGAGAGTGGACGCACGGTTGTCATGAATGGGTCGCCGTACACAGCCCAGTCGTCCCACCGGAGGGACTGAGGGCAAACGATTTGGAGGCGGGCACGCAGTCAGCCCTGTCTACGATCACGAGCCTATGCAGGTGGGGTGAGCTCGGCTTTCCCGGGAGGAGAAGGAGAGGCGGAGGTCCCAGGGCCTCTGCATGTACTGTGGAGGAGCGGGTCATTTTGCCTATAACTGTTTGTTAAAAGGGTCAGCCCGATAGTAAGTATGAGGCTACTGTCGGGTGGGATCTCCGCCGAGAAGACCTCATCCACATCTACTCTCCTTCCGGTAAGACTGAGATGGTCAACTCACCTTCACGACTGTCGAGTACTTCTGGATTCTGGGGCAGAAGGTAATTTCATGGATCACACATTCGCACGCAAACTCCAAGTTCCCCTCAGACCTCTCACACACAAGATCACAGTACACGCTCTCAACGGCCAGGAACTTCCCACTATCTCATTCATCACGGAGGACATCACCCTCATCACATCAGGCAATCACACCGAGACTATTTCTTTTTACATACTGGACACCACCCTTGCACCAATCGTCCTTGGTCACCCCTGGCTTACCCGTCACAACCCTAAAGTGGACTGGCAATTAAAGTCTGTGTCGGCATGGAGCAGTCATTGTCATAAGTCTTGTCTAGTGTCTGTCTGCCTGTCCATCTGTTTCTGTCCCTGTGTTTCAGGAGGAGGCAGTGGATTTATCTAATGTGCCCACAGAGTACTTGGACCTGAAGGAGGTGTTCAGTAAGTCTCGGGCTGATTCTCTTCCCCCGCATCGTCCCTATGACTGTGCCATAGAGTTACTGCCAGGTACATCTCCGCCTAAGGGCAAGTTATATTCACTTTCTGTTCCAGAGAGGGAGGCTATGGAGAAATATATTTCTGATTCTCTAGCAATGGGTTTCATCCGTCCTTCCTCTTCTCCAGCGGGGGCGGGGTTCTTTTTTGTGGGGAAGAAGGACGGGTCTCTACGACCTTGTATTGACTACCGGGGGCTGAACAGCATCACGGTAAAGAATACTTATTCTTTGCCGTTGATGTCTTCAGCCTTCGAGAAGTTGCAGGGAGCGTCTATCTTCACAAAATTGGATTTATGTAATGCTTATCATTTGGTTCGCATCAGGGAGGGGGATGAATGGAAGACCGCCTTTAACATCCCCAGAGGGCATTTTGAATACTTGGTTATGCCCTTCGGGCTGTCCAACTCTCCAGCGGTCTTCCAAGTACTTGTCAACGACGTGCTGCGAGACATGGTCGATCAGTTCTTATGTCTACCTGGATGACATATTGATTTTTTCTGCGTCTCTCCAGGAACATGTGCAGCACGTCCGACAAGTTCTCCAGAGGTTGCTAGAGAATAGGCTTTTTGTCAAGGCAGAGAAATGTGATTTTCATGCACAGTCTGTTCCTTTTTTAGGTTACATAGTGTCGATTGAGGGAGTGCGTATGGATTCTGAGAAGATCAAGGCTATGGTGGAATGGCCAAGCCCAGATTCCCATAAGGCCCTGCAGAGGTTTCTGGGATTCACCAATTTCTACCAGCATTTCATTCGCAATTACAGCCAACTAGCCGCGCCTCTGACCACCTGGACCTCCCCCAGAACGACGTTCAGGTGGTCAGACGCAGCCGAGGCTGCGTTTACCAAACTGAAAGGCTGCTTCGTTTCAGCCCCCATCCTTATTACCCCTGATCCTTCACACCAGTTCGTGGTGGAGGTCGATGCGTCAGAGGTGGGGGTAGGTGCAGTGCTATCCCAGCGCTCTCCCTCAGATGACAAGATGCACCCTTGCACGTTTTTGTCTCATCGTCTATCCCCAGCCGAATGCAATTATGACATTGGTAACAGAGAGTTGTTGGCAGTAAAGTTAGCATTGGAGGAATGGCGCCACTGGTTAGAAGGGTCGGGGGTACCTTTTATCGTCTAGACCGATCATAAGAACTTGGAATACATTAGAACGGCTAAAAGATTAAACTCCAGGCAGGCTCGGTGGGCTCTTTTTTTCGGTCGTTTTGATTTTACTCTCTTGTACCGCCTGGGTTCCAAAAACATCAAACCCGATTCTTTATTGCGTATTTTTGACCGTTCCCAATACCCGTCTACTCCCGAGTGCATTTTACCTGAGACCCTATTTGTCTCTACGCTCACATGGGAGGTCGAATCGAAGGTCAAAGTGGCCTTAGAAGGGGTAACGCCTCCGGCCCATTGCCCACCGAACCGTTTATTTGTGCCTGAGGAGTTACGGTCCAGCGTTACTCAGTGGGGACATTGTTCCAATGTGGCTTGTCATCCAGGAGTCAGTCGTACGAAATTTTTAGTCAAGCAACGATTCTGGTGGCCTCTCATGGCTCGTGACGTTCATAGTTTTGTCTTGGCTTGCTCAGTTTGTGCCACTGGTAAGTCTTCCAATCGACCCCCAGATGGGTTACTTCAACCACTGCCGGTCCCTTCGAGACCCTGGTCCCATATCGCGGTCGATTTTGTCACCGCACTCCCACCCTCCCAGGGTCACACGGTAGTTTTGACCGTGGTGGACCGATTCTCGAAGGTGGCCCATTTCATTCCCTTGCCCAAATTACCCTCAGCCAAGGAGACAGCGTTGGTTGTCATTAACCACGTCTTTCGGTTACATGGCCTCCCGGTGGACGTGGTTTCCGACAGAGGACCCCAATTTGTGTCCAGATTTTGGCGAGAGTTTTGTAAGTTACTGGGGGCGACTGTCAGTCTATCCTCAGGGTTCCACCCCCAGAGCAATGGTCAAACTGAGCAAACCAACGAAGATTTAGAAAGAACACTGCGATGTGTGGTATTCAAGAATCCTTCCTCGTGGAGCCAACAACTGTCTATGGTGGAGTACGCCCACAATATGTTGCCAGTGTCATCCACGGGCCTATCTCTGTTTGAGTGTAGCGTAGGTTACCAGCCACCAATTTTTCCTAGTCTGGAATCCGAGGTCGCGGTCCCCTCCGCTCACGCCTTCGTCCAGAGGTGTCACCGCACTTGGACTAGAGCCCGTGAGACTCTACTCCAAGTGGGGTCACGCACCAAGGCCAGAGCCGACCGCCACCGGTCTAGGCCTCCCGTATACGTCGCTGGTCAAAAAGTGTGGCTTTCTACCAAGAACATTCCTCTCCGCTCCGTGTCTAATAAACTTGCACCCAAATTCATTGGCCCGTTCACTGTCACCAAGATCATTAGTCCGGTGGCAGTCCGCCTCAACCTTCCTCCGGTGTACAGGAGAATTCATCCTGTCTTTCATGTATCTAAAATAAAGCCCGTTTTTTGTTCACGTATTAACCCGCCGGCACTGATCACAGTCCAGTTGATTCAATCATCATCACCAGCTGCAGCTCATCACACCACCTTTAAATACTCACCATTTTCTCATCTCCCTTGTCAGATCGTTGTTTGTGAGTCCCGGTTGTGTTTGATCCCGTCTTCGTTCCAGTCTGTGCCTTCTCTGTTCCCGTTCGTGTTCCTGTGGATGTTACTCTGGATTCGTCACGTCTCGTCAGCACTTCTCTTCACGGACTCATCTGACCATCGCAGTCCCTGCGCCACTATCCTGTTTCTATTTGAACTGTACTTATCATCATTTCTATCGTGCAATAAAACTGAGTTCTACTTGCAGATTGTTTCCGCGCATCTGTCATGACAATTAATGCCTTATTCTATATGACCTTATTCTACATCCCTAATCCTACCCAATACCTAAATTTAACAACTACCTTGCTAACTATTAATAAGCAGCAAATTAGGAATTTATTGAGGGCAAAGTCGTAGTTAATAGTTAATAAGCGTTCCCTATTCTAAAGTGTTACCATGGAAACTAATGAACTATAACGAGGACAGAAACAGGAAGACCAAATAAGGGCAACTAAGGGAAACTAAACAGAACATACACGTGACAATTATGGGTTTAAATGAAGATTGTTTTAAGTTCACTTAAATTAAAAGTTGTTATTTTTTACATGGCTATAGTCAACGGTTAAATATTAGGGAAAAAAATATTTCCTAGAGACATCAGTAGTATTGGTATCAGTGATACTCACCTTCAGTCAGAAAGAAAAAAGAAAAAAAAAAGATGTCACTGAACAAATATTAAAAATATAATGCCTTTAAGTTCTTTCTACATTAATTTGAAGATTGAATGTGAAATTATTGCAAAATAAAAGTATATTTAAAAACATTAATGTTAGGATTAATTGTGATTCATTTCAGAAAAACAAAATGTGTGATTACTTTTTATATATATTTTTTTTTTAATCGACCTGCAAATGTATTTTATCCCTGTTAAATAAAATATAGAAGTATATATGTGTACAGTATATATATATATATATATATATATATATATATATATATATATAAAATACTGACCCCAGTTGGTAGTGGTAGTGTAGGGTTACATAGAGGAATAGCGTCTAAATCTGTGGTCACAAAATTAGGGACTAAAAACTGGGACTACTAAATGGTTCTTAAAAATTGCAAAACTGTGAGAGGGGCCGGCATAAACAGAGCAGCTGACTCACTAATATGCTGTTTGTGTTTGGGGGAGATAAATCTGCTACAGAGACAAACTCCTGGTGATTCATGAACTGTGAGTGTTAATGTGTGTGTTTATAATGTCCCTCAAACAAACCGTAATGGCAGATTTACCATGACAGATCTGTTGTTATCCGACAACAGCTTCCATGTCAAATGAGGTACCAAGTTTGCCACCACCAAAGACCACAGGCGTAAACAAAAAGATTTAATTAACTGAAAACTTTAAAAATTTCCTCCAAAGTTCTTTCTTGTTGATATACATGTGATTTTTCAAACTGTGAAGTTTTTTTTTTTTTTTTTTCAATCGTTCCTAGGGGTATGCAATGACAAATTCGCAAATGTCTTTTGTTTTACATTGTGATATCCTTCTGAAAATTAACATTTTCTTCCTCTAAATAATTATGCAGTACTTTACTCATAAATGTTATGAAGAGGCCCTAGATGAGTAATTGTTAACAGAATATGTGTTGTTTTTGTGTGAACGCAGTGGGAATCCAGTGCACAGATTGCCATAGACAGAAGAACGGTCTGCGTATGAGTCAGCACTGCAAATCATATTTTCAGAAAAAAAAGTGTTTATATTGTCCTGAGATGCCATATTAGATATCTTAGAGTTGATCATATTTTAGGGGCAGGATTAAGCTAAAGTTGTCCATGTATATATACAAACTTACACAAACACAACAGATACAGCATATGCACACACACTTGTGACAGATGGCATACACATTAGCTCTGTTCCAAAACCTAATGAGCTGTCTCACTGACTGCTGCCTACATAGACAGCTGACTTCTAAGGCAATATTCTAACCATCATTCAGCTTCATAAGTCACCGTTTTGGAACACTCTACAAAAGGAAGCAATTCTGCACAGCACACTAATAGTTGTGCATTACTAATAGTAATGTTAGACTCTACCCACAAAATTTGATGGTAGCATGTTTCTAAACCAACAGCATGATACACCAATGCTCTAATTATACTTTCATAAATAAAGTATAAAAATAGTAGCTTACACAGATATTTTGTGGCATTTATTTATACCGTATTTAACATTTCTCTTGTCCGTCAATTTGGATTTCTTTTTCTGGAACAGCATCATTTATCTTCTGAAGTTTCAGTATATGCAATAATTTTGTGTGATAAACAGATCAGTTTAAGCTATTTCTGTGAACTGAATAAAAAAAAATGGGGGGATGGGGGGGGGGGGGGGGGGGGGGGGTTAGGATGAAAGAATGGATGAAATGCATTTTTAAGTGTTACACTCCGGCTTGAATCGCGCTCACGGAAAGCACTCGAGAAACAGTATCTCTTCCACGGCTTGATACGCTTTCAACTCGTTTTTTTTTAGTCTCAAGCAAGAGACTGTACGACATTCACATCACATGGTTTTACTGATTTTTACGTAGAGAGGGTGACAGCGCACCACATTAAAATAAATTATCATTCATGTTTTCATAACCGATGGCCAAACTAAAAAAAAAATAAAATAAAATTAAAACATCTTTGAGAGCAAGGGGGCCCTACACAGCTTGCATATTCTCCATATAGGGAGGATCGGCTCTGAGTACAGTACAGACTTTTTTTTTTTTTTTGTGTGTGACATACATTCAATTGAAATCGATTATCCATAAGGGAGAAAAAATGTAAGGTGGATAATTGGTTCTATCCATGATTCTATCCATCACCAGAGAGACGTCTGTTGACTAAAAATTACAATGTAAATATATAAACAATAAATGAAACATGCATAGATGAACTGTTCACAATACGATTATTAAAATGCATTTACAATATAGATAGGATGAATTTCCCTTTCATGTGACCTTTAAGATATTCAGTGAATAATGAATTACATTTCTGTGGGTCTGTTTCTTACAGAAAGCTATCCCGGATTTCAGAAGTCTTTGAATACATCATGTGAGTCATATAGATGACTTTTGTGATACTTTTATGGTGCCTTTTTGTAATGTTGGAGCTTGACAGCCTCAGTCCTCCTCCACTTTTATTATATTAAAAAAGAGTGGGCAGAATATTCTTCAAAAAACCTTTTGTGTTTCGCAGAAGAAAAAAAGTCATAGTGGTTTGGAAAGTCATGAAATATAATGACAGATTTTTTTTCTTTTTTTGGGGTGAAATATACCTTTAAAATGTTGCAGCCTTAGGCAGCTCGCTAGGTTTTGGAACAGACATGTTGTGTAAGCCTTGGTCTGTTTTTCATGTGTTACTGTTGGACCAAATACAGACCGAGTCAGATGACAGAAATGTGAGCAATCTATCACAGATTACACACACACACACACACACACACACACACACACACTCAGAGATGTGCTCATTAGTTATGCTCAGTGGATGTGGTGATGACATTATCTGGCCACAGCGCTAAAGAAGATGCTGCGCAGAGCTCATTTTAATATCTGATTAATGTATTAATCAATCATTACAATCACACCAGGACACGACCCAAGATGCATAGCCTCTCAAAAATTATAAACGTGTGAGTGTGTAAAAAAAAAAAAAAAAAAAAAAAAAGCCCTAGGACTGCAGCTGTTCAATTATATGTACAAAAGTTATATGTACAATATTTTTTGCCCAAAAGGTTTGTGGTATGTTCAGTCAAATGAAAGAAGCTACAGTGTAAGTAATAGCCATAAGTACAGCTCAACCTGAATGTGTAAAAATATATATATATATATATATTACATTTTAATGATATATGTCAACAATTATATCTGACAATAATGGACAATAATGACAATAAAACTGAACATTTTTTAAGATTTAAAAAGAAAAATCTTAACTTGAGTCTCAGGTTCAGTTAAAGGAACACTCCACTTTTTTTGGAAATAGGCTCATTCTCCAACTCCCCCAGAGTTAATAAGTTGAGTTTTACCGTTTTGGAATCTATTCAGCCAATCTCCGGGTCTGGCGATAGCACTTTTAGCATAGCTTAGCATAGATCATTGAATCCGATTAGACCAGTAGCATCGCGTTCAAAAATGACCAAAGAGTTTCGATAGTTTTCCTATTTAAAACTTGACTCTTCTGTAGTTATATCGTGTACTAAGACCGGCGGAAAATGAAAAGTTGCGATTTTCTAGGCCGATATGATTAGGAACTACTCTCATTCCGGCGTAATAATCAAGGAACTTTGCTGCGGTAGCAGGCGCAGTGATATTACGCAGCGCCTGAAAGTAGTCCCCGGCTATATTATAACTAGTTATCTAGCTGGGGACTACTTTCAGGCGCTGCGTAATATCACTGCGCCTGCTGCGGCCATGTTACGGCAGCAAAGTTCCTTGATTATTATTACGCCGGAATGAGAGTATAGTTCCTAGCCAAATCGGACTAGAAAATCGCAACTTTTCATTTTCCGCCAGTCTTAGTACACGATATAACTACAGAAGAGTCAAGTTTTAAATAGGAAAACTATCGAAACTCTTTGGTCATTTTTGAACGCGATGCTACTGGTCTAATCAGATTCAATGATCTATGCTAAGCTATGCTAAAAGTGCTATCGCCAAACCCGGAGATCGGCTGAATGGATTCAAAAACGGTAAAACTCAACTTATTAACTGGTTGGAGAATGAGCCTATTTCCAAAAAAAGTATTGTGTTCCTTTAATGAATATTCTATTAGTCTCTCTAAAGGAAGACCCAATATATAAAATCCTGTCACCATCTACTCAGCCTCAAAACCAATGTTTGTTTGTTTTTTGTTGTTGTTGTTGTTGTTTTGTTTCAAAATTTAGAATTGTAGAATGACCAAGTTTCTCCAAAGTGGATTGAAACTGCAGCAATGTGGCTGTCAAGCTTAAAAAGGCAATTACAAAAAGTAACTTTAAAATCATGGTAATATCACATATCATTTATTTCTGCTGAAAATATATTACAAAGTAAGTTAACATTATTCAAAAATAATAATACTTCTGCTATAGTTGCAGCTGCTTAACATTATAAAACACCTGAGTTAAAAACAAAAGACTCAAAGCAGTAATACATTCTGATTGGATGAGTCACATTTGAAGCTGCTATACAATAGCACACCACTGAGTGCACATTAGTTTATTGTTATTACACCAAGTTGCTTGGCAACAATACATCCTTTACACACCTGAAGTGAGCAACATGGCATGTGAAAACTAAATTGTTCTGTCTACAAACAAAATATACATACTGTATGCATAGTCTAATTTATAAGACTTGTCACTCATAATCTACCTTATTCCAAAATCAGTACATGAGTTGAACTTTGAGTTGCTCATCAATGTTTTGCATTTATTTAAAGGTGCTGTATGTAGGATTTTGACTCTACTAAAGCATAAAAATACCATAATATGTTTGTAGATATTTAAGAAACATGCTAAGTTAACATACTTGTTTATCTGAAAAACAATGCTACAGTCAGTTGAAAATGTGAAAACTCCTTTGAAAATGTGCATTCCGGCCCGGAATGACTGTGTTTGTTATGGTTTGTGAAACCCGCCCACTGCCAGTTTACCCAATTGTATTTCGGCACCGCGGGTTGCCAGTTGGCGGAAAACACAGCGTATTTAATTTTATTCGTCGGCATGTGCGCTCGTTTCTGTTGGTGTCGTTAATCTGGCAACCTGCGTGTGCATCAAATCTGAGGAGGAGGGGCCGGGTGAAAAAAAACGTCTCCAATATTTTGAATTTGGACTGCAATACCTAGTTCAACCGCTGGGTGTCAATCCTACATACAGCACCTTTAAGTGTCTTGTGTGAGAGTTAAAGGGATAGTTCACCCAAAAATGAAAATTATGTCATTAATTACCAGAGATGGAAACTCGAGTCTGCGACTTGGACTCGAGTCACACTTAAGTCGCATAAATAAAGACTTGGGACTTGACTTGGACTCGTGAACAACTGACTCGAGACTCATGAGAAAACGCAAGTCATTTGGTATAGGAGTTTATATGAATGTATCTCTGAGGTAAACTGGCTGTCTTAAAAAAAAAGTTTAGATGGTATTTTCTTTTCATCTTGCTGTATAATGCATATTAAAGTAGTGTGCATAACCGCAGCGCTGCTTTAGCGGCAACCAAGGAAACAATGTTTAATTGCTGTTCAAGCGCCACCTGCTGGCAGAGAGTGAATCTGCATTAATTCAGCCTGTCTGCTGTTTTGTTTCGTACAGATGTTTTATGTAGAATAGTTTCACAAAACTAAAGTCAGACCATTTTGTTTTTGCTTCAAATTTCGAAATTATACAATTCAATTTAGATTAAAAACTGCTCATGCTGGATGTATGCAGCCTCTTTTTTTGGATTGTGTTGTTTAAAATACAGCGGTTGCCTCTCATTTTACATTGAAAAAGAGCACAGACAAAGACTTAGTTTGTTTATATGAGATTTATTTCATTTGTGTAATTCATTTGATTAATTGGGGTTTGTTTTAAAATTTAGTTTTGTTGTTTGACCTATTTCAATTTTACAAAGAAATGTGCAGCATTTTATCTGACAATTAATAAATGGACAGCTTTTTATTTCTAATTTGTCTTAAATTTTATTAAAGTTTTTTGTTGTTGTTGTTGTTGAGAAAATCATATCATGAAATCAGTATTTCAAAACGGATTTAGCCTTAATAACTAGCTGAAAGAACTGTTGCTAATACATAGAACAAAGACTTGAGACGTGACTTGGACTCCACCTCAAAGACTTGAGACTTGACTTTTATCTTGACCTCCAAGACTTGAGACTTGGACTTGGACCTCAGAGACTTGTGAACATTTCTGTTAATTACTTACCCTCATGTCTTTCCAAACCCGTAAGACCTTCGTTCATCTTCAGAACACAAATTAAGATATTTTTGATGGAATCTAAGAGCTGTCTGATCCTGCATAGACAGCAATACAACTAAAATGTTCCCAAGTCCAGAAACGTAGCAAGGAGATCGGTAAAATAATCCATGTAATTTTACGAAGCTTCGAGAATACTTTTTGTGCATAAAAAAAAATAAATAAAAATAACTACTTTATTCAACAATTTGTCTCCTCCGCGTCACCCTGGCGCCATTTTGGAGAGTATCCGTTGAATGTAAACAACGAATGCTGTTCTGTGTCAGCTGCGTCACGCGGATATATTGTTTTCGTTCAGATCAAATCACAACAATGTAGGAAACATATTCGGCGTGACACAGCTGACACCGAATAACATACATTGTTTACGTCCAGCAGATACTCTCCAAAATGGTGCCAGGGTGACGTGGAGGAGACGAATTACTACCTTAGTAAATACCTGAACATGAAAATGTCAATGTCAAACCGCTGCCATTTTAAAGCTGGCCTTTGATTTTGCTTTTCTTTTTTCTTTTTTTTTTTTTTTGCTCCACAAAACACCTGGATTTGAAAGGAGGGGTGGCACGAACTGCATGAGAGACACACAGCCAAGCTATTTCAATTTTGTCTTGTATTAAGATGCCCAGTAGTGCTATTAGATTTCATAGAGACGTGAACACACTCCAATAACACAATATCAGATATTATCAAACTTCACCATCTGCCATTAGTTCCGCAGAATGGCTCTTTTGGTGTCTCCCTGACAACCCATTAGAATCAGACCGCTGTGATGGTGCTACAGTTAGATCTCAGTTATCCTTAGAATGAGACACACACACACACAGACCATTCCAGCAGAATGTGAGTGCTGGCTAGGGCTGGGCGATATGAGCAAAAATGAATATCTCTGTATTTTTTGGCTGATGTGCGGTATACAGTATACATCTCATTTTGTATTTGGATTAAACAAATAAAGTGAATGTAAGCATGAAGGCATAAATTATGTGCAAAAAGGGTTCTAATCACATTACATTCTAACATTGTAACATTGCAATCTAAAAACAAAAAAATAATGCTTTTAAAGCAGAAGTTAAATTTACTAAACTAAAATTTAAAATAATAAAAAAGCACAGACTAATTGAGTAAAAAGGCTATTTTGATTACCCCATTACACTTTACAGTTAGCGCTATCATACAAATACACTTACTTGTCGGTCTAAAATTCTGTCACATTTATTTTCCAACTACAAATATTTCAGCAAAATGTATATTTTAGTCAGAGTTATTGCGCTCTTATTTCATTGAGCTCCGTCTGATTGGCGCGCATGCGTGCGGCGGCGCTCGTTCTAAATGGTCTATGAAGTTTAGCGGAGAATCGCAAAGCAAAAGCCCACGCACTTCTGACTGCAAAATGGAAATATTTCCATGGCTTTCTAACATTTACAGATGGAGAATATGCATGTTAAATGTAAGTTTTGCGTTAAGGAAAACAGCACGACTCTGTCGTGTCAGAGCCGCTTTAAACTGAAACTATAATCTTACGATTTTTTTAAAGCCCTTCATATAAAACCCTATACATGTAGAACAAATTGTGTTATGCACTTTCTCCGCAGCAGTTCAATCTCTGTCCTCCCTAGATATTTTTTTCAGATGCACTCGTATCAAACTGCTTCATACCGTATCGCTTATAATTATATCATACAAGCTCGATATACCGCCCAGCCCTAGTGCTGGCTAGACTCAAACCAAATACAATGCTGTGTGTGTGTGTGTGTGTGTGTGTGTGTGTGTGTGTGTGTGTGTGTGTGTGTGTGTGTGTGTGTGTGTGTGTGTGTGTGTGTGTGTGTGTCTGTGTCTGTGTCTGTGTCTCTGTCTGTCTGTCTGTCTGTCTGTCTGTCTGTCTGTGTGTGTGTGTGTGTGTGTGTGTGTGTGTGTGTGTGTGTGTGTGTGTGTGTGTGTGTGTGTGTGTGTGTGTGTGTGTGTGAGGTCTTGGAGGAAATCCAGTCTGGCAATATGTTTTGAGCCAAACAGATGCTTTGAAATGGACGACGGGATCAAAGCTGGGAAAATGAGCACATTTCTCATTTTATTCATATTTTGTCAGCTAATAGTGATAAAAGTCTGATGAAAGAGACCTACATAATCTTTTGTGCCTCATGGTGATTTTGTATTACAAATACTTTATGTACCAGGGTCAGTCTGAAATATTAAATTAGTGTGATAAATAGTGTAATAAAAATGTAAAGAAGGAATTTTTTTAACCATCAAAACAGTTCTAAGAATTCATGCATAAATCCCATGACAAGTAAGTTATTAGTCTTTACAATTATGTTTTGGACCTGTTTTATCAAGAAAGGAATCAAAGATAAGTTAAATGTAAATATTTATAAGGCTAGGTTCACACTGCAGGCTAAAGTGGCCCAAATCCGACTTTTTGCCCAAATGTGACCCATATCTGATTTTTTTATGACAGTCTGAACAGCACAAATCCAATTTTTTAAAATTAGGCCCAGGCCACTTTCATATGTGGTCCTAAATCGGATACATATCTGATGTTTTGCAATGCGACTTCAGTCTGAACGGCCATGTCGCATTTCATGTGATTTTTACGTCATTGAAATGCGACAGACGTCACAATTCTGCGCTGGAGGAAATCATGCTCTCCTTCTTATAAATATTCTTCTTCTTATCACTTCGTTATTTAGGCTCCGATTGCACATTAACTTAAAAATTGCTAAACACGCTCTAACACGAGCAGCATCCATTTTTATTTCCACAAACGCAGTATGCTGCGTCTGACGTCACGTCTTCTTCTGCACTTGAGGTCACTTGAGGGCTGTATAGGGTTCACACATGAGACTGATAGCAGTCGCATTTAAATGATAATGTGAACAACAGTGCAAAAAAAAAAAAATCGGATTTCAGCAAAATATCCGATCTGAACATTAAGACCTGCAATGTGAACTAAGCCTAAGATAACACATATTCAGAGTCAAGATCATTCTCTGGGTATTGGGCTATGAATGTTTCATTTCCAAATTACTTGTGAAGAGAAGAGACTCTCTAGCTTCATTACACCTGAATATAAATAATGCTTAGGTAAATGAAAGAGGTATAATAATGAAAATGACAGTGTGAAAGATTTGTGTGTCTAGGGATATCTAGACTTAATTTAATTTGATTCCAAGTACTCTGTGTACCCACCATTCAGAACTCATTTAAAAGGTTTACTGAACAATTTTCTACCTATTATCAGAAACAATTTATTTGACACAAGTTTAGTAGATTTGTTCTTTATGTTTTTAAGTTTTTGGAAACTTCTTTATATGTTTAAGATTTGCTCACCACAATTTAATTTATTTGATCATAAATACAGTAACAACAGACATTGTGAAATATTACTTTTAAAAAAACTTTATTTTACTATAATACTATATATTTTAAAATGTAATTTATTCCTATGATGTCTAGGCTGAAGTTTTAGCAATCGTTACTCAAATCTTCTAATGTCTAAAGTATGTAAATTAAAAGTATAACAACAACAACAACAATAATAATAATAATAATAGTATGACACTTACACAGTCACTTCATGACTTTGGCACAGCATATAACTTAGATTAAAAGTATCATGAGAGTATTGACATACAAAGGGAACAATAAACTAAATGTGTCTCATATGCAGCAGTGTGGATATCTGTCACTCAAATGTGACTCTACAGTCTAATGATTTTGATACTTTATGTCAAACAAAACCTCAGCATGAAAACAAAATCTATATTATTTGGGGTTTTGAATGTTTGTGGTGTGTAGTGTCAACACTTTCATTTCATTTCCATTGTGTGAGCAACAAAAGGTCTTTGTCTACTAATGAACTGCCATTCATTTAATTTTCAGACAGTCTGTTCAGACATATGTGATGTAATCAAAGTGTTCCTTATGTAGCATACAAAGGTGTCTGCATTGAGCCAAGGGACTGACAAGATCTGTTGCAGCAACATGGGAAAAAAAAAATTCATTATAATTTTAACAGTTTCCACTGCTGCTAAATACAGAAGTTGCATGTGTTTTTGTTAGATTTTCCATTCTGCCTTCTCAATCATGTCTGAATCTAAAATACTAGCTCTACTTAGATGTGTTGCTTATCCCAAAACCAGTCAGCGTATCTCACTCCTTCAATAGACTTAATGGTATTTGGAAAAGATCCACACAAGTGCTATTTACCTTATTTTCACTGAAGAAACAATTGCTGAGATTTGTGGCGTCAGTCTTACTGGAAATCAAATGGCTTGCTGCCTCTGTATCACAGAATGTTTGTGCCATTGATTCTGTCAGTAACAGAAGAAAACTGCACATTTCCCAGTCTCCCTTGATGTGTGTCAATGCTGCAATGCTGTGACAGCTCTCAGTCAGAATGACTCATGTTGAGTTGTTGCACCTCTAAGTGCTGTTGTAAACAAAAATACACAAACATACGCTGAATTAAAATGTCACCACCACAAAAAAAAAAAAAAAAAATCATCATCACACTTTTACGAATGGTGGAACTGTGGGTAAAAGCCCCAGGAAACACTAAAGAAACCAGACTGTTTGTGATGACATTTTTAGGTGAACTATTCCTTTAATAGCAATTAGATATGCCTTTTTGGACATATTTTATCAGGAAAATGTCAATATGTTTAGTGCAGCTTGTCACTGACACTAATATGGACAGTTTACTATAGATATAAAGGAGTTTGTATTTTTTAATTATAATTTTTGCACATTTTTCTGGCAGTGTGGCTGCAATCAGTTCAAATATTTGTGCACATTCAGCTTTTAACAACTTGTATACTGAAGAAATAAAATGACAAATATATGAGAAAGTGTTGACAGTAAACATGCACAAGCATGCTCTTCAAAGTGCATCCTCCTAAAGAGAGAGGAATAAGTGCGGTGTGTTTTGACTACCACTTTTTTCATAGCATTCAACAACAACAAGTGCCATATTCACAGGTAGCCTAGCTAAATAAAACATTATAATGGGTTTATGTGAAGATTGTTTTAAGGTCACAAGTTATTTTTAAAGTCAAATAAATGTTAAAATTGATAGCTCTTAATTATAATGGAATGTGTAATGGCTATAGTCAATGGTTAAAAATTAGGTTAAATATCAGTATTACTTGGTATCAGTGATACTGGCCTTGAGTCATAAAAAAGATAACATTAAACAAATATTACAAATATGTTGTTTGTACATTAATTTGAAGATGGAATGTGATATAAAGGTATATTTAAAAACTTTAATGTTAGGTGGGATTAATCGCAATTTATTTCAGAAAAAAAATGTGCGATTAATTAGATTTTTTTTTTAATCGATTGACAGCACTAATATATATATATATATATATATATATATATATATATATATAAACCCTTTTCTTACTTTTTTTGACAAATGCTATTAATATTACTATATGAAATCTGGGATTTCCCTGTGGTGCCTACATGTGTGTGTCTCTTGGCTCACTGATTCTTTCAGCCACTAATCCTACATTCAGATGACTAGATGTCTCTGTGGAGTCTGACCTAAATACAGTATCTCAACACAAAAAAGTTCAAGCATTAGGCAAATACTATTTGAGAGTAGACTGTAGCTACTAATGGCTGTCTGTCTCTCTCTCTCTGTGTGTGTGTGTGTGTGTGTGTGTGTGTGTGTGTGTGTGTGTGTGTGTGTGTGTGTGTGTGTGTGTGTGTGTGTGAGCGCGCGCGCCAGTGATTTAGGCTTCAAAAAATTGACATTAAGATTCATTATAAGTTATCTGATCACAAGTGGGCAGTGCTAAACAGAGATGTAAAAGGAGTCCAAAGCTAGCAAAACTCCAAAAAATGCATCCTTACATACAATTAAATGCAGTCTCCAAATTAAATGACCACTATCTGCAATACAACACCAACTAACTTTATTCCTTTTCACATAAATTGTGATTACAGGGGCAGATTACAATTAATATATACATTTTTTGCATTTGATTCCTTGCACATTATGTTACAACCGTGAAACAGTTATAATACAGTGCATAATTTGTAAACTAGCACATTTTGACATTTAATTATTATTCAGTTTCATATGTATGGCTTTTCTGGCATGGTAAACTTGCTAGGTAGCCCACCTGCGCAAAACACACAAGAAGTAACGTAATACATTTTTACAGAAATGTGGCTGCCTACAGGCCCGTTTCTCCAATGAGCCTGGGTTGGGTTGGTGAGTTCAGTATCATGAAAATGTGTATCAATAGCACAATTCTTTTTTGCATTTTGCGTGCTATTTATATGCAGAAACTGACTTTTGTGTGCATACGATACGCATTTGTTTGCCGTGCATATAATACGCAGTTTTGCGTGCATATGATACGCATGTTGCTGTACATATAATACGCACCTACCCCACACCCCTAAGCCTAACCATTGCATATCACATCCACGCCAAAGTCAATTTATGTGTATAAACAGTACACCAATTATAAACAGAAAATCACGCCATTGATATGCACTTTCATGAGATTGTGTTACATTGGTAAAATAATTTTGTGTAAAATCACCCAAGACTAATCTGAATACCAAGTCAGAGAGAAAAAGATGGATTAGGTCTTGAAAAAGCTGTAGCACAGACTGTTATATTGTAGTAATTGGATAGTTACATCACTGTCAGTAAGTGTAAATAGTGATAGGCGAGTTAGTATTGGCACAAAGGTCTTCAATGTTATAATTACATGTTAAAGATCCTTTTTAAAGTGTGATGCCAAGTGAAACTGCCACTGAGGCTGCACTATTCAATATCCACAACAGAGGCAAACCGCGGGCCAAGATTCAAGCCACCAATACTCCTGTCTAATATAAACTTTCCACTGAAGAGTTAGCCACATTCTTAAAACTAGTAGTTGATGAAAAATGTATTTTACATTTTGCCCTATATATATTCTTGTAGCCTAGTAAGCTAATTTCAATAATTCAAACCATCTGAAGGAAAGTCTGGAATATAGCTGTCTCTGGATTTATTTCACAAAAACAAAATCTGCTTTCAAATGTGGGTGAGAGGAAATTTACTGACACTGTAAACTCATTTCAGTCCTAATGTTTCTGTTTTCATAGTCAATGACTGACAGACTGATTTTACAAATAGCTTCAGTTTCAGGCTGTGCTAATACTGTTAATCCATGCCAGGGTTTGGAGCGTTGGTGTTGTGCTGGTAATCCATGCTTCATGATAGCCAAATATGGGTTATTACAATTTCAATATGTTTTTGAACCTATTCTCATTTTTTTTCTTCACAAACTGAATTACAGAGGGAGACTCTATGCAAATATGCTAATAGTTTCTATACTGTGAACATAGCAACAACAGCTAAAGGCTATTATTTCTCATAAACCCTTTCAGCCGTGACTTTATATACAAAATAATGCAACTAAAGTATGGGTACTACAATATTAAAAACACAGAAAATGTCATCCTTCTACTACAAGATATAGTCTTTGACATGAAAACGTACTCGGTTACTGTCGTAACTTCGGGTTCCCTGAGATACGGAACGAGTACCGCTTCGCCATAGGATCCTCAGGTTACTTCGACTGAAGCGACGACTGAGTCGTGCACCTGTCTGGCACGTCAAAAAAGTACGCAGTACTCGTTCCGTATCTCAGGGAACCAAGGTTACGACAGTAATGAGTACGTTCCCTGTCGATACTCCACTCGTACTGCATCTTGATAAAGACGCATATGGGAACTCAATTCAATCACGCCGTGCTAAGGCAGAGGAACGACTGCATAATATTACTCCCTAAGCATTTAATGTCCACAGGGAAGTTCAATAGTATGCTCCAGGCTAAGCAAGCTAAACTCATAGAGGTTATGCTCGGCCTGGGTGATCATTCCTTATGACCCTTACATACTCAGTACTTCCAGGACCGAGGTATGCAAGAAACCAACTAGAGAGCTTGAGCGCATTGCGGTCAAGAATTCTCTGTCAGGATTGTTCCCATAACATATACATGTACTCTCATCTAAACAGAGAGGACCCTAGCCTGTAAGGCTGGTACATCCAGGCTATAAAACCTAGCAAATGTGGACGGCGAGGCCCAGCCGGCCGCCGCACAAATCTCTGTAATGGACACACCGCTAGACCAGGCCCATGACGAGGTGATGCCTCTAGTAGAATGGGCTCGTACTCCAATGGGGCATTGTAGGCCCAAGGAAGAGTACGCCTGCGTAACAGCATCCACTATCCACTTAGAGAGCCTCTGCTTCGTGACCGGATGCCCTTTGGCGCGGTTACCGAAGCTGACGAAGAGCTGTTCTGTACGCCTAAATGAGGCAGAACGCTCGAAGTAGATCCTCAAAGCTCTGACAGGGCATAACAAGGACAACTCCCGGTCCTCCTCAGAAGGAGGAAACGCGGAGAGTGTGATGACCTGAGCTCTGAATGGAGTTCAAAGTACCTTGGGTACGTAACCATGCCTTGGTTTCAGGACAACCTTGGAGTCTTTGGGCCGTTGACCTGATGGCCGCTAGGGGTGGAAAAGGCAGTTTTTAGCTTGGCGTCTGGTGATAGCAGTACCTGCCAATAACCTTTGGTGAGGTCTAGGGTGGAGATGTACCGGGCCCTTCCCAATCGATCCAGCAACTCGTCGACCCTAGGCATGGGGTAGCGGTCAAACTGGGAAACCTCGTTCAGGCGGCGATAGTCGTTACAGAAATGGAGGGTGCCATCGGGTTTCGGGACCAAGACGATGGGGCTGGACCATGGGCTGCGGGATGGTTCAATCACCCCTAACTTCAACATCTGTTGGATTTCTGCCTCAATAGCCTGCCGACGAGCCTCAGGGACCCGATAAGGCTGCTGCCGGATGATGACTCCAGGAGGGGTTTGGATGTCATGCTGGATGACGTTGGTCCGCCCAGGGAGAGGGGAGAACACATCCGAGAACTGACCGATCAGGTGCTGCAGCTCCGTCTTCTGGGCGGCCGACAGATGGGGGTTGATGTCTACAACCACGGGCTCTGAGGTGGCGAGGGCGACGAGCTGGTCCCCACCCACTTTTTCAGCAAATTTATATGGTAGAGTTGTTCCGTTCTTTGGTGGCCGGGTTGTCGGAGGCGGTAGGTGACTGGCCCAACTCTTTCTAGGACCGTGTACGGGCCTTGCCAGGTGGCCAGGAACTTGCAGGCCGCTGTGGGGACGAGGCATGGGTTCGTCTTGCATGGAGGGGACCGCCGGCCTACTCATGTGTCGCGGGGTGCCCTCAGGCGCGCGTCGCTCCTGGCTCACCCTCCGGGGAAATGGCGGTGCTCTCTCCCCCCCATCTCGCTGTTGGGTCGTATCCGCCAGCTCCACGGCTTCCACCAACTCTGATGTTGAGGTCGGGTTCCTCATGCCTTCTGCTCGGCGGTGTGAGCGAGGGAGGGCCCGGAGGAACCGGTCGACAACGATGCGCTCCATCACCTGCGTCGCTGATGGGTCCCCCTCTAACAGCCAGTGTCGCGCCAGTCGTGTAAGTTCGGCGGCTTTGGCCCGGGCCGGTAGTCGGGCTTTATATTCCCACTCGTGGAAGTGTTGGACCGCGCATACGGCCGATAGGCCCAGTCGGGCTAAGATTTCGTGTTTTACCTCTTCATATTGGCCAGCGGTAGTTACGGGGAGACTGAAATAAGCTCGTTGAGCTTCACCGGTTAAGAGGGGAGCCAGCGCCCAGGCCCAATCAGCGGGCGGCCAGCCTTCCAAGGTCGCGGTGGTCTCAAATGTTTGGAGGTATGCTTCAACGTCGTCGTGCGGAGTCATTTTTGGAAGTAACCTCACAGCTGCCACTGATGACAGCGTGAGTATAAGAGGCAGCAGGTGCACCGCATTAATTCATCCTTTTGCTTCAGAGCCGAGCGGCGGAGAATCACTGCTGCTCTCCTATCCTGCAAGTTAGAAAGAGCTAGCAAGTGCGGACGTTACAGCGCAGAAGCAGTGGTCGCGATCTCACGGGAAGAAAAGGAGAGCGATTCCCGTGAAGACAGTCACACTAGGAGTGTGCGATGGCCAGCTCCCCTAAGTGCTTCAGCACTGAAAGAGCAAATTTCTCTAAAAGAGAAACATGGCTGATCACGTTTCTGGGTGTGGTCGGTTTCTGGCATCTCAGGACAGTCATGATCGGTGCCTCACGTGTCTGGGCATTCAGCACGCTGAGGAGGGTTTCGTGGATTGTTCATGTTCTTGTGGGGACATGACCATCTCGGAGTTGCGTAATAGTCTCCGCTATGTCAAACATGGTGTCCCTCTGCTTCTGCTGTGATCCGGCATTCGTTCCCGGGGCGGCGCTGGATCTGGTGGAGTCAGAGGTGATTTGAGGATTACGGTGAGGGCTTCACAAAGAGGAGTTCCTCACCCCTCAAGCGCTCCGCAGCCGGTGGGGTTGCTGTTGGAGCGGGCTGGGACCTCTGCAGTGCGGGGTACATTACCCGTTTCCTTCGGTGCTCCCCCTGACAACCAGATGTCAATCGCTGCATCGGAGGGTGATCTCTCTCTCTTTGGGGATGACGACTCGGCTGCGTTGCCCCCTTCGGGTGTGGTAGCGTTGTCCAAGCCAGACCCAGAGATGACGGCTATGCTTTCCCGGGCTGCTGAGAATGTCGGGCTTGTGTGGAATCCTCCACTGCTTTAGGGTATACAGACATCCCCTTGGTGAAGCGGTCTGTGGCCATGCAACTGTGTCCAACAGCTGCTACCACTCTGCGGGGTAACCCGTGTCTCCCCTCACGGGACTGTAAGTATTCGTCAGGTCTAACTGGCAGTGTTTAGAGCCTGTGGGGAGGCGGCTTCTGCCCTTCATGCCATGGCGTTACTGCAGGTCCACCAGGCCAAAGCCCTGAAAGACCTGCACGAGAGTGGTCACGACCTGGCAGTTCTACATGAGCTGCATGCTGCGACGGACCTCGCGCTTTAAGCAACGAAGGTGACCGCACAGTCTCTGGGTCGTGCCATGTCCACGCTAGTGGTCCAGGAGCGTCATATCTGGCTGTGTCTCGCTGTGTCACCCTTTTCGGCGATGCTGTCGAGAGCTTTGCCCAGCAGTTCTCGGCAGCCCAGAAGTAGACTGAGGTGATCAAACACATCATGCGGCGGAGGAAACCTGCTATTTCCACTCCAGCTGCAGACCCTCAGCCTGCTCGTCACCGTGGGTGCCCCCCTGCGGCTGCCCCCGCTCCCACGCAGCCGCAGCAGCCTTCCACCAGGCAGCGTTGTGAAGCCGGTCGCAGGCAGGATGCCCAGCACGTCCAGGCCCCCGCCAAACCTGGCGGCAAGCGCAAGTGCAAGAGGCCCTGAGACGGGCGACCCAGAGATGCAGGAGACTGCTCGTCGGGAGATGGTGACCGCACCACTCCCTCCCCCGGAGTAGGGCCGGGTGGAGAATCTTTTGTTTAATTTAGTTTTTGTTCTGCCACTGGCCCAGCAGGCAGCGGGTGGTTGCCCAAGAGCACCCCTCCTGCCCATTCGTGGAACCAGGTAAGAGCGGTAGCTCTCGAGACCCCGCTTCAAGTCGTCACACGCCGGGCTGTCACAAGCCTCAAGCCGGGTTCCTGTGTTTCCTTCCTCACGAGGAGGAATCAGGTGAGTGTTACACTGCACACCCAGACCCCGCCCCCTGCCGTCACAGGCCAGGCCTTCACAGGCTCCAGGCCGGGTCCCTGTGTTCCACCTCGCTGCCCCATCGGTGGCTCCTGCAGACCATCAGACTCGGCTATACGATTCAGTTTGCCCGGTGTCCGGAAATTGAAGTCCTGCTGGTGAAGGACGCGATAGAGCCAGTCTCTACATCCGGTATGAGGTTGGGGTTTTACAGCCCTTACTTCATTGTGCCCAAGAAAAGCGATGGGTTACGACCGATCTTGGATCTGCGAGTTTTGAACCGTGCACTTCACAAGATGCCGTTCAACATGTTGATGCAGAAATGCATTTTTGGGTGCGTCTGTCCGTCTTCTAGATTGGTTTGCAGTGATCGACCTGAAGGACGCGTACTTTCATGTCTCGATTCTCCCGCGACACAAGCCATTACTGCGATTCACGTTTGAGGGTCGGGCATATCGGTACAAGGTCCTGCCCTTCGGGCTGTCCCTTTCGCCTTGCGTCTTCACCAAAGTCGGCCCTTGTTCCCCTGAGAGAACGGGGTGTACGCATCCTCAACTACCTCGACGACTGGCTCATACCTGCACAGTCTCGAGAGCAGTTGTGCGCACACAGGGACCTGGTGCTCAGGCACCTCAGCCAGTTGGGTCTTCGGGTCAACTGGGAAAAGAGCAAACTCGAGCCAATGCAGAGGATCTCTTTTCTCGGCATGGAGATTGATTCGGTCAACCAGACAGCACACCTCACCCAGGAACATGCTCAGTCGGTGCTGAACTGCCTCAAGACTTTATCAGGCAGGACGGCAGTCCCACTGAAACTCTTTCAGAGGCTCCTGGGGCATATGGCTGCAGCTGCAGCGATAGTTCCGTTCGGTCTGCTCAATATGAGACCACTTCAGCACTGGCTCCATGGCCAAGTCCCGAGGTGGGCCTGGAGACGCGGTACCCACTGGGTTCAGATTACACATCCAGACTTGTGGAAACTCCATGTGTGGTCCCTGGACGGGACGCGGAGGTTCTAGATGACCTGCCCCAGGAGGTGGCTCTCACTATCGCTTCAGCACGAGCACCGTCCACAAGACGGGCCTATGCGCTGAAGTGGAACCTGTTCGTCGAATGATGTTCCTCTTACCGTGAGGACCCCCTGAGATGTTCAATCAGAGCCGTGCTTTCCTTTTTTTCAACAAGGCTGTCCCCCTCCACCCTTAAGGTTTATGTTGCTGCTATTTCCGCTCACCACAACCCCGTAGAGGGGAGGTCGGTGGGGAAGAACGATCTGGTCTTCAGGTTTCTTAGGGGGGCCAGGAGGTTAAATCCTCCTAGGCCTCCCTCCCTACCCTCTTGGGATTTGGCCTTGTGCTAAGAGCCCTACAAACTGCCCCCTTTGAGCCTTTGCAGTCAGTCAGTCGAGTTGAAGTTTCTCTCTATGAAAACCCTACTCCTGACTGCGTTGGCCTCGATCAAGAGGGTGGGGGAACTGCAGCCATTTTCGGTCGACAAGTCGTGCCTTGAGTTTGGGCCGGCTGACTCCAGTGCAACACTGAAGCCCCGACCCGGCTATGTGCCCAAGGTTCCTACCACTCCCTTCAGGGACCAGGTGGTGAATCTGCAAGCGCTGCCTCTGTAGGAGGCAGACCCAGCCCTAGCTTTGCTCTGTCCTGTACGCGCACTGCGACAGTACGTGGGTAGAACTCAGAGCTTCAGGACTTCAGAACAGCTCTTTTTCTGTTCCAGAGGACAGCAGAAGGGGAAGGCTGTCTCCAAGCAGAGGATGGCCCACTGGATAGTGGATGCCATCACCTTGGCCTACGAAGCACAAGGTGTGCCCTGCCTGCTCAGGTTGCGTGCTCACTCCACTAGGGGTATCGCATCGTCCTGGGCGCTGGCTCGTGGTGCCTCACAAGCAGACATCTGTACAGCTGCAGGTTGGGCGACTCCCAACACGCTCACTAGGTTTTATAGCCTATGTGTCGAACCAATTTTCTCCTGTGTTCTCACCTCAAACGGGTAGTGGCACTGAGAGGCCCAGCTTGCGGCGTTCTTACACCTAATTCTCCAGAGAGTTCCTTAACCAGGCAAACCCTGTCAAGTCCTCCAGCACTCCAGCATCCGGACGTGGTGGAACATCCGGTGCCAGGCCTTTCAGCCAATGAATTCATGAAATCTGGTGTAAGGTTGGTACCCATATGAGTGACCCTGTTGGGATCCCATGTGTGTATTCCATGGTATACTTATTAAAGCCATGTTATCCCTGGCAGACCACTTTCTGCCGTCTCTAAATGATGCAGCCTAAGCCATCTCAGAGACTTCCATGTGCAATAGGGCCTTATGGGGTTACTTCACATGTCTAAATGTCACTTAACCCCTCTGGGAGGAGGTGACTCTGCAGTGTGCCTCTTCCAAGCGGAAGGGCACGCTTCCCAGTGTTATCCTAGTCCTACTGTTTGGGTTGCTCAAGGAACAACAGTAGTTGACCTTCTCTGTGTAGAGCCCGGTCCTATAGTGTGCCTTAGGAAGGGTCAGGAGGCCTACACAGGGCACTGGAAGAGGCAGCTCCTGTGGCTCTTTGGTAGGGATCCCAATTTTGTCGGTCATCTGACGTGACTCGGAATGACCGGCTGAAAGGGAATGTCTCGGTTACGTATGTAACCCTCGCTCCCTGAAGGAGGGAACGGAGTCGCGTCCCATCGCCACAGTCGCTGTACCACCATTGAGCTTCTGGGTCACGTTCCTTCAGAAGCCATTGTAATATGATTCAAGAAACATTTATTCTTATTATCATCGATGTTTAAAACAGTTTTATGCTTAATATTTTTGTGGAAACCATGACAATTTTTTATTTATTTATTTTTTTCTTCAGGATTCTTTGATGAATAAAATGTTCAAAAGAACAGCATATATTTGAAATTATATATTTTGTACCATTATAAATGGCTTTTTCTTATATTTGATCAATTTAATTCATCCTTACTGATTAAAAGTATTTTTTTTAATCCAAACTCTTTAAACTGTATATATTCTATTAATAATTAATATAAATTCTAATTAATTAATTCTAATAAATTCTAGAATTATTTCACATTCACATGCAGTCCTGTCCAAAAGTAAATCAACACCCCTGGCATATTGCATCATGTCCTAACTTCTGATGTTTCTGGGTGTCACAAAGCATTCTGGGGCCCGTTACGGGGGCTTTTAAACTGATGGGTGGCTCCTCTTTGATCCAGCTGCTCTCTTTCTGATTGGATGCCAGATGGCAGGAGAAACACTCCACTGACGCGCCCCTCGGGTTTAAGAGTACATTGGAGAAACAAATGGCATAATCCTGTTACACACAGGGCGAGGGCAGGGGTCACAGATCGGGGCTTGTTCATTTAGCTGATGACAGTTAAGGCTACCAGAAAGAAAGCTGTGCAAATGTATGCAAATTCCCTTAGTGCTATTAAGTGGCGATGCAGAGCCTGTATGCTGTATATAAATGTATAAAGACACAAAAGATATACACCCACTCAGACCTTGCCTCCTTGTTAATATCAATGCACAAACGATTTTAAAAACGCACTGAAAAGATGTGTTCTGGATGAATTCAAAATAATGGATCACAGCAAAAAAATCTGAACCATTCTTTTGAAGATCAAAAAGAATTTTGGCTCTCAGTAAACGGCAAGATTGTCTATAAAGAGCTAAAAAGCACTTGCTGTTCGTTTTTCATGTTTCTTTCTGTGAAGTAGCTCTGAATAGGTGTCATTTGTGTGATCCCACCACTTGAACCAAGAACAAACCATTGTCAGTTATGAGTCACGCATGAATGCATTTGAACACACACACACACACACACACACACACACACACACATACAAACTCTTAGGCTGTGACGCTCCATCAGAATCTAAGCGCAGTCCTTCATTCCAGATGTGTGGGCTTCAGTGGCGCCTCTGTTCTCTTACAGTCCTACACAGATCGATGAAAAAGTTCAAAATGCTTTTTTCCTCGCTTTTTCTCTCCTGTCCTCCTCCACAGTACTGAAAGCTTTTCACATGGTCAGCAAAAAAGAACCACCCAAGATTGATGTTGTGTCAGCTTGTTGTAGTTGTGTGGTCAATAAGTAGAAAAACAACTCACGATGCAAGATGAGGCATATTTAGAAAAACAAATCTACAAACATAGACACATTTTCTGTGCTGACCACTGTGGTAAGGTATGATTGATTGTCCTGGACCTCTACAAACAGTATCAAGCATCTTTAGGTCTTTCAGTTTGATGACGTTTTTACAGACACCTACTAAAGGGGAACAAAACTTTTACGTTTATCACATGCGGCATTGGGCAAAGGTAAGCCCCATCATCTGTACATTTTTTAAAGGTTTCACATGTGTTTATACTGGATTTGATCCTATAACCTATTGGTTACCAGTTTAGATCTTTGCCCAGTCTTGCAGGCTTTTCGGTTTGATGAACCAAAGGGAAAGAAACATGTCTGCTTCTGCTCCATCATGCAAAGAATCTTCTGGTTGCCATTCTTACAATAAAGGTGAACAGGATTCACATTCCATTTCATCCAGTTTCTCAGTCTGTTTCTCTTTAATATGGTCATCATTTTAATCATCTTAACATTTTAATCAGTAAGATTTTATTGATTAAAAAACAATCTTTTAAATCAAGCACAATCAACTCCTCTAAATATTTAATCCTAAGGTAACACATTTGCTGTGCTGACCACTGCGGTGAAAGATGATTATATAGTTTTTCCAAATAAATTTTCACACAAGGAATATTAAAATGTTTTATGATGTATCTGAACCCTTTCCAACAATAACTGTATGATTTTGAGATGCAGCTCTCTGATGCTCCAGAAGGAAAAACGATGCATTAAGAGCGGGGGGTGAAAAATTTTGAACAGAATGAAGATGTGTACATTTTTCTTATTTTGCCTAAATATCATATATATAAATAAAATTATTATTATTATTATTATTGCCCTTCAGAAGCTACAGAAGATACTTACACGTTTCCCAGTAGGCAAAATAATTTAAATTTACCCTGATCTCCAAATGCAAAAAGTTTTCAGTCCCTGTCTCTTAATGCATCATTTTTCCTTCTGAAGCATCAGTGAGCATTTGAACCTTCTGTAATAGTTGCATGAGTATTTCAATTTTCCTCGGTGTGAAAAGATGGATCTCAAAATCATACAGTCACTGTTGGAAAGGCTTCAAATACACAAAAATGCTGGAAAACCAAAGAATTTGTGGGACAGAAGACAGTTGTTCAAGAGTCCCTTGTATGTCCAGAACAGTTAAACTATCACTAAACACTAAAAAAAAAAAAAAAAAAAAAAAAAAAAACAGCTGTGTATCATTCAGGTAACAACACAGTATTAAGAATCAAGTGTGTATAAACTTTTGAACAGGGTCATTTTTATAAATTCAACTATTATTTCCTCTTATTGAAATATCTTATTCAGCTGAGTACTAAATAAACAATAACATGCATTTTTTTATGATCCCTCTTGTTTTGGTAAAATAATTAACCTTTTTCTGTGGTATCTCACAGCAATAACACTGATGCTGTAAATAGATATTAACTTGTATTTAACATGAAATAATCTATAAACTGTTTAAAACCTCAGAATATAATATTTTTCTTGCCTTTTAAATAAAGTCATCAGATTAACAAATTAATACTGAAAAACATGCATAAACATACATAAAACATACAGCAAGCTACCTGGTCTCATGGCATAAACGTACCTGAGTGCACTTTTTAGCAAGACGCTAAATATTTACCAATAAGTACATATCACTGCAGTTTCCAAAAGAAATGAACACTAGAGGCAGTAAAACTCTGATGCCTTTTATTCCTTTTCACACAAATTTACAGAGTTTCGATTAATATAGCGTAATTTTCGCACAATTACTTGAAGAATATCATGTTGTGACTTATGCTGGGAGATTTGAAAACTGATGCTTTTGAATTTTAGCATCACACATATCCAGCTTTATCTATGGGTTTTCATTGATGGGTTTGTTCGGTAGCTCACGGAGTACAGAGACATACTTGAAAGCTGAGGAGCTCCGGTTTGAATCCCATGTAACTACAGTTCGACAAAACAGTTCAAATCTGCATATAAGAAAGTTAAAATAGCATGGTTGCATCAACAACTGCGTTTTTATATCAGTTTTGCATTTGTCAACACTATCGGATAGGTTTAGGTTTGGGTTTAGTGTAGGGCATATTTCCAACACGATAGAGCATTCATTTTTAGCGGCGGTCCCCAGATATTTGAATTCGCAATACGTACCTGAAGCAGCGTAATAAAAACACAGCAATACATACCTATATCAACGTAATAAAAATGTGCCAGGGTTTACGTATTGAACCCGTGTTTTAGCGCCACTCAGTGGACATTTCTCTTTGAAACTGCGGCGAAACGTGCAGCAAGGTACGTAAAAACGGTCTTGCTAAAAAGTGCACCCAGGTATGTTTATGTCATGAGACCAGGTTGGAAAAAACCTTCTGTCTTCATGGTTGCTCAGGTTAATTAAATATCTTAACCTAATCAAAAATAATTAAAATAACTCACTGTTCTTTCCGTATTAGACACATTACTGCAATTAATTTAAGTAGGATTAGAGCACTTTTACTTTTCTGATTTGCACGTTTGTTTAATCTTTATCAGTATCAACATTTGATTGATGAGGTCTGTCATCTCACTAAACATCAATTTCTGGAGGACTAGAGAGAAATTGATGTTTAGTGAAATTGATGTTTGTTTAATATTCTAGAAGAAAACTCCTTCAATCCTGTGAACACATATGTACAGTACAGTATGTTTGCTGCCCTTCTCCCTTACATACAAACATCTACTCTCTCATCCATCCAAACATACAGAGGACAGACACACTCAATTAGATCAAGTCTGGCTGATCCGGGCCTGAAAGTATCTGTTCACATTTGAGCAGGGAATGAACTTTGGACAATAGCCCTTCTTCCACATCTGCTGATTATCTTAAAAGGATGAAGGATGGGGTTATGAGGTCAGTAAAAAAAGGTATTATCTCCTAAAAGACGTTTGAAACTATCTCATTAAAACCTCCTTGTCACTCTTTGATCTTATGTTGGATTAGCAGAAACCACAGGATTAGCCCTCAGGATTAGCTCTCGGTTTTCAGGGTGGTTAATTGTACATGATGGTATCAAGTACACACTGACAACGCATACTACTGTGCTATATTTCTAGATTTATAATCATATGCATTGTTTTATTAAAGTTCATGATTATTAAGATTGGTAATCGGATCAGATTTGGAATTGTGCCTTGAAAGTACAGGAGGATGAACTAAGTAATTCAGTTACAGATGAGCCTTCCATGAGATATAAACGCATGTGTCTGCAATTAAGACAACCATATCTGCCTGTTGTTTGGATCCATCTAAAAGTTCAAATTAACATGTAACTGGTCTAGGTCACTATTTCGTAATTGGAAAATACTAATGTTTACAGTAGTATTTGTGAATTGTTTCTTGTCAATTTCTCAAGTCACACACACATAATATTTATATTCTGTTATTCTAGCCTGATCTCATTAATATTCATAGGATGGATACATAAAGTATAAATGATGCAATGTTATACTGAAACATGGACATCTAAAATGTAAAAGTATTTACTGTATGCATAACTTTAGAAATGTAAGTTTATATTATAAATATATTTGTATAATTACAACAACTTCAGTTAGAATATACAATGGAACCTTTTCATATACACTGTACAAAATGAATCATGAGTCATTTTCATTTAAAAAAGTAATGCGATAATTAAAAATAGTGTGTATATTTTATTAAAGAAATTGTGGTTCAGTGTTGTACAGAAAATGTTGAGGAATTTTTACTAATAAAACCAAGAGATGTGTTTTCCTATTTTTTTTTTTTTTTTTAAGGAAACATGAGCAATTTTAAGGCTTGAATTGAGGAACTGATTAAACTAAAAAAAAAAAAAAAATAAGGAAAGAATTATTTATTTTAAGAGAATTAGCTCAATTTTGCAGTTTTATTTTAGAGGTGATTATTAGTCCCCAGCATGATTTGGCTGGATATAGAGAGTAGATTTTGAAATTAAATGCTAATTTATGTGTGTTTGAGTGAAGGGAAGCATCTATTAAGAAGAAATGTAGTGCAGATACATTGTTGTATGTTTGGAAAAACCTACAATATCAGCATGGATTCATAAATCTAAAACACAAACCTTTTCACATATGAAGAAATTTAGAGACATACAACACAACCTTTTCACCTATTTCAACTACGTAAAATACATACGTCTCTCTGCCTACAGATCACCATGGAAAGTAGGTGCTAAAGACAATAAACAGGTGGATCAACCCTCTATCCTAGATCAGCCCTGATTATATCCCAAAGCCATGTTGTTTGACCCTGACCTGAGCCAGACCAGCCTGGTGCTCAGCAGGGTTAAGTTGCTCCACTTTGCTAATACGCTTAAAACGATTAAGGTTTGAACATAGGAGAAAGAGCCTGGTCCTGGATCAGAGTGAAAGCTGTTTACAACTCTCGATACTGTTGTATGCTGAACAGGTAAGCTGTGAAGGCTAAAATGAATTCTGCTTCATTGGTTTAAGGATGACATGAGGCTAATCTTGAATAAGGAGGTGCACATAGACTGACTAATCCATTGACAGAAAAACCGAAGTATAGACCTGCCCTGTTAGGTTGAGGAATTACATTTAAATTTATTCATTTAGCAGATGCTTTTATCCAAAGCAACTTACAATTGGGGAATAGAACAAGCGATTCATCTAAAAGAGGCAAATAGACAAAGGAAGTGCTTGTAATACCAATTTTCAAGCATTGTTCAAATAAGTACAAGCTAGACAGGGAAAGGTTAAAGAAAAGAGATTTTTTTTTCTTTTAAGGATGGAGTCAGATAGTGACGAAAGAGATGAGTTTTCAGCTATCGTACTAGCCAGTACTAGCCAGATGTAATACAAAAAAAAAAAAAAAAAAAAACTTTTTTTTTTTAAGGCTCGTTTAAAATAAATAAATAAACTATTTTTTCCTAGGGCTGTCAGTCGATTAATTTTTTATAAAATTAATTACATGATGTGCCGTTTCACCATTTGTATCACACCGCTTGCTGAAGTCGCTATATTTCTCACAGCGAGTGTCATGGCGAAAGCACAAATCCACTATAATTAAAAAAATAATACTGTTTTGTGTCACAGAATGTAGTTTTAAGAATGTACTTGTTTGGACTTATTAAATTTGCTTCAATGTTTTCTAAGATGAGAGCTCCAGGACGTCAGCAGCTGTTCAGCACTCATAAACCCACCGAGAGTGCTTCACTGCGGCCAGATCTTCTGGAATTTACTGCTGGCTCTGATGTCTCTATAGTGGATAAACATGATATATATTTTGTTTTGGGTAAATCTAACACTCTTTGGTTTCACTCTCAGTCTTTGGTTTCAATATATTATTTGCTCCAGAGCAAATAGTTTTGGCAAAATCTCATCATGTTTATGTAACTTCAATGCTGTATATCAGAGTACTGCCTTTGTACTTTTGACTGAATTTCCAAGCAATTTTTATGATGGCTGTTGTTGTTTTTGTTGTTTATTATATATTATTATGTAATAAATACATTTACATGAGATAGTGGCTGATTAGAAGAATAAAAAATTGCTAGTTGCAAAATGTCCCCAGAATGTCTCATTGGGGCCTTGTTCTACTAAAAGAAGAAGTTTCCCTTCTTTTATTTTGAAGTTAAACTCTAGCTTCAGTGAAAACAGACTTACAAAAACACATCTCACTACAAATGTAGTGAAATGCTGTAATCATCTGTTGCAAAAAAATAAAGCATAACTGGTGGCTGTTGCGTTCACGAGCTGATCGCCTGAACGAAGTGCGCACTTTGCTTTGAAACATGCAGCATAAACAGACTAGATGAAGGGATTAAGCCATATTGTGTTTTTGGTTTTCGTTATTTTGACAGATACTGTGCCAATGCATAACGGCCCAAAACACAACTTTAAGAAGTTTTCAATATATTTTCAAGACTACACATTTTGCCCAGAAGACCTATCGTTTCATATCGTCGTGTAATCATGATAATGTCAAGACAGTTTTGCTATCGCGATATCACAATATTGGTAATATCATTACATCCCATTTTGTACCTGTTTTCATCTAGTTCCAAACAAAATAGAAATTTACGTATTTAACTGGTCCTTCAAATAATTCTCTCTAATCCTCTCTAAGAAGTCAAAGATACACCATCAGTTACAGGTTGACAAGGGATTGTTTAACAGAAGAAAAATAAATACTCATTAAAACCAACACAATATTCTGGGCGAGATAATCTTTTGTGATGAATTTAAAGTAAACAATGTTAATCCAACAAGGAGAATTACCGTCAACTACCATCAGTTACGCATTTTCTGTTGTCATTTTTTATGTTTGTACAGTTGTGAGGCATTCTAGTTAATTACGAAGACATGAAACCGCATGACATCTTTCTCTTAAATTACATATGGATATTATTTGTTTAGCATATCTGGGATGTTCCAACTGACACTTTTTACAAATTACAATCAAAGTCTACTGAATATTCTAAGGTGGCTTGTGCCAGTCAGTTTGAATAGACATGATGCTAAAGAAATAATTGGTTTTAGAAACCAGGAGACCAGCAACAAGTGGCCACATGATCTCTACACCACACTGACCTATTTGGCCCATGTCTAGTCTTCCAAATAAAGTACCTTTCCTCACCCAAAACATATTTTGGTGTGCCTGAGAAAGACTGGAAGAATTGACAAATGCCTTTTTTTCATTTTACTTTGAGGAATAATGGTGTGTTTTTTTATGATTCATAGTACACAATGTGCTGGCTAGCTGAGATTTTGCAAGATATGATCATCATGACACAACAGTAAGGTTGGGGATTTCTTTCATTTTCAACACAAAGGGCTTGTAGAAGACCTGGCAAAAGGGACAAAAAAGAAGAAATGACAAAATGGGACAGGTTGAATTGGCCAATCAAACGATGTCATTGGTCTTGGTGTGAAGCTATATATCGCTAAATGACACCAATTTAAACTCTCAGAAAAATCCCCTCAATGGCTATGAGGTCGTCTGCAAAGCAATATCATAGATATGCAGAGAAATTGAGGACAAAAGAGACAGCTGATGAAATGATGTTGAATTAAATCACTCGTTTTGAATAAGTGGAGACATATTGAAATGTCGATGGACACTAGCATGCCTGGCACACATTTATTCAAAATAAAGAACTGTCACACACATTTTCAGATTTAAAAAAAAGCACTGACCCAATTATACTTTTTTTTTTTTTTGTCATAACTGTGTATAAAAGCACAAACACTTAAAAAGGGACACTTACCCTATATATACTACCAGTTAAAAATTCTAAAAAAGCTAAAAATTCAGCTTTGAAATCACAGGAATAAATTACATTTTAAAATGTTTTCAAATAGAAAAGAGCTGTTTTAAATAGTAAAAACATTTCACAATATTACTGATTTTTCTGTATTTTGTATCAAATAAATGCAGGATTGGTGAGCAGAAGAGAATTTAAAAAATTAAAAATAAAAAAAACTTAAAAATATTACTTTTCAAAAACGCTTGACTGTTAGTGTATTACCTTCAAATCTTACAATATAACTTTTTTAAAATTATGCTAATGGAATTATGGCACAAAAAATGCTTTAAATATGAATACAAATATATTATTGAAATATATAGTAAAAATGTAAAGTTTAAATTATTGGTACCAGTTTGTACCTTTTCACTGAAAGTTCCATGTGATATTCTAAAATCTGATTTGTGTTAAATGTGTTAAATGAACTGTTTGATGATGTATGGAGCTGCTGGTAAGGGCTGCCACATATTTCCATGACAATCTGTCAGTGGCAGGTTGATTTTTTTCCACAGTGCAGCTGACTCACTCATACCATATTGTTACTCTCCACATGTAATGCAGGTTTGTATAATGTGATTAATGACAGCAATAGAAGTTGATTGCTGTCTGGACATTATGTTATATTAGAGCTCCATTAGCTCATAAACAGAATTGATGGACTCGGGTCTTATGTCTCTAGTGGGAACTAAATGACAGGTAGAGGATTATGAGATTTACATGTTTGGAAGACTTGTTTTACACATGTCCACCAGACACAACGCAACAAAATTCTAGTCAAAGCAATTCTGAATCTGTCCACACTGACCACATTGAATCTGAACTGAGCGTGGACGAGTTCCGTGTGCTCATTTGCTTACTTTCTCACAAAGTGCTACGCGGCTGAAGAGCATAACGTTAAGGACACATACCTTGTATTATCTTTACTTCACTTAAGCTTCCAAACTCCACGCTTGGTATAATTTTCCTTCTCAAACGTTGTCATCTATATCTTATGGTTTCCAAGTTCTCCAATCAGTATCTTTTCGTCAATGATTGACCTTTAGAATTTTGCCAAATCAAATTTAAAAGTGGGCGGGGCTATATAGCGCAACGCACGGACAAATTACAGTGTTGCTTGTAGCCGATTGGCAAAAAATAAATAAAGTCGCTTAACATCATTTTCAAAAAGAGTTCAATTATGACTTTTTTAGCCGATTGAATAATGTTATTATGTTATCGAGCTGATTGAATTAGCATAATGTGGGCGGTGCATCCGTAAATTGTATGCAACGCATGTTTTTTTTTTTATGCTAAATTATAATAAGTACTTTATAAGTTATTGTATAAGTTATTTTATTATATACCATTTTCATTTATCTCATACAAACCAAAAATTATTCAGACACCAGATCTATATCATATATTATATCTATATAATGTTTGAATATTTTTTTATTTTTTTTATTTATTTATTTTTTTTTTACTAGGGGATGCCGGACAGGTTCATAAATGTAAGTGAGGATAGCAAAATAAAGTAAACTATGACATATTATACACAAAAATTCTTCATACAGTGGACTACCAGTAATATTTGGGATCAAAAAATATTCAGACACTTTGACCTGACCATGTTTTGCTTAAGTGTTTTTTTTTTTATTATTTAATTGCTAATGTGACCATTTTACACCACATACTGAACATAATTAAGTATTGCTTGGTAATTGGTTGACCTAAATTGATATTATCTAATTGTGTACTTAAATTTAACAGCAGAATTATTTTTAGTTGATTGTAATCCATTACATACCTAGTTATCTGACATTATCAAGATGAATTTGTTCTGACACAGTTTAACTCTGAGTTCCTGTCAATATTTTATTACCATTTTCTAAACTATAGCAAATAATGATTTGATGTAATGTGAGAAATGTTGAAGGTGTCTAAATAAATGTTGGTTTTGAGTGAATGTTTTTATACAGATGTCTTATTGAGTGACTATTTTTGACAAAGTGCACTATGGGCACATAGTAAATTGTAGCTGTGCAACTTTCATTGTGACAGTGTGTGTGTGTGTGTGTGTGTGCGTGCGTGCGTGCGTGCGTGTGTGTGTGTGTGTGTGTGTGTGTGTGTGTGTGCACGCGTGTGTGTGTGTGCGCATGTGCGTGATTTTGTGACATATGTGGACACAAAATGTGTATAATGACAAGGGTATGACATGGGTATTACAAAGAGAAGGTGACTTATGAGGAAATTACCCCATGTCCCCATTTTTCAAAAAGGTTATAAATCATGCAGAGTGAGTTTTTTTTTTTTTTTTTGAGAACGTAAAAATGCAGAAAGTTTCCTGTAAGGGGTAGGTTTAGGTGTAGGGCGATAGAAAATACAGTTTGTACAGTATAAAAATCATTACGCCTGTGGAATGTCCCCAGAATTCACAAAAACAAACGTGTGTGTGTGTGTGTGTGTGTGTGTGTGTGTGTGTGTGTGTGTGTGTGTGTGTGTGTGTGTCTGTGTGTGTGTGTGTGTGTGTGTGTGTGTGTGTGTGTGTGTGTGTGTGTGTGTGTGTGTGTGTGTGTGTGTGTGTGTGTGTGTGTCTGTGTGTGTGTGTGTGTGAAGAGAGAGAGAGAGAGAGAGAGAGAGAGAGGAGAGAGAGAGAGAGAGAGAGAGAGAGAGAGAGAGAGAGAGAGAGAGAGAGAGAGAGAGAGAGAGAGAGATGCACAGCTCAGTTCTTGTTGTAAACAGGTCACCAGGGAGCAGTGAACTGAATATGTTGTTCTAAATGCACAGTCCATTACAGCCCATGTGTTTTATGGGTATCTCTTCTAGTGATAGACATATTTTATGTACAAATTTTTTGAGCATTAAAATATGATTCCTTAAATAGTTGCAAAATACATGACAATGATTTAATTTAATTTAATGCAGCGATGTGTATAGCATAATAAAGGAACACACACCTTTTTTTTAAAGATGGTCGCCGTCAAAAAAAACAAAAAAACTTTGTAAATAGATTGATAGGGATGTGCTGTTTTGATATTTGTCCGTGGCAAATATTCGCTCTTCATATCTAAAATCTTTTCATCAACAATGTTGTTGTGCAGAAGTTAGAAATATGCAAAAACCATTGTTATAGAAAATACAAGATTGCAGAAATGCCATTCAAATGCATGGGTTGCCCGTCGTCTTCCCAGACGTACGTTTCTTGTCATTATGCGCAGATAAATTAATAAATTCCTGATTAAAACAGTTGAAGTTGTCTATCTTCTCTTCCATTACGAATTCATGAATATGTTACTGGAGTGATTTGAAATGAGAATGAGGCGAGAGAAAAGTGTGTGTCATTAGGCTTAAAAGATAAGATAGCATGCTGACAGGGATTCACGTTTCCCAATCAGAATGCCGCTTGTGTCGGAGGAGAGTAAATCCCCTCATTTGCCATTATAATAGGTATATTTTTGAAAATGGAGATTGGAAAGCAAAACCACACAGGCTGTTATCAGGCAGGCAGGTGTAGAATTCATAAGCGGAGGCTGTCATTACCATCTGAAATGCACATTGATGGCGATCAAAATAACTCTCTAGCTAACACAGGAAAACAACTGTATCTCTCATTTCAAACGGATGTGTCCAGCAGACATGACTAGGATTGCTTTCATTTGAAAGAAGCATGTTTTTAATGCAGGGAGAGAGCTTTTGTACTCTGGAAGACATCAGTCTGTTTTGATGCTTGGAGAATAGATCCATCTCTTTTTCTGTACACTTCATTTTGTCCCCAGCCCCTTGAAAACAACACAAGAATAAATTTGACTAAACTGAGGCTTTTATGGGTTCGATATTACCAGTCTAGATTTAATGGGTTTCAGATTCTACTACTACTACTAAAAAAAAAAAAAGGCTCACTTGAGTTCTTAGAAATGTACTCAGGAATTTTTGCATGTGGTTATTAAAGACTTCATACCATTTCCAAGAAAAAATAAATAAATCTAATAACTCTAATAATAGCATGTGGTGTAAACAAAGTAAAAACAAATATCTCTACAGGAAAAGTGTATGTCAGGGTCGGGTAAAGGGATGAGGCTAGGACTCAGTGGTGCAGGAGAATGGGCTTTTTATTAGTAATATAATAAAATAAAACAAACAAACAAACAAAGACTACCCCATAGGGGAAAACAGGCTGGCAACCAGGCTTTGCAAGGCTGGACAGGACATGACAGGATACATGCAATGACAAACTGGCATAAGACTGCAAACACAAGGAGAACAAATAGGGAGCAAACGAGGAGGGTAATGAGTGAGGACAGGTGGGGCAAATAAACCAATAATCAGGTAAAAGATGGGTGGGGTCAAGACAATCTACATGAGAGCACATGGCACACAGAAAACAGACAAAAGCCATGTGCTCACACAAAACAAAAACACAAGCACATGGCCAGCAAAACAAATCACCAGCCATGTGCTAAACAGGACACAAACACGCAGGTAATGAGAATACTCATAAGCCGCGTGTTCACACAAGACATGACAACATGAAAGCACGCAGCCAATGAAAAACACTATCCACATGCTACACAACACATGTGGACAGAAGAGCACACGGCCGAGCGAACCCGAGACTGTATGCTCACACAAGACAGAACATGGTGCACAAGTGTACAAACCCCGACACGAAACCGAAACTCAAGACATGAGTCCTGGGATCCGAAGACCACGCTCCAACACGATACAAGGCACACAGACGAGATGAAAACAGGACACTAGACCGAAGTGACAGAACCCTGAAAGTGTAGTCTGACTGCCCCTGTCGTAATTATTTTCAAGACCCTTTAAAATACATTTTTCAATGTACAAAGGATTTTTTTTATTAGTAAATTATAAGTAAATTATCAATTCATAAATATCAATGCATTTTTGCAGAATCACACCACGTGATACAGTATACCACAACCTGAAGTCTCCTTGCCTTGTTATAAAAATGTCATATTATCTCATATTTTGACCTTGACACACAGTCATGTGTCTTTTCGAGAGTTTTTATTTGGAGAAAAAGTTTTTTTGAAAACACTTTTTCAGTGAATTTTGTTATTTTTTTCTGAGAAATAATAATAAGTAATTGTCAAACAACTTTAGGTTTTGTTTATAAGTATTATTTTGATGATTTTTTTTTCTTCATTGTTGTGTCAGGACAGTTGTATCACCCTGACATTTTTACTTTATGACCCCCAAAATATCAAATTAGCCATTAGCAATATATTGTGGCAATATATACGTGTATATATTGTGGCAGTATCAAAGCTAGAATAACTTCCCTGCATTTGACTTAATAAGGTAACTTGAATAAGTTATCATTTAAAACAACTACAATTCAAGTTCAAACACACTTTCACCTTTACACTAATGCCAGCCACTACATACATACATTTATGCATGCAGACAAACACACAGAGAGAGAGAGAGAGAGAGACACACATTTACACTTTTACACCCAGGGTAGTAAAAATCATCCCACTGAGCTGAAGTCTATGCAACAATCTGGCCCATCTGGAGAAAGACAGAAAAGAATGTAGTGAGAAAAGCAGAGGGAATGGCAAACAGAACAGTTGAAATGAAGCTGACAGAAGCACATTTGTATGGAAGAACCCGGTTTCACCATCAGACTGGTCACACTGAGAAGGGAATGGAGAAAAACAGAATAGTAGTAGTCATTTGGTCAGTGAGAATAAGAGGAGAGGAGAGAGAGATGGTGAGATGGATAAGCAGACAGACTCCCAAAGCTTTAAGACAGCACAGATAAGTCTGCTATAATCTTAACTGCAGGTGTGCAGTTAAAAGGAAAGAAAGAAGCCAGGACTATTCAGAAGGATGCAACTGAGAAAAAGTGGCAATGTAATGTATACATTTATACATTTATAATAACAGTAAAGACATTTATTTAAAAAAAAAAAAAAAAAAACATTTAAAAATAGAAAATCATTTTAAATTGGATTAAGATTTCACTTTTACTTTTACTGTAATTTTGATAACAAAAAAAATGCTTTCAAAAACATAAAAAAAATCTTGGGAAATTCTGTCGTCTAAATGACATTTCAGATGTTTGCTGTGTGTATTTTGTTAAAGAGAGTAAACTGTAAAATGGTTCCTCCAGAATCCATCAAGTGACAGTCAATGGTTTCAAGTCACAGAAATACTCAAGTACACTTCCTCTGTTGGTGCACACTCTTCTCACACTTATTGCATACATGCAACATATATGTTCTTTGTGCCAATGTTGATTAAGATGGACCATTCTGAATAAAGCAGTATGTTCCTGAAGTTTGCATAACTGAAATTATATGCATTTTATGTAGAACATATCGCAGATCAAACATGTTCATGTAATCTTTCTTACTTTACTTTGTGGGGTCAGTTATGAAATTATTACAGAATAATTATAATTATTAGTAGTAGCAGTAGTAGTAAAGAATTAACTGAACTTCAAGTGACTTTTGATCCTAAATTTTGGGAATTTTGATAAATTATGATTTCTGCATGAACATGTTTGCAGTTTGTTCATCACTTGTTGCCAACTGTGAACACTAAGCAAACCAGTAGCAGTCTCTCCCACTTTTGCAATTTCAATCCTTCTTCCTCCTTTAATCCTTTAAAATGACTGTAGGTTATGATCGGTGTGTGTGTGTGTCTGATTTAGCCCACAGTCCCTATGAGAGAGTCTTGCTGTGTTCTGAACCCTGAGTTATACCCCATTGTGTCAGTGTGTCACATTTAGCAAGATGGACGACCACAACACCGTATTCATTCCCCCTCTATACATCCATCATCCCTTCTCTCTCCCGAGACCGACAGAAAGAAAAAGATATCCTTCTCTGCACTGTTTTTTGCTCTTTCCTTCTGGAAATAAAAAGAAAGACCTTTCTCTGATTTTACAACCTCAAGCAAGAGCTCCTCATCTAACTGAACAAGCCAAGACGCGACTCAGCTGGAATCCTTTGAAAATAAGACTCAGAACTCAGAAATAAGGAACTCACATGAACAATGGGGTGCAAATTCCGTGATACTGACATTTTTGAATATCTGAGTGTATCACTACAGTGCAGATTCCAGCTGAGCTGGGTCATTCCTGTTTATCTTTTGAGCTTTTGGAAGTAGGCATACCAGAATTTCAGAAATATGCTTGTCAACTCTTGTCTTCTCAACCATTATATATGTAGTTATACCTACATAAAAAAAGATTTTTTCTTTTTTTTTTTTTAAACCAAACTGATTTCTAATATAGATGTTTGTATTAGATTAGAAATGCCAGGATTACTAAAGATTAACAGAGATTTTTTATTTTGTTATTTTTTACATAAAATTAATTATTTTTCATAATCATGCCTAATATGATTTCAGTCTTTAATTGTGAGTGTAATATTTTATCTAATAGGACATACAGTAGCATGCAAAAGTTTGGGAACCCTTTGCAGAATCTGTGAAAATGTGAATAATTTTAACAAAATAAGAGAGATCATACAAAATGCATGTTATTTTTTATTTAGTACTGTCGTGAGTAAGATATTTTACATCGAAGATGTTTACATATAGTCCACAAGACAAAAAAATTACAAAAAAAGTTAAACTGAGCACTGTTCTTCAGAAAAATCCTCCAGGTCCTGCATATTCTTCAGTTTTCCAGCATCTTTTGCATATATGAACCCTGTCCAGCAGTGACTGTATGCAATCCATCTTTTCACAATGAGGACCATTGAGGGACTCAAACACAGCTATTAAAAAAGGTTCAAAAATTCACTGATGCTCCAGAAGGAAACATGATGCATTAAGAGCCGGGGGGTGAAAACATTTTGAATTTGAAGATCAAGGTGAATTAATATATCTTCTGGGAAACATGCAAGAAAAATAGTATTTCAACAAAATAAGAAAAATTTGGACATCTTCATCCTGTTCAAAAGTTTTCACCCCCCGGCTCTTAATGCATCGTGTTTCCTTCTGGAGCATCAGTGAAAGTTTGAACTTTTATAAATAATTGTGTTTGAGTCCCTCAATTGTCCTCAGTGTGAAAAGATGGATCTCAAAATCATACAGTCACTGCTGGAAAGGGTTCAACTATGCAAAAGATGCTGGAAAACTGAAGAATCTGCAGGACCTGGAGGATTTTTCTGAAGAACAGTGCTCAGTTTAACTGTTCAGAACAAACAAGGAACTCATGAACAACCATCACACACACACACACACACACACAAAAAACACAATCGTAGATCATCCAACACACACTATTAAGAAATAAGGGTTCCCAAACTTTTGAAGGTGGTTATTTTAATACTATCAGCTATGTTTTGGTCTTTTGGACTATATGTAAACAGTACTTAATAAAAAAAAAGAACATGCATTTTGTATGATCTCTCTTATTTTGTTAAAATTATTCACATTTTCACAGATTCTGCAAGGGGTTCCCAAACTCTCGCAGGCCACTTTATATCATGGATACATGAAACAGTAATATGCTGCTTTTACATTTAGGCTGTGTAGCAGCAGTCATATGTCTGTAACAGTATTATTGCTAATAAGAGTCACAGGAACGATTTGAGACCTATTACACTGCAGATGGAATTTCAAATATCACACGTTAATTATCACATTTGCAGGTGTGACAGAAATATTTGTCAGAAGGTGTCCTTCAGTCTGCTCTGAAGTGAACAGGAGCTATGTGATTTTAAAATCCTTTTTATTGCTTAAGACGTTCTTTCCTTGTCTCTTTCATCTTATTTCTCTGCCACTCTCTCTGAATAAATTCTTTCTTGCTAATGTATCTTGTGCATAATATGTTTTCCTCAAGTTTCTCTTTACTAAAGAGATAATGTTTTTTTTGTTTGTTTGTTTTTTCTTTTATTTGGGCAGTTTGTATATTTATTAAACAACTACAGTATAAGTGACAGCAAATAATTGGGGGGAAATGTTACTTCACTTAAATAAAACGAACAGCTTTTCTTCTTTTTGATGTATAAATGTCACATTAAAGCAGAAAAACCTAGTTATAAAATATGACAAAACAGATACTTATTGGACTTATTGGACAACTTATTGCAAAAATGTCAAACACAGCACATAATTTGACAATTTGTTGTTATTAAAATGATAGGATTCTGCTGTGATGCATTTATATTCACTGTCAGACTTTTTGTTAATAGACAAAATATTCAACTAGTGAGAATGTGTTGTTGTTGTTGTTGTTTTTTTCTTTGAGGCAGTTCAATTTCTAAAATTGCTCAGTCAGTAATTGTTCATTCTCCTCCGGCAATGTATCATTATGCTTCACTTGCAAGTTGCTTTTATTGTTTTTTCCAGATGTTTTCAATTGTATTGTCACAAAAAGTCACAAACAAACAAATATGTCTGTTGATTTTGAGGACAATATGGGATTTAATTTTTCACTGGAGTATTATGGAGTGATATCTTGGCAAGAATTTTAAAGTTAGAATGCCTTAATGATTCACTTCACAAGACATTAATTAGACTGGAGTCCTGTTGATTGCTTTTGAATTATTCTAATGATTTTATCAGCAGTTTTGACTCTCATTCTGACGGCACCCATTCACAGCAGAGATTTAATTTGTGATCCATTTTCTCCAAATCTGTTTTGATGAAGAAACATACTCATCTAGATCTTGGATGGTCTGGGGGTGAATACATTTTCAAAAAATTGTCATTTTTGACTATACTATTCCTTTAATTAAAGAGAGAAGTGGCATACTTGAAAAAGTAACTTTTTTGAATTTTAAATTTCAAAAGTAACGTGAATTTAGAAAAACATGCTGATCAGAATGCTTCACCAGTGTATCCAGAACACATGCAGTAACCACTTTGCCATGACTCCAACTGTTTTAATAAATAGCTACAGTATCAGTGGAAGTAAACAATTAACTAATGTGATTGAGTGCACACTAATCTTTCTTTCTTCTGATTTGTCATGTTTTCTCTCACGTCAGCTTGTTTTCGCTACATTGAATGCATTTGATCAGCAGAAGCTACACTAACATCAACATCAGCACTCAACACACAAACACACTCACACAAGGTAATTTGTTCCTCAGCGGTCGGTGTGGCAGCAGTGAACAGGTTTGAGATGTGAGTGGGAGTGTGTTTGTGTGTTCTCTCTCACCCAGCTGCCTGTTAATCTCTGATGCAGGAATTTAATGCAGTGAAGTTAACTTTGTGTATGTGTAAGAGAGAAAGAAAACGAGAGAGTGGGTGACAGATAAACACATTCAAACTTTCCAGAAACTGTATATTGGCGAGAAGTATTTCGTTAAAACTTTCTAGAAGAGATATTAAGCTTGTTTCTCGCTACTCACCTTCCTCAAACTGTCAGCAAGTAGTCTGTCCTGAAAGAAGGGTTAGAGATGCTCAGAGAGGAACGAGGAAAACTGCACGCTGTTTGAAGGATTAAACAGCTTGAGCCTGAAACCAACAACGTTCTGTCAGAAAGCTGTGAAATATAGAATACAGAAACTGATTAATGTTTAAATGTCACCAAGTTACAGCTTACGAATGTCATTTATTTGGTCTAAAATACAGTAAAAAGCATTAATATTGTAAAATTGATAGAATGTACTGTATAATATTGTAAATATTACAGAGATCTATACTTGTTAATGAAAGTTTAAGTGATACCCTCTCATTTGTACTGCTTGATCAGGCCTAACTCAGACTTCTGCTTAAATCAGGATACTCGCTGAGCCGTGACTCAGATCACAAAACTAAATCTGGACATATCAGGACACTCATGACTTATGGATCTGAGATGAGGTTATATGTACTGTAGATCTGTAAGTATGCCCTAGCTGAACAATGATTAAAACATGCAAGAGACTAAAAGATACTTGACTTCTGATGCAGCCAAGTACCCAAGGAACATCAACAGGGCAATCTAATCTGTGTTCTCTCACTGAGTTTCGTTTTTTTAGAGAAAAGACCAATAAAAATGCAAGGAGCGGTGGCAGTCTGTGTGAAACAGCAGAAAGACTTTCCTAATCTGCCCTCTTGCACTCATATAGGCCTGCCATTGGAAACTGTGATTCATTCTACTGAATTGATGCATTCAGATATTTCATGAAATTGTAAATGAAAAAACTCCCACAAGTCCCTGCATGGCATTCTAGGTCTTCTTCAGCTCTGTCTTTTTGTTTGACAAGCCCATGTGACATCTTTGGAATCACACGTGTGTCCTATTTGCTTGAAAATTCTCTTAAAATGTCTGGATTTGCTCTGTTGCACTGGGATATGCCTTTGAATTCTCAGTGCACTATTGACTTCACAAAGGGTTTTCTCCTAGCATTAGGAATGTTAGGCATTTGAATCTAATTTAAAGTTAGCTAACTGATCAGGGGCTTGGAAAATTAATGTGACAGGTACTTGGCAAAAGTCTTCCAAGGCCCTGTACCTAGTCTCAGGAGTTGTCAGGATATGATTTTTTAGACAGTAATTGCCAACTCATCCACATTTGTTCCAAAAATGAGAAGTGAGCGTGAGTTATAACCCCTGTTAAAAATTCAGACGATCCACTCATCCACAGTGTCTGACTGCTCAAATGATAAAACACACATTTAGAAAGTGTTTGGATTATGATTTGAATCCTTATGAACATTTCATGCCGCATTTAACGTGATGAATTTGGACAGTTTTGGACACAAAAAAATATCTGAATGTCATTGCATTAGATACAAAATACATAAGATACAGACACACGCACACACACACACACAAACACAGACAAAAACAATGCTGGGTTAAATACAACCCAGTGCTGGCTAAATATTGGACAGAACACATGCTGGGTTGTTTTCAACCAACAGTTGGGTTAAATGTTTAACCCAACCACTGGGTCTAGACAACCCAATCGCTGGGTGCATTCATATTTTACTCAGCACTGGGTTGTATTTAATCCAGCATTTTTTAGAGCGTGCATACTGTGTTGTTGTTTTTTTTAACAGTGCCAGAATTTGTACAATATATCAGGTTGAAACATGGCTTGACATTTTGTTATAATACAAATGACATTCACATTGAAAAAAATCATAACAAAGGTGCTCCAAATGCAATCTAGGATGGTAGGGTAGACTGAGTACAGTAGAGACACTTTCTGCTTTTTTCATCACTACACAGAAAAATTGATTTTTCACATGATATTTCTTTTGTTTGTGTACTAAAATATCATAAATTGATAATAATAAGTAGTTCATATTTTCCACAATTACCTCATAAACACGAGGTGCATTTTTGTTTCAACTGTACTCATATGGTGTACAGTTGAAACAGTACCATGGTACTGTTTAGCAATTATGGTACAGTCGAGACACCCATTCGTAATGCTCTAAAGCCAGCTGACCATTTATAGCAAATGTAATAAATTACAAAATTACAGTTTTAAATAATTACAGTTTAAAAATAAATTTATTTATTTGCTTTATTTAATTCAAATTCAGTTAAACAAAACAGGAACAAATATTTAACACTACAAAAATATATGGCAAACAGTAGAAATGTAAACATAACAGTAAAAATAACAATATACATACCTGTATATTCTATAACCCTACCTCTAAACCTACGCATCACTCGAAACCTTCTGCATTTTTACATTTTCAATCATTCTGTACAATTTATAAGCTTCTTTCATCATGGGGACCTAAAAATATTCCCATAAGGTGAATTTACTGGTATTACTATACGTGTGGAGACATTTGGTCCCCATAATGTAGATAATACCAGTACACAAACACACATAGCCTATATGCATTTTATTTTCTATGATTGAACTGTTACTGTATACAGTACATAGAAATATATAAAGGGTGTCTCAACTGTACCCACTTTACCACCTTGTATAGTTCTTAAAATGCTATGTAATCCTTTTAACATTTATGTTAGAAAATATGTCCATTAATAATACACAAGTTGAAATATCACAAATATAATTTTTTAACAGAATTTGCGTAGCATATGTGTAAATTTGACTTTTATCCTATTATCATAACACTGTACAACTAAACAGCATGTGAAGCAATAGGAGACCAATCCGGGTACAGCTGACACACTGTGTCTCAACCCCACTGACATGCTCGCACGTTTCTCTAGATTATGAAAAGACCTTGCACGGCACAATATCATAAAATATGTCTATTTTTAGAGCACAGAGTAACGTTTGCAATGATATATGTTAAGATTAACAATCATAAAAGAATAATAAGTTATTCCTTGTGGAAGGGACATGGTGAAGTGAAAATCTCACCTTGGAAAAAAAACTTTTGCCGATATCTTCAGAGTGGAAAGACGCACACATTTCAAATTTCTCACGATCAAAGAGAACACCAATACACATGTGTGGAGCAAAAATCACGGCTCGGGGTTCTTGTGTACGTGAGTTATTTAAGGTGTTTTAACTGTACACATGTCTCAAATGTACTCAGTCTACCCTAATTCTCTTCATCATGCTGTTCTGATTGAGATCTGGTCACGTTTTTTTCCTTCTTTATATCTGAGGTTAAAACGAGGGCAAAAACAGATTAAAACGTAAGGAATGTACATATTTGCTGTGCTCACAAAATTCGACCTATATACAGAATATGGAAATAAACAACAGTACATATTTAGCACTGCGATTAGCGACTATATAAACATACTCTTCCAAAATGTACGTTTAGAAGCCCATTTATATATTATGTGAAGCAGATATCTCTGCCTTCCTCTAAGATGCTCAAAACCCTGCCGGATTAACGTCTTTTTCAAGCTGCAGCTGACTCATACACTTTAAATTATGAGTGCTACAGAAAGATCTACATACCGAGAGCCGCTTGCAAATCACACAGCTGAGGAGCAACTGACAAACATAAGCTCCCAGCTTTCCACTTGGAGGGTTTAGCTTTTACTTTTGATAAGTTGGAGTGCATTTGTCCTGAAGAGATCTCTTCACATTCACTGATTCCACTCTGGGGGATCAGCATCTCTGGCACATCTGATGAAAGCAGCATCAATTCCAAAAAAGCATTATTTCTTCAAATTAAAAACGGAATGAATTAAATCAATATCAGTTTATTTCCTTCTGACCCAAAACCTGCTGCTATAGTATAAAGGGATTTTAAATTATGTTAAATGGTGGTTTTGAGAAGCAAGCTAAAATGTTCTGTAAAAGCTCTTTGATTTGGTTATGCCACATTCACTTTTGTGTGAAGTGGAGCGCTTTGTAAGATCATGCCGCGCCACATTTTGTCTCCGCACCAAAAACGAAAAAAGAGAATGAAATCGGAGCTCTTCGGAGCTCATCACATTTGCAGTGGCCTTGATATTCTCACTCATCCTGCTTCATCTCTCCCTCTCGGCCCAACATATTGTCTCCTTTCTGACCTCAGCAGGAGATGAAAAGGATGATGATGATGATCATAATGGCATCATTAACGCCTTATGCTCCCTTCAACGACCAATGTTCTGCCCAAAAATCTGATAAAAATTCACCCCACTGAGTGTCAAACACCTCTTGTATGGGTTATTTCACAACGGAAGAGGATTACAAAACCATAACCTTTAAGAGCCCAACAGAGCCTATTTGGATGATAGATCAGAGTTATTATTATAGTCTGGCGATGATGATAACCTGGAAACTAATCCCTGGAGGGGCAATAAACAAACCGTGTTGACAGTCATGTCTGATAGCTGCTGTTTTGAACCCAGTTTTGTGGCTTCTTGTGAAATGACAGATTTTATGTCAGGATGGAATATGCTGGTCCAAGGTCAGGTAAAACAAGAGGGTGTCACCAGTATTTTCAGATGCCAACAATTTGCTTCATTAAGAGAAAACAACTATCTGAACTCATCTTGCCCAGTTAAATCTATTTTTTAATTGCAATGTGGAACAGACATTAGAGAAATCATAATTGTAGCCTCAGGCATTCAGAACGTGATTTCTGTGTACATTTCATCAATGCACACGGGGTCTTAAAGCTGTTTTTAGATCTTGCAGAAAGCAGTGAACGTCTGAAATAATCAAAACACAGCACACATGAAGAAAAACACATCAGCCGACATATTGTAAATTATTAACAATTTGGATGTAACAAAAAAACAAAATTAAAGATGCACTCAGTCATTTTTTCCTCTCTAAAAGGAGCAAAAATAGTATGTTTTAAATTTAAAATGAGATAAAACACCAGTAAGAGGGGTTGGAGTGGGTTGCCACTGATGCACCACCATATCATCAAATCACATGACCAGCTGGCAGTCATGTCCTATAATTTGACCAAGGAACTAGTACTAGTAGAAACACATCAGCCGACATATTGTAAATTATTAACAATTTGGATGTAACAAAAAACAAAATTAAAGATGCACTCAGTCATTTTTTCCTCTCTAAAAGGAGCAAAAATAGTACGTTTTAAATTTAAAATGAGATAAAACACCAGTAAGAGGGGTTGGAGTGGGTTGCCTAATGTGCACCACCATATCATCAAATTATATGACCAGCTGGCAGTCATGTCCTATAATTTGACCAAGGAACTAGTATTACAAATAATAACAATATGATTTTTCAGTTCTTCTGGTGCTTTATAAAGTAAATCTAAACAAAACAAAAACAAAAAAAGGAACTAAAAGCTTAGTGAGAGCAGAAATAAACATACAATAACTAAAGCACAAACTACACGTTACTCTTAAACAGGCAAATGAGCGGAAAATGATTATTTCATGTCACTATTATATAACCTGGACTTAAGTAAAACATCTCCAAATACATTTTTGATATGTATTTGACATTAACACCTTATTACTGTAATTCCTGTTAAATTTTTGTGTGCTACAGAATTGTGTGTTGTGTTTGCAAAAAGTGTTTTATGAAATTGAAAACTTGAATTGGTTTTGCAGATTTCGTGTGTGGTTCTGCTGTTTGAGTGTCATGTTTCAGAAATTGTGACAAGTAAAGATTTTGTGTGTAAGCAGTTGAAAAAAAAAAAATCTTTTTTTTTAAATATACAAAAAAATGCTGCTTGTATTACATGTCCATGTGCCCTAAAACTGAGGCATTGAAATTTCTTTATTTTTACAATGCATTGCTGGACTGTCTCATCTTCAACCTTAGAACTATTCAACTCTTCTGCTTGAGATCCACTGTCCTGCAGAGTTTAGGACCAAATTGCCTATTTTAGAGGTTAAACATCAAACTAGATACTCAAAAAACTGATAAATGCAAATTAGCATATTAACTTTGGCAGTCAAACATAACTAAACTAAATTAAACTGAACTGAAAATAAAAGGGTTGAAGGTTTATAATAGATCATGTAGCCATCTAAAAATAATGTTACCTTCTATTTTATTTTTTTTAGTAATGAAAATGTATTTCAGTTAAGTTGTAGTTTTTAATTTTAATTTCAATTAACTAAATTAATTCAATTATTTGCATAAATTGACTGAAATTATTTCAAAAAACAAACAACAAAACAAAAAAAAAACTTGAATTTCGTTTTTGTATACTGCAGTTTTAGTTTGCTCAAACAACTCCCCCATTTGTTGAGCCAGAAGAGGATATGTTGGAATACTCAAACAAACAATATTTTGAATAATGCCTTTCATTTCAGTCTGTTCCTCACACAAAATGACTTCAGAAGACTTATAATGCAGCATTGTTTGGACCACTTTAATTGCACTTCCACTGTGCTTTTGTGTCCTTTTTGATGTTTAAAAGATCTGGCTCTCATTCAATGTAATTGCATGGAAAAGTTTGACTGGTACATTATTCAAAATAAAAGGAACACAGAGTCATACAAGTTGAGTAAATGATGACGGAATTTTCACATTTGGGTCAAAGGTTCCTTTATCACACACACACACACACACACACACACACACACACACACACACACACACACACGTTTGTTTTTGTGAAAAGTGGGGACATCCCATAGGCGTAATGGTTTTTATACTGTACAAACTCTATGTGCTATTTCCCTACACCAGGGTTCCTCAAATCTTTCCCTGGAGGGCCAATCTGCTGCAGAGCTTATCTCCAACCCTAATAAAACACACTTGAAGAAGCTAATCAATGTCTTCAAGATCACTAGAAAGTTGTGTTTGATTAGGGTTAGAGCTAAACTCTGCAGGAGTGGGCCAGATTTGAGGATGCCTGCCCTACACCTCACGCTACCCCTTACAGGAAACTTTGTGCTATTTCAGATTTTCAATACACTCCATTCTGTGTGATTTACAAGCATTTTGAAAAGTGGGGACATGAGGTAATGTCCTGAAAAGTCACCTTCTCCTTGTAATACCTATGTCATACCCTTGTCAGTATACAAATGTATGTCCTCATTTGTCACAAAAACGCGCACACACCGACACACACACACTTGACTAAACATCTACAGTTCTTGACGAAACAATGATGGCTGGAGAATCCTTCAGGAAGCATGTCTCAAGACATCTAAACAGTCCAAAACTAGCACGCTGTCTTATCAGCTGTGAAGATTCTCTATAACTCTGACAATCTATCAAGCTAGCAAAGTCTTTTTCACATCCTCAAGTGAGTGGATGTCTTTTACAAAGCCACCTGCAGTGAGAAGTTCTCTCATACAGGTAATTAACTCTCTGAGGGGGGGAAAGGTGAAGGGAGTAGTGGATATGATTCCCTCCAGCTCCGCTCATTTCCAGGAATATAACAACGGCTCAAAGTGAGTAGGATGGCTATGGTCTCTTATCTCCACAGTAGGGGTGACCCCAAATTCGATGCTTCGATAGGAGGAGCCTGATTCGACTCCCAATCTCACAGTCCTATATTCTCGACGTGTTATGATCATGCCATTTTGGCAATCTGGGGGTGCTCAAATGTCTGATTTCTCATAGAACTACCGGTTTTCTCCAAATAAGTTAATATACAGCCTATTATGATAACGCTGTAAATAAATATCTGAAAAGAAAGAAGCTTTAAATAAATATTTTAACGTGCATGAATAAATCCAACCACTCCTATGTAAGTTTCAATTTCCATGCGTGACCGACAGAAGCATCTTGGCGGCAAGGATTTAAATCTTTAACAAGACTCAAAATGACACAGGCAGAGTGAAAGACTGGATGTCTTTCGATCTTGTAGGGTACAAATGATTTCAAAACATTTCAGCCGGTTTTTCTATATCGTGTATATATTATTTATGTCGTATAAAATGCATTTGGTTGAGTTACGCTGCAGTAAAGCGCTTCATTGTAGTAGGCTACGGTGATTCATTCAGAGCCGCACAGATAGCCTATGTTCATGCATTCGGGGCATTTTGTGCAGATAACCTCGTGATAAGTCGTGATATTATCGTTATATAAATAACGAAGCGTATTCTATATGAAATAAATGAGTTAAATCCCATTGATTAAAAACCTGCTATCAAATATTTCATTCTACTGGTCATCTTCAGCACGCACAGCTCAAAACAGAAATGTAGAACATTAATAACTACTATCATATACATAACGTTATAATGAGAGCACTATTTAAAAAAAAAATGTTGTGAATTCTTAGGGTTTCGCTGAGGTGTAATGTTAACTATCTTTTTAATCAAAACATAAAACATTATTTACACCGTTTGTATCTGCGAGGCGTCCCTTAGGCTATTGTCAGTGTGTGTTAACGTCAGTATTTATGACTGTTGAATGTCTGACTACTTGACCCTTGGTAATGTATTTTGCCCCGTCTCCAAACATATGATTCCAAACATATCAGTCGATTAGCGGCATGAATCGAAAATCCCGATTTGACTATGAAAATCCTTAGTCGGGGACACCCCTACACTGGTAAAACTGATGTGTTAGATTTACTTAAAATATATATGCACCCTTTTTGCATCACACTTTTTAAGTAAACCCAACATGGAACAATTTTACTTAAAATAAACAAGATAATCTTTGTTATATGAAATTTAATATTTGAGTTCACTCAACATTTTTACTTAAAACATGCAGCATGATATAATCTACTAAGTAAATTGTGTTAACTTAACATTTAAACTCATTTATATTAAAAATTGTATTAATTGAGTTGAATCTAAATAAGATTTTAACTTATTTTAGATATTCAACTATTGGTTTACTTACAAGATAATCTTTGTTATATAAACTTTAATATTTGAGTTCACTCAACATTCTTTACCTAAAACATGCAACATGATATAATCTACTAAGTAGTTTCAAGTTGGGTTAACTTAACATTTAAACTCATTTATATTAAAAATTTAATGAATTGAGTTGAATCTAAATAACATTTTAACTTATTTTAGATATTCAACTATTGGTTTGCTTACTGTACTGCTACATTTCACTCAGTCACAGTTTATCAAATTTACATCAACAATGTAGCACTGGGGGGAAAAAACATGCTATGAAATCATGTGGTTCACTTACAAACGTATAAGTAAACAAGTAGACAGCTTGTTATCCTTTTAAACTAATATGTCCACCCAAAACAATTATTACCGAAAGTAACAGAGACCTCAATACCTGGTACACCATACACAATGACAGTAACAATTAGTGAATAGTGTATGAGTATGAATGGGTCATTTTTGAGTAGAAAATGAACTCCAGATGTCACAAAACAGTAAGTTACTAAACCTAACAACAAAAGCAACCATAAAATGGTGTAAATACAACTCAAAAACAGTGAAAAATGTTACCTTTTTAATTATTCATGCCCCAGTGTATGATGGAAAAAACGGGATCATAACTTAAAGAATCCTTGTAAACATAGCAAACAATTCTAAGTAAAATACACTTATAAGTTCAAACGTTAATTTCTACAAGCTTCAACTGAGTAATAATATAGAATTTACTTAATTTTTAAAATTATTTAATGTAGAAATTACATTTGTTTTTATGTAGTATTTACTTCACCACAAAATCATTTTTCTCAGTGTACTCCACATGTATGTTCTTCAAAACAGCACACAGACCGTCATTATTAGCTAAGGGGCCGTCTTCATCATACTGCTATGAGTTTCAATGAGAGACGACACTGCTGGAAATTTATAGTACAGGCCAATGGTGAAAGGTAATGCGAAAGGACAGATAAAATGAGCGAGAGAAGGGGATGGAGCGATGGATGATGGGCTAGCTAGGACAAAAGAGACAAATGGGAATCTGTGAGGCTGGCAATAAATCAACATGCACCTGAATCACAAATAAATCAGAAAAGTAAATGCAACACAGCCCCAGTGGTTTTGTTCCTACAGCTGGAGTGTGGTCGAACGCACAGCAGGGGAATGATCTTCTGGAAGATCTTTCTGTTTCAGACACTCCCAGGAATCTCATGAATAAACGGCTGGCTATTAAACCATTTAAATATGCTGTTTTGCATGCATACATTCTAATCATTACTATGCAAATGAGGCAGATGAGTGTGAATGGCAAATAACATGAATGACGAAAAGAATAAGGGCAGGAAGAGAAAACACATGGTACGGAGAAACTATCTTGTCCGCTCTGTACGGAATGAACATTCCCTTTCCGTTCCCAGCTATCTGATCTCCTTATATGCTCAGTCAGGCCTCAAGGAAACAGTGTCATTGTATCAGGAAACTGAATTTAATTTAAACTCCATGGAGGGGGCTGATAAGAACGTGATGTGTCACCATGATTACACTTCCCCTTATCTATATTTGCCAACAGACTTATTTAGTGTCGGGAATAAGCGGCACCTCATAGACACCTAATGTCCCAAAGTAGACACGTACACAACTGTATTTCCCTCCATTTACGGCGGCGGGTACGGGAGCGGGAGCTGAATTTTAAATGGCGTAAGATGGATGTCCTGTTATAGCAGGATTAGACTGCACACTCCTTGTTTTATTGCAGCCTCTTCTTTTTGTAATATCCGTGTAATGGCTTTTTCAAACTGCAGGGCCCCGATTTCAGCCATCGCTATTTTCTCATCTCGATTTGGTTCGGCTCCTACAGCTCAGCTCTTTCTTTCCATTCAATTCCATCCGATCTCAGCGTAATAAAATTTATGCGTGGTGCCAGTGAGACTTTAGGCACAGACAATGTTGTTTATTGTCTGTGTTCACTTAAGATGTAAAACATACACATAGCTTTCTTACAGGATATTAAAGACTGAGAAGATACTCACAGAATTTAATGCAATTGTTTTGTAATGCATGATTTCAGAGCATTATGGGGTCTGTTTTCACAGCGATGCATATGAAGCAAAATTGAGAATGACACAATGACTATCTATCTATCTATCTATCTATCTATCTATCTATCTATCTATCTATCTATCTATCTATCTATCTATCTATCTATATCTATATATATATATAGATATAGATATAGATATATATATATATATACTGTATGTATATATATATATATATATATATATCTGTCTGTCTGTCTATCCTTTCAAACTTCAAGATTTTACAACTACTTCAAACTTTCAGGCTAAGCATCTACTTTGCGACAGACATACGTATGTTGTTTGCATTAAAAGTACATTTGAGCCAAAAATTTAAATAATGTCACAATTTACTCACTCTAAACTCATTTCAAATCCATATTTATGTTATTTTTATAAGTGAAGTTGCAAAAGATATTTTGAAGAATCTCCATGCAGCTTATTTCCATAGAATGGCAGTCCTTTTTGAACATGTCTGTAAAGCTTCAAAAAATCAGTATAAAAGTAGCCCTTATAATTTTGGCATTGAGTATTCTGAAGTCGTATGACAGCTTTGTATGATGAATCTAAGTTGGATGTCAATCAAACCTGAAGCAATATGTCTAACGGCATCATATCTCATTTTTAGATTGTCTGATCCACAGAAAGCTATTGTATGACTTCAGAGGACACTGAAAATATAGAAATCCATTTATATGAACTATTTATTATGAATTATTCCTTTAGTGTTGATAGTATAGACCATATAATTTGGTCTTGGAAAATGTGGATGATAACAGTCTGAGCTAATAATAAAAAAATTTAATTGCAGAGTTTGGTATCTTGTCAAATTTAAGCACAGTTTATGAAATAGTTGAGGTCACAGTGGATGCTGTAAGATTACTAGGGGCCTTTTTCTCAGGAGAAAATCCTATAAGCAAGAGACTCAAGTAAAAAATCTCCAATGGACCTCCATTTAATCTCATTTCTGTCTAGGAGAAACAGTTGATATTTTAAAGAGATATAACTTGTGATTGTTCTCGTGTGTATGTGTGAAGGAGAGTGAAGGATGGAGGTGACATTATATGTTCTGCCACTCTGTGTAAGGAGCTTAGAGCCTTTACCGGCTGAGATTTTTTTCAATTTCGAGAGCTTACTGACCCAATGAGGTCACAGCAATGACATGACTCGGCTTATGACACATTAAACGTTGTCTTTCTTACCCACTGACAACAGTTTAAACAAAATCCCTTCCATTTTATTGGCAATAACTCACAGTCCATTGTCGTTTAAAGGGATAACTCACCTAAAAATGATACTACAAAAAGTGTTTGGACACTTTTAGAAAAAAAAAAAGTGTAACCCAAATTACACCTGCAAAAATATTTTGCAGTAACTTTTCTCAGAACTTAGACTCTTAAAACTTATACTCTTTAAATTAGATTTAACCAAGTAATATCAAGGTAGCTTATTCAATATGCATTTGTAGGAGTTTCCCTTCAGACACAAAATTAATGGAAGGAGAGTATTAAAAGTGCCGCCGCATTGATTCAGAATGCGGCGGCACGACTGGTCTTCAAGGAACCCAAAAGAGCCCATGTCACACCTCTCTTTATCTCATTGCATTGGCTACCAATCGCAGCTCGCATCAAGTTCAAGACACTGATGCTTGCTTATAGAACAACCACAGGCTCAGCACCCGCCTACATGCACTCATTATTAAGAATCTACATCCCCTCCAGAAGTCTGAGATCTGCTAGTGAGAAAAAAAAAAAAAAAAAAACTTTCTTCTTATTTATTCCTTTCCCTGCTAGCTTGTACTTTTTTAAACAATGCCTGAGACTTGGTGTTACAAGCACTCGTTTGTCGGATTGCCTCTTCAAGATGAATCGCTTTATGTATTACCCAATTGTAAGTCGCTTTGGATAAAAGCGTCTACAAAATGACTAAATGTAAATGTAAATGTGGAATGAATCACGCAACACGATTTACTCGTTAAATTATTTAACGCACATAAAAGTATGTCTTAAACTTTTGCACCTGTGTCATAAGTAGATCTCCCGCACCGCACCTGATGAGCATCGTCACCTAATTTGCGCTGAGCTTGGTATACTGCATTGGTCAATATGTAAATGAGAAGTTGCGTCTGTGTTCTTTAATTTGCGTGTTGTCAAATCACCCTCAGACATGTCCACACCCATCGGCACTGTTTTGGAATTGAGCTCTCATGTTAATTTGCCTAGTAAATCTGGCCCTTCGTTTTTTATTTTTAACAATAGCCTATATCTACAGTTTCATATTTTGAAGCTTAAGCTCAGACCTTCTGCAAAACTTCTACTTGGTGCTTGGTGGTGGGGTGATACACATTTGGAACATACATAAAAAAATACATATTTGGAGCATAAAAATGAGAGTGACAGGATTTTTAAGTGTCCCTTATAGTAGGCTACTGTGGAGCAAAACAAACTTCAGTGCTTATTCCAGCATTCACCCATATTCCACAGACTGATCTCTGGTCTCAGATAAAATCTGTCCCGTCTCCAGTCACACAACACAGGCTTCAGATCTCAAAGGTAACACAACGTGAATCACACAAACCCCATGTGTAGACTGCTCTGTAGATTCACACAGCTCTTGTGTACATCAGCCGAGCTTTACCCACACACCTGCAAACATCCCAGAGATGAAAGGAGGGAAGGAAGCGGCCTGACAAAAGAGAGAAAGAGAAAGGATAAATGAAAGCTGCTATGCTTTCAACCTGAGCAAAGCTACTAAAAGTGATTTGGACGGTTAAAAAAGCCTAGTTGCCCATGTTAGATAAATAAAACATGTTCCATGGGTGGCCTTCAGATAACTGGGACTCTTCCATGTGTGTTTACAGTAGATGTTACAAATTTAACCCTTCCAGACACTACAGCTTTATGAGAAGGGACTCAAAGTGAGTGCTGAGGTCACTCGGGACATGAAAGCACAAAAAAGTCATTTATTGAAGTCTCCTGTGGGTTAAAATAAAGAAAAGAGCATTGTGGCGTCAAAGAGTAACTAACTTTGGTGACGCAATGCTGCATAGACTGTTGGGTAGTAGTCTGCAGTCCAGCTTGCATCAGATGAGCGGCTTCACAAAATGGCCATAAAAGGGGCACCTATCTGAAACCTAAAATGCTGCAATGTCTGATTTATTAGAGTAAATCATTTGTCCCAAACAGTCCTTTCTCTATGTAGCATGACAATATCTGATTCATTTTAGTCAATTGGTTTAATTAGGAATAATTGAATAGGAATAATTGGTTTTAATAATAATAATAAGGTTTGAATAGGAATGATTGTCAACTTGTATGTTTTTTTTGTTTTGTTTTTAATCTCTTAAATTCAAGAGAGGTTGCAATGTCGTGATCAATATTACAGTAAAAAAAAACATTGTGAAATATCATTGCAATATAAAATATAAAATGTAATTTATTCCTGTGATGGCAAAGCTGATTTTTTGGTAAATTTGGCACAAAGATAGAGGACAGTCTCAATATTAACCATAGTAAATTTGGGGTCCCTACCTCAAACTCTCTAGCACCTCCAATAGGCCAAATTTGCACCCATATTTCTGCTAATAACTTTTGAACTGTAAGGTCTAGAAGCATTTTTTTCCCCTCTGATTCCTTCATGCATACAAAAATTTAAATTTCTACAGGTCAACATCGCAATTTTGAATTTTCCAAAAAGTCTACTTTTTTGATCTTGTCCTAGATAGTTTGTCCAGTTTTCATAAAAATTGGCTCAGATCATCTTCAGAGAATTTTGGCACAATGTTATCAGAAGCTTTTTGATATGCCAAACTGTTTTTGTAAAGCGTGTTAATGAATTTGACGAAGTTTAGTGGTTTAGTGGACTCTGACCAAACTTGGTATGTGCTATAACATTCATGACCTGAAGGCACCTGAGTAGTTTCAGCACATCACCACCTACTGGTCAAAGGATATTAAAAATTACATTTCTGATCAATTCCGATCGGTTTGGGCAAAAATCATAGGATTGGTCTTGTTAGATTTGGAACAGCATGCCCAATAGAACAATACCTAATTTTTTGGGGCATCAGTCATTTTGAGTTTTGTAGTAAAGTGCTGTATCAACAAATTTCTTTAACGGGGGTTTCAACCAGGTATTCAGAGATACTTAATTACATGTGTGTTGAAGTAGGAAAGCTCTCCAGGAGCAGGGTTAGAGAACCCTAGTCTATACTGAGTAATTAAAAACAGATTATATGAATATGAATAGTCTAAACTGATTTCAGTGCAAAAAAAAAAAAAAAGAAGAAGAAACAAAACGTTTTCTTACAATCTATTATGTTTCATGCTATTGTTTGTCAAGCAATATCCTATAAAGCAAACATACTCAAAAAGCTGCTTCAACACCTAAAAAAAACTGAATACTGTCCTATATTTTGCCATATTACCAACATGAAAACAAGAAATTATATTCTATTGTCTGTAGTACCATTTGCCATTTATAAAGCAAATACAGTGAATCAAAAAGATAGTTTTACATTAAAGATACATTAATCATTGCAATCTGTCCAACATTTACTCTAAAGTATCACTAGCATCTGAAACATCAAGGGAATTATACAGCGGCAGGGAGAAATAGCTGCATTCCATTTGACCAAGACATTTTAATAGGCATGTGGGCTAGTAAGTAAATTACACAAGTGGATTTGCACATCATCAGTGTTGAACAAATCTCCAGAATTTAATTCAGTTCATATTCTCACTGAAGCATGTATTTATTTCATGCCTACTGGCTGTGTTATTTCCTGTGCTATATGTGATTTGTGTAACAGTTGAAATGTGATCAGAAGAGCTCTCGGGAAGCCCTTCATAATAAGAGGCGTCCTGAGCTGTTCCTTGCCACAGTGAAGAATCATCTCCGGCCCTCTTCACACACAACGTCCCCGGAAAAATCCACACTCCTGGGTATTAATCAGCTGCTCCTCTCCTAGCCACAGCAAAATCTCAGATACATTCACCATCCACTCATCATAATGAAAAGAATGGAAAAAAGAAAGAATGAATAAAGAGAAAGAGGACAGTCAATTCAAAAGTCTGTGTGGTCTCTCACTCAAAATCTATACTGTAGCCTTGCAGAGTTATACATGAATGAATAATAGAACTGAAGATAGATAGATAGATAGATAGATAGATAGATAGATAGATAGATAGATAGATAGATAGATAGATAGATAGATAGATAGATAGATAGATAGATAGATAGATAGATAGATAGATAGATAGATAGATAGATAGATAGATAGATAGATAGATACTATTGATAGAATGTTGTCTATCTATAACTGTGTCTTTTAAAAATTTCTCATTTGGTCAAACATTTGAAATAAGCAAGAGTTTGATAACTGATCTCTGTATTAATTTCCTCTATGTTTGAGTAATAGACCATATGACATTTTAATGTTTTAATGAAGTCTTGTACATGAATCACCACCATTACAGGCTGCCCTTCCTTGACTAATATAGGTCACTAATTAAATTTTATCCCTTTAGTTCAGAGCAAATGAAAATGCTCTTTTAATGGAGCCCATTATTTTACTACAAGATATGCTGATATGCATGACCATATCACATTTTTTCAACCTTTGTTTCATTTGAAAATGGATTCATATGATGATGGGTTTGATTGCACGTTAAAGGGCAGCTCTTTAGTAAGAAGAGCCCAGAGACAATGAGAAGCGCATTACATTGTCTTCCTCTCAAAAGTAATAATCTAGACATGATACTATTCATAATGGATTTGACAACCATTTGGAATGACATCATGCCATTATGTTACCCACAGTTCCTTATGTTATGATGGTACAGAGTACAATATAGAGCTAATAAAAATGATGGAGCAATGTGTCTGTCTGCATTTGAATTGTCAAGTTCATCTTGTGACAGTCTTATTTGCAAGAAAAAGCAATGTGATTTAAAAACAATTTGCATTTATAACTTTAAATGAAGACAGGACAGCAAACAAACATAGTCATCTGAAGAAAAAAAATAAGAAAAATAAAAATCTATTTGGCTTGGTGAAATGGTTGTGAATTTTGCAAATGCTTGCTTAGAGGCAATATACATTCTCAGATGTGCAGCATGTCTATTAGCTACCTCAAATAAAACATATACAATAATTCCCACAATCCCACAGTTTTACTGCAGAATTTCCATGTTAATTAGAGAAATGTGAGTCATATCCTTTCCTCAACATGTTATTCTGAATCTCTCTCTCTTTCTTCCCCACTGGCCTTCAGCATAATGTGCTGGTGTTCCACACACATGTGTTTGGCACACACTCATTTTCTGTCTGTATGTTATCTCTTAATTGCTTTTACTTTCTCACAGCATCTCACACACTCTTGGAAATATTTGCCTTCTTCATGTCAGGATGGCTGCTATTCACCCCATGTGTCTACATTCACCACCCTTTTCTGTCTTCTAAATGTATCATCAACTTTAATTATTGCTCCTGATTTTTCTCCCTCAACTATGGCATATAATTGACTTATGAAATCCATTACAGGATAAGGATCCAACTAAGATGAATGAGCAGAAAAATAGAACACATACTGTAGATGGTTTCATTAATTTAAGTAATTTAGTATTGTCAGTGGGTTTTTTTTTTTAACTTTCATTTTTTCATATTAAGTTGATTGGAAGTTTTTAACCATATGTGGAAGCTCAAAACTGTCATGCTTTGAAACTTTTAAGTACTGCTTAGCTATTGTTATGAAAAAACCATTTTACGTTTTCTGAGATGAATGAATGAGGCATTTATATATTTATTAACGCTGTTTGCCTTGATACACAACCCTGTATCAAACGACTAAGGGCCACATCTGAAAGGGGCCCTCATCTCATTGTGCTTTGTGCACTTGCCCGTTTTAAAGGACAGAGGAATTTCTGCTGGATGGTTATAAATTTGCACATTTCACAAAGCGTTCTTGAGGTCATTCTGCTCCGTTTGATGTGGGTCAGGAACTGATGGAGTTCTTGCATGAGAATCATTCTGATTATTGTGACACCGCCATTGAGATTTGTGGAGGTTCAAACGTTTGCATGAGAGTAGGAAGGAGGGCATGAGGAAGGGTAAAAAGAGAAGCCCCGAGCTTTGGGCCCTCTATATCACACACCAGTCAAACTCTTATCATCCTTGCTGCCTTTGATGTGTGTGTGTGTGTGTGTGTGTGTGTGTGTGTGTGTGTGTGTGTGTGTGTGTGAAGGTCATCTTTGAAAGCTTGCCAGGTACTTCACAACAGTTTAACCCAAGGTTCACCAGCACACCAGTTTCCACCTACCTGAAGCAAAGACCTGAAAAAGCCTATCAGAGAGGAGCAAAAAATAAGTCTTCGTCTATTTTGATTCATGCTTAAAGTGTGATAAATTTGACCCTCCAAGTCTTCCTGGATTGTGCGCCATTCAGAACTCACTGGAGTACTGTCTGAATGAATTCCAATTCAATTCCTGAACTTGAAGTAAAAATTAATTAAGATTAAAATACAGAAGTATATATATATATATATATATATATATATATATATATATATATATATATATATATATATATATATATATATATAGAAAGGAATTATAACATAAATCATGAATGCTGTAATACAGTATATTAATCAAAAGAGACAGTAAAGATTTTTACATTGTTACAAAAAAATATATATTTCTAATAAACCTCAAAGCTATTAAGCAGCATGTTGAGATGATTAATAAATGTTTCTCAAGCTCAAAATTACCATATTACAATGATTTCTGAAGAATTACATGACACTGAAGACTGGAGTAATGGCTGCTGAAAAATTCAGCTTTGCCATCACATAAAATCACATTTTTAGATACAGTAATTTTAAATTGTAATTGTATTCCAATACTCTTTGTTAATGTAACAACACTTAAACCAGAAATTATATACTGTAGTATACTTTATACACAAGTTAGCTATGTAATCAATGTCTTAAAGATATTTATTACTGTTTTTACTGTAAGTGAAATAATATTACCAACCCCTAACTTATATATTGAGTGAATTTTGCCCAGTCCTTCAATCTTCTTCTCTTCTTTGCATTTTATACACACACGATCAGTGTGTGTGTGTGTGTGTGTGTGTGTGTGTGTGTGTGTACTGGTATTCACTACATTATGTGGACCAAATGTCCCCACAGGTAGTAATACTAGTAAATGTTGACCATGTGGGGACATTTTTTAGGTCCCCATGGCGAGACAAGCCTATAAATCATACAGAATGAAATGTATTGAAAATCTAAAACTGCATAAAGTTTCCTGTGAGGTGTAAGTTTAGGGTAGGGTTAGGGTAAGGGGATAGAAAATACAGTTTGTACGGTAGAAAAACCATTACACCTATGGACAAAAAAAGAAATAATAATAATAATAATAATAATAAATAAAAAATGGAAACCAGTATGTGTCTCTCTAAAGTTTTGTTTAGGCAAAGACTTCTTGCAGTGACGACTTCTCGAAGTGCAGTTTTCCCTACAGTGACCACTATGGCCACTCAGAGATGCACTCTTCCTCCCTATTGGCACCAGACTGTACCACATCTGGATAAATCTATTTATATGGCGCCACAACTCCTTATCCCAGCTTTTGCGGACCGCCCAAATACAATTAGGTTCTTTCCTATTTGGCAAAACTAAATTTTACATTCTGCTGCGCCAGATTCTGCGTTAATTCTAATAAAAGCACTAGTGTGTTTAAAGGACCACAGACTAAATTCAATCAGAGTGTATGCTGGCAAACTAGAATCCTACAGCTGGAGCTTTGCTTCTGGTAGTTTTTTATTTATTTATTTTTTTTTGTGCAGCTTATTTTAACTAAGAAACTATGTATCAATCATCCAATTCTGTTTGAGGATGAAGCTAATTTCTACCTATTGTTCTGCCAGGTTTATAATATTTTAAGGGTATACTGTATTACAGCATTCATGTTTTATTGAAATCTAAATGCATTCAGTGCACATTTACACTTATTCATCAACCATAAAAGAAAAAAAAAAAAGAGTAAAAAAAACCAAGGTCACTAAGGGTAAATCACATACTTTTTTCAAAAGGTGCCATAATTGAAGGCAGCAGTGCCAAAGAAAACTTGAAAAGGAAATCATGTCCCTTTTGTTCCTCCAGAACAAAACTTTCAAGACAAAAGCCATTTAGATGATGCATTACATCTCAACCAAGAGCCGTGATAATGAAAAGAGATAATATTATATCAGACACATCAGACAGTAAATTGGCCCTTCTACATAGAGCACATTGCTCATTAACTCTCTATAGCTCTTCATTTGAAACCTGATATAACTCTTTCCATTTATTATTCACTCTTTATCTCATCTGTATCTCATCACTGCATACTTAAATGTTGCAACTTATATCTGCAATTCAATACTCTCCGTTAATGAAACAGCACTTAGACCAGAAATTATATACCGCAGTACTTTATACCAAAGCTCCTTCTAAAACATTTAGCTATGTAATCAATAGCTTAAAGACCTCACAGTTTCAAAGCTAATAAATATGCATATACTCATTGATAAGATAACATTGTGCTGCCTGATCTCAGTTGATTCTCTATCAGTTCTGCTCATGGACAACAAAAGCAGCAGTGTGTTTACCTGGTTTCCCAGGCTGTTGTAAAATGTTGCATTGCTTCTTCTGTCATTTAAATAGGCGGAACAGACCCAGTGGTGCCGCTTGGGAACGGCCTGATCAAACATGTACATATTTACTCAAGAAGAGAGGAAATGAATAGTTATTGTGACTAGATTAGCACTGTTTATACGTTTATACGGCATGTCTTATCGCATAAACATTTGTTACCTAAAGTGTCATTCTGTTACATGACAATGGCCAAATGTATTATTTACAATTAGCTTGCTGACCTCTGGTCCTTTAATAGTGATTCTAAACCAAGTGTACTCTTACAAAAATTTAGATTTTGTATTTTGTTTATGGATAAAGATTTGGTGTACTTATCCTAGCTGAGGTTCTGACCATTGGTATGGTTTAGGCCATTTGAAGTAAATAGGGTTAATTAAAAATCAACTCTATTTTTACTGAGAAGTAAACATCAAATTCGTCATATTTAACTTTCAGAGTTCACAATACAGATTTGTGTATATTTAGCACTTCAGATTGTTCTGATATAGAAAATACAACCACATTGAACTGCCTGGCCCTGTCTTTGGACAGATGGTCAGATTTACCAATCTTATTAATTGGTTGAATTAATATTTTAAAGATAAATATATTACCCAAATTACCTATTCCAAAATATCCCTCTGGTGCTCCCTCACTTCATTCTTCACCAGCTTGTGGGGAATATTTATTCAGTTTATTTGGAATAATAAACACTCAGGAGTGAAGATATATTTGCTATACTTACCATATTATAGCAGAAGACTGAAACTCTCAAACATTCAATGGTATTATTGGACATCCCATTTAAGGGTGATAATATTTCATTTTCCAATGTCCCCTCTTAAATGGCTAAAAATAGAAAACTGATTTCCGAAATCAAAGATTAGTTTTAATTTAAATCCTTACTCAGCCAATATAAAAACTTTGCAGAATCATATAATCCATTTGTACTGAACATGAAAAACCATCTATATTTAGCCCAATATGGGGGAATGACAGCTGCATACCTGGTCAAAGGAATTCAGGCTTTCGCCTGTGAAATTTCCAAGACCTGCATTTGTTGATATTTCTGACATGTTCAGTTTCAAAATTCCTAATATATATGTGCAACTTTTGAACTTTATACTAAAATCACCCCACAAAAAGAGTTTTAAAGTAGCCAAATTCCACTGTAAAACCACAGACTTGGCAATCCTCAATAAAAACATTTTAGTTGCTTTATTAAATTTAATAATTCATAGATTAAAATGCTCAACTGTGTCCAAAACTAAATATCATATTTAGTTTTAAATAGCCACTTTAACCACTATTTTTTTTTTTATTAGACATTTTTAATTGATTAAATTTAGAGATTTAAGTAAAGTTTACTGCTAGAAAATCACAATTAAACAACCAAGTTTTTAAACTGTCATGTTTCAAATTTTGATAACAGGGCAGCAAACATGTCAAACCTCAGATAAAATGAACAGAAAATAAAACAACTCATATAATATTTAGTTTGACCTCCTGAAGCTGATGATCAGCATTTTCTGAAGGTTAAGCGCCTGTTAATGCATTTCTTCCAAAAGAAGAAGAAAACATAATTGCAAAACAGTTTCAGGCCCTATTTTGCTTATGGAAAGTCTCAGTGTTCTGTGTGAGCAGGATGCTAAATTTTGAGTTTTTTTATGCACAAAGATTGTAATTGTACTACATATTTGTGATGAAAACACATTTTGTAGTAAAGTCATAGTCAGCTGTTATTAATCATAAACACTATATTTTATGCTAATAAAATTTTTATGCATCCAGATGGCCTCAAATATATTACAATAACATCTTCCTCAAAACAGTACACTCATAAAAGTAGATAATAGAGCAGCCCTCTGTTCTGAAATTAATCATTATTGCACATTACACTCTGAGCCTAATCAACTGATTCAAAATAAACAGGGGTTTCAGGAATTTCATCTCCAGAGCTCTCTATGTAAGTGCTTCCCGCCTCCTTCATTTGACTTTACAATGGTGCTCTCTCCTAGGCCAGTAAAATAACATGAATATCTCTCCTTTAACCTCATCTCTCTTTTTCTCTCTCTCGAGACCTGACTGAGAATGCAGTTTTTAAACTGTATGTTGAATAAGAATTGATTTTTTTTAGGAGCATAGGTTGATGTACATGAGCTGGATTTGCTTGAAAGTTGTTACAGCAGAACTCCATTTAAATACTCTAAAAATGTTAGAACTGAACAAAAAGTAATTTCTCAAAATAAAATACCGTATTAAGAATTTTACTGTGAAATCAGTTGAGACTCATGCTACATTATAATAGCATTATTTAAAATAATAATAATAAAAATCATCATCATTATCATGGTAACCATATGACTTAAGTCTCAACAGCTGCAGACAGCACAGATACAGACTGCTTGTATTTATACTACTGAAAGTGTATGCTGGTGGTCCACTCAGCGGACGTGTTCCATACATGCGCAGTAGATCAGCTTGAAGAGTAAACAGAACAAACAATTGCCCAGAGTTATTGTACATCTGGCTGTCTTTATATTGTTTTATCGACGGATTGTAGAGGTTTTGGTAGAGTATGCTTCTTCATACAGCATAAACACACACAGTTGGTGCTTTTGTAGCCCTCTTGTCCATACTTGTCTGCGCAGTCACAAAAAATAGGAGGCATGCACCTGTCCGCACAGAGCCGCACCTTACACCCACCATACACCATACACCCTCCGATGACAATTTTTACCTCATGCGGACGATCCTAGTGGACCCTCGTGCACGTGGAAAGTATAACACAGGTATAATGACCTCCATGTCCATATTTAGGTAAACAGAAAACTCAGGAAATACTTCCAGGATCGCACCAGGGCAGACAGGAAATTCTGAGATGACCTTCAGAAAGTTCAGGGATGAACCCCTCCATTTCTATACGAGAGCAGTGTGTGGCCCAAACACGCATTATGGCCACTGCCTTTCTGGCATTAAGGTCATGACATCAGGAGACTCACATATCGGCTTCATGATAGCAGGAGACTCTGAATTGGTGGCCCTGTTGGCTGAGGATTCTCAACTCAACTCACTTTTATTGTCACTACAGCATTTACAGGTAAATGATGTGTGAAAAGCTTAGGTACGTGTTACAGACATTGCACATATAAGAACAATACAATTTACAATTACCAGTGGTATACAATATACATATATACAGTGGACACATATGTACAGATATGCATATTCACAGACAGTACTGACATTAGCATCGACAATACAATATGTAAACATAATATACAGAACACCAGGAATTTGATTATGGTAGGCATACATACATAGTATATATAATGTGGGTATGTTTGTTGTATTGTTATATTGATGATGTATTTGTGCAACAGTGTAATGCATCAGTTGTAGTTCAGCAGTCTGACAGCATGAGGGAAGAAGCTGTCCCGCAGACGACTGGTGTGGGCCCTGATGCTTTTGTAGCATCTGCCTGATGGCAGTAGTGAGAGGAGACTGTGACTGGGGTTTCTAGGGTCTTTGATTATCTTCTGGGCTTTCCTCACACAACGAATGTTGTAAATGGCCAGGTGGGAGGGAAGCTCACCTCCAGTAATGCATTGGGCTGTTCGTATTACTCTCAGCAGTGCTTTACGGTTTGCAGCAGTGCTGTTTCCGAACCAGGTGGTGATGGAGCCAGACAGGATGCTCTCTACAGTGCATGTGTAGAATGATCTGAGGGTGCTGGAGCCCATTCCAAATTTCCTCAGTCATCTCAAGAAGAAGAGTTGCTGTTGGGTCTTCTTCACAACTTCTTGGGTTTGTTTTGACCATGTGAGGTCATCACTGATATGGACGCCAAGAAATTTGAAACTTTTGACTCTCTCTACTGGAGTTTCATTGATGATGATTGGGCTGTGTTCTCTATTCTGTCTCCTGAGCTCCACAATAATCTCTTTGGTTTTGGAGACGTTGAGAGAGAGGCTGTTCTCCTGGCACTAGTGTTTTAGGGAGTTTACTTCTCTGTAAGCCATCTCGTCGTCATTAATGTTCAAACCTAACACTGTTGTGTCATCTGCAAATTTAATGATGACATTGGAGCTGTGTGTGGCCACGCAGTCATGGGTGCAGAGGGAGTACAGAAGTGGAGAAAGAACGCAGCCCTGGGGGACTTCAGTGCTGAGGATCAGTGAAAAGAAGATGGTATTCACTCAACAAACTCACAGGTGGGAATGGACTCTTGAACAAATTCCACGGTTAGAGCATTCTCCAATACAGACTAATTACTCATTAGTAGGCTCATTACTGAACTCTAGGGCTGAAGTGAACTCAGAACTGTACTCTGGGCCTGGAGTGAACTAGGACTGGGCTCATGGGGTGGAGCCAACAATGGGCTGTGGTCAGGGAACAGAGCTATAGAGGACCCTCTATTCTTCCTCACCCTCCTCTTTTAGGCTGAAGTTAGATGGAGCGTTGAGGTTTAAGCAAACCTTGGACAGGGCTGACATTCTGGATCGGACTCTGGAGTGGGTTCTCGACATGAAGATCTGAGGGTGCTGACCTGACGGACATAATAGGTGGATCCACTAGCTTTTGACATTAGCCTAGAACTGTTGGATGCATTATTCCACTCCCGAGGAAAGGCTGGAGATGTTGCGTTCCTGAATTGGGGAATGTTAGGATACTCAGGTGTGTCTGCCTCTGGGAGGGCAACAATGATGGTTCAGAGAAATTAGCAGTTCTTTCACTAGAACGGATTTGATGGTGGAATCAGGACAAGCAGAGACAAGGGAACTTGTGATGGTTTCTCTGTAGTCTTGGGATGATGAAATCGATGGTCCAACAGTACAGGTTCATCTCAATAAATTAGAATGTCGTGGAAAAGTTCATTTATTTCAGTAATTCAACTCAAATTGTGAAACGTGTGTATTAAATAAATTCAATGCACACAGACTGAAGTAGTTTAAGTCTTTGGTTCTTTTAATTGTGATGATTCTGGCTCACATTTAATACAACCCCACCAATTCACTTTCTCAACCAATTAGAATACTTCATAAGACCAATAAAAAAATAAAAAAAACATTTTTAGTGAATTGTTGGCCTTCTGGAAAGTATGTTCATTTACTGTATATGTACTCAATATTTGGTAAGGGCTCCTTCTGCTTTAATTACTGCCTCAATTCGGCATGGCATGGAGGTGATCAGTTTGTGGCACTGCTGAGGTGGTATGGAAGCCCAGGTTTCTTTGACAGTGGCCTTCAGCTCATCTGCATTTTTTGGTCTCTTGTTTCTCATTTTCCTCTTGACAATACCCCATAGATTCTCTTTGGGGTTCAGGTCTGGTGAGTTTGCTGGCCATTCAAGCACACCAACACCATGGTCATTTAACCAACTTTTGGTGCTTTTGGCAGTGTGGGCAGGTGCCAAATCCTGCTGGAAAATGAAATCAGCATCTTTAAAAAGCTGGTCAGCAGAAGGAAGCATGTAGTGCTCCAAAATTTATTGGTAAACGGGTGCAGTGACTTTGGTTCTCAAAAAACACAATGGACCAAAACCAGCAGATGACATTGTACCCCAAATCATCCCAGACTGTGGAAACTTGGGCTATGAGCTTCTCTACCTTTCCTCCAGACTCTAGGACCTTGGTTTCCAAATGAAATACAAAACTTGCTCTCATCTGAAAAGAGGAGTTTGGACCACTGGGCAACAGTCCAGTTCTTCTTCTCCTTAGCCCAGGTAAGACACCTCTGATGTTGTCTGTGGTTCAGGAGTGGCTTAACAAGAGGAATACAACAACTGTAGACAAATTCCGTGACATGTCTGTGTGTGGTGAGTTAGTGAATTGATGGGTTTTTGTTAAATGTGAGCCAAAATCATCACAATTAAAAGAACCAAAGACTTAAACTACTTCAGTCTGTGGGCATTGAATTTATTTAATATGCGAGTTTCACAATTTGAGTTGAATTACTGAAATAAATGTACTTTTCCACTACATTCTAATTTATTGAGATGCACCTGTATATGTGATACCACACTGCCATAGAACGAGGTCCAAAAGTTCAAGTGTCTCACATCCATCTATCCCTGACAACAGTTGGCTGACATCGTCATCTAATCCATCTTTAAAGCAGCGGATAAGGATACGATCATCCTACATCGTTAGATGACAGTAATCCTGTATGCATTCCTCTAGCTTCCTTCCATCTTGAAATACAGTATTGCGCAAACTGAGTCCATCTGTTGATTTGCTCTAGTGTTATAAAATCAGATGGAGATCAGCAGACAGGTAATGATAAACAGCACAGGTTTATTCAGCAGATGCAGGAGTATAAACCTAACTCAATAGTAAGGGAGTTTTCTTGCAGGTGAATAGGAGAGGACTGAAGACAGACAACGAGTAGATAGATGGGCATGGTAAGTATTCACATTAGGTGAGTCGGGTAAGTAATTCCAAGGGAACAACGAGACCAGAAAATTATGAGATGGAGGGTGACTGCTTAAACAGGGATCTTGATGAAATGTACAATCCATGGCAGGTGCGATGATGGCTGACAGGTGCTACAGGAGGGATGCTGGGAAATGTAGTTATGTAATCAAACAAGTCTGACTCAACTTTACTGACTGCATTTGCTTGAGTTGTCCTATATTTATGTGTATATTTTGTTTAATATATATATATATATATATATATGTGTGTGTGTGTGTGTGTGTGTGTGTGTGTGTGTGTGTGTGTGTGTGTGTGTGTGTGTATTTTTATACTTATAGCTGAAAGACTTAAAGCCGAAAGTTTTGTTACTTTTATATCACATTTTTGATCATTGAGAAACGCCTTCTTAAAAAAAAAAAAAAACCCTGAGGACTTGTTTTTTTAGCTAGGAACAAAAGAAGTTAAAAATGAATTAATGATGGATTTTTTTCAATTACAAATATGCAGTTTTGTGAGTTACTTAAATTACTTTTGGGTTACTGTGATGTTTTATCAGCTGTTTGGACTCTCATTCTGATGGCACCCATTCACTGCAGAGGATCCATTAGTGAGCAAGTGATGTAAAATTTCCCCAAATCTGTTCTGATGAAAAATAAACTCATCTATATCTTGATTATATCCTCAGAGTGAGTACATTTTCACACAATCAACAATTTTTTTGATTAAAGAAAGCCATGCCAACACTATTATTGCTATTTACTTCACACTATTACAGGTAATTTGAAAATGCATTACTGTAATGCAAACGCAGATAATCATTGACTCCACAACACATTAGACTGATTTCCTGACCTCGTTTACTGTAACGTTACAGTATACAGTCATTTAATCAGATAAAAATCACCATAAATGTTTAATGCTACCATTAATGCTACCCAATATTCAGATTAGAGTTCAAGTTATTCAAATACATTTATTTTCTTTAAAAACAAGTTCTGCAATGTTTTTCCCCCCAATAATATTTGGTTAGACAATAAACTTTACAAATGAATGTCAAAGTACACGAACCAGGCAGTAGGAAACCACTATTAAAATCACAGTTTTACAATGAAAAAAAGTCCATATACACTCAAACACACTGCAACTTAAAGACAAAGAACAGATGAGAATCAAGTCAAAAATGAAGAGAATGGGAGATAAAGAAAGCATAATATGAGGCAACGTGTGGTAAAGGCAAGTTAATTTATACTTGTACACAGATTTATCTTTTATGTCCACACATGCACATGCACACAATCGTTTGCTCACACACACATGCAAAACTGCCAGGGAAATGTATAATAGAATAATGAAATTCAAATCACTGACACAAAACACCTTTCTTTGCACTGTCTTTCCATGGTCTTAAAGAAACACATACACACACACACACCATAGATATTATAAATGAAGATTTCTCTGCTGCACAAAGTAGTACGGATATAAAAGATAAAAAAGACTGTGGAATGTCTATGGGTTTAGTGAAGCACATGGTTTATGGAAAGAATCTGTTTTAAAGGAAAGTGTGCTGGGAAAAGATAAAGCTTTGCACAATGATTTGTAGTTTTCAGATTTTCAGGCCTCTAAAGGTTTTCAGAAACATATTTTCACGACCGTACGTGGATATTTTGTTCTACTGTATTCCATTTGGCTGAGGTTGAATCTATTTTATTTCAATCCACTGTTGGAGATAAAGCCGTGCCGCCTGAGACATTTTGGAAGGTTTTTAATCTGTCAGAGCATGTTCTCTCTTCAGCTTGTCGAATTATCCAGGTACAAAAATAACAGCTTCAAAATGCTTACCATGAAAACAGCACTTTAAGATTAAAGCATATCTTTCCTCCATGCAAAACAAGGTGATAGATGTGTCATGTTTTGACACTAAAAATATAAATGGGCAGTTATAGAAAATAATATTTTATAAGAGCTCTCTTATTGCCTGCCCCTTACTAAAACTTGTTGTCAGGCAATTTCAGTCCACTGAGAGGTCTTTCATGTCATTTGTTTGATGTAATGTTTAGGAGGGCGAAAGGCATGTTAATGTGACAGCTGTGTGTGTGAGAGAGACAGCACAAGAGAGAAAAGCCTCATTAGAGCTGTCCACAGCCGTTTGAAGGGGATGGAATGAAATTCATACAGAAGGACAGAGGTAAGAGAAATTTCAATTTTTTTTTTTTAATCCTCCAGTAGCAGTGGTCTTTAAGCTGTAACTCAGAGGGGGTGAAAAATCCCCTTCACACTGCAGGACATCACAGAAAGATGTCTCACCTCCTCTTCTGTCAGATACATTCAGTCTCACGCACTGCACTTCTGGTTTACTCATTATGAACCTGCTTGCTGGGTGGCTGGATAATTACTGTGAAAATATAAAAGTGATGCGTGCATTTTATTTTCAGTGTAGAGACGGTGAGCCTGTTTTACCTAGTCGAGTTTTCATATGCTATGTGGCATCTAGGGGATGGTGAGATGTCTATTTCACCAAGTCTATTTCATGGTATAAAATATTATTACAATTTAATATCTTTACGATTTAAAATAACGTTTTTATTTTGAAAAATGACATGAATTTTCAGCATTACTCCAGTCTTCAGTTTCACATGATCCTTCAGAAATAATATAATATGCTGATATGGTACTCAAGAAATATATCTTATTATTCTCAGTGTTGAAAACAGTTGTGCTGCTTAATATTTTTGTGGAAACAGTGACTTTTTTCAGGATTCTTTCATGAATAGAACATTCAAAAGAACAAAAAAAAAATGTTTAACATTATAAATGTCTTGGTTTCGCTTTATTTTGATAGTCCCTTTAACACATTCTATTGACTATAAATAGTGTTGCACCTACATTTCTACTAACTCTCATTAGATTGTTAGTAGTGTATTAGTTGACTGGTAGGGTTAGGGTTAGATTAAGTTGACACGTTTTTGCAAAGTTACTTATAGTCAGTAGAATATCTGTTGGGAGACCAACACAATAAGGAGTTAATAGATATGAAGCAGACAGTCTATTAATACTCTTATGAGAGTTTGTTGACATGTAGTTGCAACATTACTTAGTGTCAACAGAATGTTCAAAAGGGACCATCAAAATAAAGTGTTACCAATGTCTTTCCTATCTTTTGTATTAAATTTATTCATTTTATACACACACATGCATACACACACATTTTCATATATCTTAAGATTTCAAATTTAGACTTGAGTAAAGTGATAGAAATGCTTTGAAATTACTTACTACACAATAATACCATGATGTCAAATAAAAAGAAAATGCGTTACTTGTGACATTATTGCAATTCATCTTATTGATTAAGTACAACAAAACAAACCGACTAATCAATATTCTGTTAAGCTAAATTAATCTGTTAATCAATTTTAAGGAGTTCATATTGTATATAAAATGCTTACATTTTCTAAGCTGTCAATACATTAATAATGTAAGTTGCTTTTCTCTATGCAAACATTTAAAAAGCATGTACTAGAACGACAATTTATTTGCACATATACCTACTATTACTAATGAGATTACATTGAATCATATAAGAAGCAGAATATCATAGAGTAGGCTTTTTTGACTTAAATTGTTGAGCAAATACCCAGAACACCCTAGCAACTGCATTGCAACACACCAAAAACCAATCAGAGCACATCTGTGCTGCAATGCAACCACAAACAAAACGCCCTCTCACTATAGCAATGGATTTTACATAAACAAACACTACTCACATTTTTAAATTGTTACATAAGATTCAACAAAATGTATGTGTATGATGTAAGAAATCATATAGAGCTCATAAAGCAATATAACAGTATAGGGAGAGTATGGGTCTCATGTCTTTCTTGTGACAGATTGAGGCTGGAGGAGGAATGAAATGAAGGAGAGATGAAACACCACAAACAGCAGATAAAGTGATAAATGGAAAAATGAACTCTAAATGATGTGTGGGGGAGTGACTGGAAGTTGATAGATGGATTGATTGAGAGAGTGACTGATGGATGCACCGATTGGTGGCAAGTGTTGAAGGCGGGTTGTGCGTCACACTGGAGCACTTAGCAGTGTCATATTTCAGATTTATATTGCCAGAGATGAATTTGCTGTTCTTTGAGATGAACACAACTGATGTAGGATATTTTATTGCAATCTCTAACAGTGTCAAAATATGTCATTTCTAGTAAAACAGGAAGTTTAAAAATGTTAAGCATTGCATCAGTGTAGAATAGATACAAACAACTGTTTAAAAGGGTCAGTCAGATTTTTTTTCTTTTTTACTTTTAATTAACAAGAATGCATAAAACTGATCAAAATTGACAGCAAATACTTTTTAAATTGTTACAAAAATATCCTATTTCAATAAATGCTTTCTATTCATTGAAGAATCCTGAAAGAAAACATGTATCACAGTTTCCACAAAAATATTAAGCAGCACAACCATTTTCAACTGTGACAATAATAAGACATCTAACCTGCAGCACCAAATCAGAAAATTAGATGATTTCTAAAGGATCATGTACTATTACATTTTAAAATACATTAAAAATAGAACATTTAAATTGCTATTTTAAATTGTAATGACATTTCACAATATTACTGTTTTTACTGTATATTTGATCAAATAAATTCAACTTGAAAATATGAAAATCCATCATAAAATGTGTTAGAATAAAAATAGTGAAATGATACATTCAAATATTTATGGTGTAAAATTTAGGTAAATGAAAAATGCATAAGAATAAATTCCTAGTTAGCATTTCTATTCCACATAATTCTCAACAAAAATTCAAATTATGCTAAAAAGAAGACATTTAATTGTGCACATTTAGAATCTAATTTTAGAAAGAAAATTAGCCTTAGGAAGACAAAGGACTCAGCCATTAACTTGCAACAAAATTAGTTTCCGCCTCCAACAATTCCATCACAGAACACTATAAAACAAAATGGCATTGGAAATAACACTGTGATGGGAATTTTCATGACTTTCAGTAAAAACAAAACAACAACATAGAACGAATACAGAGGAGAAGCAGAAAAAAAAAAAAAAACTAAATGTGTGGAAAGTGTTTTAGGAGAGCTTATTTTCTAAAAGTCCAGACAGGCAAAATTGCCACACCATAGTTGCACAGTGTGTTCACTAAAGGCTTTTAGTAACAGCATTCTGAGTAATATGTCTAAAAGAGAGAGAGTAAGTGTATGAGTGTCTAATAGTCAAAGAAAAAGAAACAGAGATCAACATGGAGCAGTCACAAGCATATTGTTTTTAGTTGAAGTTCTAGGTATGTGGTTCAGTCTTGCACAGTATTAATCCTGGCATTGTTATACGAGTTTGTGTGTGTCTTCATAGGTCTGTTGAGGCTGAAAGGCTCTGCGATTGCTTTGGGGGATTATAACAGGCTTTATCAGCAGGATAAAGAGTTCAAAAGAGCAGTCTGCCCTTAGTGCTGCTTGCTCTAATCTCTTATGCATATCAGCTACAGCATTAACACAACTCCTCAGCATTCTAATAGCGTCTTTGAATAAGACAGTGATCCACTCTGTTCCATAATGGTGCAATATTTCACAACAGATGACCAGGCAGGAGATTGTGATGCATCCAAGACTGTAAAATGCCTTGTGACATTTAAATAAGACAGGCGGTTCTTTGAAATTAGTAATCACCCCGCATTGAACTAATAGGCTTCTCAGGATTGTTCGCAAAAAAAAGAGTGAAATAAGGGAGACATTTTAGTTTTTTTAGTTGCCTTGGAACTAAATCACCATTCAATAGAAAATTTTGACTATAGTTATTTGATTCATAACTAAAGAATGGTAGCCTACTATTTCTCTTTATGGCTACAATGAATGCTCCATTGTCCGGTTTAAAGAATAACGGAAACATTGAATGGACCAGTCAATGCTGCTTTGAGCTCTGTGAAACTCTGACCACTAGCTGAGACTCTGAGCGGCCAGTGGTCATACCTGCATTAAGACCAATCACCATCCAATCAGCTGCTTATTCAGCTGGAATCACTCACTCCATGCTCTATTATCTCAGTTAAAGATGGATTTCTTCCCTGCTAACCCTGAAAGAACAAAAATGTCTTTGAATTGCTGTAAAATTACAGTTCTATGCTGTTCTTTGATGTTCGTACACACATAATAGTATGAGTTAAAGAAGAAAACATTTATTCTAATAGTCACAATGAAAGGAAGTAGCGTCAGATATTTTCTACCATAATGTGATATACATTCAAGTGAAAAAGAGTGAAATGACCGGATAAGTCCAGCATGTTGCTTCACTGGATGATTGAGTTCTGTGAGTTAATTCTGATTAAAAATTACAAGGTCAAAAATGCAACCCGAATTCCGGAAATGTTGGGACGTTTTTTAAATTTGAATAAAATGAAAACTAAAAGACTTTCAAATCACATGAGCCAATATTTTATTCACAACTGAACATAGAGAAATTTTACACTTTTATCCACTAAATGAGCTCATTTCAAATTTGATGCCTGCTACAGCATTGCATGATGCCCTGATTTGATGCTCTCTGACAACACTGCATCACTCATCGGCATGATTCTGTCATTGACATTACTAAATGGGCCCAGGAATACTTCCAGAAATCAGTAAACACAATCCGCCGTGCCATCTGCAGATGCCAACTACAGCTCTATCATGCAAAAAGGAAGCCATATGTGAACATGGTCCAGAAGCGCCGTCGTGTCCTATGGGCCAAGGCTCATTTAAAATGGGCTGTTTCAAAGTGGAAAAGTGTTCTATGGTCGGACGAGTCCAAATTTGACATTCTTGTTGGAAATCACAGACGCCGTGTCCTAAAGAGGAGGGAGATCTTCCAGCTTGTTATCAGCGTTCAGTTCAAAAGCCAGCATCTCTGATGGTATGGGGGTGCATAAGTGCTTATGGTATGGGCAGCTTGCATGTTTTGGAAGGCACTATGAATGCTGAAAGGTATATAAAAGTTTTAGAGCAACGTATGCTCCCCTCCAGACTATGTCTATTTCAAGGAAGGCTTTGTTTATTTCAGCAGGACAACAAAACCACAAACTGCAGCTATTACAGCAGCATGGCTTCGTAGTAGAAGAGTCCAGGTGCTGAATTGGCCTGCCTGCGGTCCAGATCTTTCACCTATAGAGAACATTTGGCGCATCATTAAATGAAAAATAATGACCACGAACTCTTCAGCAGCTGGAAACCTATATTAGGCAAGAATGGGACCAAATTCCAGATGCCCAGACATCTTCAAACTGTTTTGAAAAGAAGTGGAGATGCTACACCATGGTAAACATGCCCCCTTCCCAACTATTATGAGACCTGTAGCAGGCATCAAATTTGAAATGACCTCATTTTGTGCATAAAATTGTGAAATTTCTCTGTTTAGACATTTATGTTCTCTGTTCTATTGTGAATAAAATATTGGCTCATGTTATTTGAAATTCTTTTAGTTTTCATTTTATTCAAATTTATAAAATGTCCCAACATTTCCAGAATTCGGGTTGTAATAGAAAGACATTTATGGATGAATCATTCAAAATAAGACTGACATCATGCATTTAGAAAATAGGGATAGGGTGGAATTTCATTTCATGCCAACTTAAAGTAACATACAGTAAAGCTTCCTCAATGGCTTATGCAGATTTGCGTGGAGTATAGACTTCTCGACTTGACTGTGATTCTTTGGAGATTAAATGAGTTCTTTAATGTTGCATTGCAGGCTCGATTACGGCGACGTACTCTCAGCAGCTATCTTTGAAATATGACAGCTATTTTATTCTTAGGCATACATGTAAAGGATCTATCTATGGTGGAAAGATCTTTTGCTTCTCTGACAAGTATCAAAAAGCCAACTGCCCCTTTTGCTTTAAAGGTGGGACTTCCATTCCTATATCTGTCATACTGAGCAATGCCATTTCTCCTGTTCATTTTTCTATGAGTGGTCTGTCTCCATCTCCTTATAATGTGTCTGGCATTGGTTTCTAGATGGATTTCTAAAGAACGAGAGAACAAAAAGTTCTTTGTGGGGGTGAAAAGTGGGAAGTTTTAGTTGCTCTAAAAGGGTTTCTAATCTAAGGAACATTGTGCATTAGAGCCAATAACCAAGTAGTGGACTTCTTATGGATTTCTGGAGAGGACTGAAAAATCTTAAAGGGTGTCTGCAAGCTGTAGATACTGTAGGTAATGGAATATCACTATGATCCTAAACATAAATGGAACAGACCAACGGTGAATTGAAATGTATTACCTAAAGTGAGCATTTTATAGTTAACTGAACCAAAATATCTTTAAACATATGTGTATGTTATCTGATCATCTAGCATCTGAAAGTTTAAGATGAATGCCAACACGTTTTATTAGAACATATAAAATCTGAATGCAAATATGAGACATGTGCTATAATGATTGTTTAAAAATAAAATATATATAGTATATAGGTTGCAGTGACATGGTTGAACTCTTGGGTTGAAAATATTCAGTGGCAGAAAATCAATAACAGTGGCATTGAGCTACAGTAAATCAAACATATATACTACTATAAACTGTTCTTATATCAGCTATCAGTCAAGCACGAGCACATCTACTCATTGCCAACACACGATAAGCCAAAGGAAATGTTATTATAACTATTGGCTAAAAGTGTACTTCACCTTCCAGTCTTTTTTCACACATTTGTGTTAACTGTTTACACAGCTGAAATGCCAGCAACACTTTAGGAATGAGCAAGGCACAAACTAACACTTTTTGTTTTTCTCAAGTTTGTGTAAATGCACTTGGGGTAAAAAGTAATTTCCTTCTTTCACATTATTTTACACATGCTGTTACAAATATGATGTCTTGTTTTATGAATACAGCATAAACTTTTTTGCTGTTTTCCCATAAAGAAGAGTAAGAAGTAATGTATGGGGTTTGTTGTAACATGACCATATGACTGCTTAAATTCCTCTTTTAAAAATGTTATCTGATCAAACTAAACAAAAAAAAAAAAATACTAGACGAAATGCCATTTATTGACTTAAAAATATTTTTATCTTCAGTGTGAAATTTATTTTTACTGTGGTTAAATGAACTTGGCACATCTTGGCGCATTTTTCCTCTTCTGAACACTGTGTTGATATAGCAACCAGTAAATAAATAAAGTTTTGTCATACCAGTGTCTTCATTTGTGCTATCTATAAGTATAGATAAAATATACAAAAATTAGCGTTACATCTGTTGCATTACAACTCTTAAACTATTTGATGATTCTGTAAAGTACATGTGATTGACTACCACAAATACCATTTTAATGAAGACTTTCTAGTTGTCAGATGTTAGTGGAGCATGTAAATGGTTAATGTGATGAACTACTCCTGTGGTTACTCGTTTAGGACACCTGTGTGAACTTGAAATGAACTGACTATATAGACTACATACATCATGCGAATGGTACAATGTGAGCACCGGTGCCTCCTCATAAAAACAAAAAAATACATGCATGACACCCTGAGTCTCAAGTACAGCAGTAGATGAGATCAATCATGCTGTCATGCAGAATAAGGAGCTGTCTGTGAAACTTTGAAATGTTGTAAGCTGGAAGAAGTCTTACTTGGAGCTCAAAAAGGAATGAAAATGACAGAACCCAGAGACTGTCTGGCCTTCCTAACAAAACATGCAATGAGACAAGAAGGGGAATTGTCTGAAAAGTGACCAAGAGACCAGCTTTAACACAAATAGACTTTGAGCTATTTGGCTGAAATGGCAGAAACAGTCTAGACATCAACAATCTTTATAACACTTCACATATTTGCCTCTGGGAAAGTGGCTAGGAAAAAACACCATCATTGAGTCACACTGGGCTTTGCTGGAATCCATGTGACCAAGCTAAAAACTTTTGGATGAAAAGATTGTGTTCTAAAGAGACAGAGGTTAAGGTCTTTGGCCCAAAAGCAAAGCACTATGTTTGGCGCAAGCCAAATACAGCCCAACACCCAGGTAACACCATCTCTTCAATCAAGCATGGTGAATGGCAGCATTATGTCCGGGCATTTCTTTTCAGCAGGAGGAAATGGAAAGCTTGTTGGCATGGACAGAGAGCCTTATACAAGTAAAGCCTTGAAGAGAGCATGTTTCAAGCAGTCAGAAATCTGCATGCTGGATAAACATTTATTGTCAATAGATCATTGAAAGAGACATTATATGTAAGGGATAATCAACGGCTAGCTGTGCATTAAATGTTTTGAATGCACAACGTGGAGGCGAAGAACTCCGCAATTGGTTGCCTCCGCGAAGTGCATTCAAATCGTTTAATGCACAGCTAGCCGTTGATTATCCCATTTATGCCATGGTCATTTGCTAGCATTCACATATTAAAGATGTTAATAATATTTGTGCTGCAATATTTGACCCGAACGATAAAAATGACGGTTATTTTTGTCTGTATTACTATTCAACTGTAACTGTATGTTACTATGGTTATCAATGTGTATAGGAAGCGCATTAATATGGAACATGATTAAACTGACCTGGAACTACCTGGGCTGCATTTCCCAAAAGCATCATAAGCTTAATATGATCGTAGCTCCATTGGTTTCAATGGGTCTACGATGTACTTAAGCTTACGATGCTTTTGGGAAACGCAGCCCTGTGCAGTTAAATTAATTTAATCAACACCTGCCAGCCAATCAGAATCGAGTCTTCAGACCATGGCATAATTGCAAAATATAACTCAAAATATAAAATACAAAATATAAAAAAAACTTACTAATATTATCATCATCAGCATCATCATTACAATTAGTGATTATTTGAGACAGTGATTTTATACAATATTTATATATGTACATTGTATACATATTCAATTTACATATATACCGTATGTAATATTAAAAATAACACAATGATCTCAAATTAAAAATCAAAAACACAAGTAGTAGTAGTAGTAGTAGTAGTAGTAAAGTTATTATTAAAAATAAAAGAATTGATTTATTTTAAAAAAGATAACTTTTGAACAGTAGTGTATATTGTTATGCAATATTTCTATTTTGAATAAATGCTGTTAACTTTTTATTCATCAAAGACTTGAGTAATGGCTGATGAAAATTCTTCTTTACCATCACAGAATTAAATTACATTTTAGAGTAAATAGAGTTATATAGTTATTTTAAACCATAATAATGTTTCACATTATTGCTGTTTTTACTATATTTTCTTCAAATACACGCAGTCTCGATGAGCATAAGAGCTTTCTTAAAAAATAAAATGAAATAAAAATAACACACACATGGAATGGTAGTGCATATGTACATTTTAATATGTTTGTTTTTAATGCAAAATGCATTTCAGTCTATTTATACGAAAGATTATGATACTAAGACGCATTGATTTTCAGAGTATGAAAACACATTACCCACATACACACACACCTCATTGTTTAGTAAGAAATGGTCATTGTTCTGCCACAGATACAAGGCTTTGTCACCTAAATGGAGCTTTTCTTTTGGAGCTCTAAAGGGACTGACAGGATAATTGTTTTACAAAACAGCTTAAATACCAGATGATCCAATGGTCTTATGCTGGCAGTCTAGAGAACATGAATACTGCTCTGGTGAAGAGCTGGCAGAAGGCCTCTGGCCTCTATAAAGCTCCCCTATATTTACCAGAATTTTCAAATCATAACATGACTGTACCAAACTTTTATTTGAGTCTGATGGTAATTATATAATAGCAAGAATTATATTTGCGAGCATGTCAGTGCTGACAAGTATTTGGCGGCATACTAGCTTTGCTCATCAAATGCTGCTATGAGCATTTTGCTTCCTTATGGAAAGGCTAAACCATAACATTTTAATCCTAATATACTTGAACACAAGTATATTACGGGCTAAGGCACCTATAATGACCACTTTCATGCTCATGAGAGATAAAAATCCTCCTATATTTTATAGTGGTGGTCCCTTAGTTCATTGTTTTATTAGAAATATATTTGCTTAATGTAATTGGCTACACCTTTGGTTCAACCATCTGTTTGTTGATAGGTGCAGTCAGAAATTGGTACTTTTAAGTGATGTAACTTAATATTAAAAAGGACTTACAGATTAATCTTGATGAAAGCGAGTGTACAGAAACTAGCTTCATTTCCCAGTGTTATTCACCATTGTCACATATAAATAGAACTAGTCAGGTTTTAACTGCCTTAAAGATGCTTATTTAATGTCTCTGGTAATTCCGTGACTGATGCATCGTTAGATTAGGCAGCAACTTTTTCATTAGTGGGTGATTCATTTAAAGGACAAATTCTGCAGCTTGCTATTAGAGACAATTAGAATAGGCTATTGTATCATTACAGACAATTCGTCAGCGGGAAGAGCAAACACAACTGTGTTCTTGCAGTGCCTTTGTTGAAAAATGTACTTTTTTTTTTCTTTTTACCGAAACAGAAAATACAGTTTATTTAACAATCAGTTATTTGATCCAATTATTTAACAATCAACACTCATAAATTGCACGTAAGACATAAGTTTTAATGGTAAGTTATAATGATTTAATTGTTACTACAATATGTTGTTGAAATGTTTTCATGACAAATGTATTCAAACATACATTAAATAATGAATACAACAGGTCAAGTAAAATATAATTTCATATATTAACATATAGTACTAACAAACTATGGATACTGAATGTTTGAATTTGTGCAATCTGTCAACTGCGGTGGAAATCTAAAGGCCCAAATATCCAATCCTTTTTTTTTAAGCTCAATTTGAATAAAATGTTAATGTAAAAAAAAAGGCTCTTTTTCAGGATGCTATCACAAACCAGACGTGTTACAGATGATTTTTTTGTTTGTGAACTGCAATTTCATCGATTCACACAGAGGCATAAATACAATACACACACTTCATTTCAATGTGTCAGTTTATTTCAATGTGTTTTACAGTAGCTAAGTGAGAATAAACAGATATGCCATAGTCTTGTTTGTTCATCATCACAAATGACATATCAGTGCTTTAGAGTTTAAACAAGGTCAGTGAACTAAAGCCCAGTGACCCCACCAGCACATACTGTGAACCACAACAGGCAGCTGAGAGGAAGTGAATGCAAATCGTTTTCCAAACATTGTCCAGTCTTTCAAAATTACTAAAAGATTAGTTGATGGAATCCTTAAGGAATCTTTCTGTGGAATCAGAACCAGAATGATTACATTCTGATTCCCATTGTCATGGACAGAGTCCTGACTGAGGGGTATTTGGGGTGGTCTGTCACCCTAATTAAGGCTTAAACACCACCCAAAGAGTTAAAACAAGTTTTTTTGTTGTTGTTGTTTGTTTGTATTGTTTTGTTTTTTTTTTTTTTACATATAAAAAGTTTAAATGAACATTCCAACAGTGTTTTCAGTAATCAGAGATGTTAAAAAGTGTGGGCTAAATCGTAATCCATGAATTTGGAAACAGGGTCCATGTTGTAGAAAAACAGAAACTGACCCAAATGTATTCAAGGGTCTCTTTATGAACTCTTGACCTTCTCACCCCTGTGTTCTGTTTGTAGTCCTGTGGTCAGCTGTGTGAAAGTAAGGTCAGTCCAGCGGTCACTTACTGTTTGTACTAGGGCAGGAAGTAAGGTCAAATTACCCCTGTTCGCATGAACTCAATATGTCAATATATGCTAAAGAGTTAAAGTCTGGTGTGCAGAGCTGCATAGAATATTTTTTAGCTGAATTACATTATTGGCTGAAATATGCGTTCAGGTTTTGAGTACAAACACTGATTAATTCTCTCATTGCATGTATTTTCGTTGCTTAAAGATATGTCCTGTGCATTTATTAAATGCTGCATGTCCAAATCTAAAAAACATCACTTTACAAAAACCTTAGCAGACATTATCTTTTCAATTTAAAAACACCATCATTCATACCAAAAAAAAAAAAAAAAAAAAAAGACTTATCAGAGCTGAATTTAAGAAACTGCTGCAACACTTGAATTATAGTTTTATAGCTTATGGTCATGTTATTGTAAAAAAAAAAAAAATAATAAAATTAAAAAGCAGCTGTGTCCAAAACAGTTTGTTTGTTTGTTTGTTTGTTTTTCATTTTAAATACCACATTCATATTTAAAAACATATTTGAAGATGATTAGAGCTAATATATATATATATATATATATATATATATATATATATATATATATAATGCAAAATGAACAAATGAAGTAATAGAAATAATATGTGTGTCTATATGTACATACACACACACACACACACACACACACACACTTTATTATATTTTTTCATTTGTGGATTTGTTTTTTGTTTTTGTTTTTTTTTTAATATTTTCATCATTTTTCTATTACGTTGGCTACAGATCTATTGTATTAGCTATTCAATCTTCACAGTTCAGTTCCTGACCCATTTTCCCAATGTTGATTCAATTCAACAGCATTTTCTCATTGGCCTGTTATCTTAGCAACACCGACTAACACTCTGTTATTGGATGCTTAGCCCAACCTTTCTCGTCTACATGTTTGCAGTAAAGAAACCTTCTCCCTCTTTTCTGTTCTGCAGTTCAACCTTTGTATTGGTAACACTGTGGTTCTGTGTCATAAACATACAGCCCACAAAGACAATAGTGCAATTTATTTTTCAGTCCTCTGCCATGTTTATCTTATCAGCCAAGGGAGGATTTGTGAGCACTCAGGCAGGTTGTAGCTATGTGTGATGAGGAGGAGTCTCTATTCCCTGGGCATTTGATGTTGAATTGTCTTCGCCCAGCATGCAGTGCCAAAGTCAATCACTTTATCTCTTGGCAACACCACCCCCTACCTACTGACTGACCCCCTACCTTTCTTCTCCTTGGGCCACTGGCTGATGACCTCCTGACCCAGCCCTCAGTACAATGATGCTTTAGCCAATCAGAGATCTGATGACAGATGAAACTCTCATTAGTATAATGTGCTCCTAAACGTGGAATTCAAGATATACACATGGGCCTACACATTCTACAAACACACACACACACACACACACACACACACACACACACACACACACACACACACACACACACACAGAGAGAGAGAGAGAGAGACAGAGAGAGAGAGAGAGAGAGAGCATTAATATTAGTGGTGTTTTTAAATGACATTTTAAAATGGGCAAGAACATCTTGTTCTTTCATTATTTTTGGAATATCATATCCAATTTGCTGAGAGATTAGCTTTTGAGTGATATTTTTATGAAGATTTTAAAATAGAAATGTTTTTTTTTTCAAGTTGTAACCTAATTCATTGTACCTTCACCCCTGTTTAATATAAAAATACTCATAAATGATAACTGCTAACCAAATGTGATCGAATGATGTGTTCACACTAATCAGTAATTTCAGCTGTTGCTGTAAACAAATGTTTCTAACCATAGTAACGCAGCAGAATATTTTGTGATGTTCCAGTGATGTTCGCTCTGCAAGCCATAAAGTCTTTTATTCAGGGGTTTGACACATCCATGAGGTCCTGTTCTCCTCTCCTGTCCTCATTCCCTGTCCTCTACTAACCTGTGTCAGCCAGAGTTATCATCCTACTCAATGGCTCTACTAAAAGTTCAGCCAAAAATAGAATTCATAATTTACTCACTCTCATGTCGTTTCACACTGTGACTTACTTTCTTCAGTGAAAAAAAAAGAAGAATATATTTTGCAAAATGTCAGAGCTGCTCTATTGCATATGTTGAATTTGAATGGTATATATGTACAGTGTTGGGGAGTAACTAGTTATGTAATGGAATTATGCAGTTTAATTACAAAATACATGTAACTGTAACCTGTTACAGGGGTTACATCTGAATATTTTCACACAGATTCAGATTTGACTGATTTGTTGAGTGTTGAGTCCCACAGTAAGGTTAACCCTGCTTACTTTAAATGTTTCAAAATGATTAACAGTTGAAAACATTTGTTAGAAATTTAGAATAGCTATCAAAAAGTAATCAAATGTAATCAGTTACATTACTATAAGAAAGTAATTGAAACAGCAACACTAGCTACTTATTAGCTCCGATAAAGAAAAATAAAATGTTTGGAGCAAAGTGAGTGAGACTAAATGATGATAGATTTTTATTTATTTATTTATTTTTATGTGTGATCTTAGCTACTGTATGCTTGTTCCAAATGTCTGCCCATTATAAACATCCTATTTATGTAAATCGTTGAAAAATGATTTAATATGGGTCTGTATGGATTAAAGGGCTCTTCATTGGTAAATTGCCAGTCCATTTTCTTTAAGTACCATTGAATCATCAGAGAAGCGGTGGATCATGAGTTTGATTTAACACTAAACTGCTGCTTTTTTAAAGCTGGGGGCAGGACTGTTCCTCAGAGAACAGCTATGGGATTACTGCCCTGCAGCTCTGAGACTATCAAATCACACACACAGACACACACACAGAATTTATGACAGTTACTTCTGACCTCTGCGCTGTCTTCTCTCAGCCTGAGGTGGCGGAAGTGCCGTGCTTATTTACCCTGAGACAGATCACTCACGCTCATTGATGATGCATCACGTGTGTGTGTGTTTGTGTATGTGCACCAGGAGACTTTAAAGGAAGAGCGAGAGGAAGGCCAACTGGGTGGTCTACCACATCAATCTGACAACAGCGCATTTTAACCTCTTCTACATTTAAACACAGACTAACAAATGAAGACCATGACAGTCGCAGCTCTCTTTCTTTCTCTCTGTCCTCTCAATGTGATCAAACGGTTTGGTGTCTCTTGACTTCCCATGCTGATTCAGTCGTGTAGAGGACAAAGTGACTCAACCTCTAGAATACAAAATCTTTAGAGAAAGAAGGTTGGGTCAAGTGCGTATTATTGACACTTAGCTATTTCTTTGGACTGAGAGAGCAGGACTGAGAGTACTCAATGTGTATTTGGAAATAATATGAATTGTTAACAATGATTCAATGAAACAACATAAGCTAAGGAGATGATTCCATTCCAGCTACACCCATTATTAACAGGTACATAAAATCAAGCATAAGGCCATTCAATCTCTTTAGGCAAACATTTCCACTAGAATGGGGTGTGCTAAAGAGCTCAGTGATTTTCAGTGTGCCATTGTCAAAATGATTTACTGAGTCTGGGGTGGAAGAACTGCCTGATCTCATTGGTATTCGTATGTTATACTTACACGTATATGTTTCTCTATATTATACTTGCACGTATATGTTACTCTAAAAGCTGAAATGTACAATATAGACATATTAACAGCATCTAAAACATAAAAGCATTTAAATATGCACAGTTTTATAAATTGAAAAATCTTTATGAAACCTTTTACGTTATAAATTGCCTATATTTTAAAAAAATATATAATCCATTTTATTATAATATAGATGTTTTTGAGTTGCTAAAATCACCTCTACCCTGAACCAAGCCACTTCTTCTCAATATAAAAAACATAATTGGCAGACAAATGTACAGTCACAATGGTATTACAATATATATGACTCCATGTTTACAAGTTCTTTACAATTCAGCTTCCCCGTGCAGTGTTTCAATATATTATATTCCATTTAATTAAAATAACACAGAACAGTGGTCTGAATCTTGTTAACCTAATTTGAAAATATTAAACCCTTTAATCTGAGTTAATTAAAAGATTTTAATTAATTTTGATGGCATTAATACAATCTGATTTGCCCTTTCTTATCAACATTTTGGTTTAATAAAACAAGGGAGGCAAATGCCAGATCAAACTAAATCGTCATGTGAGGCTAAGGTGCATTGTGTCAAGACCCTCCTGGTGTGTAAATGGTTGTTGAATTACTGTATAAAACAAAATGAACTAAAATGATAAGAGTTAATTAATAATCCCCTGTTCCCCATGTTAGACCTGGACGAGTAATTAGCCATGGGGTCCCTTGAATTTTTACAGATGTTTATAATGGGGTTTTTAAATGTGTTTTTCTAATTTCTAATATGCTGATTTGATACTTAATAAATATTTCTTTTTATCATCACAGTTGAAAACGTCCCAGGTTACGAATGTAACCATGGTTCCCTGAGGGAACGAGACGCTGTGTCAAAAGCGCTAGGGGAACGCCTTTCAGCGATATCAAGCTCTGAATCATATGTGTAATCAGTCCAATTGATGGCAAGAGGTCAGGTGCGGGTGACGTCATGACCAGGAAGCTTAAAAGCACGTGAGGTGCAGCCAGCTTCAGCTTCTAGGAATGAAGCATAGCTCTAGTAGGGATGCCAGAGGTATGACCCTGCGACGCAGCATCTCGTTCCCTCGGGGGAACCACGGTTACATACGTAACCTGGGACGTTCCCCTTCAGGAACTCGAGCTGCGCCGAAAATGCTAGGGGAACGAGATGTCCACACTGCCAGACTTGCAAATCCCTGCCTAGTATGGAAGAGCACAGCTATGGCAAGAGAACAGAGGACCCTGGAGTGGCTCACAAATCTAGGTCATAGAACCTGATGAAGGTGAGGGGCGTAGACCATCCCGCAATGTTGCAGATGTATAGGATACAACTGCATAGGCACAACTGCCAGAAAGGCCTTAGAGGCCGCCATACTTCTCGTTGAGTGAGCCTTGACCCCCAATGGTGAGGGGAGATCAGTGGACTCATAGGCAACAGTAATGGCATCAACTATCCACTGGCTGAGGGTCTGCTTGGAAGCAGGATGACCTCTCTTAGGGGGACCAAAACAAACAAGCAGTTGGTCCGTCTTTCTCCACAGGGCAGCTCAGTGGACATATGTGTCCAGTGCTCATACTGGAAACATACAGTTAAGGCTCGCTGGTCGGACTCCCTGAAGGGAGGAGGACAAAAAGCCTGAAGTACGACAGGCCGTGGTGTAGAAGAGGGGACCTTAGGGACATAGCCCACACAAGGGTACAGAAAAACTTTGGCCAGACCGGGCGCAAAGTCGAGATAGGAAGGGGCCACAGAAAGGGCCTTCAGATCTCCAACTCTCTTTAGAGAAGATATCGCTGAAAGAAATACAGTCTTTAACATAAGAAGACTATCTCCTCAATAGGCTCAAAGGGAGGCCTACAGAGAGCATCTAGTACCACAGCGAGGTCCCAGGGAGGGACACGAGATCGTACCTGAGGCCTCAGCCTCATCACACCACGGAGGAAACGTGTAACCAGGGGGTCCTTGCCCACTGACTGCCCACCCAGAGGGGCGAGGTAGGCCACTATAGCCACCACGTAAACCTTCAGGGTGGAGTGGGTTAACCCGGCGGAGAAACGAGCCTGCAAGAACTCCAGCACTGTACCGATCGGGCAGTTAACTGGGTCAAGCTGGCGGCCTCCGCACCAAGTGAAGAGTCTCCACTTCAGGGCGTACAGTTTTGTCATTGAGGGAGCTCTAGATTGGAGGATGGTCTCAACAGCCTCGGTTGAGAGACCAGAGGCTATGAGTTGTGCCCCCTCAGGGGCCACACCCACAGCTTCCACAACTCCGGGCGGGAGTGAAGGATCATGCCCTCCGCCTGTGAGAGGAGATCTCTCCTGACAGGAATCTCCCATGGAGAGCCGTCAAGGAGAGAAACCAGGTCCGAGAACCACACTCGGCCCGGCCAGAACGGGGCTACTAGCAATAGACGGACCCCGTCCCGGCGCACTCTCTCTAGAACTCCCTGGAGCAGACCTCGGTTGACGGCATCGCCGAACAGACCAGAAGGCGCAAGCGGGGCGTCCATAAGGAAGACCTTGTCTTTCTCCTTCATATCAGACAAGGTCAACCACAAATGCTTCTCCGCTGCCACCAGAGCTGCCATGGACGGGCGGTCGGCACGCTAAATTTGCGGTTCTCCTCAGTTCTACAATATCCTTAGATTTTATTTGCTCGCCTTCGTCTAGCTCTTTTAGCAGGTCGACTTGATACGCCTGCAACACTGAAATAGTGTGCAGACATGCGCCAGCCTGACCCGCTGCCGTGTACCCCTTACTATTCTGCGATTCAGCCTGTTTCGATGTTCCAATCGATGTTCAACTTGGCAACCGCGGGAGTAACTACCTCCACTAGCTGTTCATACCCCTCATTCTGGGGATTGAGGGGGCGAATACTCGACACTCTCCACATCAACTTCCTCGGAGGAAGATAGGAGAAGCGCCGAGCCCGCTCCCCGGGGGGAAGAAACCGCAGAGCAGGCTTCTGATCCCAGAGAGCGGGCGGTGGATCTGGTAGGTGAAGAAGAAGATAGGGACTCGCCCAACTCCATTCCCTCTACCAGATCCTGCTGTGAACCCCACGAGTGCAGCCGCCGTTCCGCCTCGGCGGAATCAGGGGCCAGCACCGTGAGGAACGCTGGCGAAGGCTCCCTCCTCAAACAGAGCCTTCTGGGAGCGAAGCGTACACAGTGGCATTCTCTCACAATGCGGACAGTCGGCTCCCTCAAGAGCCAGCTCTGCAATGCTTCACTCCCAAGCAGACCATGCACAGTCTATAACGCGATCCGCTTTCGCCCTTATTCTTAGCTTTTGACATACTGGAGTTCTGATACTTGTGTACTGACAGACAACAATAAATAGGACTCACAGAACATAGATTGTGACTGACACACACAGAGAGCTTTGCTGAATGACAGAAAGCTGAAGCCGGCTGCACCTCACGTGCTTTTAAGATTCCTGATCATGACGTCACCTGCACCTGACATCTCGCCATCAATTGCAGCTTGAGTTCCTGAAGGGGAACTACCGTATTGTCCCGAATATAAGACAATGTTTTTTTCTTGGAAATACATCTGAAAAAAACGCGGTCGTCTTATATTCGGGGTCTAGACTTTGACATGTCAGTAATACACCCACAACAATAGGTGGCGCCAAAAACGCATATAACAAGTGTGCCGTGAAATATGTAATGTTATGTGTGTTGTAAAGTCGTGACTGTCATGTTAGCCTGATGGGACCAAACTTCCTCTGTAAGTGATTTTAAAACATAAGACTATACCCAGATTTGAAGACTACAATAAGATTTCACTTCTACTGATAATAAAATTTTGGTAGGCTACTATGAGATGGATAGCCTAAATGTTATATAATTCAGATGGGCTTCCTGTTATTTCAATGGTATATCAAAAAGTGTATATTTTTCAATGTCATTGTTGTACCAGTATTTACCATACTTTCAAAACAAAAATTAAAATAGGAAAAATATGCAATTTGAAAATAATTTAAGAAAAAAATGTGTTTTACAGAGAGAAAAACAAACAAACAAACATACAAACAAAAAAAAAAACAAAAAAAACAAGATTTGGTTTTCAAAAAGCCTTTTTCCAAAAGGTACATCTGGAAAAAGGGGGGTCGTCTTATAATCAGGGTCGTCTTATATTCGGGACAATACGGTACTTGTTTATTGAACTGCTGTATAAAAACATTATCAAGTGCTGTTCTATTGAATATCTGCATGGCTGGGCTTACCTGTGGTACAATGGCACCCTCATTTGTGTAATACTGCTGAATTACCCCAACCATTGATCAGTAATATGTAAATAAATAAATCTTTGAAATTAAAAAGTGTAAAATATACCAGGCAGAGAGGATGAAATCAGACATCAGAATTATACTGCGATTTCTCAATTATTGTTCTATACCAGGTAAAGCCAGTGCATACATCTCTCTGACAGTATAATTGTTTGGAGGTGCTAGCGGCCAATTTCAATTGAGTGCAAACAAGAGTAATCTCTGGAAATGGACTGAGGAGAAAAGACCAGTTCTGAGGAGGTGGCCGTTTTAATTTCAGATTGTTATCAGTTCTGTTGGAACGGGATCATAATAGCCTGCTTTCTCTCTCACACAGAAGACAAAGTGGCCTGAACATTTAAGGGAAATAATCTAGATTGACCTTGCCCTGTAAATGGATGACCGGCAACGGCAGCAAATGAAGCTGTTTGTAGACGATGGGTCTGGAATGACTGGTCCATTTACTATAGCAGTACAAAGCTTCATATGTACGTTTGATTTATTTGCTTCCTCGTTTGTCTTCATGAGGTCAGTGGCAATTATTGAAGACAAGATAACAGTAACCTTAATCATTTCCTGCCCCCAATATGCTGCACACACTGTATGTCAATGATAGAATAGTCTGATCCTCAGACGGCACATACCATCACAATCCATTCAATGGTGATGCATATTGCACACAAAACCAGAATGCATTTTCATGATCTGGCAGCCTGTAATCTGATTGGCTGGCACTGGTCTATTTTATATGCCACTAAATGGCACTAATAATTGATACATTATTGCTGCAAGTAGTATATACTTATAATATAGAGTTTATCCACTGTGTAGTCAAGAATCCTTTTCTAAATCCTACATTGTGGCATGGGATCCTGGGAAAAAGGCTCTTTACCCAATACTGATCTCAGGCACACACCAGCAGTCAGAGTGACAGGTACAAGGAAAAGAGGAGAGCAGCGAGCCCACTGACCTGCAGACTGGGGTCATGGAATCCTATTACTATCACACAGAGCTAAAGTGAGTATCAGAGCAATGCTGCAGTGGAGGCACATCATGCCAGTCAAGGTATTGTCGCCTACACACAGCAAAAGGGGTATGTTTGGTATTTAACTTCTCTTTTTAATAGAACAGTTCAGCTGAAAATGGAAATTCTTTTACCTGCGGTCATGTCGTTCCAAACCCAGATGACTTCGTTTCTTCTGTGGAACACAAAAGGAGCTGTTCTGAAGAAAGTTCATTATTTGCTCTTTTGTATGTAATGAATGCATTTAGTCACCAGGACCTGTCAAAAAAAAAAAAAAAAAAAAAAGGACACTCTACAGCTGGTGTGCTGCTATTCCAAGCCTTCTGAAGCAAAATATGTGAGGCACATTTGTGCATATTCAAACGTGGTCCACAAAGACATGTCAAGTCTTAATTACATCATACCTAGCCTGAGGCTGATGATACATGGGACAACTTTCTGAACAATGTTGCTGTCAATGGGCAACCAGGTGAGGCACAGGGCCCACGGCCGATCCAAAGCATTCAGGTAGAAATCTGTTATCCACTCTCAGTGGGAAAGTGCTCAAGCAACACTGCACAAAAAAACCACTTGAATTTATATTTTGTGAGTTTGATTAAATTTTATTGGCTGGATATTATGTTAGAATCTATAGTATGTATAGTATGTTAGTAACATGTAGTGTAAATATCTGATTTTAATTCATTAGATCAATACATTTTGGCATGTCAAAAGTTTAAAAAGACAAATGAAACACTAACAAATAAGTACCAAACGTATTATAATGACCTTTGTTTGTTTGTTTGTTTGTTTTTTGACATGTAACATGGTACTACCCTGGTATTTTTTTAAATACCAATAGAATATAGGTTAAAAACCTATTTTTATGATCTAAAACACTCTCAGAAAAAAAAAAAAACCCTGTCACTGGGGCAGTACCCTTTCAAAAGGTACACATTTGTTTGCTTTGTTTACCCATAAAGGATGCATATAAATACCTTAATAAAGGTGCATATCACTGAGGTTTTTTTTGTGTGTGTGTGTGTGTGTGTGTGTGTGTGTGTGTGTGTGTGTGTGTGTGTGTGTGTGTGTGTGTGTGCGTGCGTGTGTGCGTGTGCGTGTGTGTGTGTGTGTGTGGATTGGCTTCACATGCACAGTGTTCCAAATCAAACTAAGTTTCATCTCAGTAAAATGTTGCCTTAGAAAAAAGCTGATATACGTAGACAGCTTACTGTGTTTTGGAACAGAGCCCATAACCTGATTCCTGTCAAATGACAGTTTCTCTGAGGAGTGACAGTTCTGATGATTTCTGAGTCAGAATCGACATGTTTTGTTACGGCGCACCTCCAGAAAGCAGTAACATCAGCAGAGATTCTGCTGAGACACAGTGACTTTCTCCTTTGCTTCCACTGGGATATTTACAACTGCACTGTCATTTACTACTTTCTCCCTCTGTCTTTCTCAGAAACTCCTGTAAATAAATACATTGTTCTGTGCTGCTTTGGTCTGGGTTTTATGTCCCTCTGTTGACATTTCCTTTCTTTTAGGAAGCACTCAAAGTTACACCTGAGAGAAGAGCACAGGCAGTAGATTCATCGCTGTTATCCTCTGCTGCCTGGAAGAGAAAAACAAAGAGACATTTTGTCACAGGAACAGAAAAGACTGCATACGTGTCTGCTTATGTCTGTGCTTGTGTCTCACAGCATCTTAATGTGTACAGCATGCAGCCCTAAGAAAGGATTTACTCTCAAAACACAGGGATGGAAATATTATGCAAAGTTGGCAGATATGAAAGTAAAAGAAATGCAGTTGCTAAACTGTGTCTCAACAGTAAGGACTGCCTGATGGCCCCGGGTCAGCATGATAGACGCTCGGGGCAGTTGATGGAATTGTCACTTTGGCCATTGTTGCATCGTCACTATAGTTTAATATTTTAATATGTTTTTAATTATTTCCAATTTAAACACTATCGATTTTTACCATTCAAGCGCAAGAAGATATGAAAGAGAATAAAATTCAGTACTGTCTGATAGACGGTCGCCATATACTCACATCAAAATTCTTTTTCATTCTTTGTTTAGGGATAAAAAGAAGTTTGAAATATCTAAGCAGCATGCATCTATTACAATGCTGTTCTCTGGAGTGTTCATGTTTATTCTTGCATCTGACATCGAAGTACTGAACTAAAGAAATTAACCATGAAAGCATCCATGTCAAAGAAGGCAGAACCCCAGAGCACACCTACTGAATCGCCATGGACCAATGGTGGATCTAAAGAACTACAAACGAACTTCGTTCGAAGCTCTGAGAAACATCCAAGAAGATATTTCCAGCAGAAGATACTAAGCATTTGATCACACTGCACACAAATCTGATTTGGTTTTAAAATCTGTTTTAGAGATCATGTTACAAATCATGAAATCTAATCTCTCTGTATTTAGAAAGTGTAGTAAAATATCCAGTGGTGATATAAGTCTTAACATGATGCTACGAGACATTCTCATACAACAGCTGTGAGTAGATATCAGCCTGGAAAGAGGAGACTGAAAACTGCTGAGATGTCTGTCATGAGAAATCTTACCCATTCATGCATATAATGCGTCCAGAATCACTGATTTGATCACTCATATAATATGTAGTGAATATAAAATATATATGAAAAAAATAATGTGAAGTTGGAAAAATGGGGGTATTTGGACACTTCTGCAGGCACTTGTGTAACATTATATTCCTATAATGTGCTAAGCCAGATACAAAGCCTTTCCAAACCTTTCTAGTTTGATTACAAAAGGTTTAAAGCCTCTCTCTTGCACTTTCCCACACATCTGTGCCATTTAAAGTGATAAATACTTTCATCACTTTCATCTCTCTATCTCCTCAATGGCTGTTGCTGTTTTCCTGCTCTGTTTTGGACACATTCTCAGTAAAACCAGAGCTAGGAGGAATTTTGCTTTGTAGAGACATGTTTGAACTCACTCCTGTCCTCTACAGGTCTTTGAATTCATGAGAGCGAGGGACTTTGAACTCCTGTTGGTTTAACAGCAAAGGCAAAGCAGGCTTAGGACATTTGAGCTCTGGCATTAGAATGATGCATACAAACAAGTCTTTGTGGATTTTTTTTTTATCTAATGGCATTAAAAGAAAGGGCCCAGCATAGTGTGATAGATTGTGGTAATCTGCTACATCCTCCACAACCTAGCACTAAGAACCAGCCTGCAAGTTTGGGAACTGCACCATGCAAATTTCGTTTAACATTTTGTGGGGTCATTTCTATTGCTGGGAACAAAAACTAATGCTGTGGGAGTGTGAAAATAAATGGCACTATATTCTGAGTGAATGCTCCCCTTAAAGACGCAGTCACATTTACAGTTGCACGACGAAATTTTGCAGGGACATCCAGTTATTTCAATAGGAATCTGTAATTGCAAGTTTCGTTAAGGGCAAAAAAGTCCTCCTTGCAGATTTTGCTCACATTTAAGTTGGTAACGTGAATTCACTGCACTGAAAGCTGCTTGGTTTGAAAGTACTAGCTTTGCTTAATACATTGCTACATTATGGACCTGTTCTTGCTCACGAAAGTTTTCTGACATTTCACAAATGTGATTTGCCATATCGCGAAAAAATTCACCATATTAGACTGATGTCTATAGGATTATGTGAAAATTAAAACAAGAGTAATGGCTGCTGAAAAATAATCACAGGAATGAGATACATTTCAGAATAAATATTAAAATAGTTATTTTAAACTCTAATAATATTTTACAATGTTACTGTTTTTAACTGTATTATTGATCAAATAAAATTGAGGAGCATAAGAGACTTCTATCAATAGCATTAAAACATCTATACTACTAACCCCAAACTTTTGAATGGTACTGTACTTAAATACAGGGATTATTTTCAAGATAATATTTTTATAAAATGATTTAACATAATATTGGTTTTATGTGATATAATATCTTACATAAGTATAAATGAAATATATATATCTGGATTCATATATTTTAAGATGGGGACCGCAAGGAGATCATCTCATTTTGGAATGACCTGAGGTTAAGTATGAAGCGTTCAATGTCACAATGGTAATGCCTTAAGGATCACCTTGTGCAGGGTTACAAGATTTTTCACAGATAGGCTACTAGGAATGTTATTCTTAGGCTGATGATACACGGGGCAACTTTTTGAGCAACGTTGCTGGGCAACTTTGGTTAATGTTGCTGTCAAAGGGGCAACAAGGGGAGACACAGGGCCCACGGCCGATCTAAAGTATCCAGACAGAAATTTGTTACCCATTCTCAGTGGGAAAGTGCCCAAGCAAAATTGCTCAAAAAAAGTTGCCCCGTGTATCATCAGACTAAAGGGACTCTTCCTAAAACCACTTTCCATCAGTGCATAATACATTATTTCTCACTGTGCGGCATAGCTGTGCATGAAGATACCACACTGCAAAATTCCTTATGACAGTTATATTGATTCACATTTTTAATACCAATGAGTCCTTTTGAACCTGTCCATTTGTGACTTGTGTGGTCTGAGTGACCTTTTACAACGTGCAAGTGATGGTCCATCATAAAGCAGACAGCGGTTTGTCATGCTGTTGTGATGGAGTAATATTGATTGAGCTCATTTGACAAGGGCACAGCACCGGGAGACTGGAAACCTTATAAAACCACTGAAGAGAATAGGTAGGATATTTTAATTTCACTCTATCCCTCTTTTGCTTTCTCCCCACTCACTCGTTCTCAATCACTCTTTTCTTATTGGTACCTTGCTATCCTACTATCTGGACACAGCTCAGTGTCAGAAATAACAGACCTCCTAACGCTCTTTGTGTGTTTGTCCTTTATTCAAGCAAATAGCTTTTCTGTTCAGCTGTCAGTCAAACTGCCATGAAGATCCTGGGAGGACACACCATTTAAGTGTATCAAATCAGAGACAGATATAGAAATATAGAGCGAAAGAGAGAGTCCTGCTTGGATGGTTTTTCTTGTTTGCAGTCCTAAAGATTGCAATCTATCTTCTGAATTGGGAAATAAGTTGGAAACGAACAGTGTCTCTAAAATATAAAATGAGCATAGCCTACATTTGCTGTCTTTGTTCACAGGTATTTACTCATTTAGAGCAGAAAATTCACTTTGAAGTATGACTGTATTTAGGTTGAAGAGCAAAACATGAAAGTGTCTTTAAGTAATGTTAACCACAGACCTTATGTACTCATAAATTGAAAACCACTATTTTAAAAACATATTCTCCAGTGGGAGAACATGGTAAATTACTCTTCAAGGTTGGCCTACAAATTGACATTATAATTAAACAGCTCTTTTGCACCAAAGGTAGAAAAATGCCTTATTACAGAAATAACCCACTGGTAAAGAGGCAAGATTAACATTAGTTTTTTTCTTAAAGAAAATTATTTAAACTTAAAAAAAATCTGTGTAGCAAATTGTGGAGTATAGTAAGTTTTACCTTTTATCTTTTCACATGTTTTAATTAACCGAAAAACAGTCACAGACAGCATTCACCTTATTCACAGTTGTTCAAATAAAAATAATAAAGAATAAAACTAAATAAAAACAAATGTATCATAACTTGTAACATTTTATGCAAGTTTATTAAAAACACTTGTTTGCAAGTTTGTTAAACAAATGATTAAACTTAATGTGATGCATATTTTTCATTCATAAAGTCAGCCATAAACAAATAAGTTGTTAAGCTTTCTGTAATAGTACTAAAATTGTTTATACACAATAACCAGGTTTATATACTTATATCCAATAAATCCAATTTGTTTGAGTTTCTTACATGTTTTAACTAGATAAATATTGCTTGCTCAACTGCTAGCCATATTTTGTCACAATACGTAGGAGCAAGGAGACAAGGAGTAGGTATAAATAAACAGTCTTTTAATGACAAGTAATCCAACGCAGGAACATGGGAAACATATAACAGCGGACAAATAACCAGGGGAGAACACAGGACTTATAAACAGGGAACGTAATCAGGAAGAACTGAAACAGGTGCAGAGTAATCAAAAACCAAATAAGGACAAACAGGAACGAAACACGTGACAATTTCATACTTTTTAAAGCTGCAGTACGTAACTTTTTTTGGTTAAAAATTATCCGAAATCAATATTTGAACAAATACATAACCAGCCAAAACTACCGCCTTACTTTAGCCGAATTCACAATGGTAAGCTTATAATAATGTTTTCTAATTTGAGTGGTACGGGTAGGTTTTCGTGGGAAATTTGAGCATGGCACCGCATCATTAGGCTACATCACATCTGTAAACATAAGTTGTCCCAGCTATGTGAGGATCCTGCATGTGGCGGATAGTTTTCTCACAGCAGCTAGAATAATTAAATTTAAAATTTTGATGGTGGATTGTAATCCAGAAAGGATTATGTGTTTATGAAACACATGTGAATGAAATTAAATTATATTCCAGTTTTAAATGTAGCCTACTTCTGATTACAGATAGCCTGGGATTACACAAGATTTGTATTTTTAAGAAAACCAGTTCGAAGGGAGCATAGCTTGCTTTTGGGTTAAAATAATTTCTTAATATGAAATTCGAATGGAATGACAATTAGATATTAGACTGTACAGAAATTGAAATCTACATGCTAATACACACTATACTCATAGTCAAGCAATGCTGATGTTGTTAACATTATTTGAGAATAAAGTATAACAATAATACTTTGCACGGTGTGATGTGATATGAGCAAACCGATCTTTACATAAGACAATTTATGAGATTACAAAAAACGTTTACACAAAATCACTTTAAACCACCATCGAGTGTAAATTCCTTTTGCGATCACATGTGGAATCTGGTCATTCACTGTTGTTAAAATAAGCTATTTATAGCCTTTTATATTGCTGCACAAATTAGCATTTAATATGTACATATTCGTTATGGCTATCAAAATACCCCAAATCTCAAGAAAATCACATACAAACCATATATTAATCGTAGGCTAATACGTAATCGTATGTTTATTATTTAGATATTTCGTGGGTACTACAGAGGTTTCTCTGTGTATGCTGTGGTCAGATATCAACACGGAAGAGTATAGGAAGTATGTGACAGGAACAGACTGAGCTGGATATGATCGCGGTTATGATTGATAAGCGATGGACGAATCAGGTCTCTGTGAGTCATAGTGCGAGCACGGAGGAGTAAACATACAGATACAGCAATGGGAGCTGCTAATGCTCATCAGATCGTGTAAATCAGTGGAAAATGAATAGAAATAATGATTCTGTCTAAAGAAATATGAAGTAAACATGAGTAAATATATCCATATTTCTCTGTGTATATGCATCTTTGGACTATAAGCCCTTATTGATGCTGTTCAGTGAGTCTGTGAACACAAATAAACCAGTGCTGATGTGACTGAATATGAATGCCTCCTGAATTTCTATTCCAAAAATGACACATACAGATTTATCATTTTGCATTCCTGACATAAATTACTAAATTACTGGTCACTGGAACAATGTTTTATCAAAACAGTGGTCAAATATCGAAGCTAGAGTCTTAAATCTTTCTACTGATGCACAGTTTGTCCAGATCAAGTAAGAGTGTGATGTTTTAACCTGCTGTTAAAGTGAAACATCATTAATCTAGGGCCGTCGCCAATCTTTGACGCTAAGGGGTTAAATCACCATTGGTATGACAATTTATGGTAATGCTTTTTTCCTCAGTTGGTCAGAACAAACGTGGCAGACTTGTTACTTACTTGTTCAGATGGCAATATACAGTGAAAAGTCTTATTTGGGTCATATATTCCAAGACATAGTCTAAAATCTGTGATTGCGAATTACAGTAAACATCCACACCAGTGCGGTGACTGACAGCTACACATTCACCTCAAAACATTAGCTGAAGCCCTGCAGAGCACAGCCCATGCAAGCAAGATAATTCCACACACAGCTGCAATTCCAGGTTTTCAAACAGAGATGGCGACAAAGAGGCAAAACTTATGGACTGCAGCTTCAACTTAATAATAGTGTTGTCACAAACGAATAATTGCATCCAAAATAAAGGTTTTGTTTAGCCTACATAATATGTGTGTGTGTGTGTGTGTGTGTGTGTGTGTGTGTGTGTGTGTGTGTGTGTGTGTGTGTGTGTGTGTGTGTGTGTGTGTGTGTGTGTGTGTGTGTGTGTGTGTGTACTGTGTATATTTATTGTGTATATATAACCTCTTAACTGTCACCCGTCCCCTCTGTGGGATGCCTAAGTTTACTTCACTCTTTTACAATTAAATCCTAATCTAATCATGACAAACCATATATCGTTGGAAAGGTCTAAGACTCCTAAATAGATATTTTACCACTTTTTTTATTTTTTTTTTTTTTATTAAAACATTATGTAGGAAAATTAATAGATTAATTTATGTCAAGAGCGCACCTGAAAAATCTACATCATAACAGGAGTTCTGACCTTTGTCACAGAAAGTCTTCTTAGTTGCCTTTTTCTCTATCACGCTTTAGAAATCATAAGAAATTATATATCAGCTGAAAACTTAAAATCTCAAAATTCATCCTTTGAAACACATTTTAAAATCAGACATTGCAATACCATGGAAATGGTACATCAAAAATCATCTTACAAAATGTTTTCTTTCATGAATTATAAAAATTTAAGTTTGGATAGTGCACAATAATGTCTATGTTCAAAACTGTGAGTGACAATTAAGGGGATAAATACACACAAATACAGCATTTATTTTGAAAATATTTACATGTAATAAACAAAAACCTTTATTTTGGATGCGATTAATCGTTTGCCAGCACTACAAATGTCATTATTTTTTTTATTTTTTTTTCTTTGCAAGAAACAGATTCATTCTGATTCTAAACTATTTTAAATAAATCCATTTTGAAAATATGATTATTGAAATAGAATAAACATATCAACAAGTTGCATCTTTTTTAATAAAGATTTTTTTGAGTACCTTTTTAATTTATGAATGACTAACAAATATGCATCACATTAGATTAATTATTTATTTATGTTACACTTTTTAATACAAATGGAAATTGCAATTCAAATACATAAATCCAAAATTTAAGCCAAAAAATAAATGTTTTTTGAATGCATATGTAGTGGTGGAAAACAACGTAAGGATCTAAAACTGATCAAAATCTTGGCATATTGAAGAACAAATGTTTTATGAAAGAAAAGAAAAGATTGTGCCAGATCTAATGCTGAGCATACAGTCTTTTGATGAGCCGTAGCAACTGACTGGCTCTTAATTAGCTCAGTGCTCTGACATACTAATGGCTGCACATTCACGCTGATCTTTGCTGCTCTCTGAATCGTCCACAGCAGGAATACTCAAATTACACGGCTCCAGGGCACTTTTAGAAACGCAGGTGACCAGAGGCTAGTGAATGAAATGACCTGGTCATTCTGCTAATGATTTTGATTTGTCTTTAAAATATGCAGTGACCAAACTGTCTTACAACAGTCGCAACTGCTGGTCCATGTTTAAAAGACCTTTTTCATTCTCCAGTGAAACAAATGCAGTCTTGAAATTCATAAATACTTCCACGTATGCTGCCTTTTCAACTATCATCCCATGCATACAGCACCAATGTGACATAATGGCGCAGAGTAAAAGTCGCTAGTGTGACGTTTGCTTGCAAGAGTGTGTTGGTGTGTGTACGTATCAGAAGGACAGGAACTGTTCAGAGTTGAAGGATTTGAGCCCCAGTGGACACTTCTAGGCTAGCCGAGAAGCATTTTGTCTAAATAGATAAAGACTTTGGTCTCTTAAATTTCCCTGCATTTAAAAAAAAAAAAAAAAAAAATTTTTTTTTTTTTTTTTGCCCCTGATGGTTAGCAAACTTTTCTGAGAGAAAGAGCAACAAGGAGAGACTGAAGAAAGGGGCCAAAAGAGAGACACATTAGGAAATGTTACATGTGACTCTTGGTTACAGGGGAATAAAAGTGGTGGACACATTGGATTGTTTTTATTCTGTCACAACAATACAACTAGTTGAGAGGAATGCAAATGAGAGTAGTGTCAATGTGCATATTCTTCAGAATGTTAACAGGAACCTCAATGTCAAACACTTAAAAGTGTCTTCTAGGTCCTCCATAGGGAGGTTGAGTCATCCTTTTTCTTTCTTTTGATCTGTATGATCTCACATACATTAGCTGAATAACTAACAATATTTTATGCTTTATGATTTTGCCTACCTGACACAGTATTTTTTCTTTTTGCTGTTGTTGTTTTATTATTATTTTGGCTTGTACTGGTGGCAACAATGTGTAATTTAAACATTAAATTAGTTTTATATTAATTTAGTTTTAACTGATACAATACAATTAAAAGGATAGGTCACATTCAAATAAGAAATGTCATTGTTGAAGTGAAGTCAGATTATTATAGTTTTCTCAATATATATATATATATATATATATTTTTTTTTTTTTTTCAAAGTAGCTTCACAGAAAATTGATTCCTTTTAAAACTCAGGAATTTATTAATTAATTATGATGTTAATTTATTTACATTTACATTTAGTCATTTTGCAGACGCTTTTATCCAAAGCGACTCACAATTGGGGAATACATAAAGCGATTCATCTTGAAGAGGCAATCAGACAGACGAAGTGCTTGTAACACCAAGTCTCAGGCGTTGTTCAAATAAGTACAAGATAGCAAGGGAAGGAATAAATAAAGAGAAAGAGATTTGTTTTGTTTTTTTTGTTTGTACTGACGTTACTGACTTATATTTATATCTTTGTTCTCTTGTTTTTATTTGTTCTATCACTTGTAATTTATTTATTCCTTATTTTATAACTGTTTATTTTAAGCAATATTTGTTTATTTAAGAGTACATTCTATTGATTTGTTGATTTTTTTTATTTACTTATTATTGATATTGACTGTGTTCAATATCATAAATACAATTGTATGCAATTTTTTTATATATCACAGCAAAAACTGACATTAGTTTATTCTGTGGTATATAGAATGATTGTATTTACTTATTTATTTTTTAAGAGCGTTTTCAATAACATAGCAGTGTTTGCTGAGGTATATAGAAATTGTATTTTTTATTTTATTGGTACTGACTTATATGCTCATATATTCCTGTATTGATGCACCTCTATGGTGAATGCATACAGTTGAAAAGGGGCCATTAATCTCCAATACAAAAATAAAAATAGTCCATTCGACTTGTGCGCTATATTCCATTACTTCAAGAGCCATATAGCAGCTTTGTGGCTTTCACACTTAAGCATATTCAGACCTGCCGCTTCAAAACATGTTGAACCAGGTTTTACACCAGTGACGTCAGACGCCATTGAATGTCGGAAGTCTCCTGGCTTATCTTGATGTGCCAGGTTTGAATGCACTCAAGTGTGAATGGGATTTGAGAGCTTCTGGGTCTATTTACAGGAAAATAATGAAATAATAACACACAAATCTATCGTATGACTTTGGCAGAACTGGAATGTAGCATGCTCCGTGCTTTTTGGAGCATAAAAAGCCACTGGTCACCGCCTGCTTTTGGTATAAATAGCAGAGGCATAAGGGTAGTATGTACTATTTCCATGGGATGCAAATATCTGAAATGTAGCAACTACCAGTTCTTTAAACATGTCTTAGCAAAACTCCATTTGCAGGGAGAATGACACGCAGTTGTTCTGCAGAGATCTGGATAAGATATCGCCGAGCCCTCATTACCATGAATTGGATTGAAAAGTTTCAGACTGCATTTTAAGTTTTATCTAAATTAGCATGAAGAGAATAGCACAGCTTCAGCTGAGGGTAGATGTGCTCAGTCTAGCTCTGGAGAATGGAGCTTATTTCAGTCAAAAGGCAGTATCACTGCTCAAAGATGGAGGATTAGAAACATGTAACCCCAGGGCATTCTGTAAACCTGATAAATCTCATAGAATATATGATCTTCTTACACAGGCCAAGACTGCACACATGTGAGTATTTTTGTGTGTGTGTGTGTGTGTGTGTGTGCTTTTTTGTTCTGTATTGTACTTTTTGAAGTGGTCACAAAAGATTTAATCAAACATAATAATAATATATATATATATATATATATATGTGTGTGTGTGTGTGTGTGTGTGTGTGTGTGTGTGTGTGTGTGTGTGTGTGTGTGTGTGTGTGTGTGTGTGTGTGTGTGTGTGTGTGTGTGTGTGTGTTAAAAAATGTTGCTTTAGCCTATATAACAAAAAAGAAGAAAAAAAAAGAAAGAAAATTAAATAACATTTTCACCATTTCAGGGACAGTTACCCAAAAACTAAAAATTCTGCCATCATTTACTCACCCTCATTTCACACTTAAACCATTAGTCTTTGGTTAATCTTTGAAACACAAATTAGGATATTTTTAATTAGTGCTGTCAAAGGATTAATCTTGATCAATCGCATTCAAAATAAAAGTTTATGTTTATATAATACATGTGTGTGTACTGTGTATATTTATTATGTGTGTATATATCAATACACACTCATACAGTATGTATTTGGAAAATATTTACATGTGTATATATTTATATTTATATAATTTATATTATGTTTAAATGTTATGTTTAAAGGGAAAGGAAAGGACGTGACGTGTGGGCAAGTATGATGTCCCATACTCTGAATTTGTGCTCTGCATTTAACCCATTCAAGTACACACACACACACAGTAGTGAACACACACCTGGAGCAGTGGGCAGCCAATGCTGCGGCGCACGGAGAGCAGTTGGGGGTTCGGTGCCTTGCTCAAGGGTCTCACCTCAGTCGTGGTATTGTGGGTGGAGAGAGCACTGGACATTCACTCCCCCCACCTACAATCCCTGCCGGACCTGAAACTCGAACCCGCAACCTTCAGGTTATAAGTCCGACTCTCTAACCATTAGGCCTCTCTAACCATGTATATTTATTATAAAGACACTAACATACAGTATATATTTAGAAAATATTTGCATGAATTTACGTGTGTATATAATTATATTCATATAATTTATATATATAAATATATTTAATATATAAACAAAACCTATTTTTCTTAAATATACATACATGTGTGTGTATTTATATATATATATATATATATATATATATATATATATATATATATATACACACACAAAATAAATATACACAGTATACATACATATATTATGTACACAAAAACCTTTATTTTGGATGCGATTAATTGCAATTAATCTTTGCCCAGCACTAATTTAAATGTTAATATGTGTGACTTAAAATATGTTTGTGCTGACTTCTTCTGAAAAGTGGTTGGGGCAACTTTCAGAGTTCAGAGTAATAATACCACATTTCTATTTTATAGCAGTAACCTTGGCTCAAATTTACTACAATGACCCTGAGACCTTGAAAACACCTTGAATGATTCCCATGTGTTTGTAGGCCATACATGTGGTCTTTGTACAATAATGCTTTGGTGAAACTCAACTCAGATGGGTATGCACAAAAATCCAGAGAGGTCACAGGGACCATAAGATCAATCATGGGTTCAATCCCACAAAATCTTAGACTGGGTATGTTTGCCTCTGATGCTGATCCATTTCCTGTTCGCTATAAAAGCTTTGAGCTATTTCCATGGCAGGGACACGTATTGGCTGTTTGAGAATGCTTTAGAGAAAACAACCGCTACACACTTAAGGATAATTAAGAGCATAACTTCAGAGTGACAGACAGACAGTGATGGTTTACAAAGAATCTCCACATGGTTTCAATGTGTGTGTGCGGAAAACATATGCCTCAAGTACATGACAGTACTAATCCAAGCATGCAAATCCATGTAGGAAATGCTTATTTTGTGTGTAATCCAACACTATTTCCATGAGATTATGACTGAGGGCCAATGCGGCTGGTGAGGAATAGAGAAAATAAGGGGTAAAACCAGCATGACAAGGGAAGCCTTTCAAAATAAGACTCTGACTCAGACACCCTTCAGAGAATTTATCCCATTAATGTGCACCAGTTCAGATGCACACACATATACCTTTAAATTTATTTAAAATTGTAGCGGATTTAGTGCAGGGAACTGCAGTGGGTGATTGAGGATACAGGCAAAATTACAGGCTTCATCTTTTCTTTTTCTTTTTTTAATGACATGAGGGTAAGTAAATGTTCGCAGAATTGTACATTTTTGGTCCCTTTAAGTATTTGATAACAGTTACAGGTGTTTTAGAACACATTCTTTTAGAATGAAATTTACAGTTAAAAAGTATAAAATAATGCAATAAATGTTACTTAAACAACATATGATATGACAAAAAACCCTAATGTACATAAATGATAACAAAAATCAAATCAAATAAATTATTTAAACAAAATGCCGTCAAATATAAAGTTTCACCAGGGATAAAGTGGCAATGTCAGCTTAAGGGTTTTCACCGTAAAGTTTTTTTTTACTGTGAAATTATATAAAATGTCCAGTTACATCCATACAGTTTTTCTACCATATATAGTAAGCGAACTTGCCATTAACCAACTAAAGGGATAGTTCACCCAAAAATGTACATTTCATCATTTACGTACCCTGAAGTTCTTTCTTTTTTCTGTTGAACACAAAATAAGATGCTTTGAAGAATGCTGATCAAACAGTTGACGGTAGCCACTGACTTCCATGTAGTAGTTTTTTCCATACTATGAAGTCAATGGCTACTATCAACTGTTTAGTTACACACATTTCTTAAAATATCTTCATACAGATCTGAAACAACATGGGGGTGAGTAAATGATGGCAGATTTCATTTTTGGGTGAACTATTTGAGTAGTTTTTACCATAGCATTCTTAGGGTGATGATACACGGGGCAACTTTTTGAGCAATGTTGCTGGGTAACTTTGGGCAATGTTGCTGTCAACCGGCAACCAGGTGGGACACAGGGCCCATGACCAATCTAAAGTCCCATTCTCAATAGGGAAGTTCCCAAGCAACATTGCTCAAAAAGTTGCCCCGTGTATCATCAGCCTTACAGTCTTGTACCATTAAAATTGCAATTACAGTTTGCACAGTTCTTTTCTTTTAAACCAACCGTGTGCATTTTCTCTGACTATTTTCCTCCTGTGGTGTAATATTATGTTTTCACTTTTCATCAGAAATGCTTTCATGCTTACATAAATAATTGTACAGTGACAAGTTGATGTTACATTAAGTTAAATTCAACTCATAGCTGTTTAGTTTACACCCAACTGTGTGGAAAATACATGACATTGATTTAAAAAAAAAAAACAGCCTATTCAGATCATAGTTATTGTTCCTGTCATAAACAGCAAGACAGAAATCACAATATCTCTGAGACATTCAACCAGGAAAACATGTCATTTTTGAATATGACATAATTACGATCATAATTACAGTGTGTCAGCTGTGGAAAAAGACTTGCAGTGCAGTGAAGATCTTATGATAAATAAAAAGTCTGCACTCTCATGTTAAAGGATTGATAGAGTTGATGTTACAAGGTATTACATCAGTTTCGGACAGGGCGTTCACCCACAAGATCTCTTAAATCAAGCAACAGAGATTAGAGGAAAAATCTCTTTTGTCTGTTTTATACCTCCTAAAACGATCCTTGTTTCTTAATCCCATACCTTGATAATCTGACCTAGATAGACTGAATGACGTCTGCTAGTGCTCAATTAGACATTCAGTCCTCTTAACGTGAGCATGACAGTGCATTCTGTGTTGTCTTTGAGGTTGTATCCATGTGTAATTCTCTCTGCCACATTTATATATTCTTACATGGTCTGTTGTCACACTTTTCTTGCAGTACGTCCTAAAAGCCTCTCGCACCATTACCCCCTCTCCGCCGACAGGGTGCTGATGCTCTCAAACCAGGAACTGCACACCATGAGTGGCCTGAGGAATGGGATAATGTCCTCGCCAAGTAAATTTTTCAGAACAACAACAGCTCCAAACAAAGCTAGATCGCTTCAGTTATAATAAATCAACTAAACTGTCTACACTGCAAGTGCCTGATGTGGCACATTCAGTCATGATACACGACACTTGGCTTTCCTTCTCTGTCTTAGAACAGCTTACAAGTGTTTACTTATATATTTCACTTAAGTCTATTGATTTTCTCATTCAACTTGCTCTTCTAAACCAATATTACTACTAATGGAGTAATATAATGTGACATAGTAGTGAGCAACATTTATGAGTGAAAGAAAAATGCAAAATGTGAATCAGTTGGATCGTGATAAATTCTATACCAGAATATAGGCAGACTATATGTGAAATTACAGAAACGATGTGAGAATACAAAGATTGTCATTTAGGTATTGATCCACAAATCATGAGCTTTTGCCAAACTAAAGCTCTGTAGGCAGTCCAATGTTAAGACGATAGTATTTCTAACACTGCGAAAACTAGCACCAGTAGCTAAAAAAATGCTTCTAATACTGAGTGAGAAAGAGCTCTCTATTTCTGTAAAAATAAATAAATAAAAACAAACAAATAAATAAATAAAACATCTTTCAAATCTCTGCAATGTGCTATGCTCAGTAGGATGGCAAAGCAGCAAATAAAACCAAGTGTACTAGAGATCATCCATGTTAATGTTCAAGGCTGTATTAGTGAATAGATATCAAGTATGGGATGTGGTACTGGTAAGTGGCAATTATGCTGAGACTTTTAGCTTGAAGGATTTATAGAGATAATCTGAAGTTCTCTAGAGAAGGGAAAAAGAGATGCTGTGACTGTCATGTTAATCACAAAATGCCCCATTCTCTAAATATGGTAAGACTGTTGAAGCCTCTTATTTTCTTTTTAAAATGTTTACCGGAAAAAGATTGTTTATTGACATACGGCATTACATAAAGTCGCTTTTTATAAAAAATATCTGTCAATATGATGTACTTCATGCACGATGTATGAAGCTGGCAGTCATTTCTATCTAAGTGACTTTCGTATCACATGAACACTTGAGAAGTGTAACTGCATGTGTCCACTTGTATTTTAAGAAGAACTTCAATTAGAGATTTTTTTGTTTGTTTGTTTGTTTTATAAATCATTTAGGTTTCATTTAGTGATCGAATATTGCTGTGATCACATTGGCTACAACTCAGTGGAATAAAGACACTGATATGAAGAAAGTGGTAGAAAGTCTGTGTCATACTCAATAACTTTAAAGGGATAGTCCAACCAAAAATGAAAATTCTGTTATTATTTACTCATTATCATGTCTTTACAAGCCCTGCAGCATTTCTACACTTTAATCACTACTGAAGCACATGCTCTCTATCAAAAAAGTGTCAACATAATTTAATCTTTTATACTTCCCATATTTTGAAAGTCGGTTGGCTCAAAACACAGCATGACTGCTGAAATATTTTCAAGGAAAATGGTTCTCATGTTGTTATATAGTAATCTCTGTTGACATACAAAGATTTATCAGGCACAGTGATTTTTATTTTTTTTTACTGGGGCACCAATAACAAAGGTCTAACCTTTGCGCAAACCTATTATTGACTTACTTCTGCACATCACAATATATATATGTGACCCTGGACGACAAAACCAGTCTTAAGTGTCAATTTTTCGAAATTGAGATTTATACATAATCTGAATAAATAAGCTTTCCATTGATGAGTGGTTTGTTAGGATCGGACAATATTTGGCTGAGATACAACTATTTGAAAATCTGGAATCTGAGGGTGCAAAAAAATCTAAATATTGAGAAAATCGCCTTTAAAGTTGTCCAAATGAAGTTCTTATCAATGCATATTACTAATCAAAAATTAAGTTTTGATACATTTACGCTAGGAAATTTACAAAATATCTTCATGGAACATGATCTTTACTTAATATCCTAATGATTTTGGGCATAAAAGAAAAATCGATAATTTTGACAGATACAATGTATTTTTGGCTATTGCTACAAATATACCCCAGAGACTTAAGACTGGTTTTGTGGTCCAGGGTCACATATATTGTGTGTATATATGAAGAGTTCAGATGCAAAAGCCTCTAAATGCCATTTGAAATTTTCTAAAATGAGCATTTTTACTGTAGGTTCAGTAATTTCCATTTAATGGCAATGAATATGTTATTTGCATTGCCATCAAAGTGAAAAAAACTGAACATAAACATAGGAGCCTGAGAAAAACGCTCATTTTAGAAGAAAATTTCAAATGGTACTTAGAGGCTTTTGCATCTGAACTCTTCATATATATATATATATATATATATATATATATATATATATATATATATATGTATATATGTGTGTGTGTGTGTGTGTGTGTGTGTGTGTGTGTGTATGAAGGACGTTAGAAACAAAATCCCTTTGACTTTCATTGTATCTTTAGTCTATAAAATGGAAGTCAATATAAACCGATATGTTGGTTACCAACATTCTTCAAAATATCTTCTTTTGTGTTCAACCAAAGCCAAAGTCATACAGGTATGGAACAACATGAGGATGGGTAATTGATGACAGAATTTTCATTATTTATTTGGATGGACTATCCCTTCGATCATTGCTGATGTTTAATTACCATCGATATTGCACTACCAATTAGCCATATCTGTCCCAAAAGCTGACCTTAAAAAGCCACAGAAATCTACAAACCCTTCATGACCACTATTCTGAGATATCAAGGTAAAAAAAAAAAAAGTTACTCCTGCCATTGCTGAGACTTCCAGTTGTGAAGCGCTTATTCCTACACACACACACATACACACACACACACAAACACACACACTTGGATGCACCTCCTCCATGCCGGCTGTTCTCTCTTAGGGCCGGCACTCCACAAACTCCAGACCAGCAACGGAATGTCTCAGTTCTGGCAGGATCAAAAGCACCGGCCGGCTCCCTCACGTCACCTGACCGGAATCCAATTAAACCTTTATGGGGGGATCAGAGTGATGCAGTGTCTGCATGAGTGTGTAAGGAGGCACAACGTTGGGGGTGAATGAACGATTTTGCATCTTGATAAATGGTCAGGGGAGGAGTGGGGGGCACACACACACACACACACACACACAAACACAAGGGACCTGATGTATCTCGTTCACAGAGCCCCCGGGGGCAAATGTTTTATGAGTCCAAACTTAATGAACATCAGGTGTTCTTATTTAAGCAACATGCCACATTTCGGCTATAATAAAGCTTCAAACACAAAGGTCAATATACTAACATTATACAATCAAGATGTTTCACATTCTCAGACAGGGCAAATGATTTAACTATTAAACTGAATAAAAAGTCTATCTGAGGGGCGGGATGCTCTACTTTATTGATCCTAAAGTAATGGATCGCCACAGACAGCTGAAGTCTAAAGTTACAAAGTTCCATTACGCTGATAATTCAATAAACAGCCTTCAATGTCAGTGCGAAACGTCAAAGCGTAAGGTAGAGGTGAGATCACCGACTCAAATGATCGACTCCCCCGGGAGAGCGGTGTGACGTCACAGCGGCGGAAAGCCAGCCAGGCATCCCGGAGGATCCGCGCGCCTCCTCCACTGCCTGAGCGCACGAGCTCTGAGTGAGTATTGTGGATAGTCTCTGTACGCGTGGCCGCGTGGAATCCTGCTCAGGAGGATTTCGGATGTGTAAGGAAATGTAGGGGCTACTACACCACGAGCCGGATTTATTGCGAGTTTTGACTGAATCTCCATGCGAAGATATGCTCACATACTCTTTTTGCCAACACATCCTGGAGATCATTTAGACGCAACTTTGGAGCGGCGGCTTATTTTGCCCGCTGAATCTGGTGAGCCTCTTTCACAATAGCTTTTCAACGAATGCAACTACTTTTAGTACAAAATGCATTGCAGAAAAAAGGCAAAACGGCATTACTGCATCTACAACTGTTACTACAACCACTGCTCCTTTAACTTGTGCTACTTAACCAGCAATAATTATCATAATTATTAACACCGTCATTACGCATAATATTATATGGTCATGCATAGGCAATGGACACACGCAACTGGATGTAAGCATTATAAAGTGAGTTGCACAGATTGAGGTATAGAGCGCACAGCCTCGTGGATCGCTCGCGCTCTGGCACAGCAGTGAGACAGCGCCATCATTCGCGAGCAACAGAGTGCATGTGCCGTGCTTGGGGCCACGCTTTAAAAAGATTTTCCGTCTTGCGATACAACTTTCCCCCGGTTTCCATGTGGTATTGCTTTGATTTTTGGAGTTTTTATTTATTAAATAGCTACACCTCAACATGTAAAGAATGTATGGAGTTCTAACGATTTCACTCCATTGCAATACCAGCACAGAAAGTGATTCGATTCGCAACACAACTGCAAATATTAGCAATAACCAACTTCTTAATAAAGAAAATATCGCCTTACGTTCTGAAATAAATAAAGAAATTGTAAGCCAATAACAGAATAAGAAAAAAAAGAAAAGAAAAAAAAGACAATAGAACTAGGATTAAGTTCTTGCTTTTAGTTTTTCGGGGTTCTTATATCAATAGGCTTAATAATCGAGAAAATAGTAGGCTAATCAAATGTTACTTTGATTTGAATTAGACAGCCTATAGCCTATGCATTAGGCGATTAATTATATATGAAAATTATGCTGAATAATTTGCTTTATACCGTCTGCAATTACACTGGACGTTCTAATCTATAAATGTGATATTTTGACACATATTCACCTTTTATGTTTATATTCACCTAAGACATAAACAGTTTTGTTAACATTAATAATGACCAAGTTAGCATTTGAATGAGTGGTGCGTGTGTAACTGTTCAGTTGCGAACGCTTTTCACAGAGCACATCGCATATGAGTCAGAAAACGCAATAGGCCTAATTCTATAGAAAAAAACTGGCATTGGTGTATCTTTTTAATTTTTCTATCGACTTGGTACTGAAATACCGGTGTTACTTTGACATCCTTAGTGAAAGGTAATATAGGTACCTTGCGCGTAGGGCTTTTATCACGACGAGTATCTCAAATGCTGACAGCCATAGAGATAATTTCTCTGCTTTGTTCCAACAACGCATGATTCAGCATATTTCTTCATTAGAGACAGAGGTTTGGCACATAAAATAAAACATCAAAGACTTCTCCCGTCCCACTGTGAGGGGAGAGCGACGGCCGTTTCATCTTCATGCCAATAGGAAGTAGATCCGTGCGCTGTGCAAGGAGCGCGGAGAGATACTAAGAGCGCTTTGTGTGTGTGCGCGCTGATCGGATAGTTCAGTGAGCAGAGAGAGCGGCTGAGAGTGTCGGTACCATGCAGAGATTCGGAACTTATAAACTTCATGAAAAGCCACCAAACAAAGGACGTTAGTACTGAAATAGGTATGTACGATTTGGGAAGTCTTAAAATTGCGCTAGGGCTTCTTGTTCGTGTTCTAGTTTTGTGCTATTTTCAGAAATGCGTAAAAGTTTCAGTCAGCTCGCGGTGTAAAGTTGCCGTAGGGAGTCCTTCACTGCTGTCCATGCATGGTGGAAATAGGGCAGCTTTGAAGTTGACCGTAGCTTGGCAAAGCTGTTGGAATACTCAGTGTGTTCAGTTGCAGTTGAATTATTTAAGAGAAGCGGTCCAGAGTGGTCAGATAATTGTTTTCAAATAGGAACAGTTCATACATCTGGCCAGCGCATGAAGGCATCGGCGTGGCGACGTGAAATGAATAGGAACTGACGGACTGGGGGATGGGGATACACTTTAACAACGGAACAGAAGCCCGTCTTTTGTTACTTTGGTATTTTGTTTCCATTCCATAGGCTAAATTGCCATATATTTAGGAGAGTTACCACTGAGGTTCCTGTGAAGAAAAACAAAATTAGTATGTTTAGCGTGCTAACAACAAAGAGGTTTTATGGTTCTTAGTTTTCGCTGAGAAAGTTCAGTCATATTTATTTCATTTCTGAACTAAACGTCGTTTTAACGACTGTGAGTCTTTTGCTGTTTTATACGCTGGAGGGCACGAATAGTCGCGAGGACGTTTGGAAATCTCGAGCACGCGCTCGCGGAGTGTGAAGTCCTCTGTTGTAAATTGCTTTGCACACAACTTATGTTAAATGTTGTATTAATGTTGTGAATTTCTACATTACGCCGTTTTTCGTCAGCAAGCTAGTCGAATATGTGCGTATTTTAGTAAATGCGAATAGATGAAACGAACGCTGAAAGTTTTCTAGAGATTTGTTTAACATTGTTAGCCATGCAAACAGCACTTTCCTGATGTGCAGTATCAGAAAATAGGCTAAACAATATTACAAATAATACGAACCACTATAATAAAGCATTTATTACCACTAATACATATGAGTAAATAGGTAATAAGCACTTCTTTTTAGTGTGTCAGTGAGTTCTGGTAAATAATGCAGGTCAAAGTAAAGATGAAAAAGAAAGTTTTGTGATTTGATCAGCTTTTTATATTCATTGATATAATTGTTGATGTTTTCCTACTTATGAACACATTATTTCATACATCTCTCTGTACACATTGTTTTGTTCTTAGCTGAAGCAGATGTATGGCAGGAGGCAGTGAGAATAATATATAATTTATTCAAGAGGCAGTGGAATGTGACTTCATATGTATACACAAAAGGCAATTCCATCCTCACAGTGTTCACAACAATTCATCATTTGGCCTATCTGCTGTCTTGGTGTCTATGGTGAAGTTGGAAATATAGATAAATAGTCAGCTGCTGTGTCTATGGATGCTGATGCACTAATCATATTTGTTTTGAGTGATGATATGCCATAAACAGATATTTAAAAGTTGTCTGTCAAGTTTCTTATCTGCCTCAACCTGTGAATACCTTCTTAATGATACTTTAAGTAGTGTTAGATAAGAAGTTTTCAGATGAAAGACTCAAACCACGTAAATGTGTCCCAAATGTACTAAATCTATTAAAAGTGGAGCTGCGTTATCTTAACTTTTTCCTTTTTTCCCCTGCAGTTTCAGTGAGGAGTGCGCTGCAATCATGCAGAACCACGTGACTTCACTGCTGGTGGTTCTGCTGCTCCTGTGCAGCTGCACTGGGATCCAAAGCCTTGACACTGCGCCCATCCCTCTGTTTACCCAGTCTGTTTACAATGCTACCATTTATGAGAACTCTGCTGCTAAGACCTATGTGGAAAGTCCTGTCAAAATGGGAATCTACATCACAGATCCTACCTGGGAAATACGGTACAAAATCGTGTCGGGAGACAATGAGAACCTCTTCAAAGCTGAGGACTATCAATTGGGAGACTTTAGTTTTTTGCGAATAAGGACCAAAGGAGGTAGCAGTGCCATTCTTAACCGGGAGGTTAGAGACCACTATATTCTCACAGTCAAAGCCATGGAAAAGAATTCAAATGTTGAGGCTCGAACACGAGTCAGGATTCAGGTACTGGACACAAATGATCTTCGGCCACTGTTCTCCCCAACCGCTTATAGCATATCTTTACCAGAAAACACAGCTATTCGCACAAGTGTAGCCAAGGTGATGGCGACGGATGCGGATATCGGTACGAATGGAGAGTACTACTACAGCTTCAGAGAATGGACGGATATGTTTTCGGTCCACCCCACAAGTGGTGTAGTTACGCTAACCGGAAAGCTGGACTACTCTGAGACAAAGCAGTATGAATTAGAGATTTTAGCAGTGGACCGAGGCATGAAACTGTACGGTAGCAGTGGATTTAGCAGCATGGCTAAGTTAACGGTACGAGTGGAGCAGGCCAACGAGCATGCTCCGGTCATCACTGCTGTAACCCTAGCACCCTCAGACACTGACAAGGACCCTACTTATGCTGTCGTGACTGTCGAAGACAGAGACCAAGGTGCTAATGGTGAGATAGCCTCTCTCAGTGTGGTTGCAGGCGACCCTCTTCAGCAGTTTAAAGCCATGCGCACAAGTCCAGGCAGTAAGGAATATAAAATTAAAGCAGTTAAGCAGGTCGACTGGGATAGTCAGCCTTTCGGATACAACCTAACACTGCAAGCCAAAGACAAAGGAAGTCCACCCCAGTTTTCATCCGCAAAGGTCATCCATGTCATGTCCCCGCACTTTAAAGTAGGGCCTCCTAAGTTCAGTCAAGCTACTTACAGAGTCAATGTGAGTGAATTTGCACCACTGAACACACCTGTTGTAATGGTAACAGCTGTGCCAAAGTATCCTCAACTTAAGTATGCGTTTAGACACAAATTGGATAAAAATCATTTTGCCATTAATGCAGATTCAGGCTTGATTACAACAGCTGGGCCCCTTCATGCAGACTCCGTGAACAGATATGAATTAGAAGTTATGACCAGTGACAAAAAAGCATCCGCAAAAGTAATTATCAATGTGATCGACGTGAACAACAACGCCCCAGAATTCAAACAGACATCTTATAAAGCTAGCATTGATGAAAACATGCCCATAGGTACTAGTGTACTAACAGTGAAAGCCACTGACTTAGACAGTGGTGAAAATGGATATGTCACTTACAGCATTGCCAATGTGAATCCCCAGCCGTTTGTCATTGACTACTTCTCTGGTGTCATCAGTAGTTCGGAGATTTTGGATTATGAACTGATGCCAAGGATTTATACCTTGAAAGTGCGGGCGTCAGACTGGGGTTCCCCTTTTCGACGTGAAGTGGAAACTCAGGTTACAGTCACACTTAACAACTTGAACGACAACAAGCCACTTTTTGAGAATGTGGATTGTGACGTAACTGTGCCAAGAGACCATGGTGTTGGTGAGCAGATCACAACCGTGTCTGCTATCGATGCCGATGAGTTGCAGTTGGTGAGGTACAGAATAAAAGCTGGGAATGACTTGAATCTGTTTGAAATGAATCCAAACTCAGGCATTCTGTCCTTAAAGCAGCCTTTGAGTGAGGGTGAGGCAGCAAAAGTGTCCTATCACAGTTTGCAGATCATAGCCAGTGATGGAGAACATGAAACTCAGCCCATGTTTTTGAACATTACGGTCGTTACGGCGCGTAAACCAGTCCAAGTGAAATGTGTTGATACTGGAGTTGCCAGCATGTTGGCAGAAAAGCTTCTGCAAGGAAGCAAGATCCACAGCCATAATGAACCTGAAGACCACTTCCAAGACTTTCACTCTGTGAACCGCGTTGCACCCCAGTTTGCAGAAACTTTTCCCAGTGTGATTGAGGTCAAGGAAGACTTGCCTGTTGGAGCCAGGATTGTCCATCTTAGTGCCACGGATTCTGACAGCGGTTTTAATGGAAAACTGGTTTATGTTATCTCTGGGGGTGACCCTGAAAGTCGTTTCGTCATTGACATGGACAGCGGATGGCTCAAAGTGTATGCACCACTTGATAGAGAAACAACTGATCACTATACATTGAACATTACCGTGTATGACCTTGGAATACCCCAGAAGTCATCTTCACGTCTGCTGGATGTAAAGATCCTGGATGCTAATGACAACAACCCACAATTTTTACAGGATGCATATTCGGTGGACATCAGCGAGAGCACTGCAGTGGGCACAGAGATCATTCAAGTTGAAGCAAAAGACAAAGATCTTGGTGATAATGGTGTGGTCAGATACTCCATATTGGCAGACACAGATCAATTTGCTATTGATACGGAAACAGGGATCATTACGGTGAAGAAGCCACTAGACCGTGAAGTGCAGCCCAGTTTTATTCTCAAGATAGCAGCTCGTGACCAGGCCGCTGGTGAACCTCAACTTGTCTCGACTGTGTTGCTTAAAATCACACTGGAGGATGTAAATGACAACCCTCCGAAATTTGTTCCTCCAAATTATCAGGTGAGAGTACGTGAGGATCTACCCATTGGTACTGTTATAATGTGGCTGGAAGCTCACGACCCAGATGTTGGGCCATCTAGTCAAGTACGGTACAGCCTCGCTGACAACGGGGATGGGAAATTTGAAGTAGACAAATTGAGTGGCGCCGTACGAATCGTGCAGAATCTGGATTATGAGAAAAAGCAAGTGTACAGTCTCACAGCAAGGGCGAAGGACAAAGGGAAGCCGATATCTTTGTCCTCAAGTTGTCATATTGAGGTGGAGGTTGTGGACGTGAACGAGAATCTGTACAGGCCATTGTTCCCATCATTTGTGGATAAGGGATTTATCAAAGAGGATGTGCCAATTGGAACATCAGTGATGAAAATCACAGCTCAGGATGAGGATAAAGGAAGAGACGGAGAAATCCGTTACTCCATTCGGGATGGCTCGGGTCTGGGGATCTTTACTATCGACGAAGAAACTGGTAAGTTATCTTCCTTTCCCTTTTATCCGTTCATGACTGGGGCGGGGTAGCGGGGGATGTTTTATCGGGTCATGAATTATTCAAGAAACAAATCTCCTATGCATAAAAGTGGCCGGTGATATGAACGGTGCAAATGTGAAAGGACTTGCTGTATTAGAGGTGATTTTTTTGGGGTGTACAGAAGGAGGGATTCATATTATTTTGTGTGGCATCAGTTGGATACTTGCGCAGGTCGGTGGTAGCAGTTGGATGTCTTTGAGAGAGCTGATGAAGAGCATCCTGATTCCTTTCATTTTTGCGCCGGAGGAGAGAGAATTGATGGCAGGAACAGATGGAGCAGCTGTCTCTCGGACCTGCTGTAGACATTCCACACTAGTTGCCGTGGTATTAAGAGGATTGCTCGCCCTCCCCACCCCCTACTTCCGTGCACATATTTTTCTACTTGATTCTTTCTCTCTGTCTATTTTTCTTTTTAAATAATCAAATCAAGCACCGGCTATTTCTCATTTATAGATTATTTTGTTATGTAGGCCATAGGGTACTTAACGTCTATGAATGTGAGCCAATGAGAGTTAAGGAATGGTGCTTTTTGAAGCAAACTCATTTTAAAAGTCAACATCTGGCCTCATTATCTTTATACAAAGAATGTATTAATACCTCTCTCAGCTGCCCTGACCACTCAAAACACCTGTGCCAAAAGCTTAAAATAAGCAGTCTGGAATTCCAACGGTCTTCGACACTGTGCAACTCTTGGCCACCCAGTAAAAAAATGAAGGCCTCATATACCCAAAGCTCACAAGACTGTGAATATTAAGTGTTTTCTTGGATTAATGGGTTTTTGTGCTGAGCTAAATGAGTAATGTACAAACAACAAACCAGTGAAACATCATGCATAAAATATTTTTTGCATGCATGCAATTAATGTCTGGACTTCATGCATAACAAATCACCAGGTTAGTCAAGGTGGAAACGTATTACTAGTTGTACTGTAATTCAAATCAAGGTAGCCAGGCATGTCTGCCTAAGAAAGTAAATTAGCAGTATCCCCTTTGAATCCCTTTTGGGAAATCTTGCTTTTTTGTGTAGTAAATTTAGCATGACAGGATGTGCTGGCATAGGGTTGTCCCCCCAACAAGACCATCTGTTGGCCATTGTGCCTGCCCAGTCTTATGGAGATTGGGCTTTGCCGCAGTTCCAATGGATGGAAGCTTACTTGGAGATTTTGATTCGGGTAGAAAACGGTTGAATGATCTCTTGGTTGGATCAGAAAGTTACGAACCTGCACAAGTTTGTCACCACCACAGACATAACTCTTCTAAACTTACAAAAACTTTGCAGGGCTCAACAATATGGACGACGTGAGGTCAGTGTAATAAAGTTTTGAGCCAGTTATCAGAACTGTCACTTTTACATTAAATTATATTGTAGGCTATATCATTATATCCTTTCCTTAATGCAAATCAAAGTTTTAATTTAATAGTTACTGTAATGTTTTGTGGTTGTGAGCACTGTCAATTGAGAGTCCACTCAGCACTACCCCTAACTAGAGATTCGGGCCACCAGGAGTCTCTGACCTTCTTCCCCCGCTCTTTGACCCCCAAATTGATCTATCTGCTCTGGCAGCAATGCCATTGTCTTTTTCAGAGTCCCATTGTTAAGGATCATAGCCAGGACTGGTAGTAAAGCAAATATGCCTGAGGTAACAGCAGCTCTCTTGGGAATGGAAAGATTAGAAGAGGGATGGGTAGGAGGTGTTCAGGTTTGAGGTCACTACATGTGGGATGAATATCACATTTCAAGCAAGGAATCAATCTTTAAACCAAGGCTAGAGAATAGTAATAAAGAGCCATTTGTTGTTTTGCACTAAATGGGTATTTCGAGAACGTAGGGTCACCGTTGCTGGAGGCTATGGGTGTACCTTTAGTCATGTTTTATGAGAATGAACACCAAAAGAAAGACTGAGACACATCTGGGCCGTATTTGGTGCTTTGGACTATATTTTCCATGTGTTTGTGTTGTTTGTGTTGCCCATTTTATTCTCTATTTCAGCAGACCCCACAGGGGGCAAGGAATGTGCAAATTAAATGTTTTCTGTTGTTCATTTCTACCCCCCATTTTGTTCGCCTCAGCCCTACATGTTTGACTCCAGTAATTCCGCCTTGTAGGAATGTGAGGCTTCCATCATTTATACCCCGTCTTCCCATAGATGTATTTTTGTTTGTGGAGAGCAAAAGCTTCCCACAAACACCTCAGTTTTGAGAAAAAGTTTGAATTAAACTATTATTGACACAATGAAACTCGAATACGACCCGATTAGTGCTTTAAAATAGAATGGTTACTTAAGACTGTGTGTCTTTTTTTCTGTGATTTGGTCTGCTTTTCCATCTCAGCAGTTCATAGCAAAGCTAGAAATCGGTCTGTAGAGACTGTCTGTAGAACCTCCTGCAGTGTTTACATATGTGATTCTCACAAACATGTCAAGAGCAGAGGGCTATAATGGGCTCTGGTGAGACCTTAGTGCTCAAGTCAGGGAAATTATGCCATGTGTGTGTTTGTAAAGATGACACACACACACAAGCACAGATGCACAAATCATTGAGGTATGCACGAAATCGATTGATGTCACCAGAGCGGTGCAAAGAATCTTGTGCCTTTATTTAATAAACCTCCCATGGTAAAAGGGAACGAGTAAAAGTGGAGAGCAAAGTCACGGGTTAAGGATCTTAGGCTTTGATACTTATGACATTCTAAAAAATGGATGGTTGCAGATGCTGAGCTTTCTCCAGGGACAGTATGAGTATCAGTCTCAAAGTCAGCACAAAGTCAACTATCAGTAAAGGTTAGATAAGCTTGAAAATGTATCATATGTGTGTGTGTGAGTGTGTGTGTGGTGGTAGAGAGAATATCAGTGAGACCTGGTTAGTAGGCAATCTACCAAATCATCCTAGCAACTAGTGTTGTCATGGTACCAAAATTTCAGTATTCGGTACCGAATACTTCACCCAAATTTGATTTGTCTTTTAATTAATTAAATTTAAACACATTTTATTTTTTTGGTAAATAAAGGGGATTTACTATTAAAATTAAAATATGGAAGAAATATTGTGTGATTTCTTTAAAAATAAATATTTATTAATTTTTTTTCAGCAGTAGTAATAGTATCACATACATTCTACTAAATAATAGTAATATATTTCTGGCACAATGTCTTTAAGATAAACTTTTATTTTGACGGGTTGCCGTGAATACCTTTAAATTTCTGTGTGTAGCTATATGATATGACGCTGGTTTTACTCAAATGAAACGGTAAAATGCTCGTGAAGTGACTCTCAGAGCAGTTCTGGAGATATTGTTTATGTATTTATGTCCTCATTGAGACAGCAGATGCTGAAATCACCGCGCGAGCATCACGCGCGCTTCAGTGTGTGTAGTAAAAAAAACAAAAAAACGCGCGTCTCTGTCATTCATTCATTCACACAGAGACGTGCAGAACATGCGGGATTCATATTTGAATTGACTTTTGCGGCTTAATATTTACAGATACTAGTCCGTGTCGCAATTTGATTTAAGTGTAATGACCTACTTTTGATTAATTCATCCAAACTTTGACAAATTCCGTGACATTTCGTGCTAAACTGTAAATTCCGTTTTTATAACTGGATTCTGAGATTCCGTCCGCATTTTCTGCATCGCAGAAATGATAGGGCCGTACACATCAAGAACCGGGTTAACCGGGTACTCTGTACCACCGGTACTTAAAAAAACCTGGTACCGTGACGTTTTCATTTTTTTAGTACCGATTTGGTACCGAAGTACCAGGTCTTTTGACAACACTACTAGCAACACCATAAATATCTAGTTTTACCTTGAATTGAAAGTCCCGTTTTGCTATCTTTAATGGGATCAGTCAAAAACTTCTTTCTGGAAGCAGCTCATTAAAGGTGGTGCAAAGGAGCTCAAATTTTGAGCAGCTCTTAAATTCTGAGGCCAATGACATTGTATGCTCAATTAGGTTTAACCTTTCATTTTAATCCTAACACCTCCTCCTACTAAAGCACATTTTAAAGAAACACATCTACCAGGCAGTTTTCTCATTTGTGTTCTGAGAATAGTACATTTCTGCTTTATATTATTCATTTGCTCTGTAATGAAGTCAGCTCAGATTCTTTGCCCGGTTGACCATGCAAAATGATAACAATTTACCCCTCTTGTGAAAGTTTGCAGGGGTCACCTACATTGAGATGCTGAGTAGCCACATTTTTCAGATCATTAAATTTAAGAAAATGACTCTGTACTTGGTAAACATATCAATATCACCCTCTAAGTACATTTCATTTCTTTTAGTATTGTTATTTAATATCCAAAAGTATAAGAGATCACAATTTCTCAACTATGTGAAAAAAATATTTGTATGTATAAAAACTCACCACATACTGATGCAATGATCAATAACTAGTGTCCCAAACGACATACTTTACACTTGTTTTTTTTTCATTTATAATAAGGTGCATCATCCAGATATTTGAAGTATACTTCTTTTTAGATATTTCATTGTAAACAGACTGCTCACACCGTTTACACTATAAAATGGCATGGAATAGTACGAAAATTGGAACGTACCTACTCAGACATCGGGATACAGACATACCTGCTTGAGCCAGACACCATTAGGTCAGAGAGTGCCCCGTAATGCTGAGCATGCAACCGTGTCTAATCCCCCTGACTCGCTGCACAAAAATATCTGTTTGTGCATGAAGCAGCATAGAAAGCCAGTGACTTTTTCCACTTGTTCCCCATGTGACTGATGATCAGAAAATGTTGTCTGACTTGTAATACAACAATACTTTTATAAGAAACAACATTTACAACTTCTAGTTAGATGTTTCAGAGATTGATTATTCACTAGGCAAAGCCAAAATCTTCAAACACAGTCTCTAAATGCATTTTAATTTATGTTTCTGGTCTGTCGATTTATTAACATAACTGTTAACATATTTCACTCTTTTAAGTCCATATGCTCTGGCAAGCGTTTTTTGAATTCTCTTTGAAGACTCACAACCCCGCTATCTTTTTAGTATGTTTCAAAATGCACTTTTGTAGTAGCCAGTGCAGCATTTTTGAAAACTCAGTCCACTTGATACTTGCTAATGAAAATGAAGTACCCTGTTCATTAATTATTCTTTTAGCACTTTTGGAGGAGAAATATTTGGAGATTTCTAAGAACTGGCTCATAAGTGTCACTAGGTCAGGAATCAGACTGCAGTGGTTGGGTCGTATGTTTTTGATTTCCCTGACAAGAACCTGTAAGATTCATTGATTTTAGAATCTGACTATACTGCTCTGCCTGTTTTTAATTTCCCTAAAAAGAACCGGATCATAATTCATTGCTTTATGATTTGAGCCTTACTGGTCTTGCTGTATGCTTTGTAGATTCAGTAATGGTTTTGTGGCTTCACTGAATAGTAATATAGGGCCCTATGATTTCCACGTTGCGGAAAATGTGGACGGAATCATGGAATCCAGTCATAGAAACAGAATTTACCGTATAACACAGAATGTCACGGAATTTGCCAAATTTTGGATGGATGCATCAAAAGTAGGTCAGTACACTTAAATCAAAACATGATATGGACTAGTGTCTGTGAATAAATTTAAAAAATAAATTTAAATATGATTCCTGCATGTTCTGCATGTCTCTGTGTGAATGAATGGCGCAGACGCACGTTTTCGTTTAACGCACACATACTGAAGTGTGCATGATACTCGAGGTGTTTTCAGCCTCTGCCACCTAAATATATGAGTACACAAACACATGAACAAAATCTCTAGAACTATTCAGAGAGTCACTTCATTTTACCATTTCTATCATCATGTCATATTTACAAACAGAAACCTAAAGGTCTTTAAAGCAACTCGTCAAAATAAATGTTCGGTGACAGAAATATCACTGAATGTAATGATAGCACTGCTACTAATAATACAATTTTTATTAAAACTTTATTTTTAAAGGAATATTTAACAAACAGAATTATTTAACAGAATTTAGTTAGCAGAAAAATAAAACATATTTCACAGGGCCTTAAAAATGTATTTTTTGTTAAACTTTTAATAAATTGCTGTTTAATATTGTAAGTTTCACGATTTCAATTAATTAGACATGCTTTTTGATAAATAAAAGTTCATTTAACTATTAAAACAGAGTCTAGAAAAATTAAAAGTAAAATAAAAGATTTTCTTAAGAATTTTGGAAAGAAAAATGTAATGGATTTCATAGGGCCCATACATTACATGAGTAATATAGAAAACACTATCAGAGTAGTTTGGTTAGACAGTATTTTCAAAACTAGTCTCCAACCTATATTAAAAAAGCTTTCCTTCTTGCTTAGAAGGTATTGGCTGTTGTTCCTTCAGGTAGTGGAACAGCACTTTTTGAAGAAATGAATTAGTTCGATGTACAAAGTACTAGTATGAGAGTGTGCATGTGCTTCTCTTTGTGCCGTATCCCCCATATGCCCTTCCTGTGGGGAGAAAGGTTGGCTGATTCTTTCTGATGCCAGATAACAGAGGAATGTGCAGCCGGCTTTGTCTTTTCATGTTTGGCTACCTCTCGGTTGGCCCGGGCAGGGATAAGGGGAAGGGGGTCATCTGAATAAAAGGGGTCAGGAGTGAGTTTTTCTCTCCTATAATGATTCTATTGCCATATCTGGCTTATTTTGCTCTGGCTTTCTCTTTTGCTCTTATGCATTCCTGCCAAGTGTCAAAATATTGTGTGACTATTCTCTTCTGTTACCCATCTCGCCATCTCATCACCTTTTTACATCTCTCAGGAGTGTGACTACTACTTTTCCACTTTTTTTGCCGAGGGTATATGACTGGCTGACTCCGTGTAGTCTCTGCTTGAGCTGTGTTGCTGGGGCAACCGGATTCTGGAATGCAGGATCAGGAGTTGATTGTAGGGTGCTAAATGAAAAGCACACTCTCCCTCGTTAAAGTCGACTGCCGTCTCCAACTATCAGGTCCCATTTTTGGGAACTTGTGCTGATGTTAACTCTTGTTATTTTAATGTTCCCTAAATAAAAGCCAGTTGAGCGAAAGAAGACCGGCTATGCCAAAAACAAACCAGAAGCGGAGTGTTTTTGGTCTTAGACGTGTGCGCTACAGGATTGATGGTTTGACGTTAAGCCCAGTATTTCATACTCAAATTCCATATGCCACGGTCCAGCTCTCAGCCATGCCAATTCCCATTATGGTGGGCGATGTTGCAACGTTCGCTGTTCCCCTGTGATGTCACAGATTTTTTAACAAGAATCGAAGGCGAGTGACAGCAGATGTAAACACAGCGCCAGTGGAAGCAGAGTGCGAAACCGGAGAAGCTAACCACTGACGCGAGACAAACTGTATGATGCATCTGCTCCCAAACTGTATCTGACTATGCGTCAAAGTTAACTGACATTTTAGCATTGCGCATCCTGGGACTATGAATGTCACACCCACGGCTTTTCCACTCAGAGGTTAGAAATGAAAAATGAAGATGAATGCTTTTTATTTCACTGTTGGGCTTCTGAGCTTGACGGATAATCACAACAGCTTGCCACAAAGGCACAACAAATCATTGCATCATGGGGCGTTCAGCGAAACTGCAGTGTTTTTCGCTATAAACTTGCACCTGTTTTTGAAAACTGTTAACAGCGTATACCTCCATTTAGACAAATTGTGTGCATTTTGGCAGCAGAAACCAATATTCGAACAAAGGCACGAGAAATCATTGCATTGTCTGATTAGACTAGACTCACTGCAGAATGTTAACGGAGAATAGTCAATTGTGCATGCTGCAAGAGGAATGAAACATCTCCTTCACTCGTTACGCCATGCTGCTTGTTTACATGAGAGTGTGCAAACACAAAAAAATATAACAGTGTATTTTAGAATTTTGTATTTTTTACTTCTTTTTTGTATTTTCACACTTCTTTGCACAAGAATGACGTTGATTGCTACTTTCCGGCATAGACCAAATACATTTTTTCAAATTGATTGCAATATTTCAATAAATCAACATAACAAAAAAATAACATAACACATTTTTTTGCTTTTGTACAGCTGTCTTGATTTTTTCCATTTTCAAATGTTAAACCATCTAGCTTTTTGGTGGAAAACTACAGAGTTTAAACCTTTTAAGCTTCTATTTTGTTGACAACAGGCCATTTGTAAGAACTATTCATTAATGGTTGGTGAGTGCTGTGTTCCCAAATGCATGTTATAAACAGCCCAAACTCAGAGCACACGCATGAAGAGTTTGTTTGGAGCAGCATTTAATCCAAACCAAGTTGGTCTGAGACATTGAAAACACAGAATTATGAGCTATTAATATGTAAAAGAACAGCGCCACACTACGCTCTGAAATTGTTTATTTAATTAAACTGTAGTCTTTGCAGTTTGATAATTGGGCTATATTGTGATTCTGGCTTTAATCTTCCATTTTTTTCTTCATGCAGTCCCCACTGTGGTGGTGTTAAACTTTAAAAATAGCAGTTGATAACAGCAATAAGGATAATGTATATTGATAATTTTCTTTGCTGCAATCTGGCTTGCCTAGCTTTAATGATTTGCACATTTTCAGGTTTGTAGTCATAAGACTGTTCATGTAAACTCCCTCAGAAACAACAAAGTAGGAACATACGCCTTCATTTAGACTGGTTCATTTGTTATGAACGGTCTAATGTAAACCGATATCACAGTGTCTGTGTTTGTTTTGGAATGTCGGTTGCACAGCTTTGCCCCTAGATAACGGTTAGGTATAAATTTGCGTTCGTAATGATATTTAAAGGTGTAATTAGGAGCCTAGTTAAGAGTCAAACATCTGGGGTTTGAACCAAATGACTTTTCTATTCCCTGTGTTTTACTGCCTCGCCAGGCTCCTCCCTGCAATATTTTAAACGCCTTTGATCCTCGCCACACAGAAACACTCCAAGGAGCACACGTTTATAAATAGAAAAGTGAGAGGAAAAAAGAAGTGAGGCTTTCAAAATGTCAAGGCAGCACCCCGTATGAAACATACTCTCACTTCATAGTCTTATCAGCCTTCCCAAAAGAGGAGAGAAAAGCTCTCCGGCATGAACTGGGACGCTAATGCGGCAGCCTGGTGATAATGCCAGTGCCGACTATGTCACTGGGCAGCTATTTCATGCTTTGAAAAAATGTTGTTATAACGGAGGACAGACGCTCGTTATCAGGAAGGGCTCAGAGATTGGAGTCAATTCATGGGGGAAAGAGCATGCTTAAAGTACAAACATGATATTTAAACAAACAGGCCGCGCTCACTGCCAGGCCTTTGCAAAAACACAAGGTCTTCTGGACAATAGGATCTGTCTGGGCAAGTGTCAAAAGAAGCTCTCAGCTGGAATTAATGGGCTAAAGCAGGCAGGAAAAAACTCCCCTGGTTTCTTTGATGAATTTCCTCTTCTTTTTCTTCCTCCTTTTTTGTGAACCAACTTAGCCATTTTTTTTCTCAGTATTGCAGTATATAGGTTTATATCTTAACTGGTTTGTTTTGCAAATGCAGTGATTTCTGATGATAAGATTAGTGTGATATGTAGAGCGAGACAGTGAGCTATATTAAGTCGGTCACATCATTGTGTTTTTCCTAAGTATGATTTTTCCCTCCAGCCAGATGTTACAGGCTGTTTTTTAGTGTTAGTCATGTTGGTAGTTGCTTTGTTAGCCTGGACGATATACAGAAGACGCAATGATGCGTAACACGGAAATAGAGGGTTGACTCAAGTGGCTCCGCAAGCCAGTAATCACTTGTCCAGGATGCCCTGCAGATAAGATGGCTTTTGTGTGCCACAGTGTTTGTTAAAGTCATCAAGCACTCGTTCTTTAATTGCTTCCTCAATCCGCTATTAGAGGCCGATAACCTTGGCAGTGGCAGTCCTTTTTTTTTCTATACTAGATTTGTGTTGGTTTCCAAGAGAATTTTAATCTAGAGTGAATCTTTTCCCACACATGCATTTATTTATCAAGTTCATACAGTACTGTGAATATTTAGGGCTCAACATTAAGGATGACCTGCTGGACTACATGCGTTTTTAATGCATTGTAAACTTAAATATTTTGTTTTCTTTGTGGTTGCAAATTCTACTCATCCGCTAAAGCCATTCATGTGAAAAAAGTGTATAAAAATCATATAAATCATATTTATAATAAAAAAAGAGAGAAAATATCAGAAAAACAATGAAAGTCAATATAAAAATATGCATTTTAATTATTAATTATAATATTATATACTTAATTATTTATAAATAATATTTATAATAGTTGTAAGTATAAATCTTGATTATTTATTTTTTGTGTGTTGGGTATAACCAATTAAAAAGTAACTAATTGACTAATTAAAAAGTATTATTTGCAGTATTGGCAGGAAAGTTATAAATCTAAAATAGTGGCCCAAATCCTTCTATTGAGGCCAGATATTATTCATGGTTTTATGAAGTAATAATTGAGTTCATTTATAGTACAAGTATTCTTTAAGGCTTGTATACCATCTGCATACCTAAAGTGAAAGTAGAGTGGGGTAGAGCCCTATTAAAGCCCCTGAAAAAAGTCTGGGAACCGAGAGCATGATATGATTGAAGTTGGGAAAGGAGGGGTGAGGTGGGGTGATGGGAGCTTAGCCGAGGGTTCCCTCATAATACTCTTGGTTCTGACACTGGAATCTCAACTATTTCTCTGGAGTCTCGGGAAAGAAAAAGATTGAGAAAAGAGTGAAGCGGGAGGTGGAGAGAAAAATCACTGAGAAAGTTTATATAAGCATGTGAGCGGGAGGCCTAAGAAGGCTGAGGAATGCAGGAGCCCAGCAAACAGAATTAACCAAGCCAGTTCAAAGAGAAACGGACCACTTTTTAAAGTGCAGACCAGAGGAATACACGTCTTAAGCTGCCCTAACTTATTCCTCTGCTTCCACCACCTCCACTACATATGTGAAGCAGTGTAGAGTCACTCTCTGAAGGTCAGAGAATTGCTCAGAGTTAGTCAGGCTTCGCTTTGATGATATTCACAGCAGTTCTGCGAACGTCAACTGTGCTTACAGGCGCTGCAGTCTTGTGGCTTATTACGCATCCTCATCCAAAAAAACAAAAACAAAAAAAAAAAACATGATATTGACAGTTTTTTTTTAAGGCAACTTGTCTCTTTCTGAAAATGAGCACTAGGGATAAACAGGGTTTTACATATCATAATCCTTTATTTGACAACCCTGGTAATCTTTTTCTGGCTTCTAATTTGGTGCAATTGCCAGCTTTTCATTCACATACAATTTGTAATTTCTCAAACTGAAACTGTGCCATGTGTTTGTATGTGTGTATAAAGAAGAAGCAAGGGTTTCTTCAGCTATCATGGGCACTTTTAGCCCTGTGGACTATTAGAATGTAAAATCCCTTGAAACACACTTTTCACTCTCTTTCTAGTTTAGTTTGTCCACCAAAAATATCCAACATTGGATTTGGCGTACATTGCCAGAATAGTCTCCCCCCAGTTTTTCTGAAAGCATCACACTATAGTGTTATATCAAATCTCAAATTGCAGTGCCATTCAAAAGTTTGCATTTTATTTTGACTTAAATTAATACTTTTATTTAGCAGGGATGCATGAAATTGCATGACATTTCTATTCCTCAAAAAATTTCATTTAAAAAACATACATTTTTAATTGTAATTTTTCACAATATTTCTGTTTTACTGTGTTTTTAATCAAATAAATGCAGCTTTGGTGAGTATATCATCTTTCAAAAATGACAAAAGATCCTACAGACCCCAAACGTTTGAACTGTATTGTTTTTAATTGCATTTAGTGGTAGAACAGGCATTATTTTTAGAAATAAAACAAACAAAAAAATCATATAAGAAATATTTTGATTATTGTAGTGTAGCAGTCTACATGAGAATAATTTATAAGAATTTCTAATAGTTTATATTTTTTTTATGACTGATGAGATTTCTAGTGACAGTGAACTGGAAATGACCCAAGCTGGTTTGGGTTGTATGACCATCAGCTCACAGCATGTCAGTGAACTCGTACTACCCAGTAAGACCCTTCTCTCTGACCCTCATTTTGGGAAAGTTGAGAAACATTAGAAGAGGGAAGGCTGCATGGAGGCTGTGCTATTCCCCAATCCACTAAACATTCCCATCATCATGGCCCTTGATACTCTCAACCGGGACCAAACTTTAACATGTCAAGTCAAGATCAGAAACCCTTCATGCTTGTTAACTCAGTGTGGAGATGGTGTAGTCATGGCCGTCTCATGATCTAATCAGTCACTGGGGATGTCGAACCAGTCTGAGAATGAAATTAGCTTCCTTTCTGTCTCTCTTTGCACACACAAATATGCACACACACCTATGTGCAAGGTCAGCCATGTCGAGTCAGTGCGAGCGGTTCTCATTGTTCATTGAGGCACTCAGGTTGCTGTGAAATGTCTCGCTTCAGGGTGAAGAAATGAACAGACAAAGCAGGCAGAAAGAAAGACCTGCTGTATTTCTGTCATCATATTCTATAGCTTCAGGGCAGGTTTCACAACTTCCTCAACCACAGTCAATTAAAAGGTGTGGCAGAATACCTACGAAACAACCTTAATGCACTGAGTGAATCATCACAATTACAGATCGTACGGACTGTGTTTGAATACGCCAAGACGTTTGTGTGGAATTTCCCAATTCCAAGTCTTGTTTGAACCAAACCGGGCTATCTATTGCTAGTTTGTAGATAAAGGGGGAAATATTGGGGAAACATTTTGGTAGATACGAACTATAAACTATAAAACTGAAGATTGTACAAGCATTTAAGCTTGAGCTTTAATTCTGAAGAATGCCTGAAGCGTCTTTATAACAATAGCTTCATCTTAGTCAGGGTTGGTTAGTACTGTAAAAGACTCGTGTTTATGAAACGGAATCCTGTTGGGAATGTTTATTGTTAGGTAAATGCTCTTGCATGTCAATTCAGATGCAATTCACTCAACCAGGCTTCTAGAAGACAATTGATTATGGGCATTTCATCTGGTAAATCCATGCTATTGGTCTATTCAGACCAAGTCAGATTTCCATTATTTTATTAATTTTACAATAATATTTAAAGATTTTAAAACTTAAATGTGCAATGCTTTAGAGTCCTTTTTTCTGTTTTTATTTAGATGGGATTTGTAATATTTAATATTTAATTAGATTATAGTAGCGCTATTGCAAACAGGAACAAGTATAGCACATAGAAATTTCCTGTCGCCGCGTTATTTGAGCGGACATTGCTCTTTCAGCCAAATGCCATTTTTGGCTAATGTTTTTCTGCGGTCTAAATTTCTGTGCATCCCTACAATAAATATGAAGTGAATTTTAGCTTAGTGTGGTCTTTCAGCATCAGGCTTTAGTGGGAGTGTGCTTGTGCGTTGGTGAAGTCATCATCCTGTCGACTGCTTTTTCAGCAGCGGCCTTTTGAGATTGAAGGAGCTGCTTTCTTTTGTGTGTATCCCCCGGTCATCCAAATGAGCACTCAAGCATGGACAGTCGTTTGGCAGAGACAAAGCTTATTTTCTGTCTCACACTTTCTCTCTTCTGCTACCTCCTCTTTCTCGTCCACATCTATCGTTAAGCTCCTCTGACTCCATTTGACACATTCTCATACCCTGCTAGCTGTTACAAACACACACACTCATTTGTCTTTGTTATCCGTCCTTCTCAGCCAAATAATCTACAAATAAAAGATTTTTAGACATTTATTTTATATAAATGTCTTACATTCAAAGTCTTGCACAAAATGTCTTACATTCAAAGTCTTGCACAAACAAATTCTCAACACACCCTCAGTTCAGTACAGTTAAACCTCTACACGTGCTAAACGAATCCTTTACAAAGTTCAGTTTAACAAACTTAAAGATGATTTATGACGTTGCCAAGGCAAGAATTGCAATTAGTATTGTTCGTTCTTGTGGCTAGGGATTTGAACAAATCCCCGCCCTAAGCATTAAAATTATATATGTAACTCATCTCACGTTATTTGTGCTAACGATACCTCAAATCAAGTGACTTTTGAGAACGCTATTATCTTTATAAGTGAGAACCTTTATGGCATGGTAAACATTAGAATCAGATTATTATTGTTTCTTATTATCGTCACTTAAAAACAGTTGTGCCGCTAAATATTGTTGTGGAAACTCTGACACATTTTCTTGATTCTGAATAGACATTTCGAAAGAACAGCATTTATTTTAAATCTAAATCTTTTGTAACATTATACATGTTTTACTGTCACTTTTGAATATATTTAATGTGTCCTTGCTGAATAAAAGTATTCATTTCTTGAAAAAAAAACAATCGCACTGACTCCAAACTCTTTTGAAAATGTAAAAATCTAGTTTAAAAACCAATAAAGTCTTGCTTTTCCATTTGCCTAATTTCTTATGCATGTTCCTTCTTTAAGAATTAACTGTGCAGAGCTTTTACAACGTTGAGTATATAACAGTGCTGATCTATGGGCCACCCTACACCGACAGCCATGGGCAAGATGAAGTGAGCTATCCGTTTCCTTTTTCTCAGCTCCTATATTAGAGCCTTAAGCTAGCCAGCTAAATTCAGGTGTTACGGATCAATGATGAATGAAAAATAAGGCCAAGAAGGTCAAATAAAACAGCCCAAGCCTGTGAAAAGCAGTTTTTTCATGTCTGTTTTAAAGGAGTAAGGCTCTTCTTTCTCACGTAACACCCTTGAGGCTCCATCTAGTCCTGTGAGTTTGCTAAAGCCCAGCAGAGCAAGTTAAGTAGACAAAGAACCAGAACTGGCACTATGCACTGTGCAAAAAGATTGTTCTGGAACAAATCGGATAACGTTGCCGCTTCCTTGTTTCTTATGTCCTTGTGCGACATACTTGTACTTTGCAACCAAACATGAATGCTGAGTCGGCTTAAATGAAGTTGGAGTGAATGAGAATATTCTTGAATGTTTGCAACCTGAATAAACACCGGATCTTAAGATTTCTTAACCAGCTAGGTATAATCTCAAAGTTCAAGGGCTCAAGTTTAATCGGATCGAGTTTTCAACGACAGGAGCCTCCCTGTTCTGGCAGGAGTAAACTTTGGCCAGGGAGTGTCTATCTAGCTCTCTTTCTTCATTCACACACCCCACCTGCCTGCCCTCAGTAACGATGAGATCACTCGCCTACTGATAACATTACAGGTCTTTTCAGGCAAGCCAAATCTTTATTGCACTTAACCAAGCCTACGCTTTATTCAGTATGATACAATAAAATATAAGTAAGATACAATAAAATCTAATGAATCATTCTGCAGCATAAATTATGCCACACCTTTCTTACACTACCGTGCATGGCCTGGATATACGTAGAGATCACAGTCCAAGTGCTTCTTTTGCTTTTTTATTTTCTCGCCATCATATGTGATGGATTCGAGTGGTCTTTGTATCCAGACCTGCTGTTTGCTGACTGACGGCCTCCACCTCTTCTTCCTCCCCCATCTCATTCCTTTATGGCAGTGAAACAGAGAGTTTTGCCCGACTGAATAGGCAGACTGTTGACACAGCTGACAGCAATGCTGCACACATGTGAAACGTCTCTAATGTTTTGTGATTGCTAGGTAGAGCGCTGATCAGGTGACTGGCTCTAAGCAAGCAAGTTTAATAAAGGCGTTCTACACTTAGAGGTCCAATTAGACAATCTATAGGAGGTATTAGGTTCCCACTTAAATCTATCAAAGCCACTTATCTGCTCCTAAGTAGGGTTGGGTGATGTCTACAAAATTGGCATCGGACGATGTTTGCAGTGAAACATTGCTATGGACAATGACATCGGGGGGCAGGGGTGGAGTTAGGGGGTGTGCCCGAAGCATAAATCTGTATTCAGAACGGCAAGGAAAACAAATAATGATTGCCAATGGTTGCCTGTTACATTACAGTACATGACTGAAACCGGTCGCATACTGGACGAGAAGAGCAGCGCCGCACCGTGCCACGTCTTTAAAATTCAAACGCATTTTCTATGAGCATACTGGAATCACAATGCCTGCTCAACATCGTGATGTCTATCAGCCATCTGCATCATCTATTGGCCCAACCATACTTCTAAGGTTGCCATTATCATAGGCAAAGCATGATGGGGTATAGGATATTGCAGCTGTGAAATGTAGAAATGCTATTTAAAGGTCTACTTTAGGTTTTACACCTAGAGAAAGAAATTTATTTTGTTGTGTGAAAATGTTTGTGTGATGTTGCATCCTGCGAATGACTAGGAGTGCCACTAAAAATGTAAACAGATTAATCAGTTTTAAAATTTACAAACAAGTAAATACATTTAAAACTCTTTATTTGATGTTTAAAACATGTTTAAATGTAAAAATCACTTTTAATAGTTGACAAATAACCGTTTGAAAAGGTTTGTTTTTATTTTAAATCCATTTAAAGTAATTAAATATAACAACAAAATACATGAATAATTACTACATTAATTACTACAATATTAGGCTGTTTTTAAATAAAAGGTAACACTTTATTTTAAGGAGTCATTGTTACAATTGAATTATACATTTATGTAATTATGCATATTTTATTGTTATTATAATAGTGCATGTAACGTGTAACGTGTTACCTTTTTTTATTTAAGTAAATACACAACAGATGATTTTCTTCATTTTACTTAAATGGCACTCCTAGACATACATAGCATACATAGGTGTAACTTTAAAGAAAAATGCCAGTTGATGTGTCTTAGACATGACCCTAAAATTTCTTCATGTTCTCCTCAGGTGTGATCAGGACACAGGAACTGCTGGACCATGAGACCGTACCTCACTACTGGCTGACGGTCTATGCTACGGATCGTGGTGTGGTCCCGCTGTCTTCCTTCGTCGAGGTCTACATCGAAGTCCAGGATGTTAACGATAATGCCCCACAGACCTCCGAACCTGTCTATTATCCATCCGTCATGGAGAACTCACCCAAAGATGTCTCCATCATCCAGATTGAGGCGTCTGACCCAGACACGAAGTCTAGTGAAAAGCTGTCCTATAAGATCACTAGCGGGAACCCCCAGGGTTTCTTCAGCATCAACCCTAAGACTGGTAAGTGTTTCAAAGTGTTTCTTTGTTTTCATCTTACAGTCCTTCTAGCAGTCGATTTGAAGATGCAGAGTTTGAAGCAACCAAATTTATCAAATGTGGGTTCAGCTAGACATTAGGAAGATTTATTGACATATAAATAATTGCTATTTTAAAAGATTCGTACAGCACTGATAAATTAATTGTATACCAGAGTACATTTTACATTAATTCTGGAAAAACCTGAAATTTCAGGTTCAAAAGTAACTTTTTTGAAAGAAATTAATACTTTTATTCAGCAAGGACACATTAAATTGATTAAAATGTGGCACTAAAGACATTTAAATAACAAAAAAATAACATTTAAAAAGAATGCTGTTTTTAACCTTGTATTTCTCAAAGAATCATAAATAAATAAGTAAAAACAGTTTTCACAAAATATTAAGCAGCTAAATATATTCAGTCTAATATTAAGGCTGTTTCAGTTTTTCCATCTCAGAAATAAATTACATTTTAAAAAATATAAAAATGGAAAACAGTTATTTTACATTGCAATAATATTTCACAGTATTACTGTAATTTTGATCAAATAAATGCGGCCTTGGTGAACAGTTCAAAAACATCTTAAAATCTTACTGACCCCAGGAGTGAACAGTAGTGCATATGGTAACTAACAGCAATTCTGTTAATTATTTGTTCAGCTGACACACAACTCAGTGATTCATTTCCTAGTCAGGCATTGTTTGCACAGCATATTCTGTTCGAAAGGGCGTTTTTCATGTCACATTGACCTGTATCAGTACAGTGAAAATGGTCCATCAGAGAAGACATCCATCTACAGGATGCATACAAACAGTTAGACATAGGTTAGCTGTGTCCTAATGCCCTTATGAGATTCTTTGAGTGCCATCAGTCCCAAACCTCAGTTTTTATATGTAAGTCTACTGAAGCATAAGGCTTAGTGAGTAAGTGAACGAAGGCATATTCAGCTGCTCTCAGATCTATGCCGTGTTCTTGTTTTCTCACCATGTCTCTCTCTCTGTCGCTTTCCACTCTTTCTCACTCTCTTCATGGATCACTGTGTACGCATATGGGGTTTGCTAAATGGACTCACACTGAATATTTTATACAGCTATGGTTCCCCCTCCTCGTCCTCTTCTCCCCCATAGAGCAGAACATGATTTTGAAGGCATACCGAGGAGAATAGGCATAAAAAGGTGCAAACAGCAGATCCAGAGGCTTGGCAGCTGTAGAAAACCTTGAAATGATTCACACTTCAAGTTCAGGACTTTTCAGAAACATGTTAGGTCAGATTACCTAGCGCCTGCAATATCTTCACCATTGTTGTCTGAACATGTTTTAGTGCTAAGAACAAATAACTTTTAAAGCTTAACTGAGGAAGACGGTGATAGCTAGCGGCTACAGTTCTATTGCTCCTACAATGTCTTAGATAAAAAGACATAGATGAGCCAATCATTAAGACGCACTACCATTCAAACATTTGTGGTTAGTCAGATTTATTATTTTTATTTTTGTAAAATACCTCTTATGCTCACCAAAGCTGCATTTGACCGAAATAAAAACAGTAATATTGTAAAATATTATTACAGTCAAATCAAACATTTACATTTTTATTATTATTTTTCTATTGTTACAATCAAATCAAACATTTGAAATGTCTTTACTGTCATTTTAATCAGGTTGATGAATCCTTGCTGAATAAAAAAATAAATAAAATAAAAAAACTTTGAATTGTAGTGTACAGTAAGTGTATTGAGCTACATATTTCATGAGAATTATTAAGATTTTTAGAATTTTGGCAAATTTGAGCAAAATTTGAGACATTTTGGGATCACTACTGTGTGTGATATTTTTAGATCTTTTTCTTAGGAAAAACATTTGTTCTACATTCAGTCTCATTACTGCCTAGGAGGAACATTTAAGATTATAAAGAGACTTAATAAGTAATTTTTTCTTTCCTATGTCTACACTTCTCTGAAATCCACAAGCTTTATGTGGATGAAGTGAGTATGTGCGACAAAAAAAGCACACTGAAGCATTGTTCAAATTTGTGAACCTGAAAGCAATCAGTCTGAGAAACTGGCCCTGAAGTTTTATTTGAATTGAAGGTTTTGGCCAGTCTGTGAAAGTTGGTGGCCAGCCTCTCTCACAGTGTTTTACTGACTTGTGTGGTCTTTTTTCCCCATGCAGTTACATATACAAATGTGACGGTTATTTTTGCTAGCAGTGGCCATTGAGAGTTTTCAGACCAAATAAGGGTTTGTCCTCCAGCAGACTGTGTTCTCTCAGTAACGGTTCCACACTTGGATTCGCTCCAGGGAAAGAAAGAAAGGAAAGGGAGGCAGTCTGACTTTTCAGTAGAATATTAACCATTCCAGGAGTGGCAGATATGTGTGGGTTATTAAAGTGCCTGTTTGTGTATGTTACCAAGAGTAATAGATAAGACTCTATTTAAGAAAAAAGTGCTTTTTCAACACTTTTAGTTTTAAGTCCGGAAGTTCTTCGTTTGTAGTGATTATCAAAGATGGTTCAGAGAAGTTCCTGAAATATTTTGTCATCTTACAAGTGCATATCAGATCTCCAGAGGAACAGCCCTGCAAAGCACAACTGATCTTGTACAACCATATCAGTATGTAATGTAGACGGTACATCTTTTGTCAAAAGCACAGGGTGCTCACCCACCCAAACACTTACAGACTCAGACATAATATAATATAACTGGGAGTAATTAGGGATGGGTCCGTCTCTTCCTAGATAACATACAGCTGCACAGCGTGTACATGTCTGGAAATGAGTACAGTTCATTGGAGGTGGTCTTTTCTGTACAGATGTTCCATTTATTTAAGCAGTTTCTAAAAATAAATTAAAAAATTAGCTTACCTGTAGCTCAAATAGTAGAGCATGGCACTAGCAACGCTAAGATCATGGGTTCGATTTCCAGGGAAAGCAAGAGCTGATAAAATGTGAAAAACTGTAACTTGAATGCAATGTAAGTTGCTTTGGATAAAAGCGTCTGCTAAATGTAAAAAAGACAGTTTCAGTCAGTGAAAAGATTAGAATTCAGCCTCAAGGCATTTTTGCTATTGTTAACTACAACCAAAACTTAACCACAACTGTCTTTTTTGTTACTTGTAATAAATCTGAAATAAAATAAGATGTCTAAGAATTACAAGGTATCTTTTCCATGTAAATTGGAGTTTTTGTTCTAACTAGCCACGACGCTCGAAATTTCTAATTTAGAAACGGTTTCTATTTCCGCGACATCGTGGCTGGAACAACAGCATACAAACTATATGACAGTAGATAATCTCAGGTGATTATGTGCTTTATTCAAAGTTAAACATGTCTAATATGAGTTTAAATATCATTTTGCGTGACCTTATAGCCATACTGAAAGCAAAAACAGACATTAACACTGTGAACTCACTGCGAACCAACCATTCCATGACAAAAGATGGTATCAATCACTCAGTATGTACATTTAATGATGTTAAAAAGGTTTAATATTTATGAATTAGATTATAAATGTATCCATTTGGTTGCGAGAGCAGTGCGCTTTCAGAGAGAGCCCGCCCACACACGCTTCTGATTGGCTGTGATATTTGATTGATTCTGTCACGTCGCGTTTGGTATGTACACCCAAATTCCTTGTCGCTGGAATTTTGTCGCATCGTGTGTAGTTAGGACATGGTGTTACAATTTTTGAAATTAGAAATGTTGCCTTTGGAACTAATTGAAGTTAAAAAATGATTCAAACAAAAGCTAAATAAATTTGTAAAATATACACTTAATAGTATTGAAATACTAAAATGGCACTGTCTCAAGGTTGATTGGTTTGGCTGCTTGGCTTTCCTTTATTGCAGATTTGCACAGGCTTATCGTGGGTGATGAATGAACAAGATGATGCTCTCCCTGCTTTACTAAGCATTTCACAATAACCAGGAGTATAATCCATTTAATCATGATGACTTGCACTACTGTTTAAATTTTGAGCCCATAGGGAAAATGAAAGATTTCACTTATTAACTCAGAATGAAAATGAGGGAAAAAAACACTAAACAGCCTCAGATTGAAAATGAAATGTTTCAGTCACTATCTGTTTAGAAATAAATGAAACATTTAAGTGACTGCCTCTAATGAAAGTTTGGGTTAGGTTTCCGTGACTGCCTTAAAAAAGATGGGAGATAAACCTACACTAGACTTTGAGATGTGTCACTGAGAATTCTCTAAAGCAGGGCTCCAGTAAGAGATCCGTACTAAATCTCTGTACACAAGTACTGACAGCCATTTTGTGTGTACTTGTGTGAAAGAGAAAGAGTGTGCAGAGAGTGCAGTATTGCAGGCAATCTTACTACAATAGCCTTTTCAACAATTCATAACTTCTTTGCAACACTTAAAAGCGCTTACTTCTAAGCAATCAAGCAATTAACTCATAACCTTTATCACAGGTTGCAATAACACCACCTGCGTTGTTTATATTTGAACAAGTTTTCCAAGAACGCTTCGTTGAATCTGGAGTTTAATTGTTATCACCGCTGACCTCTATTATTAGTTTTTCATTTTTTTGCCCAAACCGTCACGCCTGACGATAAAGCAGTTAAATATACAGCAGGCCAAACCTCAGTAATTACATGCTCAGAAACAGCGGAGCCCTGTGCTGGCGCGTCTACAAAGCTGCCCTGCAAAAAATAGGACCTGTGGGAAGAAGCAGAATAAACTTGTTTGCTGGTTCGCTGGTAGATCGGTGAAGAGCACATCTGCAGCCTTGGAGTTTGATTGTTTATTTCTCAGCTGACATTTTTGTCTGCTTGGTCACAAAAGCACCTTGGATGATATCGATTGGTTGGTTTAGTTGTTTGTGCCTGTGTGAGGTAACTTAAGGGCTTTGATGAGATGTTTTTTTTTTTTTTTTGGCAACAGTAAACAGGTCTCAGTGCTGCTTTTGTATTTCATTGAAGGGAACATGTCATGGAAAACAGGATTTTCCTTGATCTTTTGAAAAGAGTTTATTGTTTATATAGACATACTCGAATGTGCACAACACAAAGCTTCCACACCAGTACAATAAGACCATTTCTAGAAAATAAGCTGCAAGACAACACATTCAAAAAACAGACATAACTGTAACCTCTATATCTGATATATGATAACATTTGCATAATATGCACATTGCTATTTATTTAAAATGAATTCATTTATCCATCCATCCATCCATCCATCCATCCATCCATCGGTTATCTCTTATTTATTTATTTATTTATTTATTTATTTATTTATTTATGTATGTATGTATGTGTTATATGTGGATGAACGGATGCATGGATGGATAGATAGGTGAATAAATAAATATCTGTGTTAGGTAATTTATTGAAATGTCTATGTATTTACCTCTCTGTCTATCTATCTATCTACACACACACACACACACACACGTTTGTTTTTGTGAATTGTTGGGACATCCCATAGGCGTAATGGTTTTTATACTGTACAAACCGTATTTTCTGTTGCCCTACACCAACCCTACACCTAAACCTACCCCTTATAGGAAACTTTGTGCTTTTTTACTTTCTCAAAAAAACTCATTCTGTATGATTTATAAGCCTTTTGAAATATGGGGACATGGGGAAATGTCCTCATAAGTCACCTTCTCCTTGCAATACCTCTGTCATACCCATGTCATTATAGAAATTTGTGTATGTCACAAAAATACGCACACACAGTTACATACAGACATACACACGCACACACACACACACACACACACACACACACACACACACACACACACAAACACAAAGGACTTCAGGTAAAAGACAGTAAGGCAACAAAGAATATGCAGAATACAGCTGCCTTAAAACTCCAGCTCATCTGAAGACTGTAATTTTCTCTGACACCTGTGCGCCACAGCCACCCTCAACAAAACGCAGTAGAATTTTCCAGGGAAGATACCTGGCAGAGAAACATGGATCCCTATTGAATTAGTGTTTTGTCCTAGAGCTGCATTCAGAGGCGATGTGAGTGCAGATTTGTTCAGCTGAGGATAATGACACGCACTGCAGGTGAACGGATTGTTCCCGTCTTTGAGTCAGGTCATGCAAAAGAGTCTGAGTCTGGTTAACCTGCTCATACTGACCTCAATCCCTTCTGCACAGGTTAGTTAAAGTGATAAAGTGAGTGTGTGGGTGTGAACTTGCATAAATGTGGTGTGTATGTACATACACGTGTGTGTTCCTGCATAAGCGTTCATGCATTAACTTACTTGGTCCTTTTGCCCCACAATTCTTTCACACCATCATTTTCTCACTTTCGCTATATCTTTAAGGTCTTTCCCAGAGGCCTTTGTTTCGTGTGAGGTCTGTGGGTGGTTCGCTAGTCTCTCTGTCTTTTCCTTTGCCCTCGTGAAATGCTTTCGCTCAATGACTGCACTACGCTTTTTTTGCTCAAGCGTATGTGTAAGAGAGATCCTTTTCATGCTCTACCTGTCGGTGAAGAGAAATTAACCTATCTGCCTGAAAGCTGCTTTCAACCTGTTTTTTTCGAAAGCACCCCGCTGAGTTGGACTTCGAATGATGTGATAAAAGAAAAGGTTTTATGTGAGCCGGTGTATTTGCACAAGTGAACGTGACTACTCATTTCTCAGAGTAGAAGCGCATGTGTGGAGAGACAGGGATCAAATATCAGTGTATGCTTCATGACAAGAGCATTTTCAGCTTAAAGGCATAGTTCACCCAAAAATAAAAAGAAAAAATGCCATCAATGTCATGCCATCATAACCTCATGCTATTTCAAACCGGTGTGACTTTTTCTTTTGTGAAACATAAAAAGAAATATCTCCATGTTTTTATCCCTATAATGGAAGTCAGTGGGCTCCAATGTTGTTTGGTTTCTAACATTTTGTGTTCTGCATAAGAAATTTAGTCAGTCGTAGAGGTTTGGAATGACACTAGGGTGAGTGAATGATGAAAGAATTTCAATTTTTAGCAGATCTATGACTTGAAGTCTCTTTTTCATACATGAAAAAGTCAAAAGAACCTGAATATGATTTTCCTGAATCATATTGAAAAATTTTCCACTTGTCATATCATATGCTGCTCTTCTGTAGAAATGTGTTTATTATATAAAAATGTCTTGCATTTTTACCAAGCATGTGTTTCATTTACTAAAGTAACCAACCAAGTTTAGTCAGGTAGTCAGGCTTTTTCTTGTGAGTTTTTTTGCAATTCAGAAATTGAGAAGTTCAATGTTAAATTTAGATTTTTTTTTTTTTTGTGATGTAATTTTAGTCTTTAAATTTCAATTTTAATATGTAAAATTTAATTTTAGTCAGTGAAACATTTGAATGATATGTAATATGTAAATAATTTTTCACTTTTTCTCAGTATGTTAATTTTTTGTGTGTGTGTGTGTCTGTCTCACATTCACTATCATGGACAAAACCTTTTTTGACAAACATTTTTGTCAGTAATTTTGTTGACGATTAAAACTGAGATTCAGTAACTCCATATAACTTTACGAAAACCAGTTTTTACTTATATTCATCATATGGCCAGTGTTGTTATTGTTAACTAAATCTATTAAAATTTTTAGTAATGTGAAATGAACCTGAAATAAATAATAAATGGAAAAAACTTTAAAAACCTAATTGAAATGTTAAAAATAACTAAAATTACTAAAAGTAAAATGAAATGAATTAAAGCTGTATAGAAATATTTAAATACACATAAAAATGAAAAGAAACTCAAATTAAAATGAATTTTAATTTAATTTGTAACTGGAAAAATATGAAAATAAAAGCAAATATAAAATATACCACATGCACTATAATAGTACAATAATACTAAAATAGCACTGCACATGCGGAGTAATGGGTAATTAATAATGGGTATGCTGGTAGTGTGAGTATGGGAATAATTTCTTTAGCTGGAAGGCACAAGCAGAAAGAATTGTGCTCAGTACAATGCAGACAGCTCTTGTTCTAGTGTACAAACCACACACACACACATTTCTGGAAATCTCAGATCTCTGGTGTAATACCTGATATCTGCATTAGCTCTCTCTTTGTCCTCTTACCAGAGTAGTTTTAGCTCGCTGTACTGACAATATCAAGAGCCCTGGCTGCTGGGATAGAAATCAGCTCAGGTAATTAGAAGTCTACAAGCCACCTCTGTGCCTTTGAGCTCTGCTCTGCTTGTTTAATTGGAGTGAAAGGAGGATATAGCTGCAATGATTCACAAGGCCTGCTTTCCTCTCCTTTCTCCTCCTTTCCACCTTCCTATCAACTTTCAGCAAGGCCCTATTTTTTTTAAGAGGAGAAAAAAGGGAAAAAATGTGGGTTGTTATACAACAATGCCATGCGCTCTTTTCAAAGGGTTCAACCCAAAGTAGGGAAAGCTTGAAAAGAAATGGATACTATGTCCAACGACTTCCTGTCGTTTCCTGTCTTTTAGGCTCCCACAGTTGGCACAAGGTACAAAAGGTTATTAAGGATGGAAAACTAAAGCGAAGTGCAGGGAAAAAAACACATACACACACAAATCACTCCCCCTCCCTCTCACTCATTCCTGTGGATAAAGTTGCAGGGTTTTAGAGGATTGTGAAGCATATCCACCGACACACCTGTCCTGCTTGTTTACTGCTAACCTACGGATTTCACACACCAGAAATTTCCCTGATATTCAACCCAGTCAAGCAAGCATGAGTCCATGAAAGTATTTGACCTCTGACAGAATCTTTGCATACGTTAGATAGACAAATAATAAACAATGTGGTTTACCATTGTAAGAGAAGCTTGTGAATATTAGTATACATTTTCCCCCTTAATGCTAGGGTAATCTCTTCTATTCCAGTTTAATATGCAATTATAAGTAAGCCATTTAAAGGCTGACTTCCACTATGGCTGTTTGACTGAATGACTCGACATGTCAACTTCTGATTGGACCAATGGCATGTTTGAGGTTGTACTAACCGTCAGAACAGGGACATATAAGCCAACCCTGAAGTTAGCATCACCCTGGTTCCCTTGACAAAAAGCCTGTAAGATTTTTCCATTGACTTTTGGATTATTGAAGAAAAAAAGCTTTGTAAGTTTATGATTCTTAAATATTTTGTTAATCAAGATTATCTTCATAAATGAACATACATTTTATGACTTTTGAAACCCATATATAATCAGAAGTAGTGAAAAGCTGATGCTAGGCTATAAACAAACTGCAAAATGGTCACATGACTTCCAACAACTCTTTCAGTTTTTAAAATCCTACAGGTTCTATAGGTGAAGTTTAAATAGCGTGTGAGTATAAATGTTATGACACTGAAAAACAGGCAAATACTAGTGAGTAGATGAGTTTTCCTGTTTGGCGTGATAACATTTAATGTCCCTTATAACCTCTTTAGTCCCATTTAGCCACTTGTTAGTCAGCCTTTTTCAAGACACGTTAAAGCTATAAAAAAAAACATGAGTGGGATATTGTTGATGTTTTTTTATGTCATAGAAGAAAGTGAGAAAATATCTTGCGCTTGTGTTAACCATAGACCTTATTACTGGCATTTAACCAAAAAAAAAAAAAAAACGTTAAACAAAAAAACTCATTTCTGTTTTATGACTCATTCATAGTTTTTGCAATCGCTTTTGGAAAAAAAATTCATCCTTAAAGGACAGGACAGATTCATTTTGTGGCAGTGTGCCATACCTTGTAATGTAGAAAAAAAAATCAATGCTGCGTTCTTAATGCCAACATGACCTTGTGCGCATATGTTCACACGGAGGTGGGAACGCAGTGATTTAGTGTCGTAAATCCAGGTCGTCCCCATGCATGAGTGAGCCTTGAGCTCTGGAATACTCAAATCAAAAAGAATGTTTTGAAAGAGACATTATCTGCCAGGGATTTGTCTCTTTATTCTTGTTCATTCTCTCTCTCTCTCTCTCTCTCTCTCTCTCTCTCTCTCTCTCTCTCTCTCTCTCTCTCTCTCTCTCTCCGTGACCAACACTCTAAATGGAGTTAGTACACCGAATAGAGCGGAGGTCTGAAAGCCCAGTGTTAGTAATCTCAATCACTCTCAGATAGGAATTTCCTACCATCAGCTGCCCCATTTCCAGGGGCCTTTGGTTGCTAAATGTGGAGACTGAGTTGAAACCACTCAACAAGACTGATGGGATTTATTCAGATGATGTCTGCTTTATCCGCCAATGAGTTTGAGAGGTCCTAGTTTGAGAAATGCCTGGAGACGTCATCATTTAATTGACTCTACATTTACAGAACACATACTGTACACTCAAAGACACTTTAACTATTTTGTGTTTTATTTAAATGTTTAATTTCTATTTATTTTATTTAGTTTTACTTAGCATGACATGATAATAATAATCTTCATACTGACCAGAATTTTAAAACCTGTGCATTCCTAGTTACCGCTGTTGTTTGTGCCATGTCCATTTGTGAACTCTGATTAAAAATGAATTACTTTTGGTCAGTTTTTAGCTACAAAACACTATCAGTGTAAAGGCCTTTTACAGGCCATTTATACACTATTTAATGTGAATTTACTCATTAGTAACACATTAATAATAGAATGATCTGAAATCTTTCAGCATTTGCATGTTTTTGACTTATCTGAGCACATATTTGTGTGTGCGAGTGTGGCAGAGTGTCTCTTTGATAGGCTCTACTGGGTGTTCTGCAGGAGGTTAATGGTGTAAGGCTAATGTGAGGCTCTTTCTGAGAGACACAAACCCAGCAAAGACTTCTTTCTCAACCTCAAGTGTTGCCCTTCTCTCTCTGTCTCTCCGCTCTGAAATGGCTGCCATTCACACACACAGTATGTGTTAGAATGGGGAGGAGGGTTAGGGTGCATTTGGGAACGCTGCCCAGGTCTGCCCACTGTAGTGCATGTCTTTGTATGTACGCTCATTTATCTATGTAGCTGTGGCGTAGACTGTTTTGTGCTTGTTAGTGGGCCTTGAGAGTGTTTTGTATGTACATTCATCTGTGCTTAAGAGAGGTGCATGTGCGTTTCTGTAAGTGTGTGCGCTTTAACATGTGTGCGAGACCCTTAATTAGGAATGTGGGGTCTCGGTCTCAGATACGAGGTGTTGCATTCCTGTCTGCTAAACGATACCTTTTCTAAAGACCATCAATGGGTTTCCGTCGAAGCGAGGGAGAGTTCAAGAGAGCCAGAAAGAGAAAATAGCGCTTCTTTTTTCTCCCAAGCAAAAGTGTTTTAGAGGAAAGGGCAAAGTGTCATTTACCCAGACACATGGATGCTCTTTTTTTTTGCTGGTTTCTTTCTGATTTTATCCTTTTCTTTTCTCTAGAGGCAGTGTGGCGGCGCTATCATTATATGCAAGATTTCACTATGTGTTTACTGTAGGAGTTCAGTGGTTAGCAGAGGCGATTTTAGCTGAGGGTCACGCGCTTGTGCTCAGCGAGACAAGCTCGAGCTGTAAGTACCTCAGACTACACAGACAGATCAAATAATGAAATCTTTGGGCAAAATTCATTTGCTTTCTGAGAAACAATGAGGGTAAACATCATCTGACGGCTAATGAAATGAGATTTCTGGAAACAGGACACGATTCATCTCAGTCCCCACTAGGCTTCTTAACTAGTGTTCCTGGGTCGACCAAACTATAACATACACTCTTAAAAATAAAGGTGCTTAAAAGGTTCTTCACAGAATGGTTCCACAAAGAATCATTCAGTCAAAGGTTCTTTAAAGAACCATCTCTTTCTTACCTTTTTATAATATAAAGAATCTTCTTTTGCCACAAAAAACCTTTTGTGAAACAGAAAGGTTCTTCAGATGTTAAGGGGTCTTTATGGAACCATTTAGACAAAAAAGGTTCTTCTATGGCATCATGTAGCACCTTTATTTTTAAGAGTTTACACTATTAAAATTAAAGGTTCTTTATTGGCATAGATGGTTCCATGAAGAAGCTTCAACATCCATGGGACCTTTCTATTTCACTCTATAGTGGAAAAATGTTCTTGACACTAAGAAAAAATGGTTCTTTTAAGATATGTTCACAGAAAGGTTCCAAAATGGTTCTTCTATGCCATGGCATCACTATACAACTCCCTTTTTGAAACCTTTTTTTACGAGTGTTAACCAGTCTAAACCAGTTGGTTATTCTTTCTTTCTTTTTTAGTTTGTTCATTCTTTTCCTTTCTTTCTTTCTTTCTTTCTTTCTTTCTTTCTTTCTTTCTTTCTTTCTTTCTTTCTTTCTTTCTTTCTTCACATTTGCTCTTGCATCTCCCAGCTTCAACGTTCTTGTTTTTCTTTTTCCAAAAATGGCTGAACTATAATTTTCTTTGGCCACGCTTAGCCCGCAATGCAGTAGACCACTGTTTTTTTGGCTGGGGAAGAAATGGATTGTGGGTACGAACACGGGCGTCTTTTTAGCAGGATGTTCTTAAGGTCCGTCCAGCAGCCATACACCTCAGCATTACACACATATGCTTGCGTGTAATGATATCTAGGGGAAGGAGGTTCATTTTAGCTGAGAGATATGTTTTAGCTCAGTTTTAGCTTTATCTAGTGTATGCAATATATATTCATGAAATTGCATTCAGTTGAGGAAAAAGTAAGTCATATCTGCATATTCTGAACACCAAAACTTCTAGGAGACACTTAAAAGCTGCCTAACTTTGATTAATTCAGAATGTCAGCTAAATATTATTACTTTTTAGCCTAACAGTGAAAAAGGGTCCTGTTAATTCCTATATAACATATACCTATTTAAATATCCCTATTTAATGTCCTTTTCCATTCCAGTCAAGTTCTTGGTCTATAAATGTAGCTTTGCCTTTAATATAATGTTTTAAAGTGCAGAGATTTTGATGACTGCCCGCATTCAGAGTTTATTTTCCTTCCCATGTATGACTGCAAAAGTAAAAGAGAGAGAGAGATGGTTTGCAGCGTAGCACAGTTTTGACCAGGAGCAGGAGGGGTGTTGCGGCTGGGCTATTTCTGCTGCCTGCATGTGCGCCATTGATGGCTTCTGGTTTCGGAAATCCTTTTTCTGCACTAATCAGACGCGGTGCGGTCGGCAGGCGTCTCTCGTGTGGCCGAGGCTGGCAACGTCTGCCGCGCTCTCTGCCCCGTCTAATGTACAATTATACTGACGGAGAAACACAAGTCTGCTTATTATCTGCAATCGAGACGCTCTTTACAGAAACGTGTGCTCATTTGCATTGTTGTTCGATCTCTGTCTGCCTGTTTATACTCTCTTCACTGGGTTCGGCATTTGAATTCACTTCCAATTGGATTTCCGTTGTGCTCAGATCTTATTTTCCTGTAAAGTAAAGCCCTTGAGAGAAATCTTCTAAAACCCACAGAATAACCCACACCTACTAACATGTTCATATATGGAGTAAATGCAGAGATGGTTGCATTGACATTTCACTCATCATTTCAGTGCTCGAAGCTGTTTATTATCAGCATTGTGTGTTTGGTTGAAGGTAGTTTGGGAGGTTTGTGTTGTCTGTTTTCGGGCAGTGTGAGTGTGTGTTTAAAGTGAGGTTGTTTGTTCAGCTTTAAAACAGTCCTGACACAAGCACAACGCCCTTTCTGCAGTACTTTGCAGCTGAATCTGTGGTATTTAACATTTGCGTATGTTTGTGTGTGTATTTACTTCGCAATATTGCACCCAGAAGTTAAATAAATCTGACAAAACCCCAAAAAATGTCTGGGTATATTCTAAAATATCGTTAAGATGTTACATTATAATGTGGTTATTAATTGTGTTCATGTGTTTGCAGGTCTGGTCACCACCACGTCACGGAAGCTGGACAGAGAACAACAGGATGAACATATTCTGGAGGTAAAAACATTTGGATACCTCCACTGACCACAACACTCCTTAGAGCAGACAATCCTAGAAACTCATATTTAGAGAAGTCCTAAAAAGTCCCATTTTCGTCCCAGTTTCTCTTTTTTTCTCCTTAAAGTTAGGTATATGTACAGCTTCTGTGGTACTTTTCTGATATTACCACCAATCAAAAGAAAGAGAGACAGAGAGAGAGAGAAAGAGAGCAAGAAAGAATACATTGTATTGTATAAAATGATATTTTTATCATAATGATATATGCTACTATTTAAAAGTTTGGGTTCAGTAAGATTTTTGTTTTTTTGAAAGATGCCTCTTATAACAACCAAGACTGCATTCATTTGATCAAAAATACAGTTAAGACAGTAATATTGTTAAGTAGCATTGCAATTTAAAACAACTGTACAACTGTTTTCTGTTCTAAATATGCTGATTTGGTGCTCAGGAAACAGTTGTGCTGCTTAATATATTTGTGGAAACTGTGATATGTTTTTTCAGGAATCTTTGATGAATAGAAGATTCAGAAGAACAACATTGAAATATGTATATTTTTCCCTTCACTTTTATTCAGTTTAATGCATCCTTGCTGAATTAAAGTATTATTTCTTTAAAAATTCTTACTGACCCCAAACTTTTGAACTGTAGTGGACATTAAAATATTATGCAATTTGAATCTCTTTTGTATTTTCTGGTTGAACTTTAACCTAGAATGCTGTTTTAAAGAGAACTCCTTGGGAGAAAAGGAAACAAATCCTAAAAAAAAAAAAGACAAAAAGAAGAAGAGTAAAAAACTTTTAGCCTTGACTGTTTAGACCCAAGGCACAAGCCACCAAACTAAACTGCGCACGTGAGCGGACTGCATTCTTCCCCCTCCATTCCTTCCAAAGTGCTTCTGAGGGGATTTAGATATCCGGTGTGTGTGGAGGGTAGGTGTGTGTGTATATGCATGTGGGGGTTTGTCTTTGTTCTCTCTCAGTGTACCGTCTCAGGATTAGGCAGGCCAGAACAGGAAGCGTCACCCTGCCCAGCTAAAGTTTATACTTGTGGATTTTAATTGAGCTGCAAGCTTCTATCACCCTCTCTCTCTCCCTCTCTTTCTCAATAACTCTTTACCACCCGCTCCCATCCTTTGCCAAAAACCCAACCGCAGTTTGCTGATACTTCAAGTTGTGCACAGATTGATGCACTTTTAATTATTGTTATAGATTCAAATTCAGTTCAAACCCTGTGGCATCTCATTTAATTTGGCAAATTTGCACCAGCCCTTACCAGTTCTTTTATGCCCATTTCTGTGACTCTTAATTGTATTGTAAATGACAGGAGGGATGCAGACAGGAAATAAAAGCAGGGAGGATGGTACACCCTGCAGCATACGCTTATCCAGTGTCTGTCCTCCCTTCTTTTCTCCATGCCTCAGTGATGTGAGGAGCTCCTCTTGACTTCAAAGCAAAGCCTGCTGACCGATAGACAGTTGGCTTGTAATTAGCTAATGCCAACAATTCAGCTAAATATTAGTAGTGCCAAGATCCCCTCAAGGTTAAATCTGTTCCTCTGGTTTTTAATTAACTAAGCTTTTTTTTTTTTTTTTTACTGTTGAGATTGGAGTTTGGTGGTGCGTGTAGTTTCATTCGACTTGTATGCCATATATTAGCTGTCTTAAGCGTAAGGAGCTGTAAGGAATGCTTTTCACCTGACATTGTCTTTTACCCTTTTAATTGCACTTTTAAATAGAAAAGCAAAACTGCATAAATTGGTAGCCAGCCCTGATTTTAAACCACATTTATTGTCTCCATGGGTTTATGCACCTTGTTTTTAACACAAGAAGCCTTGCACACTGTAACCTGAATTCGCTTGAAATTGTCATTCGTTTCCATTTTTTTTTTACCTGTACAAATGCAGTCCATTATGCGACGGCAACGATACTACAGCGAGAATAAAAGTTATGCCTTCTTTCTTTGCGTAAACGTTTGGGCAATCATCCAAAACAGTGATGTGGATATGTGGGGGCGTGTTTAAATGATGCGTTTTAGGAAGCCATGGACGAGTCTTAACTTTTATAAAGAATATCTCTTTGGGTTTGAGACTTTAGTCTTTGCAGCTTTACGGATCTTCTATATGCACAAACAGCTTGTAACACTCCAAAGACAAAGGAAAACTTGAAATCGCATCATGTGAACCCTTAAAAGCATGACCATGTCTGCTCTTACGTAAAAATTAAGATAGATAGGCTTAGTTAGCAGGCTAATAAAAAAATGGTTAGCTATATGCTATGTTGGTGTATTAGTAAAGAGCCTATAAAACGTAAGATTACTAACACAAAGAACATTTATGAACAAAATGTTTTGTTTCAAAATCTATAGTATTGCTTTCTAATCTATTGTGTAAAATAAAATAAAAAAATTGAATGGTCATGACAACAGTTCAAACGGCATGCACCATGAATTGATTTTGCAATCAGCCAGCGAATAGTCTACCCATTAAAATTTCTTTCTGCCAATAGAATCACTTTGAGGTCCTAGGCGAACTCAACAGGCACACTGAATTGACCTATCGGTAAGCCCCTCCCCTTGAACGCAGACTAGCCAATAGCAGTTGAGTATCAGTTGCACGGGGAACGGAACTTGGACATCTTTCGGTTTCAGCGCCATAGAGAAACATTGGAAGATCCGAAGCTCGCATCGGTTTTATGGGGTTTATGCTTCAAAAATGGAAACACGATGTGCCTGGGGTACTTGTAACACTGATTCCAGATATCCTGAGAGGATGGGCAATATCATTTATTTTATTACATTTCCTGAATCCAAACAAAACAGAGCAGAATGTTCTTAAGTATTCACCCCAATACAAATGAAGACAAAAACGTTCATTTTCTGGTTGTCATACACTCATTAAGTTAACATTAACGTTCTGCAACAGTAACTAAGGGGGGCAGGGCTTACCGATAGGTCAGTTGTTCCAAAGACTATAGAATACCCAAGACGTGTCACTCCTATAGTTTTGAACGGGGAAAAATGCAACGCTCAATATGGCCGCTCAATCGCAGGAAGCCCCGCCTTCTGAATGAAAGAGCCAATCACTAATCGGTAAAGTCAGCGCATCACTGCAGCTGCCGTTAGAAGTCCCGGTTGCTATAGAAACAGTCAGTGTTCCGAGACGTGCGCTTAGGACTGCGCATGCGCACTGGCTGATCTAAGCCTGAAAAATAAGCTTTTTATAACGCTATTTGAGCAAAAGAAAAAACATTTATGATACTGTTGTTGTCAGATTTCTTTGGTGATTTTAAATATGAAATTTAATCGTAAGCTTAGTGAACAGTTTTGGAGAATTTGATGTTTCCCCATTCAAAGAGATAGGAGATGCACTTGGATGCCCGAGAGGCGTTTCAAAGATGGCCGCCGAGTGACATGACTTGTCTTAAAGAGACTTTGGTTGTTCATTACAGCAGCCCTAAATTTATCCTTGCATCATTGCCGCTAAAATAATGTGAAAATAAATTTTAAAACTCAGCAGACTGACTAATCGCTCGGATATCAAGTCCATGAAAACAGAAAGGTCATAATGTGAATTTTGGATACATTTCTCACAACCTGTTTGAAGCAACCGTCTTCTTCTCTGTTTAAACACCTTCTGGGACTGTTATGATCTCATGCTTAATTTGATTACCGTGCCGCTTTAGACCGGCTGAGGGAAAGACTAATAAACAAATGACCATCAGTCCAGTCACTGTTCACACGCATTCTTCTGGATCCTGTTTCTCCTTGTTTTTTTTTCCCGCACGGCTCCGGTGGCCCACTGTAGTAGTCATGACAACCCCGGCAATTTGCGTTTTTGGCCGGTGTTTAGTCAGGGGTCCAGCAACAGGAAGTTCTTTATTGACATCTTCCCTCCAGGGGTCTTGTCTCACCCAGCCTCCCGCCCAGGAGTCTGGCTGTCTCTCTCCCAGGGGCAGTACAATCCTGCTGGGCACAGCACCGCAGGAGACGGGGGAATGAGCTGGTGCTTGGGGGCTCGCTGAGGTTAGTTGGAGGCAGCACATGCTTGGGGGGAGGGAGAGGCAGTTATACAGGGCCCGGATGAAGGCATTTGAGTGTGTGTGTGTGTGTGTGTGTGTTTGTGTGTGTGTGTGTGTGTGTGTGTGTGTGTGTGTGTGTGTGTGTGTGTGTGTGTGTGTGTGTGTGTGTGTGTGTGAGAGAGAGATATATGGGAGAGCACCCTGCAAACTTTCACACACACTTAAGAGCTGGGAAGGAAGGTGTAAGGTGCAAATGCTCCTAGAGGGGGAAGGGAGGGAAATTTGAGAAAATAAAGAACAGAGAGAGAGAGAGAGAGAGAGAGAGAGAGAGAGAGAGAGAGCTACTCTGGCTACTCTGGAACATGTTGAGGCATGCACAACACGTCAGAGAGTCTGCCCTGTTGCTCTTTGAACTTATAAAACCAAACAGGAAAATATGCCACGGTTCACTTAAGTTGATTTGCAAAGAAATGAAATTTATTTCTGGGAAGACACCCTGAGCGTCTGAAGATGTAGGGCGTTGCTTTGCCTGTTTTCAAGGCATGTGAAATGTGTTACTGCTTTGGCTGCACCAAAAGCTCAAAACACATTTCTAATGTTTAAAATGCTTGTACCTATTTGTAGTGATTTATTCCACTGAGACTTTTCAGATTTGGTTCGATTTGGTCACTGATTCATTTACAGTGCAATCTCTTTTTGTAGATTACATTGTTACAGCACTATGTAGAGATTTTTTAGTATGTGTGTTATGAGTGAGTCGTTGAATCATTCAACCAGAAACATTCAACTCTGAACAATAAACTACACAACCTCTTTCACAAACATGGTTGGTTTGGTTACCAAGTTCATTCATTTTTAAAAAAAAAAATTTTTTTTAAACTTTTTAAATGAATGACATGGTAAGACATTTAGAGTCTACAGTATGAGTCAGGGCATAGAAATCAAAGAGAATTGTTCCCCTAATTTTTTTTTTTCAAAAGCAGAAATCTGTTCATAAATGAAACACCCCTATTGCTCATACTTGCAGGATTTGTAACCTGTCCTGCTACGAATGTGATTGATAGCATTGGTAGCCTAAACAGTAGTGCATGAAGTTGGCATGAGGATGCATGAGGAAAATTTGTAAACTACTTTGCATAAAGCGAAATGCATAAATGTAATGTAAGACTACAAATCTTGCTTTTTGCTGAGGAGAGATGTGTTGTAGCTTTAAGCAGTCAAGCTTGATTTTCACCCTGTGGACAATTTGACTCAGGCAATCACCACAGAAAATATAGAAATCTAGTTATATAATTGATGTTCAAAGCAGACATGGTATTTTTATTGAACTGGAAATTTAATTTTAACTGTCTGAATTCTTTCCAGTTGCTAGAAGAGGTTTTAAAAAAAGCAGTGCATTGCAGGCATACAAACACAAGCTCGACTCAGGAGAGTGGACTGTTAGAGCTGACCGAGTCCCTTGTCTTCCTGTTCAATTAAATCTGTTTGGCCAACAGTTGGATGGCACTGGACAGCTTTGAAAACAAATACACATTATAGGTCTACTTGCTGTTCACACCAAAAGCTGGACTGCTTTTACAGAGTGTTGAACAGATGCTTTTAAATGTCTGTGCTGGCCTGTTTTTTTTATCTGCTTCTGCCATAGACTGCAGTAGTATTGTATTTTGCATTCAAAGCTACACAAGTCTGCTGAGTTCATTAGCAGGAAATAGTGTGTATGTCTGCATCTCTGTGTGTTTGCATTCATCAGTTTATGCACCAGCGTACCATTAAGCCGCCTCAAACGGGCATTTTCCGAGATTAACTGAAGATATCCAGAGGAAATTAATGAGCTGGTTAACGGATACCAGCTGAGATTGGACACGGTGTTCTGAGCATGAGTATATGCTCAACAAACCACCAGCGTCTGCTTAATGTTGCCATCTCTGCTTGTTTGGAACAGCTCCTGTACATATTACTGTTCATATTGTTGACAAAAGTGCTTTGCTGTTAAAACTGGTGTGCATTTTTGTGAACTTTTGATTTGTTCTTTTTTGGCTCTGCGGTGTTCTTACAACACAACTGAACTAAACTGATCTACCGTCTTTTTGAATAATGTGTGAAGTAATAACACCCAGGTCTGCAAACAACACAGTCAGATTAGATGATTGGACTAGCTTTGAGAAAAATCTATATCACGTTTATTTTGAGACTATAATATATGGCTATCGCATTCATGGTGATATTTTTCATCAGGTGTCATAAAAGAGAAATTATCTAGGAAAAATGTCATTCCGCAATCATACAGAAAATGCATAACAGTCTGTTCTCACCCCCGGAAACCCTTCCCGCCTTGCCGCACGTCTCTGAAAAGATTGCTTGACAGCTAAGCGCACTGGGAATTACTTCAATTTTGTCAGCCAATTGACTTAGATAGGAACACTTGCCCCCGTGTTCTGAACAGGAGATTTTTCTTTACCTCTGAACGGCGATTGATTGAAGCTCTTGCTATAATGAAGGTTTTCAATCACTTGTGTCAGATATTCTTGAGTGTGTTCTATTATTGTCCCGTGCACCTCTCTTAGTACTGCTCGTTTTGTCACTCTAATTGAAAATGTTCATTATGACACCGGCTCTCTTGGGTTTTGGGGTTATTCGACATGAAAGGAAAGAAGAAAACTAGAACTGAGTGAATGAATTTTTCCGCCCCCTCGATTACAGGCTTTTCTATCAACCCCCTGAAGCTTTTTACCCAAACAAATCAAACTTTCAAGAAGGGATGTGCAAAAGTACATATTTCAAAACCAACTAGTCTGTGGGTTGTCTGAACAACTAGGCAACTAATTGGTCTGAAGAATGCGCTCTATAATCTCTCTGTATGTCTGTCTATTCATCTATGCATCCATTGTTTGGTGTAGGATGTACTTTGTCATTGTTTATATGACAGTTTTTGTTTGAAAATTGTTTAAAAGAAAAATATACTCCAATATACTTTTATTTACAAATTTGGAAAATCTTTGAAATTATTTGCATTCTGTATGCTTATGTTACAGATCACAGTATCTGATCAAGGCATTCCTGTGAAGTCCACTACCGTCCGTGTCATCGTCAAAGTCCTGGATGAGAATGACAACAAACCACAATTTATGGAGAAAGTCTACAAAATCAAACTCCCTGAGCGTGAAAAGCCAGAGAAAGAGCGTGCACTCAGGAGAGATCCTGTTTATCGTGTTATCGCTTCAGATCGAGATGAAGGGCCAAACGCTGAGATTTCCTACAGCATCGAGGACGGAGACGAACAGGGAAAGTTCTTCATTGAGCCCAAAACTGGCATGGTTTCCTTTAAGAAGTTTTCTTCTGCTGGAGATTATGATATCTTAACGGTAAGGACGTTCACATTTCTATTGCAAATATTCTGTCATTTTATATTTGCACTCTTTGAAAGATTTAGAAATGTGCAAATAGCAAGATATGAAAAACTGGATCCTTTTTTATTGCGAATGTATTTGCTTACTAGCTTGAGTTACAGCTTTTGAGGAGGCCATTATTATGACTTGGCATGTAGAAACCTGAGCTCTCAGATTTGATACACACTACATTTTTCCTGAATGTCCCTTTGATGGAAGTTTTACGAGTGTAAAGTGAACTTCCTGCCAGCCCATGTGGCCGGTGACATTTTTACCAGACCTCCCATTGTTTCATTACCTAACATCTGTCGCTTTCCAAAGTCACAGTGACAGGTGTTCTGGTAGCATTCTGTATTTCTCGCATTTAGTAGTATCTCTACCTGATTGGGCTTGAAGTGTGTCTTTTTGGTATCGCTCGAACTTATGGACTTGCTTGAATTATTATTTTTCCCAAACATATGAATTCCAAAGCCATACTGTAATTTAAATTGCAGTTGTATTATTTGATTTTACATATTTTGTTTAACATTTATCCACCAGATTAAAGCAGTGGATAATGGTCGACCCCAGAAATCATCCACCTGCCGTCTACACATCGAATGGATCCCCAAGCCGGAGCCGAGCGAAGTCCCTCTGGCATTTGACGAGCCATTTTACTCATTTTCTGTCATGGAGAGTGACCCCGTGGCACACATGGTCGGGGTCATCACTATGGAATCTGTGGAAACACCAGTCTGGTTTGAAATAACAGGTATGGTGGAAGTAGATTTTGAAAGTTTGTTTTGTGTTGGTTTGGCCTTTACATGCCGAAACTAATAAGTGTCTTTGTTAGTTAAAAAAAATGTAACAAACTAAGATGATGAAATCTTCTAATGAGTCTCTTTGGAGGAAGTTTCTTTGCATGAAATAACCTCGATCTTTGTGTTTATCTTCTCAATAGAACTGTCATAATATGACTTAATAGTCTGCATCCTCTTCCTGTTCCCTTATCTTTTAACCAAACTTTCACTGACAGCTTTTATTTTCTCTCTCTTTTCTGCTTCTTAATTTTGGAATGGTTTGGTTTCTTCTGCTTCTCTCCTCCTGCTTTCCTCCTCTTGTTTGTCTCCTTGCTCCTCTTCTTGGCTTTGGAAGAGGACATGGCGGCTAAAGAGCTGTTTTACATCGTTCAGATGGCTTGCGACCTGAACTGCACTGCAGAAGGTATCTGCCGCAGATCTCCTAATTCTACTGTGCGTGGCCATTATGAGATCTGTCATGTGCTTTTGTACTCATGCTGTTGTGACTGTTTCGCATTGGTTGCTCCAGGTCCCACGTGTTGATTCTCTTTCAAGTGCTTATGAGCTGGCAATGAAAGAGTTACATTTAGATCATTAAATCAAAATTATTTGTCTCTGTCCACTCTATGAGATACATAAAGAGTAGCTTGTTTTCCTTGCCAGCCTATGCACTTAGTGTTGTTCACTTTGAAAGCCCAGTGCTCTCATTTTCTTTCATGTATGGTGTCTTTATTATTGTTATATTTGTGTTTGGTCATATAATCAGAAAAAAAAAACATACTGCTGGTTCAGTGGCTGCTGGCAAGATCAAAAAATGAAAGATGACTTATACATTTGTATAATACGAATTAATGATAGCAAATGCACATAAAATTGCAGAAATCAAATGAACAGTGTTTTCATAGAAAATATAGAAAACATTCATTGGCAATACTGTTGGTGTTTTTAATGCCATGCAGTTACTCTAATCTCAAAATGCTAAATAAAGATTTTTAAATGCTGGTTAAGTCTGTATAGGTCAAAGATTATATGCATATTTATTTGCATATATTACTATATTTAATATATTATTTTATTCCAGCTTTTTACAATATCTTGAGTGCACCTCTTTTATTAGGAACATTTTTTTTTTTTTCTGTATTGAAATGTATTTTTATGTCTTTTTGGGGACAAAACGTCATAAAGCTTCATTGTATAAGTCCTAATTTAAAGGGGGAAAAAAAGAATGTAATTCTTGAAACGAAACCTTCAGTAGTCTGGCATAGTCTTTAAATATTATTTCTTAAAATATGTTTAACAAACCTGCTTCACTACCTACTAATACTGTCAAATAATTGCGCAAAAAAAGTCAAAATTATGTCAGTGAAATAATTTTTTAAAACTACATTATTTAAACAATTTTTTTATTGTGGACCCTGTATTATCTTGTGGGTTTTTACACACTAAGGCAGCAATATGGCAGAATGTATGTCAGTCAGCCATTATTGTGGCATACACAAAAAGTGTGAAACAGTTGCTGCGAAACCATCAACGTGACACTCTGACTTTTGCCACCTGTGCAGTTCTCTTTCTCTCTCTCCTGTCTTCAACTGCCTAACTTGTGATGATGGCCGTCTAATTTCCTGTCCATTTTGGTTGTGGTGAAAACCTCCTCTCAACAGGTGGTAATTCTGACAGTCGATTTGAGGTGGGGAAGGCGAGTGGGACGGTGATTGTGGCCCAAGCGCTGGACGCAGAGCAGAAATCCCATTACAACCTGACGGTGGATGCAACAGATGGCACCAGATCTGTCAGCACGCAGGTAATTGAATTGCTAATGAAGTGTTTATGGAAGCAGAGCATTGTGTGTTCACCATAGAGGTCTGGGCTTCTTTTTTGAGATCACTATGAGGGGCAAAAAATGGCTCGGATTTTTTTGTACATTTATATTTCGCTGATGGCAAGGAAGGAAAAGCAACCCAAGCATTTCCAACTTTCCAAATTGAGTTCCCTTCTTTGGCTGCACTGGCACTGTAGGTCCCAAAGGTCTTCCCTGAATAAGCTTCAGGATTAAAAAGGAGCACAGCATCTTGCTATTAATTCGGATGTAGATGAGTCAAGCGAAAGTCATTAATCCAAATACATGTTTCGCAATGATTTTTTTAGGTATATTTGTAGATATATTCTGTACAAGTTCCATGTGTGTGCCAGGTTATAAACTGTACTAGGAAAAAGGTTCAAACTAGCAAGCTTTAGGCAGTTTTTCTGGTTAGATTCAGGTTAGCTATTGTAGACATTTTTTGAAGTCTGAAGGTTCCCTAAATGTTCTTCAAATACCTCACGTCACAACATGCTGGCAGACATTCCTTGGCCTGTCGGACGGAGAGTTTTTGGCCAGGGTTCCTGGAATCTTCCATTGTCTCATTCCTGGAGCGTGCGAGGAGGATGAAGCCGTCTGGCTCCCTGCATTTTCACTTTGCTTTCTCTGACAGTCTGACTGTCTTTCTTTAATTCAGTTATATGTTTATCCCATGAGAACATTAACCACACCTTTCAATGTGCATTATAAAGTTGATTCTGCAAGGTTTTTCAGACTTACTGTCAGTTTATTTCGAACTTTGCATTTTATTTTAATGGTCCCCTTAGTCTATTGACTATAAGTAACTCTCATTAGAGTATTAGTAGGCTTAGGTTAAGGTTAGGGTAGGTAGAATGTTGACGTACTTGCAAAGTTGCTTATAGTCAGTTTGTCTGTTGGGGAATCATCAAAATAAAGTGTTAGCATATATTTAGCAGACATACTACTAATACTCCAATGACTGCTAGTTGACATGTAGTTGCAGAGTTACTTATCAACAGCTGTCTAAAGGGTGCCTTCAAAATAATCAAACTGATATTAAAATAAAAATAGTTCAGAGCAGTCTGATCTGATATCTGATCTTATGGCTGTTTGAGAGAGAAAAAAATATTACTATTATTATTACTGTACTTATAAGTGGTCATTGATGGCTTTAAGTAAAGTAGCATAAGAAAGGTGGCAAGATATGAGACTTATAATACATTATAACTATGAGAAATATAATCCATTGTAACTTAAGTGGATGCAACATGTGGATTCATTCAGAAACTAAACACCGCTGTGTTGCTCGGAGACGCGCAACAATTCTGTCATATGTTCTCTGCAAAATTCAGCAAAAACACATAATATTGTGTTTAAAATATAACGCAACATCAACTTCTTATTTACTGAACTGTTGTATAAAATCATATTTAAACTCTAAAACTCTTAAACTGATATTCAGGACAAAATTTGCACTCGTGTGATATTTCTCTTCCTACTTGTGTGATATTGCTTATCATATGATGTAAATATGAGACAAAATATTTAGAATTTTTGGGCATAACTGCATTTATGGGGTTGCTGCCCTACATCATATTTGTCAACAGTCAACTATATAAAATGTAAGATGATGTACTGTGTCTGGGGCGGGGCCGGTGCGTTAAAGGAACACTCCACTTTTTTTTGGAAATAGGCTCATTCTCCAACTCCCACAGAGTTAATAAGTTGAGTTTTACCGTTTTTGAATCCATTCAGCTGATCTCCGGATCTGGCGATTGCACTTTTAGCATAGCTTAGCATAGATCATTGAATCCTATTAGACCAGTAGCATCGCGTTCAAAAACGATCAAAGAGTTTCGATATTTGTCCTATTTAAAACTTGACTCTTCTGTAGTTATGTCGTGTACTAAGATCGGCGGAAAATGAAAAGTTGCGATTTTCTAGGCTGATATGATTAGGAACTACTCTCATTCCGGCGTAATAATCAAGGAACTTTGCTGCCGTAACATAGCCGCAGCAGGCGCAGTGATATTACGCAGCGCCTGAAAGTAGTCCCCAGCTACCGGGCACTACTTTCAGATGCTGCGTAATATCACTACGCCTGTTTTGAACGCGATGCTACTGGTCTAATAGGATTCAATGATCTATGCTAAGCTATGCTAAAAGTGCAATCGCCAGATCCGGAGATCAGCTGAATGGATTCAAAAAAGGTAAAACTCAACTTATTAACTCTGGGGGAGTTGGAGAATGAGCCTATTTCCAAAAAAAGTGGAGTGTTCCTTTAACTGCATAAAAATATTTCAATCGCGTTATTTTACTAATTAATTAAGTTGACGCGTTAAACTGACAGCTCTATATATATTCTTCTTTAACTAGAAGATTAAGCAGGTAGATTTATAGTGGCATAAGTTTAAAACACATTACCCCTGGTCGTCTCGACATCATTTATGTCATCTCCAAACAGGCTGCACTGTTTGTGTGCTGACTTCCTGTTGGACCGTGTATAAATCTTTGCATATGGTCCTAAAGAGGTCACTGAAGAGCGGGGCTCTCTGGTTGAGGGCCGTGTTTGTGCCCTCACTCTCTTGAACAGAGCCTGCATTGTGACCGGCTCCCCAACCCCCCTCCCAGGATATGTTTAGGCAACACTGTCGGAACTCTCTTGTGATCAAGCAGACCACTGTGGCCAATGATACCACCGCACACATACATTCCTGCATGCAAAATTAACCTCCACGAATATCCTGAACCGAAGCCCCCACCATCCAACTCTCCCTCCCTCTTATTGACGAAATTTCCAAGCACAAAGACAGTGACATGACACTGTGAGTTTTTGCGCTGCAGCTCTTCAAAGCGTCTCTCGATCTGGTCTGCTTAGCTAAAGCCATTGTTGGGTCCTAAAACCTTTCAAGTAGAATCAGTTACAGTTGTCACATTCACAGGGCACAGAGTGCAGATTTCAGTGCCCTGCATCTGGCTTTGGCTGGACCTGCTTGTGCACACATTTTTGCGGTTTGTGACTCTTTTGTTATGGGTTTATCATGCTGATGTGGTAATAATCATTATTGCTTTAAGTTCAGTTGAATTTGTTGACCTTTGAAGATTGAGGCTTTGATGAGAAACATTAAACTTGGTCTAGATCAGTCAGCTGATCTACTCTTAGTCCCCTGTAACAAAAACTGATATTAAGATCTTTCGTAAGTATGAAAATCAACAACAGACGAGCTTTTGGGTGAATCTGAAAACAAATATGGTTCTTATTTCACCCCATAATCAAAGGGAAAGAATAATCATTTATTATTTTGCACTGGGAAAAAAAAACATTAAGAAAATGTGGTCACCCACTTAAGTTTTGGGACCAGTTCTCACTATTAACTAACTATTAACTATGACTTTTGCCTTTAAACTCCTAATTTGCTGCTTAATAATAGTTAGTAAGCTAGTTGTTAAATTTAGGAGTGAGATAGGATCTTAAGGGATCTAAAGTATGGTTATGGCAGAATAAGGCATTAATGTGTTTTTTGTAAGTGCTAACAAACAGCCAATATGCTAGTATTGTATATGTATGTTAATAAGCAACTATTTAATCAAGAGAATTGGTCCTTAAAATTACCGAAAATGTATTTATTTGACTTTTCATTACTGTAACGTCTGTAGTTACATAATAATATAATTCATAATATATGAGTTATTTTTTGCATGATTCAGATTCTTTGAGAATTTTCATTAAAATAATGTGAAAATCATATTCTTTTTGCAAAATATTAAATATAATTGTAATAAAAATGTAATTTAGAATATAATTTCTATTTTTTTTTTTTTTTTTTTTTTTTTTTTTTGTGGTGAAACCTGACCTGGCATTTTCTTCTAACTGATAATATAAATTAAACCCCTATTACATTTCAGAATTTATAGCTTGTTTTAACATTTTCCAAGTGTCTCATTATTGGTCTAACTACTAGACTAGGAAGGACGGTTTGTTTTTCCTTTGCAGGCATCCTCGGTACATTAGACCACCCTGACAGGAGTTTTCAGTCTGTTGGCTAATTAGTAATGACATAAGTCAGTTTATACTCAACACTTTCAAATACCTCTGTAAACGCTCAGGCAGGTGCTAAAAAGAAAACGAGGCCAAACGAACAAATCAAGCAAATATTTGCCCTTTAAAACTTTAAAGAGACGATATTAAACACACGCCTGCAGGCTTTCATCTCGCCTTACAAAGCAAGAGAAAGATGGATGGGTAATATAACCCATTTGAAACTTGTTTCATCTTTGATTTCTTCATTGACCAACTAATGAGTTTGGAACCTTGTTGTATTTGGATGCAGCTGTTCCAAAACAAGTGCTTCTCATAGCCAATTTCAATTTCAGCATGTGATCCAGCGAGTGTATCTGCAACAATATCATACGGCAGTTGTGTTTGAGAGAAAACACAGTCTTAAACAGATTACAGCTGACAAGGGGGGGGGGGGGGGTTTATTTATTTGTTTCAATTATTTGTATGAATTTGTTACCCTTGCAACCCAACTAGCACACATTTTTAATCACAAATCTGCATTCAGACTCTGCTTTTGCCTTTGTATGTCTAGTGACCCTCTCCTGAAGCGATTAGCTCTCTCCTCCTCGTGGAGCCGCATATCTTTGTTTAAATCAAAGTCATGTGTATTCCACATGGGCTTGCCAGACCTTCTCCATGCTCTATTTTCATTGTTTTTGCCATTTATCTCCACACTTTTTATCTCTCTTTCACCCCAATCTCAACAAAAGCACCACATTTCAGACAGGCAATGAGGGATTATGATTATTTTGGAAGGGAAGAAAAGAATGCAGAGGGGGAGGAAAATGTATGCTGGGTGTAATCCTATTTTAGGCCTTCTGAGAGAATGTGTGGCAACTCTATGTGTTTGCGACTGTGCCAAAGTCATTTTCCCTAAGACATGTCACATACAAAGAAATATGGGGATCTGGGTGAACAGTGCCCATTTCTGCCTGTGATTTCTTACTCTTGTTTTGAGGGAGCACTCTTAAGAACAATATCCATCATTGAGTTTTTCCTTAGACGAAAATGGGCTCTACTTACATTTGCGAGTGAAAATTAATGTGCGAATGTGAACTTTTTTTGTTGTAACATTATAAATGTTTTTACTGTGACTTTTGGGCAATTTAATGCATCCTTACTGAATAAAAGTATCAGTTTTGCAGAAAAAAGTACTGACCCCAAACATTCAGAACAACATCGGCGTACACCACAAATACCTATGTCCCTGGCACAATAAAGATGTTAAATCCAATAAATAGCATGCATGTAATTGCATAAGAGAGTTTTGAAGGTATGTGCATGCTTGTGATTTAGTAACACCCTGCTTGAGACAAACAAGGCATTGAGGCGGCCACGAGGGTCAAGCATTAGAAATCGGCTGAGCAAACTGGATTACAGCTGCAAAACGAAACAAGCCTAAAATGTGACCAATTTTGAAATGCAATTTGGTCTGAAGTCTAAAATTACATCTCTTGCTAAAAGTGGCACTGGTATGTTTCATGTTGCTGTTGTTGTTGCCCATATATATATATATATTATTGCATCTGAGATGTTTTAACCCAGTCTATCGGATGTCCGTGTGTGGGAGGTAATGCATTTGCATGCATAGTGTAAGTGGTAGGAGTTTATAACAGGAATTTCTCTTCAATAATAGGCTGCTAGCTTCTGGAATAGCCCCCCTCAGGGATCATCCGATGTATGTGTGTGTGTATATATATATATATCACTTTCACACATACAGAGCTCATTTTCATATAGTGTTACAGTCCTTCCTGCTTTTCTCACTCTTACTTCTTGTGCCTCACTTCTGTTCCTCATCTTTCTCCTTTTCTGTCTTTCACACGCGCATCCTTCTTCATCTGTCATTCACACTCTCTGATCTTTTCCTTTAATCACTCCCTCACTCACCACTTCCTCTCGAATCCCTCCATCTGTCCTTCTTTCTTTGTGTGTGTTAGACATTAGTGGAGCTCCTTTGAGTTTTTTTCCCCATACATTTACATTACAGTCATGAAGCCTGTCGTGCTGATTCTAAAGCATCATTGAAAGCAGGCAGGATATAAACAAATACAAGCTACTAGCTTCATCTATTTACACCGGTGCTTTCAGTTGACTGTCTGTGCTGGCATGAATTACAAAAAAAAGCCAGGCTGCCAGGGCCAGGCGGCACGTCTCCAGGGTAAGGTGTGAGAAAGAAGGCAAGAGAAGAGAGAAAAAAAGGCAAAGATTTCTCTTCCCCGACCTTTGGCATTCGATAAAACCAAACATGTTCTTCAGGGACAGGGGACGTGCTGATGCTGTCGGGACAAGTGTGAGTGTTGCCCACACTCATACACCTACATGGGCTAATCTTGAGCTGAGAGCAAGTGGCAGCTAACAGCTAAGATTTTTTTTTTACATTTTATTTTTGGCTGTATTTGTCTAACACGGTTGAGAAATATATGTTCCAAAGAGAAATAAGGATTTGACAGCAGTTATGTTATTCAAAACTATTACAAAAGCTAATAGTGAATCAGCATAATTTTAAGACATCAAAAATATATAGTTTTATTCTAAATAAAATTCTTATATTTAAGTTTTGAGTCGGTAAGAATTTATTTTTTTTTTTTAAGAAATGAATACTTTTATTCCACAAGGATGCATTAAATTGATCAAAAGTGACAGTCAGGTCTTTTAAATTGTTTAAAAAATCTATTTCAAAACTCTTTTCAACTGTGATGTTAATAAGAAATGTTTCATCACCACCAAATCATCATATTAGAATGATTTCTGAAGAATCATGTGACACTGAAAATTCAGCTTGTCGTCATAGAATAAATTGCATTTTAAAAACATTAAAACACATACACGCTGTGTATTTCTCAGAGTGACCACACTGAGAAATGCCCCAAGTGATGCTTATTTAGAAGTCCTGCTTCTTCTGTAACTGAGCCCTCAGAAATGTATTGAACTGTATTATCAATTAGGATTATGTGCACATGTATAATATATTGATAAGGTTCTAATGTATTGATATTTATTGAAATATGACTGTAGCACAGTCACTCATCCCAAGTTTAGGGTATATGAGAATCTCAGATGTTATGCAAATAAAGCATAAGGCTTTTTAGATGATGCACTTTTTTATGGTTGCTGCTAGGTAATTAATTCATTCATAATAACTCTGTGATATACCAGAACTTTCCCACATATTCCAACTTTCACTCCCGACCAGTCTCTTGAAAACATATGTTACTAGTGGGACACATATGTGGCCAATCCATTTGTGAGGATTCTGGTTTGAATCAGTGGATCCAAGGAGCTGTAAGCTTTGTTTGTTTTATGTAAAACAGCGCCCCCTGATGTCTGGCATGCATGTCTAACTCTAACGATCCAATGCATTTCACCTTCTTTGTTCTCCATCCTGGCTTTATAAAAGCATGTCTGATTGTATGAAGACAGATTATTTAAGCACACACACATTTTACACATCAATTCTAACTGCTTTGGTTGTGTTGAATGTGGAGCTTCCTGTCCACTCACTAATCCTCACCCAGAATGTAAATAAATGGATGGTTGACTTTGATTAAAAAAAGATGATAAATGTGTGAACACAGTTGATGTGTGTGTTTTTTTTGTCACGGAATGACATCTCATAAATGATATTACTGCATTAGCCTATTTACAAGAAGTGTGTGTATTGAGAATTGCTAAAAAATCAAAACACTCATAAGTATGCAGTGGAATAACCTTGGCATTTCACTCACTGTAGGACTTTAAACTGTTAATGAAACACATCCTTGTGCATTCACGATACAATAATTTGTAACCAAAGAAAATGTCAACATGCAGTGTTATCAGAATCAGCCACAAGTCATTTGAATTCATGCTGGGTTTTTAACATTCATTGCTGAATGTAAGTCATTTAAATGATTACAGGTTTGATCTGGTTAATATCAAAGCAGCTGTGATAAGAGTTCTAAACCCCTGAGGTCTAAGATGGCAAACATAAGTCAGTCTCATGATGTGCTAGTCGATTTTTAAATCAACTAGTCTATGTATAGTCTGAACAACTAGTATTTGACTAATATGTGTTAAAGAAGTGCTTAATATATGAATCATGTGAACTGAACATTGATCAGACAGCGCAGCGTTATATTTAATGTGGTAACTGACAGATATTCAGACAACTACAGTATAACACTTCATTCAACTTCGCGCTCAACCATCACAGTCCTCACAAACAAACGGAGATTATGCATAACCTTGCTCACAGCAGGTTATTTGAAGTCTAGTAGTAATCGTCTAGAAATATATTTTTGAAAGCAATTCATTTGTTACAAAAGCGGTGCTTTGATGGATCTGGCGGCGGAGCTTTAAAGAGAATGAATTTAGACACACAGCTTACCTGTGAGGGTTAACCTGAGCTGACAGGCAAAGAGATGTGAGGTTTTGTCTTTTAATTAATCCTTTTGAAATAATTTGCAGTAACGCGTAACAATATATAGATAAACTCACTAGTCAGCCTCATTAATCACTAGATGGTTGTTAAACTGGCCTGTCCTTACCTATCTGCTGATCTTTCTCTCTATTTTGTTAATTTTTTTTTTCTTTTTTTTTCAGTTTTGCCAAGTATGTTGTATGTGGGTGATTGTTTTTAGCCAGATATTTTATTTGTTTAGTGTATGTTATGGTTTTAACCATTCATTATAGAATACCAATCATGTTATCGTAGTAATACATTTAAAATCCAACCTGAAACGTACTTGCTATTATTACTCTTTAAAAGAAATTGTCCCACTGTAACTAGATCATTAAACAAGGCCTTATTTATTTACTTATCGTTTGTTTTTACAGGTTCTTATTAAAGTGATCGACACCAACAATCATCGCCCCCAGTTTTCTAAGTCTAAGTATGAAGTGAATGTCCCTGAAGATACCCCACCTGACACAGAGGTGTTACGGATTACAGCTACAGACCAGGATGAGAAGAACAAGCTAACCTACACCCTCCTCAGTAGCACTGACCCATTCAGTCTACGCAAGTTCAGACTAGATCCTGGAACTGGGGTGTTGTACACTGCAGAGAGACTAGACCATGAGACCATGCACCAGCATACACTAACTGTCATGGTAAGATCATGTGGTCTGCCACCTGCTTTACAGCATCATCTGTCCAATTGATTTTTCTGTCTGATTTAGAAATGTTAGCTAGTCAGCCATCCTTCACCATAAATTATCCTGGCTGTTTTCTCTTTAATTCAATCGACACGGAGGTGAATCTCCTGAATGTAAAGTGTCTTATGTGTTTCACATAAGCTTGTAACTAAAGTGTTACTTACTGGAGAATTGCTTTTTTATATACCCCTTCCTCTGCCCTCCACACTGCAGGTACGAGATCAGGACATTCCTGTGAAGCGGAACCTGGTGCGTGTGATTGTAAATGTGCAGGACACCAATGACAATGCACCTTGGTTCTCTGGTTCACCATATGTGGGCCGTGTGTTTGAGTCTGCTGCAATTGGCTCTGCAGTGCTTCAGGTCTCTGCTCTTGACAAAGACAAAGGGCAGAATGCTGAGATCATCTATAGCATTGAGTCAGGTAATCCATCTGATTGATTTGATTGCTTTTGACTTTTATCCAATTTGTCCAGGAAACTACATATTGTATACATATGATGTCTGAACACGGGAAAGCCAATAGTAATTAGAAACAGACAAAGCATATAAGCCTATCCTGTCTTTGTTTTAACACGGGATATTACTAAGAGATCCACAGGAGTGGCCAATGCTGGTCACTTAGTGTTAAAAACGTGGGAGATATTGAATGTGGCAGCCAAGGGTCCTGCAGTCCACCAAACTGTGAGAGTTTTGAAAACAGAGCATAGCCCAGATATGACGCCAAGTGGCCTTTTGAGAATGCACATATTTGAAATGTCTGAGATTTCAGAAGCTAATTGAAATGTACTGTATGTGTGTGTGTGTGTGTGTGTGTGTGTGTGTGTGTGTGTGTGTGTGTGTGTGTGTGTGTGTGTGTGTGTGTGAGACAGCAAACATATTGAATGACTGACGCTCAGGCAGCTGATTAGTCTAAGACAATACAGATGCTTACTTTCATGACAAACTCAAATATTCATTATAGATTAATCAAAACAAACTAAAGGTTTGTCATTTTTAAATTTAAATCAATGCATGCATGTTTTTTTTTTAATTAAATTTACTCTTTAAAGCAGTTTGACACAAAAGTTTTAATTAACAAGTTCTGAAAATTAAAATCTAAACCTTTTAGCAAGTGTTTGATGCATCTTTGTCATATTCCTTCCTAGGAAACGTGGCCAATTCTTTTGCTATTGATCCTATCCTGGGCACCATCACTGTGGCGAAGGAGCTGGACCGTAGCAACAAGGACCGATTTGAGCTAACTGTGAAAGCCTCTGACAAAGGCACACCACCACTTAGTGCTACTGCTGCTGTTGACATAACTGTCACTATTTCTGACAATGCCATCCCTAAATTTGAAGAGAAGGAGTTTTCTGCTGAAGTCAGTGAAACCGCTCTGCCTGGAACCTTTGTGAGTCTAGTTAGCGCCAACAGCCAATCATCAGTGTTCTATCAGATCAAAGACGGAAATGTAAATGGAGCATTTGACATTAACCCCAACTCTGGAGTGGTTGTGACCCATTCAGTTTTGGATTACGAGACTATTCCATCATACAAACTAACCATTCAGGGAACCAACATGGCCGGCCTGGCTAGTAACACTACTCTACTGATTCACTTGAAGGATGAGAATGATAATGCACCTATATTTATTCAAGATGAGTTCACTGGAATGGTCAGCGAGTCTTCTCCAGTGAACAGTGTAGTCCTCACTAAAGACAACACACCACTTGTCATCCGTGCTTTAGACACTGACCATGATGCTAACTCTAGACTGGTCTATCAGATTGTTGAGCCATTTGCCCATAATTACTTTGCGATCGACTCTAGTACTGGCGCAATCCGAACCATCAGCGAATTGGATTACGAGCAAAGATCTGTGTTTCGCTTTTCTGTACAAGTCCACGACATGGGAATCCCCCGTCATTTTGCAGAGAAGGCTGCTAACGTTACTATTGAGATCCTGGACGTCAATGACTGCCAGCCTCAGTTCAACCAAGATCTATATGAAACCACAGTCTTAGTGCCAACTTACAAAGGAGTGGAAGTGATCACAGTCAATGCCACAGATGCAGACTCAGGTCCAAATTCAAGGCTCTTTTACTCTATTGTCGAAGGCAATATTGGAGAGAAGTTTAAAATGGACCCGGTCACAGGGGTTATCACTATTCAAAATGTCACTCAGCTTAGAAGCAGGTATGAGCTCAGAGTAAGGGTGTCTGATGGCAGGTTTTCTAAAACAGCTTTGGTAAAAATAAATGTCAAAGAGAATAAGGAGAGCACTCTGAGGTTCACCCAAGAATCATACAAGGCCTCTGTACCAGAAAATTCCTTAGAGAAGAAGACTTTAGCTGTAATAGTTGCAGTGGGAAACCAAGTCAATGAACCTTTGTTTTATACCATTTTGAACCCTGATAAGAGATTCACAATAAGCCGTACTTCGGGAGTACTGTCTTCTACAGGCATACCCTTTGATCGAGAAGAGCAAGGCATATTTGATATTGTGGTGGAGGTGACCAGAGAAGATAAGTCATCTGACATAGCCCATGTCCTTGTCACTGTGGTAATCGAGGATGTCAATGACAACCCACCTGTGTTTGTCAATTTACCCTATCAGGCACTGGTGCAGGTTGACACAGAAGTGGGTCACATCATCACAAAAGTTATTGCGGTTGATGCAGATGTTGACAGAAATGCTGAGATCAACTACCATCTTCAGGAGCTAAATGAGTTTGTTCAGATCAGCATGGATGGTGAAATCTCACTAACAAAGAGGCTTGAGAAAGACTCCCTTAACACTGAATTTGTAATCACCGTTGTAGCCAGAGATGGAGGTGAACCAGCACTTTCCTCATCTGTTCAAGTGCCAATAATGGTTGTAAACAAAGCAATGCCTGTGTTTGAGAAAGCCTTCTACAGTCTGGAGATCTCAGAGAACATACCGTTACTGACGCCTGTTGTACACATCCAGGCTAATGACTCTGAAGGCCCTAGAATAGTGTACACAATCACAGAAGGGGATCCTCTTAATCAGTTCTCCATCAACTTCAATACTGGCGTCATTCAGGTTGTAAAGCCTTTGGATTTCGAGACCCACCCAGCCTATAAACTCAGCATAAGGGCCACCGACTCGCTAACCGGTGCCAAAGCTGAAGTCTTTGTTGACGTAATCTTGGAAGATGTTAATGACAACCCACCTGTGTTCCATTCCATACTGTACAATGCAAGTCTTTCGGAAGCATCAGTGATCGGGACGTCCGTATTACAAGTCTCAGCTACTGATGCCGATACTGGTAACAACCAAGTGCTCTTTTATCAGATCGTTGAAGATAAAGATAAGAGCTCTGATTACTTTAGCATTGATCGTGACACGGGCACAATCTGGACAACTCAGATGCTTGACCATGAAGAAAAACCCTCACATAAGCTGATAATTAGAGCAGTTGATGGTGGAGTACCTGCCCTTTCCAGTGATGTCATTGTGTTAATTGATGTAACAGACCTTAACGACAACACTCCAGTGTTCTCAAAGAATGTCTATGAAGCTACGGTCAGTGAACTGGCACCTCGTGGCCACTTTGTCACCCAGGTACAGGCTTCCGATGCTGACAACTCAGATAGTGGTAAACTTGAATTCTCAATTATATCTGGAAATGAGGGGCAAAACTTTGCAATGGATCCAAACACTGGGGCTATAGTAATATCAAACCACCGGAAACCCCATATGGAGTCCCTCTACAACATAAATGTGTCTGTATCAGATGGTGTATTCAGAAGTTCAGCTATTGTGAAGGTCAATGTTATTAGTGCTAACTTCCACAATCCTACATTCAACCAGGTGGATTATGTAGTTGAGCTTCTTGAGAACTCACCAGTTGGAACATTGGTAGCTGAGGCTCAAGCAACAGATGAGGACTCTGGTACATATGGAAGACTCACTTATCATATAGTCAATGACATTGCAAAAGACAAGTTCTCAATCTCTGAAAATGGAGAGATCTTTACTTTGGAGAGTCTTGACCGAGAGAATGCACTAGAAAAAGTAATTCCAATTTCTTTGATTGCTAAAGATGGTGGTGGCAAAGTTGGCTTCTGCACTGTAAATGTGATCTTAACCGATATCAATGATAATGCCCCGCAGTTCAGAGCTGCTGATTACAGAGTTAATGTTGCTTCTGACATGCCAAGGGGAACAACCATACTTAAGATTGCAGCGTCCGACATGGATGAAGGTAGTAACGCAGACATCACCTATTCTATTGAAGGAGATGCAGACAATGTTGAGGAGAATTTCGAAATCCACCAGTTTAGTGGTGTCATTGTAACAAAGGAAAGCCTTATTGGATTGGAGAACCAGCTCTACACGTTTCTTGTACGAGCAAAAGATGGCGGAAATCCTGCCAAGTCATCTGTCGTTCCCGTTTATGTCAGGATTCTTGCTCCCGAGGTCCCGGTGCCAAAGTTCATAGAGTCTCACTACAGGTTTGCCATAGATGAAGATCTTCCTCTTGGTTCAGAAATAGATGTCATTCAGGCCGAAAGTGATCAGCCAGTCTTTTACAGCCTGGTGAAAGGGAATACTCCTGAGAGCAACCAAGATGAGGTATTTGTGGTTGACCCCAGCTCAGGATCTTTGAAGCTGGAGAAGAAGCTTGACCATGAGAGCACCAAATGGTATCAGCTAACCCTACAAGCACAAAGTGAATATGATGGTAACAAAGTTGTCTCCGCTGTGGACATCAGTATCCAGGTCAAGGATGTCAATGATAATCGACCGCTCTTTGAGTCAAACCCTTATGAAGCTTTCATTGTGGAGAATCTCCCAGGTGGCACCTCTGTTATACAGGTAAAGGCCACAGACTTGGACTCGGGCACTAATGGCCATGTGGTTTACAATCTCGATTCAAACCAAGAGACAAAGGACATTGCAGAATTGTTTGCCATCAACAGTGAAACGGGATGGATTACCACATTAAAGGAACTTGACCGTGAGAAGAAAAACAAGTATACTGTTTCAGTCTTAGCCACTGACCGTGGAGACAAAGTCCAGCTGATGGCCAGTACCAAGGTGGATGTCACAGTGGTAGATGTGAATGACAACCCACCAAGGTTCACAGCAGAGATCTACAAGGGCACAGTAAGCGAAGATGACCCACCTGGTGGAGTCATTGCCATTCTTAGCACTACAGACCTGGACACAGAGGAAAGTAACAAGCAAATCAACTACTTTATCACAGGTAGGTCTTATGTTGATTTTGTACTTCTAATTGAATTTTAGCAGTTGCATACCACCATTTTCATTTCAGTTGTATTTGATGGAGTAATTTATAGTACCAGCAATGAATAATCTTTAGGAAACCACTTACAGCTAAAGCGAAATATCCTATGATGTGCTATAAAATTGTCATGAGATTATAAATAGAAAACTGGATAATTTTCCCAATGACACTTTTGAAACAAAGCAAGAATGTTTCAGCCCTGGTGATAATTAATTAACGCGAACATCGATGCCAAGCGTGAGATGAGATGAGCACTTTCTGGCTGAGAACGGTCTCATTACATCCACTCGTCTTCGCCTGATCGTAGAGTGATGACAGAAATTGGCACAACAAGTCACACTGCCACTTATTTACATAGACGTTTTGTGTTAATATTGTGAAGTCCAAGCAAATAAGAAGTGAAGCTTCATGAATGCCGTGGAGTACACATTGCAAAGATATCTCACAATAACTTGTGAAATATAAGCAGTTATAAATTGAACCATTACTGTAGCTACTACACATATAGCAGGAAACCACACAAATAAATAATCATTGTAACTGCCGTTCGCATTCATTAGTTTGACTGACGTTTCTCATGTGTGCTCTCTGAAGGTGGAGACCCCTTGGGGCAGTTTGGCATTGAGCATACTCAAGGCGAGTGGAAGGTCTCGGTGCGGAAGCCTCTCGACAGGGAGGAGAAGGACAATTACTTGCTGAACATTACGGCCACTGACGGGACCTTCACAGCCAAGGCTGTGGTTGAAGTCAAGGTCTTGGATGCCAATGACAACAGCCCAATTTGTGAGAAGGTATGAATGTTAGTTTTGTGTGTATGTGTGTGTGGGAAGTGCATTGCAGCAAAATGTCATGTAGTCTGATTCTGTCAGTTAAGGGGAGGGCGCAGCCTACCCGCTGTGCATGCTAAATGGGACGAGACTTAGAGAGAAAGAGAGAATGTCAGGAGGGATTTGAAAAGGTCCTTATGTGAAATGCAGCATTTAAGAAACAAAGGGAGTGATTTAGCACTGTGAGAGGGTTTTGTGAGGGCTAATGTGCTTCTTTTACGTATTGTGTTCCTTTTTGAATAATGTTCATTTAATAGAACTCCTGCGGTGAAAATCTTTTAGCACTCTTTTTAATTTGGGGTCACAATTATCACCAAACTCTTTCTCTTTACTTTAATTTCTCTCTTCTTTTTGACACTGCCATCCCATTTGTGAAGTCACTTCTGCTTTTCACATGCCTCCCTTTCTGTTCTTTGCAGTCATTCTATATGGAAAGTGTCCCAGAGGATTCCCCTGCCGGTAGGCTTATCCTGCAAGTTTCTGCCACAGATGCTGACATCCGTTCCAATGCACAGATCTTCTACGAGCTGCTTGGAGCCGGATCAGAGCACTTTAGCATCGACTCTGAGACAGGTACGCATTAGTATTTAGTATTTGTATAGCTATATATTTAGTATTAGTATATAGAATCTTATATAAATACACTAGTGCTGTCAAACAATTAATCGCATCCAAAATAAAAGTTTTTGTTTACATAATATACAGTATATGTGTGTACTGTGTACATTTATTATGTATAAATACACACACATACAATATATATTTTGAAAATATATATTTATATTCATATAATTTATATTATATATAAATATATTTAAAAAATAAACATAACTTATTTTTCTTAAATATATACATGCATGTGTGCATTTATATATACATAATAAATATACACAGTACACACAGATATATATTATGTTAACAAAAAGTTTTATTTTGGATGCGATTTATCGGTTGACAGCACTAATACACACACACACACACACACACACACACACACTAATGTTGAACAGTTTGCAGTCAGTAAGATTTATTTCATGCTGTTCAGCGCGAAAGCATTAAATTGATCAAAAGTGACAGTAACAACATTTATAATGTTTCAACTGATTTCTATTTCAAATAAATCCTGTTCTTTTGAATTTTATATTCATTGAAGAATCCTGAAAGAATATGTATCACGGTTTCCACAAAATATTAAAATTGTCTACACTGATAATAAGACATTTTTTCTCAGTATTAGCTGTAATTCTTACAGACCCCAAAAATCTGAACAGTCTAAGACCATTGCCTTCACAGCCAGACAAATATATGCTTTATGCACACAGAACATTTTCAACATCATTTACTTTTGCCCGCAGTCAAACACACATCCCATTTAAAACCATAATGATTTCTAATTTAATTACTTGTATAATTCCAGGGAAGGGTGTACACCCTTGGGCTTTTATTACTGTTTTACAGTGAATACCGTGGAATTCTGTTCCCAGTATTGTTCTTCTCATTTTTTTTTCTTTTTTTTTTACTTGCCTGTTTTATTCACACAAACATATTAACACAAACTATTTTAATAAAGCATTTCAAGTGTGCCCCACTTCAGCTATTAACTCAAATCAGCTGTCTCTCAACTGTGTGAATTAAACATCAGTTCCAGGCGGAAAGAGAGCAGAAATCAACAGTGGGTTTGTGACAGCGTCACACTGCTACAACACAAAAGCTATTGTAAAGGCGCTACTCACTGGCCCTTTGATAACACCAAGTGTGAAGGCAGGGAATGCTGGCTCGCAAACTGAAGGAGCGCTACTGTTCTTCTGTGTGGGTTTAGTGTGCACAGAGAATTTCTTCGCTTAGCTTTTTTTTCCCCTTCGTTCCGTCGTGGAAAAGAAGAGTAGCATTATTGCAAGTTAGCAATGCCAAGTGTGCTCTCGTGCGAGCCAAACAGACCCCTGAAAGCTGGCGGCTGCTTTTCCGAGGGTGACTTTCCCTTTGCTTCTTTTCTCAGCTCACTCTCCGAGCAGCCCACATGCCGACTGCACTTTATTCTCCCTCGCTATTTCTCACATCTCTCTCCTCTTTAATCTTTTCTATTTCTTAAAGCCGCTCAGAGCAAGGATGGTTTTAGCTTCCCTTGAGGGGGAACTTTTGGACACCCTGCATTCATTCCTCGTTGAGATGCTCTCCACCTAAAAGGTCGACACCAAACAGATGGCACACAAAAGGGCCATTTTAAATCAGTGACCGCTCCAATGGAACGTAGCTTACGCTTGCTGAAATTATTAGGTCAGATCTGTTCCTCATGAAAGAGACGACTGTCTCCTTCTCTCGCTGCTTTTCTTTTGAGGGCGTTTTTAGAGTGTCTTCTTGACTTGACTTGACAGATGAGATAGTTTAAAGTGGAATTGGATTGTGTCTTGTTCATTAGTGCAGTGCCAGCTGATGTTTAAAGTGATTGATGAGAAGTGAATTTTGGGGTTTTTAGAAAGCAACAACTATAATAAATATACATAAAGAAGCTTTGAAGATATGAAGAATGAGAGAGCAATGAACTGTTTGTGTGTGTGGAAGCAGCATCAGGGATCCTTCACCCTAGAGTTTACATAAATCCACAGAAATTGCAAATGAATTAATGAGTAAGTTCACCCAAAAATGAAAATTCTGCCAATTTTTATTTCTAATGGAACCTGAGAGATTTCTGTCCCTCTATTTAAAGTCCATGCAACCAAATGATGCTTCAAAAAGGTCAGTTAAAGACATTGTAAACATTGTGATGAAACTATTTAATTAAGGATTTTATTTACATACATAGTTGCACATACATAGTTCACATTAAATATGGTAAATCCTAAATCAAATCAGAAATCTCTTGGGTTTCATTAAAAATATCTTAATTTGCATTTCAAAGATGATCGAAAGTCTTATGGGTTTTGAACAACATTGTTTGATGAAAATGGTTTCAAAGACCCAAAAAAAGTTTTGTGAAGGTGACATTGTGTTGTGTGACCAAAAGGTTAAAAGATTTTACCTTTAAATGCAAAACACTCTGACACAGTTATGACCAATTTTGTACCAGTGACATTACATAATGGGCAGGGCAACTCGGCACGACACTCGTTAGTTACATGGAATATCTGTTATCTCTGGTGACCTTCTTGTTAGGACACAGTGTAAAGTGTGTTTTTGTTTTATCAGGTGAATTAAAAACACTGCTCCCTCTGGACCGTGAAGAAGAGGAGGTGCACAAGATGAAGGTGCGTGCTCTGGATGGAGGTGGACGCTTTTGTGAAGCAGAAGTTGAAATCACAGTCGAAGATGTCAATGACAACGCTCCACAGTTCACCTCTGACCCCTACACCTTCACTGTGTTCGAAAACACAGAGATAAACACACCTGTGGCTCGCCTGTATGCCTCAGACCTGGACACAGGTAAGATCTTCAATATCCAGATCAATGATATATTTATTTAAAACTATTTCAAAATAAAAATTGTGTTTGTGTATAAGTGTGGTTCCCTAAATATTCTCCAGTTTTGCAACAGTATGGCCTGTCAGTGTTTATCTGTTGTGTTAGCACTTTCCCCTCTGATTTTCATTTGCATGGATTCCTCTCTTATCATCCTTTGTTCTGTACTCCATATCCTCAAACAGATACATTTTGTGCTATGTGTAAATTCCTGTTTCACTTAAGTCTAGCCTAAACACAACCAATCTCTTATTCTTACCTCACACAACCTTAAGATCACTGGTTACTTTTTGAAAGCCTCTAAAGTAGTAAAATACTACTTAAACTCTTATCGACTGCTCATATTATGTGCGTTCACCTACACTTACAGTGGAGGTCTATGGGACTAGCCTACAACTAGCTAGCTGCATCATAGACTTGAAATGATCATAAGAAGGTGTTTTTCAAGTGATCAGTAGACTTACATGCATACTGAACTGTCATAAAGCAGCTGCATTGCAGTAATTTGGTCTGACTGAAACTTTGTAGAACACAAGAGATTGTGTTAACTGGCTATAATGAGAGAGTGTGTCTTGATAGATAGGATTGTACTAGCAAGCCACAAATGAGGCTTACTCAAAAATGCATTAGAGGGATTAGTGTACTCTATCTTCGTCTTGTTTGTTTGTGTGTGTGCTTTCCACAATATAATAAGTGGCACTCACTCACACTTAATATGCAGCTCAGGACCAGAGGTTTTACAACTGAATCTTTTGTAGGATGAATTTATAAGTCATTATAGTTAAGCAAATGAGACAAAGGGGGCAGTCATGGCCTAATGGATAGAGAGTTAGACCCGAAGGTCGCGGGATCGAGTCTCAGGTCCGGCAGGAATTGTCAGTTGGGGGAGTGAATAACCAGCGCTCTCTCCACCTTCAATACACGACTTGAGCAAGGCAGCAAGGCACCTAACCCCCAACTGCACCCCAGGCGCCGCAGCACTGGCTGCCCACTTCTCTGGGTGTGTGTTCACTACTGTGTGTGTGTGCACTTGGATGGGTTAAATGCAGAGCACAAATTACGAGTATGGGACACAATACTTGGCCACGCGTCACTTCAAAGACACAGACACACTATAGGTTCTTGCTAATGATTATAACTGCTGGAGGCTTTGCCATTGATCCGAGAGCTTCTTAATCTTCAAAATGTATTGATTTGTTGGATCTTTATGAATTGGTTCTCCTTTTTTAGTAAGAAATATGACAACAGCAGGTCAAAATTCAGAGTTTCAGTTGTGTTACATGAAGGAATAATTGACAGATATTACTGATAGAACCAGTGTTACTCTGTAATTGTTTGGGGTTAAATGTCTATATTAATCTCATTGTGCTTTGTGTGTATGTTTAGGTTCTAATGCAGATGTCCTGTATTCACTGCTGGACTCTGCTGATGGTGTGTTCTCCATCGATGAGGAGACAGGCGTCGTGCATCTGGATCGTCCTCTGGACCGTGAGCTTCAGTCACTCTACACCCTCCGCGCTCGCGTCACCGACCGTGGGAGCCCGCGCCGTCTCTCCTCCCTCACCACTGTCAGTGTTTCCATCTTGGACATTAATGACAACCCTCCAGTGTTTGAGCGGCGCGAGTACACTGCCACCATCGCAGAAGACATTCCGGTGGGCACCCAGGTGTTGCGGGTGCATGCAGCCAGCCGAGACACAGAAGCTGGCGCTGAGATTACATACTCCATTATCAACGGAAACGAGAGAGGAGCGTTCCGCGTCGACCCCCATACAGGTAAACACAGCAGCTTTGATGAACCTGTTGAGATCTCTGCAGCACTGGTACTCGGTTAAATTTTGAGTCGACTTTAAAGTTCTTATGCTTACATATATGGCACTTTATGGCCTGGCTCCGGATTATTTGTCTCATTTTATAACAATGTACAATAATCCACTTTTCTCAGCATGTTCTTTCCACCTTGCATAGTTGATAGAGCTTTTTCTAAATATGCACCTAAGATGTGGAACCTACTTTTAGGTGAAATTGTGAAGCACAGTCACTTGGAATTTTTCAATTATATTGAATATTTTTCAAAAAATACTGAATATTTTAATACTCATACAACCGAAAGAACGTAAAGGATGCACAAAGATTCTTCTTCTGCCACTTTCCTTATCTTCCTTATTCCAGTTGTTTTCTGTTACATATTAGAAACAGTTTTTGTTTGTTCGTTGTTTTTTTCATTCATTTTATTCATTTAGTTGTTTATTCATTTACTTGTTAATTTGGTCATTTTATTCATTCTTTACTTTAATAATTTACTTAATTGTATGGAAAATAAATACTTTATTGTTTAGATATTTTCATGTACCTTGACATCTCGTTGTCCTTTTCTTCCCAGGCGGTGTCTTCGTGATTGAGACTTTGGACTACGAAACAGCACATGAGTTTTATCTAACAGTGGAGGCTACAGATGGAGGAACGCCACCGCTCAGCGACATGGCCACAGTGAACATTAACCTGACTGATGTAAACGACAACAGCCCCATCTTCAACCAAGATATTTACTCTGCTGTGATCAGCGAAGATGCAGAACTGGGAAAGACCGTGCTCACTGTGAGTCATCAGCTTCTCTTTCTGAAGCACTTCTGATTTCATTGTGCCCTGCACAGGTCTCTGTTACATCATCTCCTAAAATCAACAGAGAGCAAAGAACACGCACACTAAACAAACACAGCCCAATGTCAAACTAAAGCTCAGCGACCCACACCAATCTTTAATCTCGCTCTCACTCTGGTCATTTATTAGAGATGTTCATGCCTTATCATGCTGAATATAAATTGTCAGTGTGAAAGTGAGGCTTTGATACCCAGCTCTGTTTCACTTGCATGCCTTCTGATTTCCCTCGAGAGTCTCAGCCAATAGTTACTGGCTCATGAGGCAAGAAGGGCGAAAGGCATACCTGAGTCCGTGGTAATCTTTATCTTAACCAGGTGTGTTTTTCTCTGTGTGTGAAGGTCATGGCTGATGATGCAGATGGTCCATCCAGTAATCAGGTGCGCTTCTCCATCATTGATGGCAATCAAGGCAGTCCTTTCACCATCGACCCCATCAGAGGAGAGGTCAAGGTGGCCCGCCAGCTCGACAGAGAGAAGGTACAGAACACTCAGGTGTCTCAGTAGCAGGTCCATTGGCAGTCTGTTCCTGAAACCTAATGATGACATTTTGTTTTGTTTATTTTTTAGACTTCAGGTTACACTCTGACTGTGTTGGCCTCTGACAGTGGAAGCCCGGCTCGTTCCAGCAGCACTACAGTCAACATAGATGTCTCAGACATAAACGATAACCCACCTCTCTTCTCTCAGGCAAACTACAGCATCATTATACAGGTCTGATTCCTATACGATGCAGTGATTTCACTGTCAATAATCTCTCTCCAATGCCTGCTTTTTCTAAGGAATTCACTAGACGCAGATGCATTGGAGTGTTCACATAGAACGTGTTTTTGCATTCAAATAGCTGCAAAAAGTAATAATTCTTAATATTGACATGTGTCCTAACATTAGACAATGAAAAAAACAATGCAGTCTTGGTATTGTTAGTTAAAATACACTAAAACTATTAAAATAGAATAAAAAAAAAAAATTAAACTAAAAGCTTTAAAATAAAAAATGTTTTAATTAATTAAAGCTTTCAAATCTTTAGCTTTTTATTAATTATATTAAAAATTATATTAAAAAATAAATAAAAGCATATGAAATTATCAAAACTTTAACTAAAATAAAAATGATCTAAGCTAATTAAAAATCACTGAAATAAGTAAAAAAAAGAATGTATATTAAATAGAAATTATAAAAAATGTGCATGAACTAACTAATGAACTATCTTCACCAAAAACAGTAAGTAATAATAAAATACTTTTTATGATGCAAACAAATATCAATAGATAATAGATGATAATTTATGCCCTAGAAAATAATGACTCCCTACATTATTTCCCACAGCTTATTGAGTTTCACGCTGAAATTCATCATTATGGAAGTTAAATGCATTTCGAATACTGTTCCCATTTGCCTTTTGAAACATTGCTCTAAGGAAAAATCATTATTAGTCACCAGATATGTCTGTGCTTGCTGGCTCATATTAAATATAATCATAGCTTCTCAATGTGAGCTGTAAAAATTGTTACATGCCAAATTTGCCTTAAGATGTAAAAAAAAAAAAAAAAAGTGTGAATGTTGTAGGTCTAAATTATAAAACCTTTAACACGTTCTACATATGTTGTATAGGAGAACCAGCCAGCCGGTACCAGTGTTCTCCAGCTGACCGTGTCTGACCGTGATGCCTCCCACAATGGACCCCCTTTCACATTTTCTATCATCAGTGGGAACGAGGGTGATGCCTTCCAAATCACTTCTCAGGGCGTGCTGGTCTCTGCGGCAACTCTGAGCCGTCAGACCCAAGAGTTCTACCTCCTGCAGGCCCAGGTGAGACCTCAATCTCTCCCTCTGATGCTCCAACTCTCACGGAAGCTGTAGGGGTCTTGTTCAGTTTTCACTGGAGGTCTGAAGGGATAGATGAATAGTAGAGCTGAGATGAAGCAGTGCTTGTTCAGTACTCCCCACACAGGCCAGGCATGGTCAGTGGAGTATGATGAAGGAGCAGCCATGAAAACCTGAGCAGAGTCGAGCACCTGCAGGAAAATGATTACAGCTGTCTTATTCCCAGTCTCCTCTTCTTTTAGGTGTTCTGTTTCCTTTGTTCAGTAGGAGGTCATTCTATGCAATGGGCCACTTTTCTTTTTTGATAGTAAATTTAAAGTTGTTTTTGTAAGATTTTAAACAAAAGGTGTCTTTAAGTCTTAATAAATTGCATTATGCCATCTTAAATAAATATATGCTGCCTCTTGGGTTAACCGTACTGACATGTGTATGTATGAAAATAAGAAACTAACTTTTTAAGACTTTTTCAAAGGACAGATGCTGTTATGTATATTTCTGATTTATTAAACATTTTATTATGGTAACAGGGTTGATGTACTACATAAGACACAACCTCTAGTCTTTGAATTAATACATTGTCAACAAATTTATATGTATATATCATCCATTTTTTTACTTTTTCATTAATGTTTTATTAGGGCTACAAATTGCACCCGTTTTGTAAAATTGTGAAATTAATAGGGATTGTGAAATGGGAGGCAAAGTGATAGGTACAAGAGGACAGAATAGAAGTAAATAACATGAGCCAGGCTCAGACTTGTGCAGCTGTCCATTGTTTCAAGAGTAAATCCAGGCTCGAGTGCTCCCTCTACTGACTGTGACTGCACATTTTGCATGTAGAGGCTGATAATAAGTGCCAAAGTCGTTCTGCCCTTAATACTCAATTTCACTTCAAACAGCTGACTTGATAATATGGCACCATATGTTAGAAGACTAATAATCTATTGTTTTAGTTAACAACATTTATGATCCTTGCTGTTCTGTGCTGTAAAGTGAGATATATCATAGGAGGTATGAAAACAATTAACTGTGTTTTGAAATTAGACTCCTTTATGAGTTCTTACTTACTAGTGCATGCTAAAGCAAACATCAGTACATTACATTGTTGTTACATTATTGTATTGTTTAAAATTAGTGTTAGTGATTTGACACCCAAACCCCAAATATTAATCCTTGACACCTAAGTTTGCAACTGATGATTTTTAATGGTTGCAATTCTGAATCCTAAATCTCTTGCCTCTTTTGCCCTAGGTAACAGACAGCGGTCGGCCACCATTGGTCTCCACAGCATTTGTGAGTGTACGTTTGATTGAGGAGAGCATCTACCCTCCTGTCATTCTTCCCCTGGACATCTTTATCACCACAGCAACAGACGAATACTCAGGCGGGGTCTTGGGTAAAATCCACGCCACCGATCAGGATGTTTACGACACTCTAACCTACGGCCTCGCACCCGATAGTTCCTCCACCTCCCAAAACACTGGCCTCTTCTCTGTCTCCCCTGCTGATGGGAAACTTGTAGCCCGTGGGAATCTGGATGCTGGTCAATACGTCCTTAACATTACAGTGACAGATGGTCGTTTTACTGCAGCTGCCCGAGTCAATATTCACGTTCGGCAGGCAACAGCACAAGCGCTCGATAACTCCATCGCTGTGCGATTCTCTGCAATAGCACCGGAGGAGTTTATTGGAGATTATTGGCGTAACTTTTTGCGGGCTTTGCGGAACATCGCCGGTGTCAGACGCGGAGACGTGCAGTTAGTCAGCTTGCAACCTGCTGCTGATGCCTCCGGTGACCTGGAAGTACTTCTAGCTCTAGAAAGGTCAGGAAGTCCATTCCAGCCCCAGGAGGTGGTGTACAGGAAGCTGAACGCCTCAGTTGGGGTAATCGAAGAGATGACTGGAGTCCGTATTGTACGAGTTATGAAGAAACTCTGTGCTGGTTTGGACTGTCCTCTTAGTTACTGCCAAGAAACTGTTTCCTTGGAGACGGGAGCAGTGTCGGCCTACAGCACGGCTAGGATTAGTTTTGTTACGCCACGTCACATGCGTACTTCCAAATGTCTCTGTGAAGGTAACACGAATATACAGACACCAAATATTTCAAAGATGTATTTCACTTCCAGTCTAGAGTGATGATAAGCCTTTTATGTGTGATAGGTGCTGAGTGTCCTGTCCTGAGCAAACTCTGTGAGGGAAGCCCCTGTCCTGACAGCATGGAGTGTGTAGAAGACCCCACGCACACCAAATTCAAATGCATCTGTCCTGAGGGAAAACAGGAAGAGTGCTCAGGTATAAACAGACATATTAGTGCAACTCACACCCTCTATTAAAGCACCATATTGAGGCCACATTCTTTTATTAGTGCTACTTGCTTAAAGAGTTAAACTTGTCCTGCTGTATTTATAGTACAAAACAATAGTTGTGTATTAAATAACGGGAGCAAGCAATGCATGGAGATCAGTGGGGGTTTGTATAATTTATATACTTTTAAAGTGTTTCATATTTTTAAATAGATTTTATTATTTGCATGTTAGCTGTTTAAGTTGAACTGATGATATCATTGCATACTGAATTCTGATTGGTTTGTGTTTTTTACAGCATTGTTTAGTTTTGCTGCATTAGAAATGTACTGTTGGTGTGGGCATTATGATAACATAACTTATAATTTGTTTTGGTTTTCTGTGTCTTAGAGCGTCAGTCATTAACATTCAGCGGAAATGGATATGCACGATACAGGCTGATGGAGAACGAGAATAAGGAAGAAATGAAGCTGTCCCTCAGACTCAGAACATTCTCCACCCACGCTACTGTAATGTACGCCAAAGGCACAGACTACAGCATACTGGAGGTGAGTGTGTACTCTTAACCCCCTCAATCCTTCCAAAAAAAGAAGAGAAAACAGAATGAGAGTTATTCTGGAGCTGGGAGAAGAGAGGGGAGCTCTTTCTCACGCATTCCACTTTGGTGAGGGAAAACCACACAGCTGACAGAAAGAGCAAAGGAGTCTGGGACTGAAATGCAAGCAGTGTCATGTCCCTACTCTTACATTATAATAATCTGTTTCTGCTTATCCCTGAAGCATCATTCCTCATTTCATCTGTTTAATCAATCTGCTATTGCCATAATACTTTGCTATCACAGCTGAAGTACTTCTTAGAGTCATCTTTTTGGCTGTTTAAAAATAACTGATAAACTGCCTACTTAGACATTAATTTTTATAGGCACACATTTTTGGCCGTCATAAGCTTGTTTTCTGTCCAAAAACGGTGCTGACACAGAATATGCCTGTGATGCCCAAAATGTGCAAATATAGCATCCCCAAAAACATTGCATGTGCTTTAGATGACCTTGGTTGTCTATTTAGGTGACTTAATAGGTTTGGAGAGACCCTCCTTTGTATATTTATGCATACAACATACAACTTAATGGACAGGTTTGCGTGAGCTGATATTTTATTTTGCTTTAATATTTTTATTTTATTTTGTAAATATAAATATAAAATATTCTGAGAATTTTTTATCAGTTTATTTTTAATAAATGCAATTGTAATGTATATATTATAATTTAAAATATTTTGTCTGTCAATTGGCTAAATGTGGATTTGAGATACTAAATATTTGAATTGACCCCACTTGTTTGCCATTTTTATATAGGGGCAGCATGAAAGACAAAACTATCTGTGTGTGTTTCAGATTGTGAACGGCCGTCTGCAGTACAAGTTTGACTGTGGCAGTGGTCCTGGTGTGGTGTCCGTGCACAGTACCCAGGTCAGTGATGGACAGTGGCACACTGTCACTCTTGAGGTAGATGGCAACTACGCTAGACTGGTTCTAGATCAGGTCCACGCCGCATCTGGCAAAGCTCCGGGAACTCTCCGCACCCTCAACTTGGACACCAGCATGTACTTTGGGGGTCATGCACGGCCAACATCCGGCTCAGGAAGACTTGTGGTAAATGGGCTGCGGGGTTGTCTCGAGGGGATCGTGTTTAATGGGAGGGAGCTGCCGTTATCTCAGGTTCGAGGAGTTCACTCAGTCCTGGAGGAGCTGGTCGAGGCGGCTCCCGGATGCAGCTTGGCTCCTCCACTCCAGGGCTGCTCCAGTAACCCCTGTACCAATGGAGGCACATGTTCATCACTGCCTAACGGAGGTATGTGTGGCCATTTTTGGTTTGTTTTTGATGGGAGTCATTGCAGTTCAATCAGATATAGGACTGACTATTATGCTGTGTTCTATTGTGTGCTGTAGGTTATTTCTGTAAGTGCACTGCTGCGTTCATGGGCACTCACTGTGAAGTCACTATCAGCCCCTGTGCCTCTAATCCCTGCCTCTATGGAGGCACTTGTATCCCACGAGGAGGAGACTTCTACTGCCAGTGCAGAGGACAATACTCGGGCCAACGGTGAGCACACATGAACTTGTGACCACAGAAATTTTTCTGAAACTGAGCAATACTTTCATTGTACCTGCAATCAAATGATGTGAAGTCTCGGACGTTTTTAGCATATGTAGGTGCAAATTCATTGCATTATCTATAGACATGCTTCAAGTTTGACCAGAAAACTTTTCTTATTTTAAAAAAGGTGTTCAGGTACTTTGAACATTAATATTTAATCTTGTTTGATAACTTAAACTTTGATCATTCTGAACATGTACTATCTTTGTTTAAAAACTAACAATTTTGATAGTTTGTGCAATGACAATCATACATTTTTAAGAGTGGATTAAGGGCCCAGGTATTTTTGGCACAACTGTACACTGTCTGAATACAGAAATATTAAATAATCTCCATTATATGACACTGTTATAAATGTCTACTTTTCATTTTAAATGTTAAATCTCTGATTTGTTCCTAATACTTTTAATTAAAATTAAAAAGTGTCTTCGACCTCATAGCATTAAAGTATTTTTAAAGTTTGATATTTCATTAAATTAGTTCTTTTTCCTTTTTAATGCCATTTTGTATACTCCATGTGTAGGCAAATAAAAGTAAGCTCTGTCAATATTTTCATAAATTAAACTTCATTAATATGCATGGTGTAACTCAAACTAAAGAAAAATACTTCAGAAATCCATGCGGCATTCGCAGTAATTCCTATTAAATTGGAAATTTAATCAGAAGCTTTGGGAGGCGATGTGATTGATAATCAGATTTAATTCAGTAAGACAGAATCAATTTTCTCTTTGAGAAATTTCTAATGCAATTAAAAACTATCCAAACACAGTACTTCCTATTTAAAGTTTATCTAAAGTTGTGCATGTGTGAAGTTTCTGAATGACATTTTGGCTCATTGTAATTTTCTACCAGGTGTCAGCTGGGTCCATACTGCACGGATAACCCGTGTAAGAACAGAGGAAAGTGCATTGATAGCCTGGATGGTCCTGTGTGTGAGTGTGAGCCGGGTTTCCAAGGAGACAGGTACATCTTTTGATCTAATGAACCTGTGAGACTTGATTGAATAAGTCAAACATATATTAAATGGGTATAATGAAAAGTTTCTTTATGAGATGCTACTTCTCTTGAGATGATATCCAGATGAGACTTTTTAAATGAAAGAAATTAATTCAACTTTCTATTCAGCAAGGATGCATTAAATTGATTAAAAGTGACAGATTTCCATTTTAAGTAAATGCTGTTCTATTGAACTTTCTATTCATTGAAGAATCCTGAAAAAAAAAAAGTATCATGGTTTCCACACAAAAAAAAAAAGAATCTTATTAGTATTAGCATATTAGAGTGATTTCTGAACTTTCATGGGATAATGACTGCTAACTTTGGCATTACAAGTATAACTTGCATTTTAAAATATATTCAAATAGAAAACTGTTATTTAAAATTGTTATAATACTTCATAATATTCCTGTTTTTACTGTATTTTTCATCAAATAAATATAGCATTAGAGACTTCTTTCAGAAACACTACAAAAATCTTACTAACTTCAAACTTTTGAAAGTGTAGGCTGCATATGCAGCTGTATTTACAGTGCACGCATGTGTGTATGTGTGTTTAGGTGCCTCAGTGATGTAGATGAGTGTCTGAAGAACCCTTGTGGCAATGGTGGTCACTGCCAGAACACGTACGGCTCCTTCAACTGTAACTGCTCTGCGGGCTACAGTGGGCAGCATTGTGAACTCCGTTCCGAAATCCGCAACGAATTTGTCTCCACCTCTTGGAACATCGGCCTGGAGGAGGTAATTGGAATCGTCGTCTTTGTTGCCAGCATCTTCCTTCTCGTCCTACTCTTCGTCGTGGTTCGCAAGCGCATTTGCCGGCGCTCAAAGTCCAAATCTGACGATGACGACAAGCTTGGCGTAGGCACAGGAGCCTCGCATGCCTTCCTCCATCGGCCGTACTTTGACTCCAAACTCAACAAGAACATCTACTCCGACATCCCGCCGCAGGTCCCTGTACGGCCCATCTCCTACACTCCCAGCATTCCAAGCGACTCCCGCAACAATCTGGACCGCAACTCGTTTGAGGGCTCAGCCATACCGGAGCACCCAGAATTCAGCACATTCAACCCCGATTCGGTGCATGGGCACAGGAAGACGGTGGCTGTCTGTAGTGTAGCACCTAACCTGCCTCCTCCCCCACCCTCCAACTCTGTGTCTGATAGTGACTCCATACAGAAGCCCAGCTGGGATTACGACTACGATGGTATGTACAGAAACCCATCCGGAATCTAAATGTCATGCTTGTGACTTGCAAGACAATCTATCGAATGGGCTCCGAAAGTGAGTGAATGTTTGTGTGACTGTTTCCTTCTCACAGCTAAAGTAGTGGACTTGGATCCGTGTCTAAGTAAGAAACCGGTAGAGGACAGCGCCTGTCATCCTTACAACACCAGAGGTAGCATGTCTGAGGTCCACTCTCTCAGCTCCTTCCAGTCCGAGTCATGTGACGACAATGGTATGTATGGAGCAGAATGTATTTGCTTTTACTTATCTTACAGATGACTGATAGATCATAACCTGCCAGAATATAAGTGAAATACTTCTGTGACATGTTCTTATGACTTTTTTCAGATATCAGAATGATTTAATTCAAGTTTCTTTCAAGTTATTTATACTGTATGCTCCTCTGTAAACAAGATGAAAAAATATCATTAAAAGAATACTGCTTCTTTAGCAGACAAAAAAGGCTATGTTTGGAATGGAAACATCTAGGGTCAGTTTTACTAAACAACGCAAATTAGAGCAGTCGCAAATAAAGAAATAAAGATGCCATGGCATTTCGAGGCCAAAAAATGCTAGAAGTTGCAAGAAGTTTTGATAGACCTGGTATTGCGTGACTCCTTGAGGGTTCCAAGTCGTTGTTTATTTCCTGAAGCAAGTTAAAAATAACATGGCTTGGCAAACAATCATTTCGTGTTCTTCTTGCATTCCAAATAAATTACGTGTGGAAAAAAATCCTCTCCCTTCTACTACACACTCGCTCATCTCTGCGGTGCCTCCTCCTAGCAGCAAATTGCAGCCATTTTAAGCGAAAAATAGTTTAAGACATGCTTTTTGGGGCGTTAAACAGTGGCGCAAATACCAGTAATTTGACGAGCGCAAACATTAGTAAAACGCGTTGCGTGATTCATTTGAATACTCTCCGCCCATAAATTTTGCTTCTGGAAGGGAAACTCCTACAAATGCATATTCAGTAAGGTCCGGCGCAAAAATAACTGTGTCCAAGCCTTTTCAGCGCTAATTCTTCACTGCGCGTCTTTAGTAAAACCTGACAGTACAGTTTTAACGCCAAAAGACGGTTTGCGCCAGTAAAACTGGCCCCTAGTGTACTTTATATTGTGATACATACTGACAGTATACAACAAATGCTGTGTGTTAAATTAAACAAAAAATTGTGTGCAGAAACATTAAAAAACATTACATTATCCACACCTGCAAACTCTTCTGATTCAAAAATATATTTATTTTTATTTAATATAACTATATAAAATATGTATAACTATATACAATAGTTGACTGAAATGTGAAGCTTACCATTTTATGAAAATGTTTGTTTTTGTCATACCTTATTCTTACAAGGATAACATAGACATTACAGTTGTCTTTTTCCACCAGTCCTGTGCCGCACACTATGATATAACTTACTCAAGCTTGATTGATGTTTAGTTATCATCTCATAAATAAACCCGTATCTGGTATTATTTCTGTTCATTCAACATTCTACTACATACTACTGCACAGTACATACATAGTGTAGAAACTTCACTAGTATTCTATTCCAAACATAATCTAAATCTCTTGCATGCTCTTTAAGTTGACAGACCCCTATACTTTTTATTTATTTATTTATTTTTGGAACATCTGCTAACCCTGTCTGTCTTTATTTTACTGATGTAACCGAGTGTAAAGGGTGATATGTTTTTGGGTCATGTGTTATGTCGTTTCTCTCTCTTTTCCTTATCGCTGCACTGGGGCTTCAGCTCCCATTTGGATCAAATCTCACCACAGACACCGAGCAAGGTTTTAAATAGAGGCCTGCTCGTAAGTGAACACTCGCCCACGGTGGAAGGAAGCGATCACTAAAGGCCCTGCGAAATTCTCAATGCATAAAAAGAAGAAAGCGTGTCTTCCCTCTAAGCCCCCTCATCTTTTTCTTTTGCCATTGCCGAGAGCAACTTTTCATAAGTTTTTCATCATTTCAAGGCAACATCTGAGAATGACCTATATAGTATCTTTATTAGTTATCTGTGTGAAATTCATATTTTGGATCTTTTCTCTTCTTTTTTTCCCCTTCCTTTCTTTGTGTCTCTTAATGAAGCCAATGGATGGTTGAAGACATCAGCTCAGAGTGTAAAAGCAGGGTATGAAAAGTACACATGATGGGTCTCCAGCACGCACAACACAACGTTTCTGTTGATCCTGATTACTGTATCTGAAGGCCTTTTCACATGACTTATGACAGAACTGTGTGGAACAAACTGTCAAGATATAGCATATCCACGCACTATTTTGCAGTCAGGTCAAACCATGTAACAGTACTTCAAGCACAATTTTCAGCTTTTTATTGGCTGATCAAAGCAGCAAATGATAGTTGTGTTGAGAAATGTATTAACTAGGGATGGGTCAGGATGCCAGGATGTTTTATTTTAGTATTATTTATATTTATATTATTTGTTAATATTTTGAATTAACTTTGTTTTTGTCATATTTAATCTACATATTCCTATTTGACATTATTTAATTTCAGTTTTAGTTCTTATTTCAGTAGGTTTTTGATCTAACTATATTTAACTATATTTTTATTTCAGTTCAGCTTAATTTTTAATTACAAAAAAACTATTTATAGTTTTAGTTAGTAGTACTGCATCATGGTTATCTAGCAAGTTTATCCATTACCTACCTGTAGGTTTTTTTTTGTTTTTTGTTTTTTGTTTAATTCAAACGAAAACTTGTGTGAAGATAGGTTACATCTCTCGGTTTTTCCTATTTAAGCATCACCAATATAACCATTGAAAAATCTCAAAAAAATCTCATCTCAAATTCTGTTGTTGCGCTCCAATCAATGAATGCATGCGCACCGTTGAACAATCGTGTCTGAACCTGCTAGATGATTTTTCAAACGTCATTTGACCTCACATGAGTCATGTGAAAGGGATTGCAGTCATCTAACCATTGACTCTTGACCCTCATTTGACCTTTTCAACCCCTGAACTTGACCTAACAACTCCCCCACTGAATCTCTGATAAACACTAATGTATTATATTGAATGGATTATTCATATTTCCTTACAGCCATGTACCCGTATATTCCTCTAAAGCGTAAACCCTGCTTCTTTCATTTTGCTCCATCTGCTGGTTTTGGTTGGGGGCCAGAGAGTGTCTTTGTTCTTTTATCTTTGAGAATTTTCCTGATCCTTCCTTTCATCACTCTGTTAATGTGTGTAATCATGAGCACAACATCAGCCGTCACTCCCACTGTCCTTCACCAGAGCTCAACCCAGACGTGTGCCTTACCGACGCAACCGAATCCCTCTGCCATTAACCCATCCCTTAGATCACACCCTCGGCAGAAGCCAAAATCCCATAAATCCAGTTAGTATCTGTTGTTCTGACAGTGTCAGTCAATCAGTTCAAATCCATCAGTTTTGTCAGATGTCAGAATGCAATGTCTCATCGTGAGAAATGCTTTCGTCTCTGTTTCTTCTCTCCCTTGCAATCTTGCCTTCCAGTGTTTCTTTTCTGTCATGTTTACTTCTGAAAAATTAATGTTAGATTTCTCTTATCTGCCCTTTTTACAAGCCTCCCTAGTGACAGTAATCCACCTTGTCAGCTCTGTTGTTGACTCGGTGGAGAAAGAAGGTAGTATTTTGCTGCTTTAATGCTGATTATTGGGTATCTATGTCGTTAGTGTTTGGTGGGTGATTATTAGCTCCCAAAATGCCATTTTCTTCACCAAAATTACATCTACAAAGACAAAGAAATTAAAAATGACTAATCATATCTTTAAAAAAATTCAATCAAATGCCTCATTAACCAATCAGGCGCCTCAGTTGATTTCAGTGGCACATGATTGTTCAGCTAACTTGAGGTGGAAAATTGCAATCTTACCAAGACTGATTTCACCTTCCCACCATGTTTCTGTGCAAGCAAATGGCATGAAGATCATCTCGTACCTTCATGGTTCCTACATTTATATCCACCTTGTCCTGCACTTTTTTTTCCACAGTGTTTTTCGATCTCGTAGTATTTGACATTTTCTCTTTCTCTTTTTTCTCTGCAATTCTGTTTGCCTTATATCTAAAGAGTCTTTCTCGGCTCATGAACACAAGAACCCAAGAGGTGATTTATTTTTATTTTGTACAATTTGCCTGAAGCCTTTCAATTCGATTTTTTTTTTTTCTCTTATTTTGGCTTGGTTACACCCTTCAATATAACAAATCTCTGCATGTCCACAAAAACTGTGACAAAAATAGTGTCAAATTAGCTCTCCTTTTCAAATCAACTCAGTATTTTTGGTATTTAGAAATGAAAGGTGTTTGTGCCATTTTTGTCACAGCTTCATGTCATAAAAAAGTTTATGTGTGTGTGTGTGCGCGCGTGTGAGAGTGTTTCCAGTCTAACTTGGTGTCGTCTCCCAAAAATTCCCTCAAAATCCATAATAACCAGAAAACCCCTAATAATATAATGTGGACAAATGGATCTTTAAAAAGTATTGACTAACTGTCATATCGTCAAGGTTGTTTTGTAAATCCACAAACAATAGACATATTCAGAGTTAAATGTACATGTGTGGTGTGCACTCCAGTAATATTTGTGCTGCGCTGAATGATCTGCATTGTGTTGGTGTGATACTGACGTTGCATGCTGTTGGTTTTAATTGACTTGGCTGGTATTAACTGAGTGGTTTGAAGTCAATTCAACTTCTGTTCACAGAATAAATTGCAATTATTACTGTTTAATATAGAAACAAGTGCTTATTTTTCTAAATAAAAACATCTTTATGATATAACTTAACATTAGTGCAATAAAAGTTATGGTAGAAGCATTAAAAGAAGGAATTGTTGGATAGCATCGTTTTACTAATTTCCTGCTCAACTTCTGTTTTTTAATACTACTTTAACTCATTCCCCGCCAAACACGAAATTTTCCAGCTTTCCGTGTTCTCGCTATTATGCACTAGGGGGCGCTATTACACATCTCCTGAGTGAGTTTAGAATCACTCGATCAAAAACACGGATAAGGAAGACGCAGAAACGAGCAGTCTCAAATGTAAGCATATGCATGTGAAAAATAATGCGATCCTCAACAATAAACAGCATATGAATGAAAACTGCCTAATGTTACCGAGTGAAATGTCAATCCAGGAAGTGGTGAAGGACTGTGCAAGCTTTAGGAGTGCTGATGGAAGTGATCTTCTGCATCTTTGCTTTGATAACAGTACAGAATATGATCCAGATGTAGTATTTTATGAAAATGTGATTTTCTCAGCTTTTTGTTCAAAATGTTGCTTTTTTTTATGAAACCTACCTACATTCAAATATTTATATAAAAAAGAACGCTTGAAGCTAGAATAAAACGAATTTTGTTGTTGAATTTTGGCTTGTTCTTTATTTTGATGTATTGCATGTTCGGATATTCATACAACAAAATATTCTAGGGGCCATGAAATTTGTCAAAATCCTCTAAAACACTGGCAGGGAAAGAGTTAATATTAAGTAAAATAGGTTATGAATGGCATTTTCAAAACTAAAATTGACCTATCTGAAGTTGAATTGACCCCAGCCTTTGTTTCAGTGTGTAACCTAATCTAATCATAATATTTTTTTTTAATTTCGTATTGTGATATTTATTATTATTTTTTTGTCCGACAGGCTATCATTGGGACACATCTGACTGGATGCCGAGCGTTCAACTTCCTGGAATCCAGGAGTTTCCTCAGTATGAGGTAGTGGAGGCCCCACCCACCCTTTACAGTGACCCCGCCCTGCTGGACACGGACTACTATCCTGGCGGATACGACATCGAAAGCGACTTCCCTCCCCCACCCGATGACTTTCCTTCCCACGATGACCTGCCCCCTCCTCCGCCTGTTCCGGAGTACGGAGAGCGCTACGACACATTGCAGCCCACCACGCGAGCGTTAAACAGCGCCCCCTCTAGTCCCGGAGGCTCCGGAATACGCCAGCGCCCGCCCTTACCCCAACTCTACAGCCTCACCCAATTCCTTCCCCACCACCATTACTCATCAGACCCTGAACCCCAGACCAACCCCACCAGCACCATCACGTCATCCTCCACCGGAGGATACCGGCGCGGAGGATTCCCGCTGGGCTACGGCTGTGACTTCGATCCCCCTGCTGCCGATAACATGTCGCTGTCGCTGTACACGTCCACGGCGTCCTGCTCGGACATGTCCGCCTGCTGCGAGGAGTCAGAAGTGATGATGAGCGATTACGAGAGCGGTGGAGAGGAGGAGGGAGCGCAGTTTCAGAGGCTCGTCATACCGCCGCTGGACTCTCAACATCAGCAGCAGCATACTGAAGTCTGACACTGGATCCAGAATATCAAAAGTGCCTAAATGAAACCCTGCTACAGGAGACTTGACTGTGTGTTCAAACCATAACCACACCACATACACGGTACACAAACGTAGTCTTACACTTAACGTAAATGCCAAACATCCAAACGCACACGTTGTATACATCTGTATCTCACTCGAGAGAGAGAGGTTTTGAAAAGACTTGCTTAAACATGAGTTCTCTTCGCTAGCTCTTGTGGGCTGTTATTAATATTATTATTATTTAACAGTATTGGGGAGAACATTAGACTTGGCTGTGCCATTAAATAATACGTTGATCATCATGCACAAGATCATGCTGAGATGTACAATTTACACAAAAAACATAACTGATATATTGTCATGGATATTGGGAGAAAAGCATCATTTCAAGCATCAAGGTGATATCTGTATTTGTATAGATATAACCATGCAAACTGATTTTTTTTATACAAATCCTCATTCATTTGTAATGTAAATTTTAATGTACAGTTTTGATTTCAAGGTTTTACTAGGTTTTTGTAGATATGTTTTGCTTTTTTTCCAAAAAAGAAAGACAGGAAAAAGTAGTGTACCAACTCAAATGGTGTGTCATTATCAGCCTTACTGTATGTTCATTCACAAGCAAAGAAAAAAGCATAAGAGAATCTTTAAAAAATAATAATAATAATAAAATGTCGAGGTTGTGAATGTGTGATTGTCACAACACGTTAATTTCTGAAAGGACGTCTGCATATTCTTGTGATGTGTTATGTTTTCTTTTTTTTTTATTTGTTGTTTGTAAATTGTGACTTTGGAACATCTTTATTTTTTGACCATGAAAATGGGACCCAATATATTTATAGTGCGAGATTATTCACAGACATGTGACTTTTTCAGGGTCTGCGTGTGTGTGTGTGAACAATGCTATGGTCTTGTTTTATGATTTTTATTAAATACTGCCACTAGCTTAACTGCTTTACTACTGGCAATAAATTATTCTCTAAAATGGGTGTTCGTCTTGCATGCATTTATTTACTTTTTATATTTGAAATACTTCACATTTTTAAAGGGAGATCAATGCTTGAATGTGTTGATCTGTGATTAGAGCATGCTGTGTTGATAGCAATTTAGATGCATTATTCTTGTCAGCAACTGTGATAGCAACAAGAAGGGAAACAAACATCTTTAGGGACCCTTAGTTAAAGTGCATTTAATTTTCTTTGGATTTTAACAGCTCCATTATGGCATGAAAGTAATGAAATAATAGCTGTTTAATGTTTTTGAAAGGCATTTCTTATGCTCACCAAGGCTGCGTTTATTTGATCAAAATACTTATATCTTACAAATGATTTCCATTTCAATGCTTGTCTTTCCAGAAAACAGAAAAATATTAAACAGCAAAAATCTTTTCCAGCTTTTATAGTAATAATAACCATTATTTAGAATGATTTTTAACAAACCAGAGCAGAACCATTGCAACACCAACCAACACACAATGCTTCAATAGTATTGTGTTTTCCTAAATGATTCAACGACTATTCATAAAGTCACTTTCTTCGTTCCTAAATGAATTATTTTTTAACGAACTGGTAGAGTGAATCAAATAACTTGCGCGTAAAGATAGTCACTTGTCGCCACCTACTGGCATAATGTTTTCCAACACTTTGACGCTATAAATAATGAATGAATGACCACAGATCAAAGCTTTTGAATAACACCTGATCTGAAGTTGTTCTGAAACGATTGCATGCAAATTCTCATTTACTGATTTTATTTATAATGCTTTTATTATAGAAGTCTAAACATTTCATTAAAAGTCTGAAATGTGCATTGTTTTGGGGCTAGAACTACATTCTGACAAACTGGTCTTTTTTTTTTTCTTGTGTATATGATATCTAGCCTACTGCTTGTTTTGATATACACTTTTTCCTGTTTGAAATAATCTCAGGGGCTAAAACTATAGTGAATTACAACCCCAATCCAGAGAAATTGGGACGTTTTGTAAAATGCAATAAAATCAAGAATCTGTGATTTGTTAATTTTCTTTAACTTTTATTTAATTGACAAAAGTACAAAGAAAAGATTTCCAAAGTTTTCACTGACCAACGTAAATGTATTTTGTAAATATTAACAAATTTTGTTTTTGATGGCTGCAACATATTCCAAAAAAGTTGGGATAGAGGCTAAATAAAAGTGAAAAGGTTATAGAATATCCACGTTAAACTGTTTTGAAACAGTTCACACTAAGCAAGTGAATTGGTCGAGGTATCATGTTTGGGTATAAAAGGAGCATCTCAGACTTTGCAAGCAAAGCTGGATCATGGCCAAATTTCACGAGAGAAGTATCAAACAAATCAAAAATCTAATTTCGCGGTGCAAAATGGCAAAGAATTTAGGTCTTTCACCAAGTACCATACATAATATTGTGAAAAGATTCAGGGAATCTAGAGAAATCATAGTACATGTAGGGCAAAGGCAGAGCACCTCAGGTTGAATGTGCTTGACCTTTGAGCCCTCAGATGGCATTGCATAAGAAACCGTCATGCTGCGGTGTTAAATATAGCCACATGGGCTCAGGAGTACTTCAGAAAATCACTGTCATTTACCACAGCCTGCTGCTGCATCAAGAAATGGAACTTGAATCTCTGTTACTCTTGGAGAAAGCTATACAAAAATTCCATGCAGTGATGCTGCCAGGTTTTCTGGGCCAGATCTCATCTCAGATAGTCAAAAAGACAGTGAAAATGTGTGCTGTACTCAGATGAGTCCACATTTCAACTTGTTTCCGGGAAAAATGGATTTCGAGTTCTCAGTCCCACAGACCAAGGGGACCATCCAGACTTTCATTAGCGGCAGAAGAAATGTCTGTCATGGTATGGGAGTGCAGCAGAGCAAACAGCATGGGTGGCTGGCAGTGGCATATGTGCAAAGGTACTATTGACGTGGAGGCATATATTGGGATTGAACAGAGAAACATACTGCCATCAAGATGATGTCTTTCATGGGAAGTCCGTGGTTATTAGATCAAGACAATGCTAGCTCTTATTCTGCATGTGCTACAACAGTGTGGTTTCGTAGAGAGTGAATGTGCTAGAGTGGCCTACCTGCAGTCCAGATATGTCTCCAATTGAAAATATATGACCAGTCATAAAAAGGAGAATCAAACAACAACGATCACAGACTGCTGAGGTTCTGAAGTCTTGTATAAAGTGAGACTGGACAAAAATTTTGCTTGCAAAACTTTAACAATTAGTATCCTCAATTCCCAAACAATGAAACAGTGTAATTAAAAGGAAGGTTGATGTGACAGTGTTAAACATGCCTCTGTCCCAAATTTTTTGGAGTGTGTTGCTGCCATCAGTGGCGGCACTAGGGCTATAGCCCCATCAGAAACATTGAAAAATAAACATTTAAAACCTAAAAAATATGTAGCCTATAAACAATTGATAATATGGGGGAGGGGTCAAGCAACTCAAGCAAGCAACGCGCACAGACGGTGAAGGTCAGGCAGTTCACTATAGAGAAAGAGAAAGTGAAAGTAAAAAAAAACTGACGGTGCATATTCTCTCTGAGACAATGGCCCACAAGATAAGTATTAAGGGAATAATTTAAGAGAGTTATATACCGTTATCAGCATATGTTAAAGTAGATTTGTCTCTCTTTGTCTCAGAGAGAATATGCGCTGTTAATGCAGCGTTAGCCGTCAGGTTTTTTTTTTTACTTTCTCTTTCTCTATAGTGAACTGACTGACCTTCACCGTCTGTGCGCGTTGCTTGCTTGAGTTGCTTGACCCCTCCCCCATATTACCAATTGTTTATAGGCTACATATTTTTTAGGTTTTTAATGTTTATTTTTGTACATGTACATGAGAATAGTTTTATGAATTATCGGCACTATCTATTGTTAATGGTTAGAATTTACCATGTTTTCCTAACCGTTGGAAATTGTGTATTTTTCTATATTTCTACAGTTTTAATCGAATAAAACAGGGCAGGACACACATTCCATGGCCTTATTTCATTGTGATACAAGTTTTAAAAGATGCCGTTCTAAGCCATTATGTCGCAATGAATTTAGAACGTTCGGTGAGTATTAATTTGAGTGCACACGAGACTGGATCTTGTTGGGAGTCGGCGAGTGATTGTGAGTATGCTCTTCACTAAGGGTTTGGGGATGTTTCTGTATTGTATTTACTGTTTAAGCAATTTGAAATTATTGTCTCTGTGTCTGCATTTAGACAAATTTGTGACTGTCTGTGAAGAAATTTCAGGAAGGCTGATACATGAATCACTAATTAATAATTATGATTTTTATAATGCTCAGGCATTATTAAATGATATTCTTCGATAATTGTTAAGGCGTGATAATCCCTCCGATCAGTGTAGTCACTGCCGTTACCGATATCCTTTAACTGTTTAACGCTAACTGTGCTCTAGTCTTACTTTAGTATTTTTGCAAATAAAAGTAGCCTATAATAATTTCAATAATAAACTAAAAAGAAACTAAATAGATTAGACTAGACAACCGCATATATGAACAAGCAAAAGGTTTTTATTTTTATTTTTTATGTAGCTATTTTCACATTAGCTTAATTAATTTCACATTAGTACTTAACCTCTATAGGCATCGGCGTTATGCACATTACATTTATATTTTATAGATATGCATTTGTCAGACAATATTTTATCCAAAGCCACGAGGAATTCAAGGTAGCCTATACATTTTATTATTTCATGCATTCCCTGGGAATCAAATCCATGAAATCGGCATTGTTAGCCCTTATAACTGTTTGAGCTAAAATAATGCATGTATGCTTTAATATGTAAATTGATTACAATTTAACAACGTAATATGAACTGAATATGAATTTTGTATAATTTGAATAATATGAATTTTAAAACACTAAAGCATCCAACTTCTGGGCTTACACAGCTATTCTCTTTCTTCCACAGTGTTTCACAAACAGTTAATTGTTGCACATAAACAGCTTTTCAGCAGGTTTTTTTTCTGGATAACCTGTCTTACTACCACCAAAGACACTTATATCCACCATAGCATGTCAGCCATGCATTACAGTCCCATTAATGAGCATGATGAGCTCATCACGGCCCTACTCGCAGGGCGGTGGTGGGCAATAATGGAGGTGGAAGATCTGTTGTGCTCATTATCTAAGAAGAAGGAGTGTGGGGACCTCACTTCAGGCCAGTGGTGGGGAATGGAGGCCCTGCAAGGAGCACCTGTTACTCCTCATTACCAACAGGGAGAGCTTGTGTCTGCCAGGTCCCCTGAGGAAGACCAAGAGGAAGTGCCTATGCCAGGCTCATTCCCTGAAGCGGCACTTGTCCCCACCTTGGGCCAAGAGGAAGCACTAGTGCCTATCTTGTCCCCTGAGGAAGCACTGGTGGCAGATGGGTCCCCACAGGGAGCACCTGTGCCTGCCAGGCACCAACTGAAGGGAAAACTGAAAATTCCCCAAAACATGAGACTTTATCGAACGAGGGATACACCCTTGCCACTAAGGCCCCCAAAGGGACCACCACCAAGGCCTGCCATGACTCCAAAAGGAGCACCAGTCCCTGCCTCATCCCCTGGAGAACCACCTGTTCCCACCAGGTCCCCAGAGGAAGCCCCAGTGCCTGTCTCAGCCCAAGTGGAAGCGCCAGTGCCTATAGAAACACCAGTGGCCTCCTCGCCTCAAAAGGAAGAATCTGTTTCCACCTCGTCCCTTGAGGAAGCATTCATGGCAGATGGGTCCCCACAGGGAGCACCTGTGCCTGCCACACACCGACTTAGGGGAAAAGTGAAAGTCTCCGAAAATATAAGACTTTTTCTAAAAAGGGATGTCATTTTGACACCCTTGCCCCTAAGGCCCCCAAAGGGACCACCACCAAGGCCTGCTAAGACTCCAAAAGGAGCATCAGTGCCTGCCTCATCTGCTAGGAAAGTACCTGTGCTCTCCTTGTCCCCAAAGAAAGGGCCTGTGCCCACCTCGTCTCAAACAAAAGCACCAGTGCCTGCCTCAACCCAAGAGGAAGCACCAGTGTCCACTGCAGCTGCTGAGGAAGTGCTTGTCCCTGCGTGGTCCCCAGAGAAAGCACTGGTCCCTGCCTCGTCCCAAGAGGGAGCACCTGTGACCACTGCATCCTCAAAGGAAGCACCTATGCCTGGCATGTACCTCAAGAGATCACCAGGACTCTCTGTGTCTCTACAGGGAGCAACCAAGTCCACTCTGAAGAGACCGTGCCCATGGAGCACTGGAGATTCGGTAAGTTCCTCCTGTCTTTCATTTTTACTTTTCAGATACGTTAAATAAATAAATTACATCTCTATCCATTTCAAATCTTTGTATTATTTTTCATTAGAAGTGATGTTTAGAATTTATCTCTCATTACACCAGCCCATTACATGATGATGTCTGTTCTCTCAACAGGAAAATGCAGATGTGGTTCAGCCACCTCCGCACAAAAAGTGTCCAAGTGTCCAAAGAGCCTCTCCAAGTTTCCAGCACACCCTGAAGAGGTCATGCCCATGGAGCACTGAAACATCTGTAGGTCATTTCTATCTCTCATTTCTACTTTTCAGATTTAAATATATAAAAAATATATATAATATCTTTATTTAAAATCCTTTAATGATATTAAGAGATCTTTAGATCTTGTCTAAGGAACTCTTATTAAACCTGCCTGTGCATTACATTATGACGTCTGTTCCTTCAACAGGACAGTGAAGATGTGATCCAGCTGCCTCTGCAAAAGAAACAACGTGTGGGAAAAAGATCCCAGGATGCCTAAAGATACTATAAAATGAACAAGGGAACAACATCTTGTATATATGAACAAATAAAATGTAAAGCAATACAACAATACACATGAATGAACTGTGGTGTTATATAAATAAATATATATATATATATATATATATATATATATATATATATATATATATATATATATATATATATATATATATTAAAATATCAATAAAAAATTGATATTTTATGTTTCAAATCTCAAAGTCCACTCCAAAGGGAGATATTTCATTTTTTAAAAATCCCTTTTCAAGAACTACAACGAATGACTCGTTTGGACTACAGCATTACTTTCCAGTGTTTGTTATATCACAAAGCAGTCCATTAGAATATCATTAAAATAAATCCCGCCTACTGAAATATGAATGGTTGGCTGGTGGGGAGAACGCTTGGCTGAGCACTGCACGTTTCGAAGTCGAAACCTGGTGCGAGTGTTTTTATATCACTATTGTCTTCAGAAAATGTTGGATGTCATTTTTATTTCGTCATGCATCAAATGTCTGATAAAGCAGAGTTTATGAGCGGAGCTCTGCTTTGTACGTACAGTTACCAGGGAAACCTCGCTCTCTACCGCTCCAACAGCGCCTCCTGCTGGCAGAGAATTAATTAGCATATATATGCCGCCACAAACAGTGTGGGGATTGTAAATAAATTCAACTGTTTAACAGTTTCACTGCAATTCATGTTATAATGTTAGAATTAAAGAACAATAAACATAATACATGTTACCGTTGCACTTATCTGTACATAGTAAATGCAGTTATTTTTAAGCTGTTGTTGACATCCTACCTAAAACGTGATTTAGCCAAATAAAAACAAAAAACAATAAAGTTACCTCTTTAATATGTCTTGCAATATCCGTGCGTGCAAAGGCTGTTTTGGCAAGGGGCGGGGCAGTACTGAGACAGCTTCTACGTTTTTCGCCAATCACAACACACTGGGACCGCTAACCAATCACAACACATTTCGTTTTTCGGAAGGCGGGCCTTCATCAAACCCGGAACTAATCGAGCTGTTTGTGCCAGGCTGGGGAGAGAGGTATTGTAATAATGTAAATTATGTGAAAAATAATGCATTTTTCGAACCACCAAGCATGAGAGCATATTCTAGTACACGTACACCCCCTAAACAAACTCAAGAGTTTTTCATGTAAAATGGTTGTTTAGCACATAAACTGAAAAAGGCCTAAGTGGGTAACTGAGCAGGGGTCTCATTTATAAAACTCTCCGTAGATTTCATCCTAAAAGTGTAACGTTTAGTAGGCTCAAAAGCTAGATTTAGCTTACGTTTAGAAATGAGGCCCCAGCCAGGCTCTTACCTCAAAGGCTCCTGTTCATGTAAGCTATAAGAAGCCATCTCTCCAGCAGAGGGCGATATTGTAGCGCAATAGACAAGGGCTGCAGCAATCTCATAGCAACTGCACTCGTAACCATAGCCTGAGCACACTTCCTGGATGTTGAAGTATCCGCTTTGTCGTCGGAGTCCTGTACATGACAAGCTTCCAGTAACAGGATATTTTCAAGTATTTGGTAAGCATCGACTTTATTGTTTGCAAACATTTAGTTTTTAAGTGTTGTGTTTTGTCAGTCTTCACTTGTTGTCCGTTTGAACATTCATAAGCAGACAAAGAAACGCCATGCACACGGATGCATAGCTTTAATATTTTTACGGATATTAAATAGACACGCTGCATTGCAGTAAACACTTTGATTCACTTGTGCACTAGAGTAGTTCATTTTAAAGACATTCGGAGTTCTCAAATGTATTATGTTTATTCTGCATTAGCAGAGCACGTGGAACTTGACCTTTATTACAATAGCTGTAACCTCCAGAGTCCTCACCTAGAGTAGAGCGCGTTGCTTGTTTGGAACACAGTAAGTTATCTAGAAAGACAGCTCACGAGGTTTTGGCACACAGTCATTATTTGAATTATCTACAGTTGTAAGGGGCGTTGCTGGTTTTCACTTTGCTCATTGATATATTGCAGACGCTGCATTTATAAAGTACACTATAGCCTACCCAAGTCTATTTTTTTTTTTTTTTTTTTTTTTTTGTGGTTGTTGTTGCACAGCTGTTAAAGGGTGGTTGTGACGTCGAAATGTGTGTTGTGTTTTTCTCCTCCCGTGTAGCTTCTCATTGGCTGGTCGAGCGAGTCGTCGACAACAACAGCAATAATAAAATCATCCATCCGGCGTGCGGGCGCGGTTATCATTCTGCCGAGAGCCCGTTATAACGAGCTATACGTCTCCAGTTACACTTCAACAGCTCCCAACAGAGACGATTTTATTATCTTAAAGAGAGTGATCGTTAAACGTTTGGAGATGAACGGAGACTGCGTGGACGCGAGGCGCCAGGACACAGAGTAAGATTATCTTGACGACTGTTGCTATGCAGCTTTCCGAATTCATTGACAGTTCCAAACAAAAACAGTATTGTATTCACGATCACTTGCTTTTCTTTTTGTTACATATGTAAACTAACCTGTTTTTGTTTGTTTGTTTGTTTTTATAGCATTTAGATTTTATTTAGGTTTATTATTTATATTAACATATGACCCTGGATCAAAAAAACAGTCTTAACTGTCATTTTTTTCGAAATTGAGATTTGGACATCACCTGAAAGCTGAATAAATAAGCTTTCCATTGATGTATGGTTTGTTAGGATCGGACAGTATTTGGCCGAGATACAACTATTTGAATATCTGGAATCTGAGGGTACAAAAAAATCAAAATATTGGGGAAAAAAAATCGCTTTTAAAGTTGTCCAAATGAAGTTCTTAGTAATGCATATTACTAATCAAAACTGAAGTTTTTATACATTTACGGTAAGAAATTTACAAAATATCTTCATGGAACATGATGTTTACTTAATATCCTAATGATTTTTGGCATAAAAGAAAAAATTGATCATTTTGACCCATACAATGTATTGTTGGCTATTGCTACAAATATACCCGTGCATTTTAAGACTGGTTTTGTGGACCAGGGTCACATAATATATTTAGTCCATAAACTTCCATAAACATTACAGTCCAAAATTTAAATGAAAGGAAAGAACGGGTCCACACAAATAGGTCTGACTCTTATATTAGACTCTCATATTAAATAGAGTTTAATATTTCTGCATGTAATCTGTTTGTCCAGTGCTGATAAGGATGGGGCATCAGGAGCACAGGCCATCCAGGTTGATGCTAAGGCTCAGTCACATGACTACAGATACAGTCTGAACTACCCCAGCATTGGCCACTGCATCATCATCAATAACAAGAACTTTGAGCGCAGGACAGGTAACACTTGTTTTGTGCTGTTGAAGGTGTTGTTTTTGTGAAAGTTGTCAGTTCGAATGCTCATCAAACTCAGATGATTGTTTAGATGCATTTACCTTGTGAACAAAATGGTGAACAGAATAGACTCTAAGGCAGGGATGTACCAATATCAAAATTCTTGCTGATACAGATGAAGGTGATTATTTTTATCATGGCCTATAATTATTAAATGGCCAGTATTAAATATTGACGATTGAATCCAATATTTGTTAATAGTAGCCTATAGCATGAGAAATTCATAAGCAATTTTTTGTAGGATAGTCATTTTTTACTGGGAGCACCAGAAGTGTAACAACGATGGGAAAGAGGTATCAAACATTTTTTGTATTTACACCCTGTGTGAGCAAAGTAAGTTTTAGACAATGCAATAACATTATCTAGCATTTGTGGGATTAAGAAAATACAGTCTGGGTCAAAAATGACCAGAACACAACATGAGGGTTAACCTTTTTATGTGCTTTTTTGTCATAGTCATATGTAATATAGTAACCTGTTCTTCACTTCTTTCAGGCATGAACCAACGGAATGGTACTGATGTAGATGCAGGAAATGCAATGAATGTGTTTCGGAAGCTAGGATACACTGTGAAAGTCTACAATGATCAGTCAGTTGCACAGATTAGGCAGGTTTTATCAGCAGGTATGGTGCATTCATATAAATTCTTATATTCTTACTCTTAGCACTTTGCCTCAATATCAGTAGATGAATCTTAAAATCCCAAGAATGCCTGTTGTTGAGATCAGGTCATTAAGTAAGAGATAATACACGGCTACCACCCGACGTGAAGGCCATTAAAATCATGGTCATTTATACCATTTATTTATATATATATATATAATATATATATAAATTATACCATGGTCATTATCCAGCATTGACAAGTAAAAGCTGTTAATGATATTTTCAGCTCAATATTTGACTGGAAAGGTAAAAATGACAGTTATTTTGTCAGTTATAGCTTGTTAGCTTCAAATCAGACTCAGTTTAAAGTGCAGTAAGATCACATTTATTTGAATGGATTATTGCATTTAATTTTATACACCGTTTAATTAATTATCAATCGATCGATTGAGAGAGAGACGGCAGTTGTGTGTGTGTTACCTGCGTCTGCTTGTCTCTCTACAAACAATAAAGCTGTGTTTAGTTACTTCAAAAACAGCAATTTTACCACCTCGTTGCTGAGGTATATAATGTAGCGATCTAGTATTAAGGCAATTTAATTAATAAAAGTCACGAGGCAGCATTGACAATAAGTTTCTGTGTGGGCCACGCAATCTGCAATCTCCAACCTCTCTCTCTCTCTCTGTGTGTGTGTGTGTGTGTGTGTGTGCATCAGTTAAAGCAGTGCATTAATATAGAACGATAGAACAACGAATAAACTAACTTGGAACTACCTGTGCATTAAATGTTTTAATGCATACCTGCCAGCCAATCAGAATCGAGTATTCAGACAGACCATGGTATAAGTAATTATTAAAATAAAAATAGGCCTGTTGGTGTTATAACTGAAATATTACCAAATTACACTGAATCAGTTGGCTGTACCCATGTGTTATGGTAATTGATAATTATACGTTGTGTTTTGAACAATTGTAAGTATACATGGCTGTTTGTTGTTCTGTCACAGTGGCCCATGACGACCACAGCCGCTGTGCTTCGTTAGTGTGTGTAATGCTCAGTCATGGAGATGAGGGAGTGTTTTACGGGATTGATGCTTCTGTGGAGCTCAAGTCCTTAACTAGCCTTTTCAGAGGAGACCGCTGCCCATCACTAGTGGGAAAGCCTAAACTTTTCTTCATACAGGTACGTCCAGAATTTCTGCTGTACTCTTATGTGTGTGCATTAATATGAGTGTGAGTTTTTTATTTTTTTTTTATGTTTATAATGAGCTGGCTTGAAGTGCGTGTTTCCACTCTTGAGATTTACTCTGGCTATGTTTATTTAGGCTTGTAGAGGTACAGAACTGGATCCTGGTGTGGAGTCTGATGGCTTAGATGGTTCTGTGAGGATTCCTGTGGAGGCAGACTTCCTTTATGCGTTCTCTACTGCACCAGGTACAGGCACACAAACCGCACAAATGCTTCCTGTGATTATCAGATAAAATATTCACAAAAAGAGTCAGCAAGATGTTTTTTTAAAGCAGTTAATACTTTTATTCAGCAAGGAAGGACACATTAAATTCATCAAAAGCAATAGTAAAGACAATTATAATGTTAAAACATTTCTTTTTCAAATAAAAGCTGTTCTGTTGAACTTTGTATTAATCAAAGAATCTGGAAAAAATGTATCACAGTTTCCACTAGGGGTGTGCGATATATATCTGCGATAATATTGTAATTGTTGTTAAAACATTTTTATGCATTTGTAACTGCAGGTTAAAAGCATTCATGTTCTGCATTAAACAGTGGGTAAATACATATAAATGCCACTTTAGACACAGCTTCTGTGTTTCCTCTGCATTGCAAAGATTAATTTTGTTGATACTGATTTCATTTGCTTGGTAACAGCCCACATTATTCAAATCAGCATATTAGAATGATTTCCAAAGGATCATACGACACTGAAAACTGGAGTAATGACTGGACTAAATTCAGCTTTGCCATCACAGAAATAAACTGCATTTTAAAATGTCTGTTGACATAGAAAACATTCATTTAAAATTGTACTAATAGTTCACAATATTATTGTTTTTAATTAAAGTATTCTTGTGTGTAATTGTGGCTACTGATAGTATTTCTTATTTTTTAGGGCTGTCAATGAATTTTTAATTTTAATAAAAATTAATTGCATGATGTGCTGTGTTTAATTAATCAATTAAGTAGCCATATATATATATATATATATATATATATATATATATATATATATATAGTGTGTGTGTATGTATGTATGTATGTGTGTATATATATATATATATATATATATATATATATATATATATATATAAGTATTTACTGAGAAAATCCTAATGATCATTTTAATAATTTACATGTCAAGTCTTTTTCCTAATGGGGTTTCTTTCCTCTGTCAGGTTACTACTCCTGGAGAAACACCATGACCGGTTCTTGGTTCATTCAGTCCCTTTGTGAAATGATGGCAAAGTATGGCAAAGAACTAGAGCTCATGCAGATCATGACCAGGGTCAACCATAAAGTGGCACTTGACTTTGAGTCAACCTCCAACCAGCCTGGCTTTGACGCTAAGAAACAAATCCCCTGCATTGTCTCAATGCTCACCAAAGAGATGTACTTCACTGCTTGAAGGGACAAGAGAACTATTAGAGCTTCCCCAGCTTTTCTGTAAACACAACAGGTATAGGATATAGATTTAGGGTTGAGTTTAAGACCCTTTTTTTACAGAAGCATTAGCTGGGCATGCTCAGTTTGGGATTTCTCTGTCTCCGGACTGGTGTTGTGGTTCTTATTTACATTTAAAATACTGTATGTGAAAGCAGGTGCATACCATCTCTTTGACTGGTTTTCTAATCACCAGTGGCAATAACAGTTGGGATTTTTTAAAATTACAGTAATCAGGGACTTTAATAGGCTATTGCACTAGTTTGACTGTTGAAATGGGAATCGTAGTTGGGCATTTAATTGGTGAGATCATCTTTATTGACGCAAAGCCAGTGTGCTAATTTAACGTAAAAAGCAAAGAACAACAATCAGTACTATTCCCAAGTGCCTGTCACTGAACCATGTGAACAGATCTTGGTGCAACTTCTGAAATGCCATGTACAGGTTTCCATTAGGACACAATAAAGCATTTTTTACTGTATCGGTGACATCTAGTCCATTCCTACAGGGAAAAAAAAAAAAAAAAACTTTGACAGCTATGGATTTACATTGAAGTCTAGGGGGTAAACAACCAAAAACACTTTTTGTGGTAACACACCAATATTACCATAGTAGTTAAATTATATTTAATCTGGACTGCTCTTTAATTAGTCTCTTCAGGATGAATAGGAATAGCATGGTAGCATTAGTCACCTGAAAAAAAAAATCACATAGAATACTTTCAGTTGAGATCATGCATGCATTGTGTGTGTGAGATGTTCCTAGAAAAAAACACTGTTCATGTTTACTGTACAATCATGTTTACTATACATATGCTTTTTTGTGTATAAACTACTGCTTTTGTATGTATTTAAACAGCTCTGTAGTGCGCTGGATGATAATACATATTTTACTGGGATTCTGAGAGTAGGTGTTTCATTAGGACTGAGTATTGAGCATGTTTTTAAAGACATTTTAAAATATGCTTTATTAATCAACTGATGATTGGAGACTACGGAATTGTATTTCCAGAGGTCAGTTGCATCTATAATGGGTGTTTGTTGGTTCCTATTACCATCTTTAATATTTAGGCAGGTTGGGAAAATTGTTATTCTGTTCCCTGTCTATAAGCGAGTAGGACACTGATAGTCAGTGAGACTAGTTTCTTTAATTTCAAGATGGGTGTTTGTATTTAGAAAGTTTGTTCAGGTGTATCAATAAAGCCGTAGGCACAGGTGAGAGAGCGAGTGACAACAGAAACCAGGTGTGGAGTTTCTCAGCCATTTATACAACCATATGCCTCATTGACTTTTGTGTTTCATTCTTGCATATATATGAAAATCATTTTTGTGCTCTTCAGGTCAAAGAGTAGTTCTTTATGGTAAACATTATATTGTAATGATGCAATCTTTTATTTATATATATATATAAATGGCACAATAAAAATATTGAGCAAAGTTGCTTTTTTTTTTTTTTTATACAGCAACTTTGTGCCACAATAGTCACATTTTCTTTTGAATTGTAGAGTATTAATGTCTTTTGTGGTTTTATTTTATGGTTGATTTTTGTTTTTGGATTTTGTGTGGTTTAATTTTATTAATATCGCCATTCTAATATCAGTCCCACTGTCTGGCATTTCTGTGAAATATAAACCATAAATACTGCAATTCCATTATGTAGTGGCTCTTTTTTTTTCTTTTAAACACAGGCACTGGAATAATTATCAAAGTTAATGAACAGGAACCCAAACACTATTAAAAGACAATGCCATCAGTTTATTCCTCTCAACAACCACATGCTACAAATAACTGTTTGCACAACTTACATGAACCAGAATACAATAAAGATGTACAAACATAAATAGATTACCTATATACACAAGCATTAATCTCCAGGAGAGAGGCACATTTGAGATGTACCGAGATTTCAAAGTGCTGTTAGTGGAATCTGAATATCAACAAGAACCAATTTGTGTGAATCAATATCATTTCACTGTCAATTTCAGTGGAAATCATTTATTCAGATATGGAAAAGACCTCAAATATTTTAAACGCATGGTTTACCATAAAAGCATTGTGACTTACAATCAAGACCATAAATTTAAATAGCAAACACTGATAAATATAGAAATTTCTGTTAAACTTCTGTAAATGGATGTTTTAAATAAGTTTTGATGAAAATATCTGCACGTGATTTACAAATCAGAAACCTGTCAGCACTTTGTGGCGTATGAATATCAGCTGTCTCAGTCTGTTGTTCTGTTTTATGAGTCTAATAACCGAGAGCACACCTGCAAGATCAAGGCATTCACTGGCCTAAGGCATCGGGGTGGTTCACTTCCAGTTCTCTTGAATTGTCGTCACAGATGAATAGCAGGGCTCATGAAATGTTTGGTATGTATTTTGCTGGCAGGACTGTACTTCACCTCTTTTGAGATGACTGCGGCACCTCCAAGTGGTAGAAATAACAAAAGAACCAGCCACAGTTTTCCCTTTTCTCCCCCACTCACTGTGACAGAACTGGAGCACATCCTTCATAATCATCACCACGTTGAAAGTATGTTCCAGTTCAGTCATTCTCAGTGTAGACGGGATCTCTCTCTCTCTCTTTCTATTGGTTCACATTTTGATTTTAGCATAGAGCTGGTCAATCTGCTGTCTGAAGTGGTTTCTCAGCTCGGTTCTCTTTGCTTTCAGTGTTGGTGTGAGAAGTCCATTCTGAACAGAGAACATTTCCATGTGCAGGGCAATATCTCTCACCTACACACACACACAGAGAGAGAGAAAAGAAAGAAAGAAAGAAAGAAAGAAAGAAAGAAAGAAAGAAAGAAAGAAAGAAAGAAAGAAAGAAAGAAAGAAAGAAAGAAAGAAAGAAAGAAAGAAAGAAAGAAAGAAAGAAAGAAAGAAAGAAAGAAAGAAAGAAAGAAAGAAAGAGAAAGAGAAAGAGAAAGAGAAAGAGAAAGAAAGAGAAAGAGAAAGAAAAAGAAAGAAAGAAAGAATATACAATCATTATTAGTATGTTAATATATAACATTGCTTAAATATAATAATAATAATAATAATAATAATAATAATAATAATAGACTAATAATGGGATATTGTTCTAAAATAACTCATTTATTATTATCATATTTATTAATAATTTTAAAATATAATTATAATATTTAATATTACTAGAATAATGTAATAAAGCTTGGAAGTACTGTGTTGACTTCATTTTAATTATGCATAATCTCTCTGTTGGACAATAAAATGAAATCATGTAAATCTCTCTGTCGGGCAATAAAATTTTGTTAATATAGAAATTGGGCCAACAGTAAAAACATTATATTATGCCAAAGTAATGTTATTTTAAATGTAATGGACTCCCAGGGGTCCACAGACCCTGGTTGAAAACTGTTGCTGTAGTACTTCTGTATTTTGACATGTGACTCACAACAAATAAAACAAAATAACATGAAATTCACAGATAAATAACCTGTTCAAAGGACTTCAGTCCAGCTTCTTTCCCTAGCCGAATGATATCTTCTAGGATGGCATTTTTCAGTTCCTGGTTAAAATGATATCAGAAGTCAGGGATGGTACAAGTCCTCATATTTCAACAAAATAAACATTTAAACATCGTCATCAAATATGAATCCAAAGTGTTTTACCTTGCTTTTGCACATTTCAGTATAGGAGCCCTCAATGCCTCTTTTCTTTGCCCATGCAGGCAGAAAATCTGGATCAGGAACCACAATACCCACTAAACAAGCCTACAAAGAGACACAGGACGGGTTTACTCCACTGATCTATAATAATACATACCCACACATATACTGTACCAAAGCACATCCACGCTCTGATTCACTGCTATGTGGAAGCCACAGTCATTCAGTCCCGTCTCTCACCTGCAGACTGTCTCCATGTACAAAGACCTGAGCCACAGGGTCACTGCGGATGTAGATGTTCTCAATCTTCTCTGGAGCGATGTATTCACCCTGGGCCAGCTTAAAGATGTGTTTCTTTCTGTCTATAATCTTCAGAGTCCCATTCTAAAACAATAAATACTCAACTTTACTAAAAGAAGGGTGGAGGGTTCTGTTCTCTTAAAACGCAAGAATTGCTTTGAAAATATTTAAAAAATGAGCAATGTACAATTTGGAAAGATTGTGCAGATGTTATACACTTTACTTATCTACAATTGTATCAACAGGAGCTGGTGAAGTTTGAAGTATGAGTTTCAGTGTACTCAAAAATAATGTCCAACACATTTTTTGAAACCTAATAATGCTTAAGAATGCATGGTGAGCGTAAGAGACAAAACATTTACTCATAAGTTAAGACCCTGTCACACAAAGAATGATAACCATAAAAATAACTATATCAGTATGCGTTTATGCTGCAGTTATTTTGTCTGCTGTTGCAAATGCTTGAGTGCTTTAAAGTCTGGAGGATTATATTTGGCTGTTATTGTTTTTTGTTTTTTTTTCCAATCAGCTAAAAAAAAAAAAAAAAAAAAAAAATTTAAATCCTTCTGAAAATCTTTTCACTGATATTGTTCCTCTGTGTCATTATTGTTATACCTGTGATGTGGACTTCAAATATTATGATTTTTTTCTCAATATTGCTGTTTTTTTACTGTATTTTTGACTAACTTGTACAGCTTAAGTGAGCATAAGAGACTTTTCAAAAAATAGAATTGTAAAGGGTAAAATGAATACTAAATATTGTTAGTGGGTCAGTAACTGGGTTGATGTCAGTTCATTATCAAATTAATCTGGTTCACTAAATCAAGTAGAACATTTACAAAAATAAAGGACACTGACTGAATTAGTACTGAACTGGGAGACTTAAATATATATATATATATATATATATATACACACACACGTATATGTATATAAATGAGAGTAAATAAAGAGCAGAAGTGCTAAGAGAAGATGTGAAATTTACCAGAAGCCATTTGCCGACATCTCCGGTGTGTAGCCAGCCGTCTTTATCTATGGCTTCTGAGGTTCGCTCTGGGTCCTTCAGGTAACCTTGAAACACATTTGGTCCTTTCACACACACCTGTGGAAAACACACACACACACACACACACACACACACACACACAAACAAGTTAATCGAGAGGTACACCATTAGCATTGTGCCACAAATGTGGTCAATAGAGCTTAACTTATATTGAATCCAGAACATTCCTTTAAAATTCAAGATTTTAACTGTTGACACACCTCTCCCTCTCCATTTGCTGCAAAATAATTCATCTCGGCCACATCCACAAGCTTGACGAAGCTACAGGGCAGTGGTGTTCCTACATGACCTGAGAACAGAGACCAAGAGAGTTTGTGTTACTGCACAGGCTGTTTCTACTGTACATCATCCAAGGTGTGTCTGTTTGTTTTTATGTGTTAATACGTGTAACAGTACATTGACTTTTTTTTTTTACCTGCTGTCCAATCTCCAGGAAGTGACATAGTGCATCCTGCGGTACACTCTGTCTGCCCATAACCCTCATAAAACTAAAAAAATAAAATAAAATCACAAAAACAAAACAAAAAAAATACAGTAACCTTAAAACCAGTTGTGGGAATACTGATTAGCAGGAGAACAGAGGTGTGTGTGTACCTGGCAGCCCAGCGCTGCGCGCAGGAAGGTGAGGACGGTGGGAGAGACCGGAGCTGCTCCTGTGATCATAAGCCTCACGCGTCCACCCAAACTGGCCTGTAGGGTCACAGGAGTCAGATTGGTTATGTATATATAGTAGCAGAAAATAGCTGTCACAGTTCAGTTTGGAGTGTTATGTTAATGCACAGTTTAGTTACAAAAAGCTTATAGAGTTAAATTAATTAACTGTCATATTTTATATCTGGGTGAGAGTTCTGAGCAAGCTATTGTTGATTTGACATAAGCAGAAAACCTCTAAATAAATGTATGAAGCTTATAATCTATTTATAGCATGGTTCAATATGATGGTATTGTCGTGAAATAATCATTTCTAAAAACTTAAAATAAATGCTGTTATTTTGACCTTTCTATAGATCAAAGAATCCTGAAGAACAATGTATCACTTTTCCACAAAAATAATACACAATAGTGCAATGGTTTTAATGAGAAAAATGTTTCTTGAGCAGCAAATCAGCATGTTAGAATGATTTCGGAAGGATTGTGTGATACTGAAGACTGAAGTAACGATGCTGAAAATTCAGCTCTGCCATCACAGGAATAAGTTACATTTTTAAAATATATTCAAATAGAAAACAGTTATTTTCAGTTGTAATAATATTTCATAATAAACCTTTATTTTTTTTTATTAAATAAATGCAGACTTGGTGAGCATGGGAAACTTTTTCAAAAACTTGACAACACCAAGAATGCTAACCGACAACTATAAATGTAACTATAAACAATATAATTTCCATTCACACCAACAGACAACATTCTGTTTAGTATAAGCACACACTGCAGTTATGTCATCTGCCACTTTAAATGCTTGGGTGAATTCTGATTGGCTATCATTTTTTAAAAAATTTTTTTTATATATCATTCATCAGCTAAAAAACTCATTCTGAAAATGATTCCAACAATATTGTTCCTTTGCATCCGTATTGTTATAGTTGTGGTGTGGACTTCCATGTAGAATTAGAATGATCTTTAAACTTTACATTTATAGCTATCGTCCTTGGTGTGAACGAGTCCTTAGATGAGACGTGATTTCTCTTGATTAGTTTTTTTTTTTTTTTTTTGCTTTATAAAATCTTCTTTGCTTTATAAAATGTCAGACAGTTGGATGCTGAGTATTTTGGAATTTGTGTGTTGCTAGGCAACAGAGTCTTTATAGGTGCTCTATGGTTTCAACTGATTGTTCTGTCCTTGGGCTCTACATACTCTTTCTCTGTTTCATCTGGTTACCTGCACTTTGCTGAAGATCAGTTTATCCCACAAGCTATCCTTCCTCACAACTCCACTTTTAAGCTCTGCTTCTTTCCTGCTGGTGGCAAAATCCAGAAGCCATCTTTTGAGAGGAGTGTTTGCCTGTCCAAAGATCTTAATGCAAACACATGAATGTATAATGAGCAAAGATCACCAAGTATATTTAAGCACAGACTTTAATGCAAACAGTGTGTGTGTGCATGTAACTTAACAGAAGTACCTTATCAAACATGCGGTTGAGTAGTCTGGGCACTACAGGGAATATAGTGGGCTTAAGAGTCTTCAAATCATCCATCAGCAGACGGATATCACCCTGAAAATATCCAATCCTGGCACCGTGGACCAGAAGCACACCCTACATACACAAAAATCAATTATGCAACAAGAATATAATGCCAGTTAATTTCTATATAGACACAAACACAGTCAAGAAATTATAATATCGTATATTTAAAGTAATGGTTCACTCAAAAATGAATGTCTGACCATCCAAGATGTAGTTAAGCTTCTTTCTTCATTGGAACAGACTTAGAGACATTTAGCATTAAATATATTGCTCACCCATGGGTGCCATCAGAATGAGAGCTCAAACAGCTGATGAAAAGTGTTGCCCATCAATTAACTTTATGAAGTGAAAAGCTGCCTGTTTCTAAGAAACAAATCCATCATTAAGGCATTTTAACTTTAAACAATATCTACTAGCCAAAACACCAGTACATAGTGCATAACATCCTCCAGTGAAAAAGTTCATACTCTGTTGCCTTCTCACATCAAAATCAAATTCAACAAACATACTTGTTTAGAACTTTTTTTGACTGTAAATGCTGCTTGATCTGCGCATTTTCTCCCTTGATTCAGAGGAGTTGACTTTTTGAACTGGTGGAAGCATTACGGATAGAGGACACTGCAGGAAGCGGTTAAAAATGTCTTACTGCTGGATTTGTTTCTTACAAACACACCACTTTTCACTTTACAGGACATTAATTAATGGATTGAAGTCATGTGGATTACTTTTGGATTATTATGATGTTTTTATCAGCGGTTTGGACTCCCATTCTGACGGCACCCATTTACTGCAGAGGATCCACTTGTAAGTGATGCATTGCTAAATTTCTCCAAATTTGTTTCAACAAAGAAACAAATTCATCTACATCTCAGATGGCCTAAGAGCGAGTACATTTTCAGGAAATATTCATTTTTGGGTGAACTGAACCTTTAACCAAAGCATCCCTCAAATGAAATAAAACGCCAATATTAAAGCCATAGTTCACCCAAAAATGATAATTCTGTCATTGTTTACTCACCCCCATGTCGTTCCAAACTTGTTTCTTTCTTATGCCGAGCACCAAATTGTGTGTGGTAACGACTGTGGGTAACGAGTTGACAGTAGCCATCGACTTCCATAGTATTTTTTTTTTCTATGGAAGTCAATGGCTGTGGAAGTCCATGGTAACTGTTCAGTTCAAAATACCCTCTTCTGTGTCGAGACGAGAATACTTTTTGTGCACGTTCACGATAGTACCAGGCATGTGTGTAGTGCTGCTGACACAGGAGCCGGCTTTCTGATGCAGAACCTAGATGCACACGCATGCGTTGTGGTACTCCAGCCTGATCTCATGGCAATTCATACATATTTTACGAGGTGGCTAATGATTTTTGCCAAATCGTACACATTTTAAAAGTTGCACAATTTGTATGAATTTGTATGAATGACCTACACCTAACCCCGCCCCTAAACCTACCCGTCAAATCATACGAGTGAGGTCGTACGAATTCGTACGAATTAGCCACCTTGTAAAATACGAACGAATTGGTCGTGAGATAGCGTTGGGTACTCTCATGAACACGCGTAAAAGACTGACACGGAAGAGAAGAAACGGTTGAATTAAATTGTTATTTTTGTATTCTTTGCACACTAAAAGTACTCTTGTAGCTTCATAAAATTAAGGTTGAACCACTTATGTCACATGGACTATGTTAATGATGTCCTTACTACCTTTCTGGACCTTGAACGTGGTAGTTCCATTGCTATCTATGCAGGCTCAGAAAGCTCTCAGATTTCAATATCTTAATTTGTGTTCCGAAGATGAATGAACGTCTTACAGGTTTGGAACAACATGAGGGTGAGTAATTAAAATGACAGAATTTGCATTTTTGGGTGAACTATCCCTTTAAGTGCACCACAAACTAACTTTGTTACAAACTGTTTAGAAAATAGATTAAACAATTGTTTAATGACGGCGTGCATGCATAATACATACCTCAACCACTCTCTCAAACATGTGTGCTAGTGGTAGGTAAGAAATGTGAATGTCTGTCTGATTGAGCATGCAGTGAACCTGTAAAACACACACATGTGCAGTGTGAAATACAGCGTACCTCTACTACTCTTTCAAACATATGCGCTAGCGGTAAGAAGGAGATGAGAACATCTTCAGGACTAGCTTTCAGCAACCCCTAACCACACGCACAATATAAAAACATCAACACAGGACAGGGAACCGATAATTAAATGAGGAAATGAGGCACAAGAAGAGGTGAACATAACAGAAAGACAGAACTTGGTTTGAAGAAAACATGTATTAACTGACAAACAAAATGAATGGAAGATGCTCCTAAAAACTTCACAGATATGATCTGTCATTTAAATCTCACTGCTTGGTATTTTTGCTCATTTTCCAAGAAATACTTCAACACAGTTTACTTTTTACATGTATAGCACATGCTTTAAAAAAAAAAAAAAAACACTCTTGGCTTACCTCTGTAACTTTAATAAAAGCAGAACAATTGGAAACAACGTTTCCATGTGTGAGCATTGCTCCCTTTGGACTTCCTGTTGGGAAAAAAACCCCATTCATTTTATTCTCTGAGTTGGAGCACTAAAAATGCCAAAATATGACAGGATATGAGGCGGCAACATTTGAAAGATACATGAAATGTGTTCTGCGTGTATTGTTTGTAAAAGAAAAGAAGAGGAAAGAAATTGGACAGACAAAATTAACATTTACATTATAAATTGTAATTACAAACCAGTATGATTTTATTTATTTATTTCAGTTCATAAAACCAGCCTGAATGATCTGTTCATGAATCAGACTGGTCCATTTCTCAAGTACAAATCAAATACTCAATGATTATGGTACTTTGTTCCCTTTCATTAAAAATAATAATAATAATAATAATAATAATGCATTAAAGTGTTAACTGCAAAATAATTCTGAGATTAATCACAATTAAATGGGTTAAACACATAGTAAATGCATATATAAACACTTTTACCTGTAGTTCCACTTGTGAAGCAAATCAGTGCCAGGTCCTCTGGTTTAGGTGGCTAGAAATAAAATCAAAACTATGATTCATTAAATTACTATTAAGCAAAAAAAACAAAACAAAACAGCAATCAAATAATCAATTCATTATTCACATATAAAGTTACAAGTCTGTAAATCAATACAGCGCTCAGTTTTACTCACAATGGGTGTCTTGTAGTTCGCTTTGCCAATAGCCTGCCAAAAGAAAGACTTCATTTAGTGAAGCACAAATGCCAGATTAATGGGATCAGTGCTTAAGGGTGTCTAAGTGTGTGTGTGTGTGTGTGTGTGTGTGTGTGTGTGTGTGTGTGTGTGTGTGTGTGTGTGTGTTTTTGTGCATGTGTTTTTTTGTGCGTGTTTGTGTATATAATCAAACCTCCAGCTCCTTGAGGCTCAGGATCTCAATGCCTTTCTGTTGTGCTTGTGCAGTCAGTTCACTGTCAAAGTTCTCCATGATCACTATGGTTTTGATACTGTGTTTTCGGCCAGACACACAGTCCAGGACCAGACGAGCCTTATCAGCGATGTCACAGATCACAGTGGAGATGGTGGCTACAACAAAGGCTCTGTTACAAATTTCTCACAATTTCAACATGTCACAAGGTCAACACAACTTCCATCTTCTTTAAAATCTTAAAAATAGTTCTGGTAATTAAGTAATCAAAATGTGATTAAATATGAAGTATTTTAAAATTAATTTGTATAATATCAAGTTCAGTCTGAATGGTGCAAGCTGAAGCAAAAGACTAGAAATCATATCATGATTGTATAGGTTTGCATGTTGACTGGCCTCTGCTGATTCAATCAGATTCAATCAGCCAATCAGATTGCTTGCTGAACTTTTAAAGTGCCTGGTTTAGTGTACGCCAGGGTTCCTCAAATCTTTCCCTGAAGGGCCAATCTGCTGCAGAGTTTAGCTCCGACCCTGATCAAACTCACCTACCTGTGATTTTCTAATGATCTTGAAGACTCTGATTAGCATGCTCAGGTGTGTTTGATTAGGGTTACAGCTAAACTCTGCAGGAATGGGCCAGATTTGAGGATGCCTGGTGTACGGTCTAAGCTGGCCCTGCAGTGTTCCTATCAGTCTTCCTCTAAAACCCTCCACCTCCCCCAGCTCCACCTGTCTAGATCTGCTATGGGATGTATGTTCTGCAGTAGCCGCGTGCATAGTCGATCTAGCCATCTGAGACCTAGTATATTAATACTGCCATATCCATTATCATGCTAAAACTATTCCAAGAGTTCTCATGATTGAAATAGGATTACTAATGATCCAATTAATAGGATTTTCTATTACAGTGAACAAAACACTTTTCTAGAATAGGACACAAAAATTGTGCTACATACTATTTTGAATGTCCTCACTAAAAATGTGTTATTTTTTTCTAGTATTTATTTCCAGAATTAAAAAATGAATATAAGGGAAATCTAAAACCATTGCACAGAATCTGGAAAAATGCTGTGTGCTTGCTCACCTGTGTCAATGATATAGCTGATGGCCTCTGTACCAAGCGTATCATACAGCGGCACTGCCACCAGTGAATATGTGTAACATGCCATCTCTGAAATCGTCCACTGCAGAAATGTGCACAAAACTTAATCAGTTGTGGAATATATATATATATATATATATATATATATATATATATATATATATATATATATATATATATATATATATATATATATATATATACATATACACTTGAATGCACAAGTAAGATTATCTTATATAGAAATAATATAAAAATGAACTATGAATTAAAAACTGTCGCCACACCTGCTGTAATAAGCAAAGCAATCTATGTAATAATCAAGCCTGTCAAGTGATTACATTATATTTTTTATCATCGATACCATCATGTTTGAGGAAGGCAACTTCAGAAATATATGTGTGTGTGTGTGTGTGTGTGTGTGTGTGTACTGGTTTTTGTGGTTTACGGGGACAAAATTTGTATAATAACATGGGTATGACAGAGGTATTACAATTTGAAGGTGGTTTATGAGGACATTGCCTATGTCCCCGTAAAACAAATGGCTTAAAAAAAAAAAAAACATACTAAATGGTGTTTTTTTTTTTAATCTAAAAATGCAGACAGTCTCCTGTAAGGGGTAGGTTTAGGTGTAGGGTTGGTGTAGGGCAATAGCACATACAGTTTGTACAGTATAAAAACCATTAAGCCTATGGAGAGTCCCCGTAAACCACTGAAAAAAACGTGTGTGTGTGTGTGTGTGTGTGTGTGTGTGTGTGTGTGTGTGTGTGCGTGCGTGCATGTGATTACCTCTGGCCTATTCTGTGCAAATATGCCAATGTATTTGTCTCCTGTTTGACTGTGACCTCTGTGGAGTAATGCTGAACCTGCAAACTCTGCCCTGTCTGCTACCTACACACATCAACATCATACATAACTTACTCAACAGCCACATCTGATCAAATACAAAAAATACAGGGTTCAATAAACACAGAAAAACTATAGTTGTGGAATAAGGTATCAAATCAATTTTGCTCTATAGCAATCTTACCTCTTTATATGACAGCCATTTATATGGCTTGCCTGGTTTACGTGATCCCAAACAAGGACCATTATCTAAAAAAAAATAAATAAATAAAACACAAAAATGTAAAGATAATAATTCCTTACATTTATATAGCACTTTTCTAGGCACTCAAAGTGCTTTACATTGTGGGGGTGGGGAGGGGGTCTCCTCATTCACCACCAGTGTGCAGCATCCACCTGGATGATGCGACGGCAGCCATAGTGCGCCAGAACGCCCACCACACACCAGCTTACTGGTGGAGAGGAGACAGAGTGATGAAGCCAATCAGTAGATATGGGGATTGTTAGGAGGCCATGATGGTCAGGGGCCAATGGGCGAATTTGGCCAGGATGCTGAGATCACACCTCTACTCTTTTCAAAAGACATCCTGGGATTTTTAATGACCACAGAGAGTCAGGACCTCAGTTTAACATTTCATCCAAAGGACGGTGCTTTTTTACAGTATAGTGTCCCCATCACTATACTGGGGCGCTAGGACCCACACAGACCACAGGATGAGCACCCCCTGCTGGTCTCACTAACACCTCTTCCAGCAGCAACCTAGTTTTCCCAGGAGGTCTCCCATCCAGATACTGACCAGGCTCAACCCTGCTTAGCTTCAGTGGGTAACCAGCCTTGGGCTACAGGGTGACATGGCTGCCAGTGACACATGAGCTCACACATGACAAAACTTTAAAATAACTAGGGCTTCGTTTTTAGGTGAACTACTGGTGATTTTAACATCTTAACTTACGGCAAACAACCATTTGACTTACTTGACACTCGTAGTCCTCGTAAGAAAAACTCATACATTGTCTGAGCATCTTTGTAGTAGTATGTCATGCATGTGTCACTGTCCTGAAGAATAGACCGACGAGCATATCCATTACCCTGAAAAATAAAGAAAAATGTACCAAACACTCAAATAATAACTCCTTACTCCGGACAAAACCACCCCTGCTTGCTTCACACCAGACAACTAATCTGGGGTGCGTTTCCCAAAAGCAACTATGGTCACAAGTTCTGTTGTTACCAATAGAGTGGAACTAACGACCATAGTTAGCTAACGATGCTTTTGGGAAACACACCCCTGGAAAAGCGTGAACAGAAACAGTGCTGCAAACAGTGAATCGTCCCAGTGCTTTTAAACTGTACATTAGAAATCTTATAACGCCAATGAAATTTGAGGACCAGAACTAAACATTATATAATATGCATAAACAATGCTTACAGCAGCATTAGGTTTAGGTTTTTATAAAAAAAAAAAAAAAAAAAAAAAAAAAGTAGGCCATTAACAGCAGAGGGAAGGAATACTTCATGCTAAAGGAATTTACAGATGGTCGCTGCATAGTGGATCTGACTGGCTTTATAGCTGTTGCCAACATGCTTCAGTGTGTTACCATAGCAAACATACAAGAAATGGTGAGAATACACAAACTCTTTCAGGCAAAGACGGAGAAGGAGATCAAGGACATGCATCTACAATTATACTTGTCTGGATGAAAGAGGCTGTAATTACTTGAATCCAAAGCAAAGTTACAGTCTGTGCACATATACACACAAAACTGCTATACACATAAAAAAAGCATATGACAGAACAAGACATGAAAAGACCACTCTAAAAATAACTACCCTGCTGTTCCAGTGCTTTCAACACATGTACACTACCATTCAACTGTTTTTGGCAGTTCGTTTTTTTTTGTTTTTTTAAAAAGGAGTCTCTTATGCTCACCAAGTCTGCATTTATTTTATTTTTTTTCCTGCAGGCCAAACAGTAGAGCATGGCACTAGCAACAGAGTCATGGGTTCGATTCCCAGAGAAAACAAGAACTGGTCAAATGCAAACTATACATTGAATGCAATGTCGCTTTGGATAAAAGCATCTGCCAAATGCATAAAAACATTTATCAGTGTTAAAATTAGTTGTGCTGCTTAATGTTTTTGTGGAAACCATTAAAACATTTATTTTTATTATTTAGTTGGTTATTTATTTTTGATTCTTTGATAAACAGAAAGCTCAAAAGAATAGCATTTATAGAAATCTTTTTCTTTTTTTTTAAACCATAAATGTGTCCTTGCTGAATAAAAGTATTATTTTCGAATGGTAGTGTATACACTTAAAAGCTTTTCTTTTACTGGCAGGAAGTAGACATAGTCATTTTAAAAAAAAAAAAAAAAAAAAAAAACACCTTGCTTTATGTACTGTGCTAGACTAACTGAGATTCGTCACTGCACTTGTATTGCACTGTTGCTGTCTTGTTGGTTTGATTGCTTCTATTGTTCTCATCATTTGTAAGTCACTTTGGATAAAGGTGTCCGCTAAATGATTAAATGTAAACGTAAATTATAAAACACACACAATTCACTGTCCCAAGAAATACAGCAAATGTTTTCTGCACAAGACCTGATTGCATGCATGTCTGAGGACACCGATGGGTAACTCAGGAAAAAGTTCATAGATGCATACAAAAAGACAGTTGTGTGACATGCAACTTTTTCGCATGCTGGGGTAAGCCCAGAGGAAGCCACAGTCTGCACTGCTGAACTACTTCTTACAGGAAGTTTGAAAATAATCACTGTCGAATCAGCTGCCTTCACCCCTTCACCTCTAAAATGCATTCAAAAGGTCTTTGACTGAAATGTTTAATAAATTTGAATGTGTTTAACAAAGTTTTGCAAGCTATAATGGCGTGCACGACTTCTTATGACCTTGGTGGATTTGCAAGCCATGGCTGCTAAGCAACTGTTGGAAACCAGAATGCACTTTTTTTTTTTTTTAAATCAAGCTTCTGGGAATCTTTTTTTTTTTTTTTTTTTAACCAAGTGAGCATTTCCAATGAAAAAAAAAAAAAGTGTTTGATTTCCCAAAGTTTAAATTTATGTGTCAAAAAACATTAAATAGCTTTGTTTGAGGAGGTTAGTACCACTGAAACAAGATATCATCAAGTGCAACTGTGTATTTTGCTTTCTTTGCCAAATGATGGTATAATTAATAGTCAGTGTTCTCAAAATAAAACAGGGACCCCTTTTGTTGCATGTCAGAGTATTAGTGTTATCATCTAAAATGGAGGTTGTTTTTGCATGTAGATCATATGGGTCCTTCCTGTTTATGTGGCTTGGAGAAAAAAAAAAAAAAAAAAAAAAAAAAAAACTCAAATATAGACCAGACGTTTTATACACAGCCTGATTCTGAGAGACTATTCTTACCCTGGACCATTTCACCTCACCACTGACTTTTAAATTGGTTTTGCAGTGTAAAACATTTGAGGAAGCATTTTGACACCTACCTGTACCTCCACGGACTGCATGGTGAGGTCACAGGGTGGTTTAAGTGCTTTGGGACGAGTGGCAAGCCAGTATGTGGTGATGGCAGCGAATGCGCCCATGCCCATGAGGGTGTTGGTGGGCAAACTGCGTACATACTGCCTCAAGTCGTCCAGCTCAGGTATCCGCAGGTGCCGGATGAGATCCTGGGCCTGCATGGCTCTGCCAATTCAGCTTGCTCAAGTCTGAAAGAAGAACACACAGAAGGAAGAATTTAGTGGGACACAAAGCTTGATCGCATAAGCTGAAAATCAGTCTGACATTCATCCACTGAAGTGAACGCTACATGTGTATATTTATGAATATTTGGCTTTATTTCTGTGTTAACACATATTGACTGACTGACAAAGAAAAACACATTTTGTACAAAAATGAATAAAGCAGAAGATTGCAGTTGAAGAATAATTTATTTCTTGATAAAGTAGACTTCGAACACACAATATTCCTGCTACATTTATTATAAGAAAATATTATTCTAATTCGTTTAATTATCAAAATTAGCTTTTTTTAAAATCAGTATAATTTTTATACATTTATCTTCTATTTTGTACATTATAATGCTGTGATGATTTTTTCTTCTTTTTTAACAAAATAGATGTATAATATCTAATATGTATAATGGATTTATTATATACACGCATATTTGTACACACACACACACACAGTCTTAAGTCGCTGGGGTATATTTGTAGCAATAGCCTAAAATACATTGTATGGGTCAAAATTATTGATTTTTCTTTTATGCCAAAAATCATAAGGAAATGTCCTGCTGTAAATATCACAAAACTTAATTTTTGATTAGTAATATGCATTGCTAAGAACTTCATTTGGACAACTTTAAAAGGTGATTTTCTCAATATTTAGATTTTTTTTGCACCCTCAGACTCCAGATTTTCAAATAGTTGTATCTCAGCCAAATGTTATCCTATCATAAACAATGTATCAATGGAAAGCGTATTTATTCAGCTTTCAGATGATGTATAAATCTCAATTTCAAAAAAATTGACCCTTATGACTGGTTTTGTGGTCCATGGATACACGCACACCTCTTTCATTTTATCCCTGTATTTCTCTGCCTTGTTTGTGGCAGCTCTATATGAGCAGAAAATGGGGCTGTAATAAAAAAAGGCAATAAATATTTCAGCTGCATCAGCCCACAGCCTCTAGCGGTGTTTCTCTGTACAGTCTCTCCTCATGGAAGTGGACTAATTACAGACAGGAAGAGGGTCCTTCATTCAGCCTAGACCTCAGAGACTTCTGCAGCTTGACTTCACTGCTCTAACAAAGTTGAAAATCTCCTCTAAAGGGTGGCAGCTTCTTTGTATCAGTGAGGTGCTTGCTGATAATATCTCTGAAATCACTTGGTCTTCACACGGAGGGTGAAAATTAGTGCTAAATCCTGTGAGGAGCGCTGTTAACGTGTTATAGATAATATAATGGGGCCTTCACCTCAGAGGTCTGTGTGACATTAATGCACCGTTTCATACGCAGCTGTCTCAGATTTACACTATTAGTCAAAAGTTTATAATATAAAAAGACAAACACATCTATTATGAAGACACCAAGGCTACATTTATCTGACTAAAAATATAGTAAAAAGAGTAATATTGTGAAATGTTACAATTGGTTTAACTCCAGTCTTTTTGAAAGGTAGTTTATCACCATTTACACAAACATACTAAAGCAAAAATTAGGCATATTAATATAATTTCTGAAGGATCATGTGACACTGAAGACTGGGAGTAGTGGCGGCTGAAAATTCAGCTTTAGCGTCACAGGAATAAATTACATATTTTGCAGAAAACATTTCATTTAAATTATAATGATGTTTCACAATATCACTGTTTTTACTTAAGCCTTGGTGAGCACAAGAATACTAAAAATTAACATTAAAAAAATCTAAATTATTACAAACTTGTGTAGTTTATTCGCACAAATTCACCAATATAGTTTCATTTGGCATCACATAATGCACTGTAAAAAAAAAAAAAACAACAACAAGTTGAGCCAACTTAATTTTAAGGCAACTCCAAAATCTGCTGAAGCTGGTTCTCAACTTGTCGTTTTAAGTTTATACAACTTAATTTTAAGTTGGCTCAACTTTTTTTTTTTTTTTTTTATAAATACAGTGTGGCAAGCAACAGAAACTTCACAGAGATATAAAAAAAAAAATCATGTACGTGCAGAATAATTATTTTATTACAATCTTATGATGAACCACATTTTGTATTATTTCTACATCTTAAATCAGTTGTAATAAATCCATCTAATCATTAAATGGAAGTAAATGCTTTTAGTGTTTTAGTATTTATAGTGTACTCTGCACTGTAAAACTATTTTTTTAAAGTTGTAAATAAAACATTACAAGTATACATGTTACAAGAAAATACAGTTTCAGGTTTTCTACTTCAAAATTGGGTTTAATTTAATAAGTTACTTTTCTTTGTAATTGTCTGTCAAATTTATTAGCAATTTCTGAGTAAAAATTGTTTCTACACTAAATTTATTTCAGTGTTGGCCTACCATAAAGGACGACCGTAACATACAGAACAATTTCACTGTTAAGTTTCTGTTTTATTCACTCTTTATAGCATAGGCTACCAAAAACTGAATTAAATTTCACAAAACACAAATAAACCAATAAAATAAAAAAAGTCAATATCAGTTGAAGGCAGATCACCAATTTCAGTATTTCTCAAGGTGAAAACATTCTCTAGTTTCCATTCTACTAAAGTCCCAATGCCTGACCTTGAAATAATCTAGAGTCTAAAGTTCACACACACACACACACACACACACACACAGCTATCGAAGTGAGAACATTCCAAAAAGATTATTTGCTTTACTAATTGATTTTCCAATCAAGGACACCAGATTTTACCCTGATTTACCTCACTTTTGGGGGCAATATTACACCGAAAAGTATCACAGGTGAAAACACACACACACCAGCGTGACAAAACTTTTGATAGAATCAATGCAACGATGGAAAAAAAATAATAATAAATAAAATATATATATATATATATATATATATATACACACACTTACCCTGCAGCTCTAGTTGCTGGGGTCCTTCTGTGTGTGTTGGCGTGAATAATAGCTCATATCGTAATATGATGTTTAAGGGACGCTTTCAGCGCGTGTCTGTTGTAGTAGTTAAACTAACCTGAAGGAAACTACTGGCTATGAATAGCAGAATGACCCTCACAGACAGCAATACCACCACGTGGGTGTCTCTCTTCTCTCACTCTAAACGGTCACTGAATTTTCCATCTCCATTTTTTCCTTTCTAGTTCTCATTTGTCTCACACTTCATTGCATTCTGAATGTTTTTTTTACCCGTTGGCTTCAGTATTTAAACCCTAAGCAGATGCAAGCGCGCGCATGTGTGTATAGTGGGTCTTTTGAAATGCATCAAGACACATGGAGATGCTAGCATCCCACACATCAATACAGAGCGTACTGTTGCTTTTCTTATCTCAGAAACATAAGCACACAAATCCAATCCAAAGATGTTAGCGCTGACATTGCCATGTTTGTGTGCGAAATTCCAGATGAACAGCACAGTAGCTGATAGTCGCATAGCAGATCTGCTCTGTAATATGAGAACAAGAGATGTGTGGCAGATCAAACACAATACAGTAATTCACAAACATAAAGACAGAGGAAGAGAGAAAAAAAAAAAAAAAAAAAAAAGACATTCCACATATGCCAGGAAGTAACCCCTCACTGAATTTGTCAAGAACTTGTGCAGATTACATTTCACACTAAAAATCAAAAGAAGTTAATTGGCCTAATTGTTAACTAACTTAAAGCATTTTCCAATGTCATTGAAGGTTTAAACATCTGTGTGTGGCTGCACATTGTTAGTATAAACATGAATTGAAAGATGTACTGTATGCTTATGTCCACATGAGACTGTTTCTAAGAGGGTTAAATTGACTCACTCTGTCTGTGTCTGTGTGTGTGTGTAAATGTTAGTGCCAGCAGCTGTGTGTATCTGGCTCGCAGATGGGAAATGTCAAGCTGATCACATGGCAGGTCTGGCAGTGCTTGCCCTCAAAGTGAAAACTAACCTCTCTCCATACTTGGGCTGCAGACAGTATAAACCAATGATAGAGCAACACTCACAATCAGCCCACTGGGAGAAAGATGGTGAGAGTGAGACAGACAGACAGACGAGTCCCACACCAGAAGCCAGAGGAACGTTTTAATAACTCACACAATTGAATGAGGATTCATTTAAAGTATCAACTTGACATCATACGTTTTCACCTAAAGATTTGTATATAATTGTAATTATTCTAAAAAAAATTAAGTAACCAGTTTTCAAAGACATCTGAGTAACAGGAGATTCTACCAAAGGGTTCTGTATTTACTCTTAATGTTGAATGAGAAAAACAACTGAGATATTAAAATGATATTGCAGGCTGAGAAAGCTCTGTAAAGCATTGTGTCATAAATGGAACCCAATGGAAAGAGAGAGAGAGAAAGAAGCCACAAAAAACAGCTGTTCTGACAAATGGCACACAGGATACCAAACTCATGACACACACAAAATTGTAGTTCTGTAAAAGCTTGAACATGTCAAGGTGAATAACTCAGGTTAACAGAGTCAGCTGCACTTAATGCTTAATTCACTTATATATATATATATATATATATATATATATATATATATATATATATTAAAATTCCCCAAGACTGTTTGAGAAATTACAATACACCCAGTGGTTTACCAATGGTATTGTCAGCTTGGTGACCTCCTAATCAAAACTTAATAACATTTCTAGACACATTATGGAATTAACACAATGCTTACGTAACCAATAAAATGTGCAAATACCCTAAAAAGTCATGACGGCACAGACGCGCGCACACATACACACACACACACAAAGAGGAAAACAATGTCAAAAAGGAGGTTTGTGGCTTTAGTCCATGTTGTCTTTGAGGTCATTTATATAGTGTACTCTTACAAATATTTTCTTCCAGCAAAATGGAGCTAAATACTGATGAAATTTATGTACAACAGCATTCTCTCTAGAATGACAAGCAATAGCCAAAAGATGTGTTGCCACATCTAGATAAACAGGAACAAGATGTACTACAACACTTACCTGCTGGAGAACACCACTTACCTGAACGACTGTTTAAAAAAACAAAACAAAAAAACAGTTACCTGGAAGACACTCACCTACACAACACTTACCTGTTGAAGAACGACAATTATCTGATCAACATTTACCAGAACATCACTTACCTGCACAGAGGAATCCTGCAGAGGAACCATCTAGAGTCCAACAACGACGACCACCAAAGAGGTTCACATGAAAACTTTGGAACTCCTACATGCTACAGTGTACGAAATGCAAGAAGTGACTTTAAATCCACACCCCACACACACACACACACACGGACACCAAATATGAATTCTTGGGTACCAATGCAGATTCATTACTCTCAGCCCTCACTCATCTATTATCCAGAAAATTAAAGAACCCAATGAACCTTCACTTGACCAGGTCTCAGGTGGCACTGCAGAACTGTACTGACAAACTGCCCTCATATTGACACTAACTGCCCTAACCGATTGCACTTATCTGTTGCCAGCAAAGGGACTGTGAATAAACTGTTGTTGGGCCGAAAAAAAAAAAAGAAAGAAAAAAAAAAAAAAAAACATGGACTGTTCAAAGGCCTAGACAAATTAAATGAACAGAACAGTTTGAAACTTTCCTTGGAGCACTTGGGAGAACAGCTTGAAGTATTTGTCGCACTTGAACTTGACCGTTTCCTGTATGGACTTGATTCTTAATGAACATTCCTTAGTGCCTTGATTCTGGGACTGTTGTTTGGGGCACTAGCTCACTGAACTTGGATTCAGAAAAGCTGATAATCAGCTAACAAGGACTGTCTATAAAACAGGAACATGAGTGATTATTGAATGTATGTACTGAATGTAAAAATAAATCAAATGAAAATTGAGAATAAGCATTGAAAAACCTGGTACCTTTACAAGTGTGAAGTGAAACAATATGGACTGGTTTATGACTTTGAGTGCATTGACGTCGGGATGACATTTTATTTTGTTGGGGAGAGTGTGACCACCCTGCTGCGTAGTTTGTATATATTTTGTTATGCATGTCTATTTACATGTGTATACAAGTTGAATATAAATTACTTTAATGTGTTACAATGAGTTTGCACTGAACGGTACAGCTGCATTTTCCGAACTCCAGGTGACCGCTGAAAGAGTAGTGTTACCGTGACAACTGCAGCGCATCCTCAGACAACAAAAGAGGACCGCTTGGGCAACCACTCTTGTCTCGGTCTCTCTCATTCATTGTTAAGGCTAGTTAAATTTATTAAAATTTCATGCAAAACTACAATAAACATACTTTAATGTGTTAATAATTTGTTTCAATTGATCATTTGTGTAATTTTAATACTAGTGTTAGAGAAGTCCATTCATGTATCATTTAACCGGAGTCATTTTTGTGTCACTTGTTACTTACCTGAAATACATACCCGAGTAGTTGATCTGAGATATTTATGAGTAAATCCAGATGGGTGGAAGATCTAGAACATTTCTGTTTATATGATTATCTATTTATTTGTTTAGTGTGATTTGATTCAAGTATTTGTGTGTTAATGACTACTATGATTCAAAGTGAAATGAAATACAATGTTTATTAAAGACAACAAAAGAGGACCGCTTGGGAAACCACTCTTGTCTGTCGCTCTCATTTATTGTTAAGAGAGTACTATAGTATTTATTCATTCACATACACACAAATATTAGAAATTGCAATACAGAAGAAAAAAAATAAAACAAAGTTATTTCTAATATTGGTTTTGTTTTAATATACTTCAAAATATAACTTATTTCTGTGACGCAGCGCTGAATTTTCAGCATCATTACTCCAGTCTTCAGTGTCATTCTAATATGCTGATGTATTATGAGTGTTGAAACTGTTGTGCTGCTTCATATTATTTTTTGGAACATGTGATTTTTTTTGATTCTTTGATCAATACAAAAGTTAAAAAGTGCAGCATTTGTTCAAAATAGAAATCTTTTCTAACACTATAAGTCTTTACTATGACTTTTTCATTTAACACATCCCTCCTGAATAAGTATTAATTTAAGAAAAAAAAAAAAAAAAAAAAAAATATATATATATATATATTTAAAAAAAAATAAATAAATAACTGACCCCAAACTTTTGAATAGCATTGCAATTTCTTTTTAAAATAAATGCTGTTCTTTTAAACTTTTTATTAAAAAGGGAATCCTAAAAAAATAATCACAGGTCCCCAAAAAAAGTTTCCAACATTGATTATAAATCAGCATTTTAGAATGATTTCTGAAGGATCATGTGACATTGAAGACTGGAGTAATGATCACAGAAATAAATTATATTTTAAAATATATTAAAATAAAAAAACTGATATTTTGAATTGCAATAATGTCACAAAATAACTTTTTTTTTCTGTATTTTTGATCAAATAGATACAGCCTTGATGAGCAGAAGAAACTTCTTTAAAAAAAAACAACGACAACAAGAAAAATCTTACTGATCCCAAACCTTTGACCGGCAGTGTATGCATGTATATTAGTACTGTATATGATTTGATCAGACTGCAACATATACAAGCTTTTTACAGTTTTATAAAAAGACCGCCCCATTTCAACTTTTTAAATTGGAAACACATCAACAATGCAATGACATTCATGTCTGTCAAACCTTTAAATTGGTTCGTTTTTTCTGCATATATACATACACACCACCTCTACTTTTTCACATTTTTGAGAATTCAAATGGGACGTTTGGCCCTTATTATCCCACTGTAATATGTAGTGTAATTCCAGGAATTGTATCTCATAACACTGACATGCATAACCCACATAACTGCATAACTCCATCAGCGGCCCATTCAGATTTAGAGATTATTTTTTTGGACTAAGGATTGTGGTTTTAAAAAAAAAAAAAAAAAGGATACAAACAAAAAATCTTGTCAAATATATTTCCTATTATCCAGTCTGTTAGGGCATCATAGCAGCTGTTGAACTATTCATGGGCTCCCTGAAGGAAAGAGAGCTAAAGCACACTGGTCTAGATAGATGTTTTTAGCCCATGTATTGATAAATCAGAGAAAAGCAATGCAATCCAAGAGACCTGATTGTATGAGAGACTTGCAGTTCTGTGGCTGTAATAATTGTAGCACTGATAATCTAAAAAGCAACAGCCAAAATGTTATTCAGGAGCACTATCATTTAATTTGTCCATTAGTTTTACAAAATATGTATATAGCCTTCATGGATAACATGGATAAGTGAAACAATAAATATATGACATAATGTCTGAGCCATTGACCCAATTCAGTTGAGAACAGAGACTGATTTGTTTGGGTGTTATAGAAAGATGATATTAAAGAGAGACAAAGGCAAATGACTGACAGTGACCTAACCGCAAGATCATCAACACGTACATTAATACACAAACACAAGCACAAGGACAAGGAGAAGAACAATGTCACATTCTGCAAGAGAGACAATTAATTGACTAGTGCTGAACTAGTACTGTTACTCTTTAAAGGAATAGTTTAGTCATGTCAAAAATTAAAATTGATAAATTTATCCACCCCCAGGTCATCCAAGAAGTGGATGTGTTTGTTTCTTCATCAGGACAGATTTGGAGAAATTTAGCATTACATCACTTGCTAACAAATGATCCTCTGCAGTGAATGGGTGCACTTTCACTTCTGGCCAGAGCATAAGTCCATAATTTATAACATCACTTCCTCCAGTGAAAAAGTCCATCCCCTGTTGTCCTAATTGACATAATTGTTCAGAACTGTTTTCACTTGTAAACGGTGCTTGATCTGTAAATATTTCTCTCCTGATTCAGATTATACAACTTTCTCTACTAGAAAACAAAGTGTCTTGATGGATTTTTTTTTTTGTTACAAACATGCAGCTTTTCGCAGCTTTTAATTGGTCACATTGAGTCGTTTGGATTACTTGCGGATTATTTTACACCAAGCTTATCTCACCAATCATCAAACAGTCTTGATGACAGACAAAGAGAGTGTGTGTGTGTGTGTTCACAACTATTCACCGCATTTATGTTTTCTACAATCTCATTATGCACGTTTTCAGACTTTTCATATGAATCTCATGATTTCATGGAAGTTAGTCTTTCAGGAGCTAGAAATGAATGCAGCGCAGGCTAGATTATGGTCTGAAATGGGTTTGGTCATGTTTGAACTCTTTCTAGCTGAGCCACACCTAATGCTTTCTATAACAGGTTTAAAAGTGGAGCAGCACATAATGCAAACCACTTTCTATAGAAGCCCAGAGGGCGGTTTCGGCTTTTATGAGAAAAAAGACTAACAATAGAAATGGAAGATCTGAAATTTGAGACAGGCTCTTTTATCTGTAAACTTGTTAAATATATTAAATAACAGATGAGAACACAATCTGATTTAGAACCTGTTATTCTGGAGTGGGGCAACTATCCTCAGTGGATTGCTCCTCTTTTACTTTAAGGCTGATGGTACACGGAGTGACTTTTTGAGCAATTTTCCTGGACAACTTTTTTTGAGCAATGTTGCTTGGTAAAGAATTTTCTATCTGGATAATTTAGATCAGTCATGGGCCCTGTGTCTCACCTGGTTGCCCACTGAAGCCAACATTACCCAAAGTTGCCTGACAACATTGGTCAAAAAGTTGCCCCGTGTATCATCAGCCTAATACTGATGAAAAAAATTAAATAAATTATAACAGATTCTTGCAAAATGATCTATAGAATATGCAAACTATCAATACAAAGAACAAGAAGTTAAAATTTCTATGCAACCTTAACTTTGAAAGAAGGTTAACGACGTGACCACAAATCCCGAAGATGCAGAACAAACTGTCTGCATGAATATGAGAAAAACAGAAGGAAATGAAAACAGCATAACCTCAGACTGCCAGACCGCCAAAATTCCAAACATTCCTGAGCACGTCTCCTGCTCATATACCACAACTCTACAGTTTAAAACCACAACATATTCACACACGATCACTTTCTGTTTCTCACACACACAAATCATGCATTTAACTGATTTGATGAGGAGAATGATAGTCATCTCACTTAAAAAACATGAGCAGACAAGTTGTGAGAACAGTTTCTTAGCCTATATCACAATATTGAAAAAAATATAAAGATATATCTCTCTAGTGTTTCATGCAAGACTTCAGCCTATTTGACACATTCTTACATTATCTCGTATGCTTTTTAAAGTATAGGAAAAGTGTAAACTGTTTTTAAGTAAATTTTAATAAGTTACATAAATATAATTCCCCTGATGTGATTATGATCCAAAAATAAGTCCATCTTTCAGCCACTGCATCAACGAAATGAGGCCAAATTAACTGTGTTAAGAGGTCTTCTTGTCTGCAAACCTGTTGCATAACCATGTTCTATTTGAATGTTCTCTTTGAACCTTTAATAGACCAAGTTTATTTTTTATTTTTGCATCAAATAAATTGCATGTCAGGCATTGCAGGTTAAATGGTTAGTTCAGGATACGCCTATAATGTGTGCTGGCCAGTGATATGTGATATGGAAAAGCAAATGGGAGGTCACAAGACAAGAAGTGATGCCACAACATGCCGTGTACAAGAGCTGCATTGTTTCCATGTCCGATTCCGTTCAGTATTAGCTAATTAACTAACAATAGAGCGCGCGAAGCACCGACAAGCGTCTCCAAGCACGCTCCATCTCCGCCCCTCTCTTTGTCTTCACACGATCCTCTGCTGAACTTCAGCCATCTCTGACTCTGATAGAGGAAATGCATACTGTGGGAAAATGTTTTAACATTCTCCATTTTTTTCTGCTAAATACACAAGATTTGGAAGCGCTCTTTCCTGCGCTCACTCGTGCTTTGCGATGTTCAATTACTTTTAATAGTTTTAATATTAGAAATTACACAGATAAAGCACACTGGAACAGTATGAGACACATACACACCACAGCAGGATTTAATATATGACATATTATTTACAGTAGGCGAAGTATGCAACAATTGCATGCCAGAAGCCACGTGAAGACGCATTTACGCATTGAAACTGGTTGAAACCATTACAGTCTATGGTTGGAACGAACTGTTCAAAAGAACCGATTGAACCAAATGAGTCTAACTTAATTCTTCCCACCACTACTCAGCTTCAAAAAGAACTGCATTTTGCATTCATTGTTGCATTTATGTGTTAAACTGAGCGCGCATGATGAGGCTGAGCAGATGTTGTGACGCACAATTTGCATTTGAACGCTTTTCTCCGTGATATATTTATTAATGCGCACGGTTTGGATGCTTTCAAGCGTTATTCATTTCAATCTATTGAAATAATAACATTAATCCAGCAAAGATTAAGGTAGAATTGCACAAACCTGAATGATGTTACTGTAGCGTCCACAGAGCTGTTACTTGAAGGCGTGTATATGGCTCTCGCGCTGTCTTCAGATAGCAAACCGGGTGCTCGACCAATCAGAACACTCGTTTCATATTTTTACGCGTACCAAGTGTAAGAATGAGTTTAATTGGTTCACTAATAAAGCAGGACGAAGCTTCAGTTTTTTTCTAAACACCGTGAGGTGAAGCTAGCCCAGGCATCCTCAAATCTGGCCCACTCCTGCAGAGTTTAGCTGTAACCCTAATCAAACACACCTGAGCATGCTAATCAGAGTCTTCAAGATCATTAGAAAATCACAGGTTTGATCAGGGTCGGAGCTAAACTCTGCAGCAGATTGGCCCTTCAGGGAAAGATTTGAGGAACCCTGAGCTAGCCTATCCTAAAAATTATGAGTTATAAAAAATATAAGACGACATAAGCACTGTTGTGATGTTGATAAATATAAACTGCGACGTTCACTCATAAAGCAAGATGAAGCTTGTTGTTTTCTGTACACCATGAGGGGTAGTATCCTAATAAATATGAGTTGTGAAAATATTAGACAAGTTTATCTAAGTACTACCATCTATTAGTCTAGCTACATGATCAGCCTACGCCTTCGGTGTTGTTGACCATAATATAACAACGTTTTTGAGTTTTAATAAGCTTTAATCCTAGTAATTAGCCTACAATTTATGCATTTTATTTTTCAGTTACAATAAAATCTTCCATGGCCACATAAATGATCACGGTTAAACTAGATATAGGTGCTTAGATACAGGTCCAATATGAACTGAGATCTGAGAAGTGTATCAAAAAGTTCTAATTCTTTCTTTCTTTCTTTCTTTCTTTCTTTCTTTCTTTCTTTCTTTCTTTCTTTCAACAAGAGTTTAGTTTACTTCTACATATGACAATACTAGCTATGTCTCCCTCTAGTGAGCAAGACGGCGCCATGACAAGCGTTCATGTTTAGGATAAATTTATGAGGGGAAAAACGAGACATAAGGAAAGCTATGTTTCGCCCTTTTAAATTTATTCAGTGAGCAATAGATTTATATTTGATTTCGGACGATTTTTCTGAATATTAAGGATGCTCTATTGTGATGCACGAACAATGCTGAATGTCTCGTGTGAAGTGATGCAGAGGAGACTCACGGTGGCGCGCGAAGCTAAAGGATTGTGTGTGTCCCTGGCCTGGGGTCGCCACGGGTCACCGCCTCTCGCATGACAACACATCGTCTGGAGGATCAACATTTTTTCCCATCAACGTAGGAATTTCAAATCTAACAAATGTGCGCAACACGCTAAATGACAAAACTTTATAGTATGCGTATTATGGGATACTTACAGATGCAATTGCATTTTTAGTTGATAACTAAAATAAAGAGCTAATAAAACTAATGAATGTTGAAACTATTGTCTGACCCCAAACAATCATACTAATAAAAAGTCATAAATGAACACACATTTGTAATATACAGAATTCAAATTATTTTTAAGACAATGGCTTCAAAGTTGACGTGTAAGTTTTGTTGAAATCTCCACACGATGGCGCTTTGAATTTAGTTGTAATTAACCTATACATCTAAGTCAGGCAAAAGGCATCTTCAAACATTTGCTTTAACTATAAGACTTCTAATCTAAGTTCTGAGAAGGTCATGATCATTACAGGCAAACAATATAATATAAATGATCAATATTGATTTAGGCTATTTATTTTAAATCCCCAAGTAATTATTACACTTGAAAAGAAAAAAAAGTGATGTTTTATCTATCAGAAGTTTAAAAAAAAAAAAAAAGACAAAAACAAAATGTAAAGTGTTAAGGCAGTACAGGGCAATAAGCAGGACACACTGTTTAAAAGATTTGCCGTAGCAACCCTTCACACAAGCGAAAGCATTCCCTCCTGTCTGAGAAAGCCCAGACTGGTTAGTGTGTCTGTGGAAAAGTCTTAGGTTGGTTGGGAAATAAGGCGAACTGTACTGCTGTAATCAGGGTGACATGCATGACTGCGCTCCTCTAATTCTCTTTCACATGGATAGATCCTTACAGACAGAGTTCAGCTTTCAGGTAGCCCCTCTTTAAGACTGTGATCCCCATACAGAGGCGTGTTTAGACAGCTTTAAACAGCTATATGGCACAGCAATGAAACACTGATACGACAGTTAGTAGATTTTATGACTTTTATCGGATAAAAACACCTTTAGCCAGACTCATATTTTTTTATATATAAATTTTACTATATCTAAATATATTTTTGTCCATTCATTATTCCATTTATTAGTATTTTTTAATTAGCATTGTAATTCCAAACGTTTTATAGGCCTAATATTAATTGCCTGTGTATGGAAATGAAATAATAATAATAATAAATCTTGTAATTCAGAAAAAAAAAAAATATATATATATATATATATATATATATATATATTGTAATTCAGAGGACTTTAAAATTGTTTTATTTTGCAGCCTATCATGACGTCATAAATATCATTATTTTAAAAAGGATTTTTAAAAATGTTTAAAATGTAATGTACGCACTTGACAATAAAACAAACCAAAATATATAAGAGTTTAGTTATTTTGCAGTTTTTACTATTTATATTTTAATTTAAAAAATACAGAATATAAATTTAACATGTTATTATAAAATAATATTTTACAATGTTATAATGCATATCGACAATTATCTAAATAACGATAAAAACGTTTTGCATGTGAATATTTTACGCAGTGTAATATTTGTATGAAAATATATCAGGAATGTGTAAAAATATTTAAAATCAGGCTTTTGAGAAACACAACTGTAGTTAGAGTCTTTTTAATATAACGCATATCATTATTAGCATTAAATATGGGATGAACTTGTTGCGTACAATGATGCTTTGGTGCAGCTTTGTGCATTCTTTTTGATCTTTTAAATGTTACTTCTAAAGAAACATGAATGTGGAATATCAGCTCATTCTTAAGATGTTAAAATACAGTAATCTTTTTTGTATTGGTTTGTTTGGTGTAATGTTGGACAATTAAATTACATTGTGATAGGAGAAAATTCTGTTGACGTATTGCTCTTCAATGCACAACACACGTTTACAAAAAAAAAAAAAGGAAAAAAAAAAGATCATAAATAGTCACATTACAGACCTTAAGAATCCGAAAGCAAGTTAAAAAGGTTTGTTGTGTCGGCTCCAAATAGCGTTTGCATAAAATCTTGTGGTAAATTCAACAATAAAAGTAATGGGATTTTATGCTTTAGTCTGTTTCACTGGTGCTTTTCTTTTGCGCGCTGTATAAAAAGTCTCCGTTGCTTTGGATATCCAAAGGGCTTGAATTCTTTAAAAGAAAAAAAAAAGAAAAAAAATCCTCTCATCTTTGATTTTTCCCTCCACGATGCAACACGATCTCGCACTTTAAAGCATAGCCAACCTTCAGGATTAAAACGTTCCCAGTGAGAAAAAAGCAGAAGATCCAGGCGTTTTGGCGCATGAAGTCCGAGGCTGGGAGCCTGGGAGAACACAATAAACCTGTTGTTAACCTTGCTGTGAAAATATGTTTGATGAAAACAGCCAATTGTTGTATGAAATGTATTCAAGTATAAAATAATGCCCTTTGTTGGGCACAAACTTGAGCAATGTGGGGGTACAAAAGTCCCCTGTGGCATGAATTGCGCTTTGGCGTCGCCACTTGGCGCGTTACCCAGACCCCTCTATACGCGATTGTTTCTTTCTTTCTAATGACATTTACCGGATCAAAACATGCTGTTAATTCGATCAGAAAGCTTCACCCTTCACAACAATACCAGAATAATTTCTCCCAAAGTTTGTTAAGTTGACCGAAATTAGGCAAATGAATAGAGGTCTCCAGGCGCAGGTGACGGAGAATAATGCGCGTCAGGACCAGCTGCATTCTTCTTTATTTCTCCTTTTCTTTTCTTTCACTGCATTATTAAAATTTAGGCCAATGAAACTATTCATTCCGCTCAATAGACATTTTCTTATAGGATAATAGGATACAAATTGAGCCCCTCTGAAGGGAATCCAGCGGTGGGTAACCCTCGTGTGCCAAAGACGGCTGGAGTCTCTAACATGGTCGGAGGGGCCGCTCGTGTGCCAGGCCGGGTCCCCACACCTGCCGAGGCCCCTAACAAAACTAGAGAATGTAAACAAAAACCCGGCCGTAGCCCATGAAAGATGGACGTGTCACCAAGTCGTGTGAGAAACGCCGCGAACAAACGGGGGGACTCCGTCTCCAAAAGGTCTCCCCTGAACTCGGCGGAACAGCCTATTATGTGCTTACTTAATTACTATAATAACAGTAGACAGGCTTTAAACCTGAGACGGGCCCTGGATGGAAGTTAAGATGGCTTGCTGGGACCCATAAACAGGCGATCGTGTGAGAAACGCGACGTGGAACAGAAAGGGACGCCTTGCTCTGGGGGCTTTGTTTTCATTGCGCGCGCTGCGCTGCGCTCGCTCGCGAGTCATCTCCAGCAAGGCCTGTTACTATGCAAATAATATTCTACAACCCATCACGTGTCTTTAGATAGGCCACGTGGATTAACAAAGTAGGTCTGCCCCCCGCTAGCCCACAGCTTCAGGTTTTACTATTTCTTTAACTGATCCTAAGTGCACACATTAACCAAAAGCTCGCCTTTAATCCTATGGAATAATTTAGGGCCATGAATGCGCCAGCGCTTTATAAGCGGCTGCCTCCAGTCAGCTCATCTCAGTCTGAAGCGTCTGGAAACCGGAGAACCTACTAGTCTAGCCACAATAGTTTCACAATTCTATCATTTTTTTTTCTAGTTTTTTATCAAATGATGGCGTCCAAGATGAAGGATCGCAAGGTATGTGGATACTTTAGTGGCGCACACATGATGCCAGTAACTGCATGCTGTCCAAATACTCCTTGAATGTTTTATATAGATTTTTCTACCGCTATTATAACTAATTAACATTAGTTTCGCGTGATGTAAGCTTTTTCCATAATTGCAAAATATTGATATTTTCTACCGAAACAAGCATTTCAGCATTGCTCGCGCGCATTTTCAGAAGACTACATAAGGGTATAGACCTGTAGATACAACTTGATTTCCCCGGTCTTGCATTTAATGCAAGCCAGTGTTTTATGCTAATTAAATTAATTATATTTATTCACTTTATTGCGACTTAAACGCGCTTTCCTTCATGTATGTATGTTTTGCGCGCAGGGAAACAGAGCGCAGCGCGGCTCTCCATATGACTTAAGTATATGACAAATGTAATTTACTGTATGGCATTTTATCGAACGAATAGATTACCTTCCCGAGTTACATTATAGCTTCCTATTCATTGATTGCTTTTTTACATTTAGTAAAACGTATCCTGCACACAATGCAACCAAGCTTATTTTGTGTTTGGTAATGGCACTTTTCTTCCATTAATCTTATGTTCTCTTCCCGCAGAAAACTCCTGTTTCTCACAAGGTCATTGAGAAAAGAAGAAGAGACCGAATCAACAGATGTCTAAACGAGCTGGGAAAGACAGTTCCTATGGCACTGGCTAAACAGGTGCGCAACTGAAACATTCAATGATTTTAAGCGCTCAAAGTGTCCATGTCTGCGTTAACTGTTAGTGTATATATGATGACTGACAGACTTCCTATATTAAAACAGAATTCTGGGAAACTCGAGAAAGCAGAAATCCTGGAAATGACTGTGCAGTATCTGCGCGCGCTCCACTCCGCAGACTTCCCGCGCGGGAGGGAAAAAGGTGTGTAAGAAACACAGAGAAACCACTCAACATACATTAAAATGAACATATGTAAATACATCTATTAACGCATTTAAAGACGATTCCTCGCTCACATCGTGAGAGTAACATTATTCAGTTTTTAAAACATCAAATCCAGTCCTTTCTTCCCTGCTGATTTCAAACAACGTTCTTTGTTTTCGCAGGAGAACTGCTGACAGAGTTTGCGAATTACTTTCACTACGGCTATCACGAGTGCATGAAGAACCTCGTTCACTATCTGACCACCGTGGAGCGAATGGAGACCAAAGACACCAAGTACGCACGGATCCTCGCCTTCCTGCAGTCCAAAGTCGTTACCGAGCCAGTGTTTGGCTCGTTAGGTACCATCTCACCAGACCCTACGGACCTTCTGTGCCAGCTGGAGTACCAGAGTCCAAGTCCAACCGAGTCAATGTTTCAGCAGAGCCCTCCCGGACATTTTTCCTGGCACAGCTCGGCGCGGAGCCCCACGCTCGCGTACCCAGCGATGTCTCAGCACAGCGGATACTTGTCACCGGTTCAGGGACTCGATCACCATTACATGAACTTCATCGGGCACTCACACCCACACAATGCCTTCAGCTTACACAATGCACAGCACGCTGCTCTGTAAATACGTCTGCAGATGTCCTTAATTTATATATGTGTACATGTTTTATTTTAATAAGTAGATATATCATGAAATAAATGATGTTTGAATAAGATTCTGTGTTTGGCACGATGTTGGAAGTTCTTTATCATAGAGTTGATGTTATGTGTTCTCTTTGGGATCAAATTATCAGTCATTTAAAAAAATAAAATAAAAATAAAAATCAGCCTCTGAATACACTAATATTCAGATAACAAAAACAGTACTGTAAAAATATGGGCTCTTTTTAATAAATAAACTAAATAATTTGAAGCTCAAAATTCAGCTCTTTTCAAATATTGTAACATGTTTACAAGCTAATTTTCATTTATTCTTGTATTTTTAACTGAGCATAGGTTTAGGGAACATTTATGCCTCCACTATGGTTCTGAAGCATTGTGTTTTGATAAGTTAGAAGAGAAACATTGTGGGCCATTTTTTTATTTTTTATTTTGTTCAAAACTATCTTAAATGAATAATGAAATTAAATAAAATGAAAAATAAATAAAACTTTTTATGAGAATGTAACCTTATATAATACCTAAATATTTATTCATCTATCATTCAAATCTTTCAAGAAAATCAAATTCTTAATTTCAGTTGTGACATGCACAAATTCCTATGAAGATACCATGGCTAAATGTGTCTTTCCAGACTGTATTGTCTCTAGACTGTAGTGTCTCTTAAGATTAACCCTTGGCGTAATGGTCTGCTGGCCTGAGACCCCTTGATTGACAATAAGCCTCTTTTTAGGGGAATCCATTTGGACACAAATCCAGCCCCCCATCCTATCCCAGTGTCTCTTCCAGCTATATTTAAATAGGATGCAAATAACAAATCAAACTGCTAAATACTAAGTATTCTAGGGAGGGAGTCTGATGGATGTAAAATGTTTTAACAGAGGCAATGTTCATAGGCTACAGTCGCAGTAATGAGTTTGTGAACAATTAAAAAATATCTGCATTGCTTACTCATAAAACGAGTCTTTTCTTAATCCAAGTCACAATTATAAAGACACATACAAACTGACTAAACTAATAACACACAAACAAGCACTAAACCATGATGTTTGAAACCACGTTTTTTCTCTTTCCCCAGCTTTGTAGGATGCCCGCTGTTAGGAAGAGTAGCAATAATTTTCTACATTTGCAGACAGAGTATCCTACGGTGGATTCATGAACCCCCAGGTCTTTAGCAATGCTTTCTTGGCCTTTCCCAGCTTTGTACATCTCTGTAATGCTTTTTTAAGGTCTTAGGCAAGCTTTTGGGATTGAGGCATAGTTCACACTAACCCATCTTTCTCGTAATTTGTTAACAGGCTTTGTGTGCTCATCTCATCTCCTTGATTGACTGTCGAAACAGAGCTTCAGTTACATTACACGCCTACTCAATGTCTTCAGCAAAACTGAGAAACTTAAAGAGTGAAAATTAAAGCTGCTTGAGTTATTAGTTCAGTCAGACTGTGTTTGTCTATAATTGTGACTTAGATTAAGTTCATGAATAAGCAATGCAGAAAACCACAAGGGTTCACAAACTTATTCTTGTGGTGTCAATCATTCCCTTTACAACTTTTCACAATATTCTACATCTTTCTTTTGCACACAAAAACAAAATTTCCCAGTAATCCTTAATATTTCACTACTAATAAAAGTAACACATTATTTAATTTATTTAAAAACATATAAAGCTGTCAGTAATTCAAAAAAACATTTTTGACCATTTTAAATGACCCTATTCATTACCATTTACACTTTAATCGGTTATATAAACCACAACAGTAATTTACTTTCACAGTGTGTTTATTTTAGTTTTATGGTTTAAAATAACATTTTATTATTATGTATTTTAAGATGTTATTCAAGTCTGTAATGGCAAAGCTGAATTATTATCAATGTTGAAAACATTATGAATTTCCCCAAACTTATATTAGATTTTTTTTCTAAAATCCTTGGCATTTTCTGAGACAATATTTGTCACTGCATGCTCACTGACATTTTCCCTTTTTAAAATAATGTTTTTCATATTCAAAGGAGTGACATCAACTAGCTCAGTAGTTCCACTCTGTTACAGGAGAAGATCATAGTGAAGCATTGTGAAAGCACAAGAATATTGACTGTAAATAATGCACAGCGATATATGCTAAAGCCGTATTACGCAGTGCTGTTACATATGTGATATGTGAATCAGTCTGGACAATATGTGCCATTTCCATACTTGACTTAAGCAAATCAGACAGACAGTTGTTCACTATGGCTCGGATTAGCTTAGGAGAAAGATGGCCACCATAGTGGAAAATAAAAGAACTCTTTTTACCCACATTGCATATAATTTTACCAGGTTCCAGTCAGCCATGACGCTGATTGTTTCTGAGATGTTGGCACTTGTGTCCCTCCCTCTTTAACTGTAGAGGGTTTACTCTCTTTGGCCTCTACAATGGCATAGAAGAAATGAGCCACGCCCCTCTCCACCAACGTCCCGCACGCTTTTGACACCCCACATACTACCAGAAACCAATATCACTCAGATCTCCTCAAACAGGACACCTGAGAGAGAAATAAAGATACAGAGCTAACATACTGTCCTAGAATATCACGACGGGTACAAACAGGTGTGATTCTGTCCTGATAGGTAACTTATGCCCAGCTCCTTGTCAAAGCCTGAATTCATCCCATCGCCGTTAAGTCCTTCTTTAAGTAAGTTGTATGGCACCAGCTTCCAAAAAAGCACCAAGGAAAGAGAAAGGGAGCGAGAGGGAGAGGGATTCTGGAGAAGGAGGGAGAGGTTGTGGTACTTTGGCGGGGGTTGCTCCATTGTGATGGAGCTGAAAGGAAGACAATCTTGGGTTCCTTGGGCTTCATCCTTGAGTGGACCTGAAGAAAAATAATCAGCCCCATGAAATCAAAGCTCCTAAACAGAGGGCCAGAATTCAGGCATGAGACTGGGATGCAGGACACAACCACACACTGGTGCATTATTATATTATATTATATTTAATAATATATTTATATTATCTTAAAATATTACATTTTTATTATTTATTTATTTTTTGAAAGAAGTCTCTAATGCTCACCAAGGCTGAATTTAATAAATCAAAAATATGGTAAAAACAGTAATACTGTAAAATATTATTATAATTTCAAATCTGTGCTTCCTACACTGTAAAAAGTGATAAGTTAACTTAACTTAAAAAAATTGAGGAAACCTGTTGCCTTAAAATTTTTATGTAAATGATAATTAAAAAAATAAGTTAAGTGAATTGTCAAGTTTTCCTCAATTTTTTTAAGTTAAGTCAACTTATCACTTTTTACAGCATATGTTAATATATTTTAAAATTTAATTTATTCCTTTGATGGCAAAGCCAAATTTTCAGCTGCCATTACTGTAGTCTTCTTACTGCAGTTCGTACATATTTTACGAGGTGGCTAATTTGTACGACCTCACTCGTACGATTTTGTACGATTTGTCTAAAGGGTAGGTTTAGGGGCGGGATTAGGTGTAGGTCGTTCGTACAAATTCATACGAATTAGTCACCTCGTAAAATATGTACGAATTGCTGTGAGATCGGCTGGTGTCACATGATCCTTCTGAGATCACAATTCTGATTCGGTGCTCATGAAACATTTCTTGCAGAAAACATTGGGCTGTCTAATATTTTTGTGGAAACTGTACATTTTATTCAGGATTTTTTTTTAACAGAATATACTTGAAATAAATATTTTTATCATTATAGATGTCTTTACTGTCACTTTTGGTCAATTTAATGCATCCTTGCTGAATGAAAGAATTAATTAATTAAAAAAAAGTTTTGATGATAGTGGATTCATCAAAAGTCACCAAGACCCTCCGATGTCCGAAGCTCTGTCTTGGTGCATGTACAGCACAAACACCTACATTAGCACTTTTGGGAAGAAAAACGCAGGTGCCTGTCATCCAACTGTCAGAGCAAGTAATTGATGGATGAACAGACAGATACATGGATGGATGAACGGATGATTGGGTAGATAACACAAGCTGTTTGCCAAACTGTGTTCAAAACGTTGGTGCGGAAAAGAGGAGAGAAGAGGAATAGAAGACAAAGAGGGCATGCAGATGGGAAAACCGATAATGCCATGAAAGACGAAAGCGATGAAAGAGCACTGAGTGACCAACAAGCCAATATTAGTTTAAATCCGCAGAGGGAACACTGTGTTAAGCGGAGGGAGAAAAGCTGGTAAAATTAGAGTTCTTTAGCTTCATCACACAGTATGAATCAAAACAAATGAAGCAGAGCTAAAATGGCTTAGGGTTTTATTCTATTGTCATGTAAAATATCTTAAAATGCCAAAGAAAGCAGCCAAGAAAGTTTCTTCTCATCTGAAGTTTTATTAATATACAAGCGATTTTGTTGAGAAAACTGTGGGTCTTTTCTAAACTAAACACTGCAGGGCATGAAATACCAGCTTGGTGGTGTGGTGTTTCATATTTCCATGTTCACTCAGTATGATTGACACCTTTGCAAATTACATAAGTGGAGGACATCAGCCTGAGGGCCTACACAAACCCATTAGTAGTATGAATTTTACGTTATGCTTGACATTTCTTAAAATGAAATATTTTCCTTCAATAATTTGATATATTGTATTGTGGTGATCTATCACTGTTTATTTAGAAACAAGGACATTTTGTATATTCATATATATTTTTAAAAAAACACTCTTCTTGCTTTCATTCATCTGTCTTAACATCAAAGAATAAAAAAATCAGCACTCAGCAGACTCAGTTTAAAAGTTTTGGTACAAAAATTGTTATAAAATGTTGCAAAAAATATTTTAGAATTTGTTCATTTTCTTTTTATCCATTTTTGGATTTCCTAGTTTCTTTTAAACAGTCCTGCATTGTGAAAAATTTATTAATATAGTACAAATGTGACCCTGGACGACAAAACCAATCTGAAGTGTCAATTTTTCGAATCTGAAAATATACATCATTTGAATCTGAATAAATAAGTTTCCATTGATGTATGGTTTGTTAGGATTGAACAATATTTGGCCAAGATACAACTATTTGAAAATCTGGAATCCGAGGGTGCAAAAAAATCTAAATATTGAGAAAAACGCCTTTAAAGTTGTCCAAATGAAGTTCTTAGCAATGCATATCACTAATCAAAAATTAAGTTTTGATACATTTATAGTAAGAAATTTACAAAATATCTTCGTGGAACATGATCTTTACTTAATATCCTAATGATTTTTGGCATAAAAGAAAAATCGACAATTTTGACCCATACAATGTATTTTTGGCTATTGCTACAAATATACCCCAGTGACTTAAGACTGATTTTATGGTCCAGGGTCTCAAATAATATGCAAATTGTTGTTCAAAATGTTTAAAATATGTTGTAGTAGTAGTATTGTTACGGTGTCTTTGCTAATGAAGCGCACAACGAAGGAGTAATGTCCAAACAGAGTCTTTTAATATTAATCCACACAAGAAACAGAAATAATCCAGGAGCGAGGGGCAGCAAACACACAGATCAAATAATAGCAGACAAAGAACCAGAAGAGAACACAGGCTTTAAATACTAGAAGTAATCAAGGGGAAACAGAAACAGGTGAGCAAATTAACTAACCAAGGGAACTAAGGAAACTAGGTCAACGTAACAAGTATGTCACAAAAATATTTCATATCTAAGAAAATGAAAGCAAATTCAGTTTAGTGTAATTACAATGTAAATCAGTTTGCAATAAAATCAGTTGACAAACTCTTTTTATTTAGACTCGATTTTATTATGCACTGCTTTGAAAACACACACTACACTGTAAAGCAATGAAATACAATTCATTTGACCAAATCTAATATAAAGCAATACAATAATAATGTCATGATTATAACTTGAATATTGATTCTGCGTCTTTATTTATGGATGAAGCCACTAGGGTTAATATGTTTAGTTGAAATATTTGCCATATTATATAGCCATCATTTGTTTTAAACCTCTGACCTATTGACTCCTGTGGCTTCGCTGGTGCTTGGTCTGCTGGCTGTGACTGGATGTCCTGTGTTTGTCCATTAGAAGCGGGCGGTAGTCCAGGAGTCCAGACGGGTGTGTGTGAAGGGTAGAGAACACACTCCTCAGCTCTTCCTGGCTCTGACACACTCCAAGCAGCTGTAGCACAGCTCCCAGCTCAGCTGCAGACAGAAGCCCAGTGCTGGAGCCATCCAGCCGGGCACAGGCCTTGCTAAGAGCCCTGGCCTTACGCTGGAGCTACAACACCAAAACACAAGAGCAAAATGTAAACATTTTCACATTCATTCACGCATATTATCAAATATAAACAATGCATAACCTTTTTCCTGATCTTGCGACTCAATGTTTCAGGAGTGGCAACTTCTTTAGATTCTCTGGGAGTCTGCAGAGCAGCTGCCATATTGGATCCATGCTTCCATATTTGACTCTGGGATAGAAAAGGCTTGAGGAATTCTGTGTAGGATACGCTGATATAACAAGAAAAAAAAAGTGCTCAGTTATGCTCAGTTATGTCTCATCTTATCCACCTTATTTTTCCCATTAGAGCGTTAAATTTGTAAATTGAATGTGTCTGGCTTCCGGTGTCATCTGCTTCCAGCTATTTTTAGCTGTACAAAACCGCTTGTTTTGCTGCTTGATATTGCAAATTGGTGAGTCTTACCATATTATTTTAATGTATTATCTTAATTATGAACACACTGGTTTGTAGTGCAAGCAGTTTTACCGTTTACTGCACTTTGTTATTCTTCTCGTTATTTCTCTACGGCGGCTTATGAACCGGAAGTCTCGCACATTCACAGAAAACGGCTTACTTCCGTGTTGAAGAATAAGGTGGAGAGATGAAAGTGAATTCTCTATAAAATGTATTCCAGATATTTAGGTTTGATAGGCATGATCCAAATTCAAAAGTCGTCATTCATCACAAACACAACTTGATACTTGTGTTTCCAGTGCTTCAAGACATTAATAACTATCAATAATATTATGGTCACACTTTATTTTAAGGTCCAACTCTAGCTATTAACAAACCATTAACTACGACTTTTGCCTCAATAACTCCTAATGTGCTGCTTATTAATAGTTAGTAGGGTAGTTGTTAAGTTTAGGTATTGGGTAGGATTAGGGATGTAGAATATGTTCATGCAGAATATGTGCTTTATAAGCACTAATAAACAGCCGATATGTTAATAATAGGTATGCTAATAAGCAACTAGTTAATGGTGAGAACTGGTCCCTATACTAAAGTGTTACAAATATAATCATATTCTTTCACAATTGTTCACGGCAGTTTACTCGCAATGGATAAAACATTGTTGGTTTTAGACCGGGTCACAAATGATCAGTCCTTTTATTCACAGACAGACTTTATTATGCACTACACAAAATGTGAAGCTGCAGAAGGGTCTTGAACACATGTTTTTTGTTTATTTGGTAACACTCGAAGCCTTTGTGTATAATACATATTAAAGATATTCATAACGTACATTGTAATGCATTATATGTTTTCATAAATAACTGTAACCATAAATAACTAATTTCATAAATAACTGTTCGGTTGAATTTTGCATTTGAAAAATGCATTTGAATATTTGCAGATTCCTTGTTACATCTGAAATTAATTGCTTGACATGTTTATAATGCATTATACTTTCTAAAGGTCTAATAATTATTAAAAATGCATTATAATGTATAATGTGGTTGCAATTTTAATGCACTATGAGGTGCATTTCAAGACATAATTAATGCATTAAAATACTTTAATACTGCATTATATATAAAGGCTTCAAGTAAAGTGTTAGATAATCATATTACATCTCCATGTTCACCCATTTACATATTTATTTATGCATGAATGTCTTGATTTATTTATTTATCTGTTTTGGTCCTACATAATGTAAGTGTATCTACCTGCCGTCATGGTTGATGTCAAACTTCGTGGCCAACAGATCACACTCATACTGGCTGAGATGAACACAGAGACTCATAAGGATCTCTTTAAATTCATCACTGCCAACAAAACCTGTTCCACAAAAATCCATTTCAGAGAACTCAGTCCAGAGCTCAGAAACAGACAACTCCACCTGTTTGTGAGAGAGAAACAGGTTCATAAAATTGTCTAAATAGCATAATCATATCTCAGCTCAAAGAACTTTACACCATCCCAAGGTATTTCCACACCCCCACCTTGGCCCGAAGAGCATCCACTAGTATATCTGAGACACAGTTGAGTCGTTTGGAGAGGCGCATGAAGTCATTGTCTCCACGTTTGGGGGGATTGTGTTTGGCATTGGGGTAACAGCAGGATTTGGGAGACGGGCCAAAATGACGTATAAACTGTTGAAAGTCCACAGATCCATCCTGCTGAGTGAACAAAGAAGACCACAACCTCCGGACCTCTCCACGAGTTACCTCAGGATGGAGCTCTAACCTGAGCAGGGCAAGAGGAAGAATGACAAACAAGGACAGAGGGATAAATGATGGGAAGAGGGAAAGGGAGAGAATAGTGGGATTCATGAATGTAAAGAATGCACCTCAAATTCTTAGAAGAATGCAGACACTGTACCCTTTAAAGCTCTCCACACCACACAGACCCCCCACCTTATTTATTCGAGCTGCATTTAAGCTAAAACTTGGCAACCGACAGCACAGAAGCAACAGTTTCTCTCACACAAATACACAAACACAGTGTCACACCTAAAAAAAGGAAAAACGCACTATAAGGGGATCTGACAGCAAACAAACACCAGTCTGATTCATACAACCCTGATTTTGTTTCGTTTAACATGGATATTTAAATAAAAAGGTTATATAAATTTTGGTTTTAGGTACATAATTATATTTACAATAAAGCATGTGCTGTGTTAAAATGTTATAATTATTAGGTTAGGTTATGTTTTAATTATAGTTCTATATGTGACTCTGGACCACAAAACCAGTCTTAAGTCACTGGGGTATATTTGTAGCAATAGCCAAAAATACATTATATGCGTCAAAATTATAGATTTTGTCCTAATGATTTTCCAAAAATCATTAGGACATTAAGTAAAGATCATGTTCCATGAAGATATTTGGTAAATTTCCTACTGTAAATATATCAAAACTTAATTTATGATCAGTAATATGCATTGCTAAGATCTTCATTTGGACAATCAATTTATTTGATCGAAAATACAGTAAAAAACAAAACAAAACAGTAATTTTGTGATTTTTAATAAAGTTTCTATTTTAATATATTTTAAAATGTAATTTATTCCTGGCAAAATGACAAAGCTGAATTACTCCAGTCTTCAGTGTCACGTGATCCTTCAGAAATCATTCTAATATGATTAGAATATCATTCTAATATCATTCTTCTTCAAGTTGATTAAAATATGTATATTTCATTTTGTTTGACAGGTGTTGTTATTAAAGCCTGCCCTTCATAATCTGAAGATGTGTCTTATTTTTAAGGATATTTGATGTATTGATTAATATTAGTATATATTTAATATAATATTAAGCTTTTTCAGTTATTGACAGTCACACTTACAGAACATGTGTTTTGAATGTAGCATTGACCTTTGTGTAGTCGTACTTAATAATTTATATGTAATTGTTTTAGGCTTTTCAGAGTAAAGCTGTGGTCACATTTACCATTGCTTGGTAAATATTTGGTTTGGTCATTTCTATAGGAATCCATGCAATCTGAAATTGAGTGCTTATTTCGCAACTGGTTCAAGTTAGTCACGCACATTCTCTCCATTGACCGACAGAAAGCTGATTGGTTTGAAACTGACTTCTGTGTGAGGTGTGCTTCATACATCTCTATGTTAATGACAACAGACAATGGACCTTTTTTGCAATGTGAAATTTAGCTAATCTGACCACACCTTAAATGAGCAAACAACAGAAAAGTCACAATTAGCCTCGCTCTCCCAAACAGTTCGTATTATTCAAGTCTGACTTACAGGTGGCAGCACTTTATATTTGGTAGAAATTTTGAAACCACTTTTGAAACAAAATCATAATTCTTAAGTTATTGCTAAACATTGAATATAGAAGACTACATTTCTCTGGTGCTTCAGTAGGTTTCTTCAGTTCAGTTTGGGCCTTGTTGTATACGTGTGCGCTGATACAGTGCGTGTGAACATACACATACGCGTTTGTCTCTGCCTTGTAAGAATCGATCAAAGAAGCAACAGTTTCTCACCAGACACACACGCACACATACACAGTGTTCACTGTGGGAGCCAGAGAAGTTGGCACTGATATGTCAGCCAAACCCTCTGTGAACTCGGCTGCTGTAAAGCCTGTTAGTATCACTAATCTCTGAGCTGGCGAGGAGAGTTCAGTTCACCTTGGACTGGTTGGCACCGTCTCTCTCTGTGTCTGTGCACCAGTGCCACGCCACAGATTATGCAAATCCACTCGCGATGCCCCCCATTCAGTCCACGACTCCTTTTAGGCCTGCCGCCATATTCCAGCCAAAAAATGAATAGAGAGATAAAAGAGGGTGATGTAGAAAAAGAATGAAGAAAGGGTGGGAGAGAAATCACAAAAGGGTCAAAGGAAGAGCTGCAAAAACAGCACAGGGAGGGGAGGGACGAGAGTAAATAAATAGATACATAATTTATAGAAATGGAGGAGTTTCTCACATGGGGTGAACAGTTCAGAAGAGTTCAAGACTCTTAACTCAGGTCAACACAACAGCATGTTTAGTTCACAGACAAGAAAGAAAAGAGAAAGAATTTGTTAAAGGAAAGAGTCAAGGGTTGAAAGTTGATATAAAAATAGATGACAGGTAGAAGAGCCTAAGAAACTGAATCACTTAAAGACCAATTGCATGATACAAAATGCACTTAATACAGACAATGGCAAGAATAAATTTCTAAAGAAATAAATCATGCAGTTTATTTCATATTAATTCATTTTGATATTCTTGGTGGGGCATACATTCAAAGCTGAGAAATCCAAACGTCTAATGAGTAGTTTGGTATAATCTTTTATTATTAAGCAATGAAATTTTGTTTAAAAATGCATTGAACTTTAAAATCAAAGTTAGTGTGATATGACCAATAAGCACCAAGTCATTTGGCATGACATTTACTTGTCATGCCAAAAAAAAAGGTATCCCCTGAAGATTTTTTAGTTCATGTGCAAAGAACACCACATTTATTAAAAATACCAGGAATATTTAATAAGAATATTGAAAAAAATATTAGTAAATAAATAAATAAGTCATATTTACTTTTTAATTGATCATTTATTAATTAATTAATTGATTAAATCTAATGTTATAATGCCTAAATCCCTAAATATTGTGAAAAAATATTTTATCTTAAATAATGTTTGAAAATAATAATTAACCTACATGTAAAAAAAAATAATAATAATAATAATGAAATACATATATAGATTTTATATTTTCTGATGAAAATGTGTCTTCTGGCCATGTAAAATATAGGGTATTTTGGGTGGTTGCCAGGGTTATGTGGTTGCTCTGTGGTTGCTAGGATTTTCCGGGCTGTTGCAAAGTGGTTGTTGGGGTGTTATTCACTGGCCCTCTAAAGAGCCTATGGAACCTAAAAAAGCCATACCACTATGATATTCTGATCTCTAGATATGACTGGAGTCCCTCCTTCAATGCAAGTCTCTGGAATTTTGTTATTTTGTAGTCACAAGTATAATAATTAGGGCTAAAAAATGTATGTGCAATAGTAATAGTAATGGTACCAAGCACCACTAGCTGAGCAACAGATATACATAGGATAGTACAGCAGCGTATCTAAAAGTGAAGCAGGCATGGGAACATCTAAACAAGCGTGCAGTAGACCATAGAAAACCAACAGCTCTCTCAGGCTCCATACACCAAACACATTGTTATTCATGGGGAAAAAAAAAAAAGTAGGTTGTTAACTTGCACAATTAAGGCATCATTTGCCAAGAGAAAAGGCCTGCTTTCCGTTGCCATTGTCTTAGGAGACAAAAGAGTGCAAGAGCTCTGTAAGACCCAGGGCTGGGAGACTCGGGTGGACCGCATTGGTCTTGTGAGACACACAAGGGATGCTTGTGTCACGACCACTGACTCTGGGAGACACCCAGGACTGAACACCGCAGAGAAAGACTCAGTGATTTGGCATGGTGTTAAAGACAATGAGGAGGAATGCATTCCACATTCCAGCATATTCTTCAATAGTGTGTGTGAGACAACTATACAAATATCCTGCAGATAATCTTCTGAAGTACTGACTATAAACTGAAGTACTAATAGGACTAATAAAGACATTATGCCTGAAAACAAATCAATTATTCATTTGAAATTCACGTATCACACAGGCTGTTAGTATTACTATTATGCACTACAGGTTTGTAATGTGACCAGACATTGAAATGTTTGGCATATGAAAGAAAACCAACGTAAAAAATTTTTTGTGTGTGTGTGTAAGTGGCACATCACCTTTTAAGTAACTGGTACATGTCCTCCTGAGTGAGACGTCTGGTGTTTTTCTCATCCAGTTCTTCAAACTCAGTTAGCACATCTCTGTAACGGTTTGCCACCAAATTCTTCACCAGACTAAACAGCTAAAATACAATAAATGTTGATTAATGGTACAGATCTAGGCTGCATTTCCCAAAAGCATCGTAAACCTAAAGTGGATCGTAGCTCCAGTGATGGCGATGGCTTACGATGCTTTTGGGAACACAGCCCTGGAAGAGTTTTACTTGATGTAAAGGATTTTGTTTAAAATATACTGTAGAGTGTAAATTATGTAGTGTAATCTTAAACAATATAAAGACAGAAATGTTCAAGAAAATATAATTATTATAATTGTTATTATTATTATTATATTAAGGATTATAGTAATTATTAAGATTTATTATTATTTGTTGTTTTTACCTGTATTATAAATCTTTGCGAGATAATTCAGATTTTTTGATAGTTCTAGACAGTTATTTCTGGGAGAATACACTACCATTCAAAGTTAGATTTATTTTTAAGAAATTGATATTTTTATTTAGCGGAGACATTAAATTGATCAAAAGTGACAGCAAAGACTTTTACATCTTTATCAAAAAATTCTCTTTCAAATAAATGTTGTACTTTTGATCGATCTACTCAGAGAATCCTGAAAAAATTTTTTGCAGAGTTTCCAAAAAAATATTAGGCAGGACAACTGTTTTCGACGTGTTTTGAGCACCAAATCAGCTTCTTAGAATGATTTCTGGATCATGTGACGCTGAAGACTAAAGTAAAAGCTGCTGAAAAGCTTGCCATCATGGGAATAAATTACATTGTGAAATATACTCAAATGGAAAAGGTGTTATTCTACACTGCAATAATATTTCACAATATTACTGTTATAATAATACTGCAGTTTGATCAAATAAATGCAGCCTTAGTGAGCATAAGGGACTTCTTTGAAAAACAATACGAAATTGTAATGGTTTAGGTTGAAATCAGCATTGCACATCTGAATTTACAATTGTTATGAAGTAATACCTCATGGTCACTCCGATCCTCCTCTGAGCCTGAATCACGGTTCAAGGCGGGCTGGGCGGCTGCCTGGAAGAGACTGGGAACTCCTTTCCTGCGGGAGCAAGAAGCAGCAAAAAGAAAAAGTCTTTGGTTTTTAGATCTTTTATTATTACCTCATATTATACAAGAGAAGCCCTGAGAAACCCTAAGAACGAGCGATCCGCTTTGTGCCGTTCTCGCTTGAGTGGCGAACAGGGAGAGCTACAAGACCTGACATCGAAACGGCCTTGCTGCGCTGACCGCTTTGAGAGCAACTGGAGTGGTCAAACCAGGCAGACACCTGACGGTCTTGAAGTGTTAGCCAAACTATGAAGAAGCACATGAGAAAAGCTGGACGCACAAAGCCCAGCCTAGGCTAATGTGTTCCCTGTGCGCTTGGATGGGTTGATGGGGGCTGGACTCAGCTGAGCGGATAGCTGTGGCTCTTTTGTGCTCAAGAGAGGACAACCACTCCCTAGGCTTTAGGGCAGCGGTCTGGGCCATCTTAGGGCCACAGTCCGAACGAGGTGGGCGGACTGCTGGCTTGAGAGGTCACGGGCTAGAGCAGAGTTAGTCGCACTGTGTAAAGGAAGAAATAGAAAGGAGGGACAGAGAAAGATGGTGAGATTTAAAAGGCACAGATTCTTCAAATAATGTTGATAGCGGTTCAAAGAGACAAACAGCAGTGACACTGACTGCAAGAGGCATTATGTTTGTGTTTGTGCATTGTGTCGATGACAACGTGAACGTGCCTTCAGGATTTTCTCAAGACTGACTGCTCTTTTCAACAGTTAAGCTGACCTGAATGAGCCAGGAATAGCAATAGGCCATGACTGTATGGTAAAATAAGTGTTTACTAAAAGCTCTGTGAGAAAAGTTCCTGAAAAAAATGCTACTAAACAAAGAGTGAGTCTGCATTTGCCAAGCTGCTTGTCACAGCAGAACAAATATAGAGCTAAATACTGAGAATTCAACATATTCAGCAGTTGAGTCTATTAGTGGACCTCTTGGATGCCGAGGGAAGAGACCTTGTGACCCAGCCACGGACATCTCAGCAGGACCCCCATGTCCGACAGCTCTGCCACAAAACTAACACAGCAGGACGTGACATTGACGTAAACCCAAATAAAAACACTATAGTGTTTCACAGACACTCAAACAAAACCAAAAAAAATGTAACGAGTTAAAGATCCGCTGAGTATGGTCACGAAATCTCTAGGAGAATTGAACTCTAAAACCTAAGTTGTTCCCTTGCTAAAATTTTCAGTTTAAAATAACGTTTTTATTTATTTATTTCTGATTCTGTTAGCTATCCGTATAAGAGACATGAACACTTGGACATGACATTCCATTTGAATTGAAGAACTATATAAATAATAATAAAATAAACTAATAGTAAATAGAAATATTAAATAAAAGCATAGCAATAAATAGTAAAATAATACAATTAAAAATGTAAAAAGCTAGTTATTTTTTATATCTATTATATCTTTCTAAACTGTACAAAATTAGCAGCTTTTGCATTTGTTCTCAAAATAAGCCCTTCAAGGTAATTCACATGTGTGTCTCTTTTACGCCCATTAGGGGGCACATGGCTCTTAAGTTGACTTGCTAGTAAAGCTGAAAAAATAAATTCAACTTGATCCATCTTAGATGTAGAATAAGATTGCAAAAAAAAAAAAAAAAAAAAAATGGCTAATGTTTTAGAATATGATCTGCTTAAAAAAAAATTTAAAAAAAAGATATCACAAGACTTCACTTTGGCCCAGGAAGAATATATCACTTAGTGCAGTATGCAACATTTTATATAGACATGGAAGAAAAATTCTTAGAGAGCAGCAACAAATTCAGTTTAACCTGATTTCAGTCTAATATTTAAAATATTTTTTCCCCTCAATATTCTTAATCATGTAAAATCCTCCAATTACTCTTTACATTTTACTTTTTAATGAAAAGTTTTCTACAAAAAATAAATAAACATTTGGTAACATTTTAGAATAGGAAACACGTTCACTTTTATTGAGTTTTCCTTCAATAAACTTCTAATTTGCGGCTTATTAATAGTTATCAAGGCAGTTGTTAAGTTTAGGTATTGGGTCGGGTTAAGGGATCTAGATTGAACACGGTCATACAGAATAAGGGATTAATATGTGCTTTATAAGTACTAATAAACAGCCAATATGCTACACCGTAAAAAGTGATAAGTTGACTTAACTTAATTTTAAGGCAACGGGTTTCCTCAGTTTTTTTAAGTAAATGATAATTAAAAAAATAATTTAAGTGAATTGTCAAGTTCACTTAGCTTTATTATTATTATTATTATTTACTTAATAATTTTAAGGTCATAAGTCAACTTATCACTTTTTGCAGTGTAGTAATATGCATGCTAATAAGCAACTAGTGAGAATTGGACCTTAAAAAAAGTGTTACCTAACATTTTTAATAAAGGTATAATTTGACTTTAAAATTGCCCTGCCCCACATCTGCTTAGCTCTGCGAGTCCAAACTGTGTGATGACTTTTTTTTTACATGCTAGATATTACTTTGATTAATATACATGTATTTCAGATTGCCACCCAAGTTCAGATCTGATTCAGAGTCATTGGCAGACCCCTTCTATGCCTCAGACGACTGATCTTCAGAGAGGAGAGACAGCATGTTGTTTTAACAGACGAGGGGTCGGTTGAACTCCTTGCTGACCCACTGTTCTCCACAAGCGGATATGGAGGGATTTGAAATTAAAAGAAGAGGGAACTTGAGGGAGGAAGGAGTCCCATCACTCGCAGAGACGAGACGCCCACAGAGATAACTGCTGAATGAATGGGCTGCTTATTTTGCTTTCATTTCATCTCGCCTGAGGATGGATGGACTGAGTGAGGGAGTGAAAGAGAGGAATAAGTAGATGCACATTTATCACGTTTGGACTGTATTGTTCTGTTTAATCTGGGCCACCATCTGAGAGCAGGAGACGTGTGTGTGGAGAGAGGAATGTGTGAAAGAGACTACAAGAGCCACATGAGTGAGCTGCAGGGGCTCAGACTGAGAATGGCTGCGTGTTTGTGAGATCCATTTTAAAAAGATAATTTACCCCAAAATTAAAATCGTAATCATTTACTCACTCTGATGTCGTTCCAAACCCGTTCGCAGATTTGGACCCCACTAACTTTCATTGTATGGACAAAAACAGCTGGAATGTTCTGGAAAAATATCTTCTTTTGAGTTCCACTAAATATTACAGCTTTGATGTATGATATGAATGATACATCATATCAGGTGGCTTGTAAAGAAGTGTGCTATAAGTTTTCCAAGCAATCAGTCCTAAGATTTGACTTAAACAAACATTCTAGAAACCATCCACACAGCAACAACCAAAATATAAATATAATCCAACAAATAATAAAGTAATAAAGTTTGGGGTTGGTTAGATCTTTAAATATTTTTGAAAAGATTCTCCTTAATGATTACCAATGCTGCATTTATTTCCTCAAAAATAAAGTAATATTGTTTAAAAGGACATCATTTATTTGAAATATTTTTTTTTTTTTTACATTATAATTGTCTTTTTAACCATTATATTGAATCACTGCATCCTTGCTGAATAAAAGTATAGAATTTTTATATATGTATATATGTATGTATATGACCACTGACCCCTACTGTCTTTCCCCAGTCAAGCTGCCTCATAATTTTGTGTAATGCAATTTTGATATTAAAATTGCTTTTTAGGTTGTTTTTTGGTTGATGGTCAGTTTGTCTGTCAATATCGACGTCGATAATTTTATGTATGATTTCAATGCCTCTTTCATAAAAGGAGTCACATTGTATAGTCCCAATGTGTGTGTGTGTGTGTCCAGTTTCCCCTACAGCTGCAGCTTCAGCGGATTACCCATCATCCACACGGCAACATTACACAAGTCGTTCTTTGAACAAAAGTCATGGCTGCTATTAATGAGATGGTAATCCTGGGCACCGCTACCTCCCAGATCTGCTTCCACTGACAGGGGAAGAATGTCCAAACGGCCTGCTCACAACACCCAGCACAACACTGAGGCCATTGTCAGCAGCGCTGGTCTGAGCCCTGGACCCAGCTCAAGGAGTTATCCCCTTCCATCCCGATCCTGTCCCCACACCCCCGTCTCAACCCCTTCACACCCCATGAATAAAAATTAAAGCCCTAAATGGGTGGAGGGAGGAAAGGAAAGAGAGAGAGGGACCGAAGAGAGAGAAAGAGGAAAAACAAAATGTTTTGCTGGAGATTAGGGTGGGATATCTGGGATTTTGACGTCTGAGGTTCCCACACGAAGATCTGAAATCTACCCAAACTATGACTGCTTGGTTTCTTGGTCTCACCATAGGGACCACACAAACTGTGAGGGCCCCCAACAACCCTTTAAAACCATAAAGCGAGGCACACAAATCAAACTAAATCGAGGCTGATGAAACTACGAGTCTTCTAATTACCAGATGTTTACAGAAGACGTTTACAAAATCTTTCATGCTGGAGGTCATCAAAAAGTAAATAAGTGATGATATATTCATCAGATCTTTATACTTTTTGAGCAGTAAATTGCCAGAAGGAATACGGTAATGTGTGAAATTCATCTTCATGGATAGCAATACCTCAAGACGATTACTAGCCCCTCAAAAAGTTCTCTAAAAGTAGGAATTTCCTGATCTTTCCAGAGTTTCTTAAAGTAACCTGAAAGGTATATTATATTAATTATATTATATTATATTATATTATACTCAAAAGTTTGGGATGAGTAAGATTTTGTGATGAGTAAGATAAATGTTCACCAATGCTTCTTTTATTTGAAAAACACAGTTTAAAAACTGGGTCCCACTTTATATTAGGTGGCCTTAACTACTATGTACTTACATTTAAATTAATCATTTGGTACAATGCATTTATTGTGTACATACATGTTTTTACATTGTACTTATATTTTTAAAAATACCTAAATGTAGTTACATCTGTAATTAATTTCTGTAATTACATTTATAATTATGCTGTTGACCCATCCCTTACACCTTAACCCACCCTTAAACCTACCCAAACCACCAAACCTGTCCCTAACCACCCGTATCCCACCTCAGTAGCAGCAGAAGTGTTTTGCAGTACAGTATGAACAAAATAAGTACATACATTGTACTTATTTTTTAATGTAAGTACATAGTAGTTAAGGCCACCTAATATAAAGTGTGACCAAAAACAGTTTTCTATTTGAATACATTATAAAATGCAATTTATTCAGGTAATGGCAAAGCTGAATTTAGTGTCAAAGTCTTTAGAGTTGCATGATCCTTCATAAATCATTCTAATATGCTGATTTCTTTTGAGATATACACAGTTCAATAGAATAGCATTTATTTTAAATAGAAATTGCCTGTAACATTATAAATGTCTTTACTGTCACTTTTTTATCAATAAAAATAAATAAATACTTACACCAAACCTTTTAACAATGTAATATAGTTAAATATTTTATGCTAGAGGTCATCAAAAAGTAAATAACTGATGATATATCAATCAGATCTTTATGCAGTTGAAGTCAAAAGTTTACATACACCTTGCAGAATCTGCAAAATGTTAATTATTTTACCAAAGTAAGAGGGATCATACAAAAAGCATGTTATTGTTTATTTAGTACCGTCCTGAATAAGATATTTCACATAAAAGATGTTTACATATAGTCCACAAGAGAAAATAATAGTTCAATATATGAAAATTACTCCGTTCAAAAGTTTACATATTTGATTCTTAATACTGTGTTGTTACCTGAATGATCCACAGCTGTTTTTTGTTGTTGTTGTTTTGTTTAGTGATAGTTGTTCATGAGTTTGAACCCTAAGTTGTCCTCGGTGTGAGAAGATGGATCTCAAAATCATACAATCATTGTTGGAAAGGGTTCAAATACACAAAAATGCTGGAAAACCAAATAATTTGTGGGACCTGAAGGATTTTGTGAAGAAAAGAAGGCAGTTTAACTGTTCAAGACAAACAAGGGGCTTATGAACAACTATCACTAAACAAACAAAAAAACAGCTGTGGATCATTCAGGTAACAACACAGTATTAAGAATCAAGGGGATGTAAACTTTTGAACATCCCCTTTTTGATCTTATTCAAGACAGTATTAAATAATCAATAACATGCTTTTTGTATGATCCCTTTTATTCTGGTAAAATAATTAACATTTTGCAGATTCTGCAAGGTATATGTAAACTTTTGACTTCAACTGTACTTTTTGAGCAGTAAATGTGCAGAGGGAATACATAAATGTCAAACAAGTTATGACAGCCACTGTGCAAATGAATATATTTCAACAACAAATAGAAATGTTATAATTTAGAAGTTGTTAAAAACGGCATTATGTTCAATTTAAATGTTTGAATACATTTTGTTTAAGTTGAGTGTTTATTATTATATTTAAAAATGAATAGTAATTAAATTTAAGTTTGTTAATTGTAACCTTATAGTAATGTAAAAGGACTCCCTATAGCTGAGGAGGTACAGGCTAGATTGCAAATTTAAAGAAAGAGACATAAGTTGCAGTAAACCACTGTTTAATAATAAAAAAAAGCAATTTTATGTTTAGTTTCACCCCCTGCTGTTCCGAAACCATACTGAAACGTGACGTCATACGTACCGAACCCCCCGAACCAATTTTATAAAATTTGATAAATTCTGCTTATTTTAAAATCATTTCATCATCCGGCTCCTGCTCTTCCTAACATCTGGCTGATAAAAACTTCAACCTGAGACGGGTGACTTTGAATAGCAAAATCTGATATTTCAGGAGATCTAGTAACAAATAAACTGGATCTATGTATAAAAAACATATCATTTCAAACTACACACATGAACACAAATGTATTTATTTTGTATTGTTGCTATTAAATGTCCAATATAAGGTACAATAATGTGATTAAACTCAGAAGAAAGCTGGAGCGGGATGTGAGCGTTGGTAATCTGGTGAGGTCTGAATGTTGACAGCTAAAGCTCTGTTTGACTAACATGTCAAAGTTTCACCCAAACAGAGGAAATGCCACACAGGAACTAGTGACACTGGGATCAGGCCGCTTTAGTATGAATGATTTAGCATTTCTCATGGGACAGAGGGAGAGAGCGAGAGTTTGTAGCTGTCATTGGCAGGGCATGGTCGGCCTTTCTCACTGTTCTCCGCAAGTATAGAAGTTCTAAAGTTTTCTTTCTCTCTATTCAGGAGGTCCCTTGGTGCATGGGCTTTTTCCCCACTGTTAGTATTACAAAATCCCCATTCACTATAACCCTTGTCACCTGTCAACTAAGCCAGGCTGGTTTTCTAGGTCTTTATCCCCTACACACACTGAGAGAGAAAATAAAATGAGCAGCTAAGCTTATACCCTACCCCCATTTGATGCGTGCACACACCCTAGAAACACACACACACACACACACACACACACACACACACACACACACACACACACACACACACACACACACACACACACTAAAACCACATGTCTCAGAGCTGCTACTCTAGCAGATTAAAATTCATTACCCTGTTCTATTTAAGAAACGTTTACATTGCGTTGGTTATTGTTGGTCATTCATTAGGTGGTTAGGGGAGTTCACATGGGTCCCCCAGGGTGGTCAGAACCTAATCCTCATATCCAACCATTTTTAAGCATCTTCACACAAACACATAAAGTGATAAGCTCATTGCAACAAATACATACCATATTTGGTTATTCTCTAATTTCTGTATTTGCTTGCTCCACATGCTGCATTTACTTTGTCACTGGTTCACCGCTGTTTGCAGCAGCATCAGTCTGAGTTCAAAACATCTTACAAGTTCTGTCGAGTCGGCAGTTGTTTGGTAATTGAAATGAAAATTCTTTATGTCAGTGTAACTGTCAAGAAAGTACTTTAAACTTGTAAGCTTGTTACATTCTTCTTGCAGATCAGCTTCAATCATATCAGTTAACCAGTGTCACACATACACTTGTACAGATATATAAAACTGTTCTATAAACCTAAACATAATTCATTTTTAGGCTAACGTATTTCTTTCTGTGGCATCCTACCAGTCAAACACAATAACAAAAATACAAAAGCAAAGAAAAGAGCCACCCTGAAGCATGATGTCACTATAGACCTAATCTCTTCCTGAATACAAATGACGCAAACTGTTGTAGCCATATTTACAAACACACACACACACACACACACACACACACACAAATAATACCTTACTTAGAGTTATATACAATACAATTCAATTGCTGTTCATTTAAATGATGGCTTGTATTGTGTGCTGATCAGATTGAAAATGTTCTAAATCATTTTAAACTTAGCAAAAACTGGTTAGTAATAATAGTGCACAAGAACATTTTGCAAAAGAAAAGTTGTGTTACTTCTTGCGGTCTCTTAATTTTATATTTTCACATAATTATATTTTCTCTTAGATTTTCAGTATTTGGCTAGACAATAAAATCATCAGTTAAAATTGTGATTTAACAATTTAAAGGTTAAACAGAAACGTAGATGTGGCATGTCTATTTTCATCATGAATTGAGTTATATACAGAATTATATATAATTATATATTATTATATATAATACAGAATAAAACATAAAACAAAAAAAGTTCAGTATATACAATTTCTATTCAATGCCTTTTAGTTGGAGACTATTTTCAGAAATGGATGGTCATGAATTGAAATATCTAAATAAACATATTAAACTATGATTCATGCAATTCCAAATTCCTTATTATCAGTTATTGAGCTCTACAGTGTCAAATATTTTTCACAATTGCTGAAACAGATTGCAAGACCCTATAAAAATGTGAAGAAGAGTCTTCCGATTTATGTGGTACTACTTCTACACTAATTAAATGTTGCAGTATGAAATTTAACAAATCCAAAGCTAGCGTGAACAGTGATACAACAAATGCTGACCTGACCGGTCAAAAGGGTTTGTACCTGGTGTCAAAGGCTGCCATGAAGATCGGGTACTGCACATTTCCGTGGCGGTCAAGAGGAAGCCTGTCCAACAGCTGCTCAAACTGAGGGTCGGAAATCTCTAGGCCAAACCTGTGGAGAAGGTCAGGGGAAGGTCAGCACGAGATCACTGATGTCACCACAGCCGAGAGTCCACTCATCAGGGCTGGCCAGTCCAGCAGGCCTTAAGCATACGCCACTCATTGACCCTCTCGCACACTGCGGTGTCAAGAGGTCATAAGGTCAACTGCCCTCTTCACCCGGCCATCGCACAGAGCTGGACACACAGTGGCCAGTCAATCAAGGGATTAGACTTTACATACACGTATACACACCCTCAAATATTCACTCACACAAACTACAACCATCACTCGCTCCAGAAAACACAGATAAAGACAAATGAACTTATCAAAGATTATGAATAAAAATGTGAGATAGTCCTTCAGATCTGACAGACACGGTCCACACCGACTACAATACTACATACTCAAATAAAGAGGATTATGGTGAGGTAAATGTGTTTTAACGGACAGAGAGAAAAGACAGGGAGTTTAAAACTTACATAATATGACTAAATTAGGTTATCACTCCATTTAGACCCAGATAAGGCAGGGTCTTTCTTGAGGGAGCACCAGTCACAGTCCTGGTTTACTTAGTGCAGTAGGCAAGATAAGACGTGACCAAAGAAAAATACTTAATAATTCATCATATACAGATGTCAGTCTGGTACAGTCAGTGGTTCTCACACAGGGGGTCAGAGCCGAAAAGGGGGCCTTCTCAAACTTTCAAGGGGGCTGCAAGATGGCTTAAAATGTTGTAAAATAAATAAAGATAAGTTAAAACACCTAAAAAATCAAATGTAAGCTGACATTGTATTTCTTAATTTAATTGGATACCTCAACAACAAATCCTTTTATAGACCAGTATTCTCATAGTGTTGAAAACCTGGATATATGAGGGATTTGTAAAAGTGTGATTTCTACGAAGTTATGTCGAACTCTAAAATATTTGATCAGGTAGACATAGCTATTTATGAAAAAATGTAATCACAAACAACTAGAAAAGTCATTTAAATTCATATGTAATGAAAAAGCTTGAATGCTGAAGAACACTGTTTTACCAAGCAATCCTAATCTAATCACATAAATTATATATGATGTTCTATCTGAAATTAATCAACATGAATTTTTCATTGTGTGAAAAACATCAGCTTTAACATTTTGATAAAGACTATTTTTGTCATTTTGATGTCACCAAATGAGAGTACTCATGATGACAATCAATTAGACGATGTGAATGTGCAATTTCTGTTGAGAAAAACAACTTCTGCATGTCTACAATAATCATGTAGCTTAATTAGGGATAGAAATAGTGTACCTGCTCTCCATAGCAGCTCGGAATTCTTCTTTACTAATGGTCCCTTTATTAAGCTTGTCAATGTTCCTATACAAATACATACATGCAGAGAAACACACAAATATATTTGTAAATGAAATTACATTCACTTTTCAAAAAGCATTAAAGCATTTTCTAAATGCATAAGCCGTAGGTAAGATAATATGCTTTTCAAACTCAAGAGAGATACGTCTAGCTAGAGGATCTGGAGTTGAAAGGGTTCAAAAGGAAACTCATTTGAGCAGAAGGGTTTCTGTGATGAGGTTCTTAGTAACAATGCAAAGTTTTAATTAAACAGACCAAAAAAGTGCCAACCTTCGACCCAAAATTTAGTGAAACATCTTGTGTGTTAAAAGAGAGAGAAAGGATACCTGTTCTCAATTTAGAGAGTGTTAAAGGGTCTTTTCACAAGGAGAAAGAGAGATGGAGAGAGAGAATGGGATTGTACTCACTGAAAGGTCTGGAGGAGTGAGAGGTACTCTGACTGAAACAGGCGAGTTAATTTGGCCTCTATGGCACTTAGAGAGGAAACACAACTGATGTTCTCATTAGAATGAAACCTGCAGAAAATGAAAAACACTTTTTTTTTTCTGAAGAATATAAAAACGATTAAGATTCAAACATGCACTACGAACAACTCTGAGTCAGAGTTGAAGTGAAGAAATATAAAGTGAAGTTAGTTTGGAGTAAAGTTCTATCATCTTTTGTTTACAAACTGCATTTGATCTAATATTTTGTTACCTTCTGCAATAAAATTCATAGATTGTTAAGAGTGGCTTTAGTATCCTAATACTTTTTGGGGCCACTGTATTTTGTCACCATGGTGAAAGGTTCTATACATTGCAACTGTTTGCCTGCCCCATTTTATTCATCTGCCAATCCTTTAAGCTGTGGACCACCCCAATCAAACCAAACACAGTCAGTCTAGGCCTAGTGTTCAGTAGCTGTTTACTGATCCCTGTGTGCTGGGTGACCCAGGGCAGAGAAGAACTATGGGCCGTAAGCTTGTTAGAAATGGAAAGAGTTTGACTACAAGGCTTAAAGATCACTTTCTCTGGATGCTTCTGTGTAATTTGGGCTCTGTGCAAGCACAGAAAAGACTCATTACTGTTTCCATACTGCACTGTTACTGAATTATCTACACTCATCAGAATCAATTTTGTACGTGGTAATGTTCAGTTTCTTAATCTAGAATAAATCCCACAATATACACTGAATTCTATTAAAGTTATTGGATCAAAAATACAATCAAAACAGTAATATTGTGAAATATTTTTACAATTTAAAATAACAGTTTTCTATTTTAATATATTTTAAAAATTAAATTTATTCCTGTATTGGCAAAGCTGAATTTTCAGCATTACCCCAGACTTCAGTGTCACACACGCCTTTTAAAATGCTGATTTGGTGATCAAGTAACATTTCTAGTTATTATGTTTCAAATGTTGAAACATTTGTACTGCTTAATGTTTTGTGGAAACTGAGATTGACTGATTGATTGATTTTCAGGACTCTTTGATGAATAAAAAGTTCAAAATAAAATAGAAAAAAAAAGAAATTAAATAGATTGAAATAAAAAATGTATGTAGCATTGTAAATTGGATTCATTTAACAAATCTTTGATGAATATAACTCTTCATTTCTTGAAAAAAAATTTAATCTTACTTCCCCCAAACATTTGAATAGTGGTGTACAAAGGTGAAGCACTCTCTATTCCGTTTTTGTTTGTTTGTTGACCTTGTTTACATGCTGATATTAAATTTAGATTACAATTGTGTGTCATGTAAATTCAGCAAAGTGATTGTCATATCCCAATTAATTCAAAATTCTTGTTTCTCGAAATCTGAATAAGACAACTGGAATATGCCTGCATTAATCCACTTGAATTGTTCATTTATAGCTATGCCCCTATGGAAATATGAGGAACGTCCTCTCTTGCCACCGATTAAGCATATTTTTGCAGGTGTTTGGAACCTGGAGGGATCAAAGCTCCTTATGAATATATATTATTAGGATATTGCTATGATGTAAATCTGACCTGTGTTTTGGGTTGGAGATGATCTTGTGAGCGATGCCATCTGAACTTCTGTCCTGGAAGGTGCGCAGAAAGTTCAAGTACTGTACACAACCCTTTTTTATCTTCAGACCACACCGAGATAAAAAGAGACCCAGGTGCTCTCTCTTCAGATGCAGGTCAAACTTCTTCAACACCTGCAGAAAGTCTGCACCTCTCACCTACAAACAGAACGCAGAATATTTACATGAATCAATATGACTATGTTTGTGAAGACTGATGCCGTTTGCTACCTTTCCACTGTTCGCAGGATCCAGTTTATCAAACTCAGTTTTCATCCTCTGAGCTCCTTCCCTGAATCTGTCCTTCAACCATGCCTCTATGGCGATAGATGTGTGACGCTCCTCTTCCTCCTTAGAGAGTGTCCTACCAGGAACTGTGGGAAAGAGGAAGATGTGACAGGAAATTATGTATTACACGATGACAGGTCTCTGATTAATTTAATCATCTGATAAGCTCATAAACCAGATAAAGGCTAAATCCCTGAAGAAGATCCCTGATGCATCAGGACCACAGCACCCTCTATAGGTGGACTGTTGCTCAACTACACCTCAGTATAAAGCAAACTAAAGCTGCTAGTTTCTCCGAAGCCAGTGCAAAGATTGTCCACCTATTTCTGAGACTATCAATACTATTTATCTATACATATTTCAATTAATAATTTTAGTACAATAACAATTTAACTTCTGGTTTCTTTTAATTATAAAAGTTATTGGACATAAACAGTGTAGAGTTTGTTTTGTTAACTGACTACTGTTGATGAATTTGATTATTGATTATTTTATAAACTGACAGCTGAGGATACTTTATAAATAAAAAATAATACCAATAATAATTATTCAGCTCATAAAACAGTACTAGGTAGTCTACAAATTCTATTATCATTAGCTGCTATGCAGCTTTACCTTTGGTGTCCTCAGCTTTAGCAGTAATAGAAGTGTTTCTCTCATTGTTTGGTTCAGTCCTTCTGCTCAAACCCAATTTCTTTAGAAAAATTGTCTGTTTAACTGCTCCAAGTCCATCCACATCTAACCTGTTTAAAAGAGATGGAGAATGTTTTATTATAGTTTTTTTTTTTTTACTTACAATTTTATTCTAAAATCTATAAAGACATTTGATGGCAGAATTAATACATGAATACATAAATAAATGAACATCAATTCAAACCTTTTCCATAATTTTTCAAAATCAGGATCTTTCAGGCGAAGCTTGAGTTTGTTGAGAATATTTCTGAACTCTGGAGCAGAAATCCAGCTTTCAGTAAGATTTTCTGACTTCCACAAAACATCTACACTCTCCAGAAACCTGTGAGAAATGGTTACAATCATTGCAAACAGCTACTCAGGAGCTCCTTTTTCATATTTGAAAAATACATTCTTTGATGAATAGAAAATTCGAAAGAACAGCAATTATTTGAAACAGGAATCTTGTAAGATTACAAATGTCTTTTCATCAATTTAATGTGCCTGAAGATATTAAAGATTTCAAACTTTGATAGTAGCACATAGTTTATTATACTTTTTTATTTGGTTTATTTTTCTATGCTTTTGTTACCAAAATTATATATATACATTTTTATCTGAGTGTGTGGGGGTGTGAGAGAAATGGTTTAAAAGTCTTGTTTTTGTTTCTCCTCTCTTTGTCTCTCTCTCACACACACAAACACATACTGTCAATCATACATGATTGTCCTTCTTATGTCCCTTTGTGTCTTTCACTTATCCTTTCTTTCTATTTGCAACCCTTTTGGACCCATAAATCTGCCTTTTGCACATTTTTATGTGTGCCACATTTCCCTTCTTTCCTGTTGCTCTCTCATCTTTATCCCTCTCTTGCTGTCTTTTTATTCAGTCTTTTTTCTTTCCCTCATCCTATCTTTCCCATCTCTCACTTGGACACTCATAGTCAATGTGTCTGTAAGAAAAAGAGGGAAAATGTGTGAGATTAGTCACAGAGATTTCATTTTTTTTTGCTCACGGCTGGAGTGTGTCTTGGTCTGACCAGGTCTTACGCAATAACACACACACACACCAACCAAACTTTCACACTCTCGCACACTCCCTCTACAATCTCATTGTATTACACTGATGCTTTAAACAGTTAGGTACAATAGTTGTAGTAGTACAGAGAGGGAGAAATGGAGGGGGCGCCAGAACGGATCATCCTCTTGCTTTCTGTCCACCCTGGGCACAAGACGCACTCTGAGCTGCTGTCTCACACCCTGCTGGTGAACTTTGAGTGTGAGCAGTTCACAGTCTCTGCTTCTGAACCGCTATCTCTCTGAGAGCACTGTTTGTGAGATTACTTTTTTTTTTTAATAATCTTCATTAAGTGTACATTAAGTCTACAAATACACTTATTTCCTGAATGTTGCATTAGATTAAAACACACACACACACACACACACACACACACACACACACACACATACATATACATATATATATATATATATATATATATATATACACTCAATATACAAAAGAGAAACCTTGCGTAACTTTAACTTCTAAATAAATAAGATAACTTACACTAAACACAGAGTATTTTAATTCTGCTAACAAAAATAGTTCCAATTATAGCGAAAGTCGAATTGCACGTCCAAGAGTAGTGCATTTCCTAAATGTATATTTTGAATGAATCAGTGTTTTTTGAACGAATTGGTTGAGTGAATGATTCAAAGAGTCACTGAAATGCTGCTACCTGCTGGCACAAAGATGTAATTTGCCGAAAGAGCTACTAAAAGGGTCATGACCAAGGGTCATCTTTTGGCATATATGAGGTCTTTGTACCACTAAAGCATCCCACAAATCAGATTATTTGAAATAATTGTTTATGAAGTAGCTTTTGATATTTTAATAATAAAATATTTTGATATATTAATTTCCACTTTCCCTCAAATGACAACAAAGGATATCATATAAAATATGACTTTCCTCTTATGTTAACTGAACTATTAATTTCAGCAAAATTATGGTAGTGTGTCAGGACTGCAGAGATCTCACCTGCTGCGTGCAGGTCCTCTCAGCAGGGCCATTGTCTGAGGAATTGTAAGAAGACCTGCAGGGTTACTTTTATTGGAGTCTGGGTCTTTCAGGGCACCATAAAACTCCTCAAAACTGATAAGCACTCGGTCAGTGAGGTGCAGACTGCACAGAGAGAGCAAAACATTAGATCTTCTAATCATATGGATCTTGAAACAACAATAATCAGACAGTCCTTTAAAGTACAATAACGTAATTTTTATTTTAAGAATTGTTACAGCATTGTCATTATTTACCTAAATAGAAGGTTTTTCAGCTGTTTAGCTGTGACAGGCCTCCTTAGGAAATTTGTAAGGATCTCAAGTAATGCAGATCTAGGAAAACAACAAACCATAAGACAATGGAGAAAAAAAAAATCCAATATTTACATCTGGGTGTGTCTGTTTTCACCTGTTGACCAGAGGTTTGCCATCAGGGTGGTTATTCTTGAACAGGATTTTGAGCGTCAGAGCTCCTGTATTTTGAATGCGCTCTTTTAGCTCAACTTCCAGCTTTAAAAGAAAGAGAGAAATTAGTATATTGGTTTAGTGTTATTTCTGTGTTTCTTTCTTTTATAATGCATTTTACAAAAACACAAAATTATGGAGGTTAAAACTCAATATTCTACATTATTGTTCTTTCCAGAAACACACACTTTCACTTGCAATCCTAGCACAATGAAATGAGTTTTTTACTTTATTTTTCTAGAGATTATATATTACAACAAATCAACTGCCGTAAATTAACGAACTGAGTTTGAATGAATGTCTTTTTTTACACTTTTTTTTTTTTTTTAGTGAATCAAAAACACAGCATGACCAGGATTGAAAGATTCCTCAATGAAAGAATATTATGAACCAGATCAACTCCTGAATGAATGATTCTAATTAGCCAGTTCTTTTAAAAATTGAGCAAGGCCATTGTTTTCATTGTTTGCTCGAATGACTTTAATGAGCTGGTTGTTTTAGTAAATCAGAATCATATGACAAATGTAGTCCAGTTCCCGAACAATTGACCCTTATGAGTTGACCAAATGTCTTTTTTTTTTTTTAGATATATTTAGTTACTGCTATGTTGCAGACTAGTTTTTGATTTTCCTTTCTGGAGATCATTCACATTTATGCAGATATAATTTGACTAAGATAAATTAACTGAATAATCATAAACTGATCACAGAAGATCTGTTCGAAACTAAACTGTGTAATAATCACAGAGATCATCTCCATTCTATGGGCAGCATGCAGATTAATTTAAAAACTGCAGTTACTGAAAGATTTTAATGTACTGAATGTATTAAATATGATGAGTGACAGCAGTTTGAGCTTCTTTTGTGAGCGGGATAGGATGAAGGGGTTGTGTGTTTATCCATACACCCACTCTGACTCTTGTGACGGGTGTGTGTGTGTGTGTGTGTGTGTGTGTGTGTGTTTGTTCCCCCACTGTGTGACTAAGGCAGCTCTCGTGACCAGGCGGAGTCGAGGGGGCCTGTGTGCTGGGTTCAGTCGGTCAGACAGACAGGACCCCAGGGATAAGACTGGCAGGGTTAATCACACACAACACCCCCTCTAGAAGACAGACACCTGCAGATTTGCAGGACTTTCTCTCTCACAGACCCATTTGCACATGTTCTCCCTCCTTCTCTTTCTCTTTATCTCTCTTTGCTAATATCTCTCCTGGGTAAACTTGGTGTTAACCACTGAGCTGCAGCTGAGATTTTATCAGTTCTTCTGTTTTATTCTACATGCGCAGTAGCTCTCTTTCTCAATGGGATAATGCCAGGCTTTGATGTCAAAAGGAAGAACACAGGACAGAAACTTTGTTACTGAGAGGAAAGCACTTGGGGATACTTGAAAATATGCTTGTATTAATGCGCTACATCCAGAATTATACCCAATGGATCACATTGTGAATGGAAAGCTATGCAAAAGTGCTCCAAAACATATGTGAATTGAAAAAAAAAAAAGTTTTTATTGAATTAAATAAATTGTTAAACAAGGAAACATCCGCAAACAAATTACAATTAACTTTTTTCCTCAGCACTATCATCACTTATACTATCACTTCTACTATGCACCTCCATCCACATGCAAAGTTGGGAATAATTCAGATATTATTATTATTATTATTATTATTTTTTTTTTTAGGTTTTTGAAAGAAGTCTCTTACACTTATCAATGCTGCATTTATTTAATCAAATATACAGTAAACAGCAATATTGTTAAATATTATTAAAATTTAAAAAACTATTTTCTGTGCTAAATTTTTCAGTATTCTTTGATGAACAAAGAAAAACAGCATTTATTTGAAATATAAATCCTTTCTAACATTATAAATGTCTAAATGTGTTTCACTTTTAATCAATTTATTAATGCATACTTCCTGAATACATGTATTATAATAATAATAATAATTATTATTATTATTATTATTCATGGTTTCCTCAAAATTAACTGTTTTCAACATTGATAATAATAATAAATGTTACTTGAGCACTAAATCAGCATATTAGTATGATTTATGTGACACTGACTGGAGTAATGGCTGCTAAAAATTCAGATTTACCATCACAGGAGTAAATTCCATTTTAAAATATATTAAAATAGAAAACAGTTCATTTAAATCGTAATAATATTTCACAATATTACTGCACAGTACAGCATTTTGAACAAATAAATGCAGTCTAAATTATTATTAATATCTATTTTATTTTTTATAGCATAAAACCTAAGTATTTAAAATAAATTATACTTGATCAGATATTTTATTATTAAAATTAATGCTATTTATATTTTAAGTGGTAAAAAAATATATATTGGGGGGGGGGGGGGGGGGGGGCTACTGTATGTAATAATAAGTTGCAATGTGTTTTAGTGCAATAATTTTAAACATATCATTCCTGATTTAAATTAGTGTACCTGATCTGTTTGATCGGTCATCCACGGCCCAGTGCTGGAATAAGTCGTATGAGAGACTCTGCTTACGGAGCGATTTTCTGATGCTGCCCTATGACCTATATCAAGCACAAAAACCAGACAAATTACAGCATTAAATACACTCATTAGGAATAGGTGACCAAGCTAAATAGCAACATTTTTCCAAATCTGGCCATTTTTATGACAATATTACAATGCAAATATTATGTAAATTAAAAATATGCTTCGTTTTCTAATACTATATATGTTGCTATACTGGATACTGCTCCTTTAAATGCATTATAAGTATTTACAATAAGTAACTGAGACTGAGCATGGAAAAGATCTTCACTGACCACCAGACAATTCATTCCCCTGATGAGACAGCGCCCTCGTGTGGACTAAACCGTGGAAACCTGAGCAATCGTGGAGCTTTGGTAATTATGGTTAAGTAGCAAGAACGGTTGAAGAATGGTTAAGTAGCAGTAAACCTTAAAAACATACCAAAATCGAATGATTTTCATGAATTTTGGTTCCGTAGAACACTGAAAAAAGTAGCCTAGTAGAAGCTATTTTCATCCAGGAATCGGCAAGAAGGCTTCTAGCATATATAGGCTACTAAACTAAATGCAAAATGTTGACTGAAATAGTAGGCCTATTTTCTTGTAAAACGTACTACAATAATCTTTGTTTTATTTATCTGTGTTTATTATCAATATTTGCAATTGCAACAGTGAACGAATTCATAAAAGTATGGTAAGGTTGACTTTTCTCAATGAACTTCATTAAAATAATTTAAAGACTGAATGTATTTTTGTAAATTCATTCATGTTGTTTCGAATTCGGAAATAATCTCATAATTTGCCAACAATCTTCCGAGGGTTACAAATGCTTTAGGCACATTTCTATCTTCCCCCCCCCCCCCCTTAAAATTAGCTAAAAGAATCGTTTACGGAACTTATTTCTAACTGCGTAAAATGTAATGTAAAAAGCAGCCGTGACCTACATTTGTTCGGTGACACAACTAAACCAAACCTTATAGATGCTTAACAATCAGCAGTCCATCAGTCCTCTGGCGCTGTTTCTAGTGCTGAAATGCTGATTTACAGTCAGACCTCCATAAATTTACAAAGCATTACCATTACATTTTCACCAGCTCTAGGTGTTGAAGCGCCTTCCTTCGTGCTATTGTAACGAGCTCCATAAATGTGACCCTGGACCACAAAATCAGTCTTAAGTCGCTGGGGTATATTTGTAGCAATAGCCAAAAATACATTGTATGGGTCAAAATGATCCATTTTTCTTTTATGCCAAAAATCATTAGGATATTAAGTAAAGATCATGTTCCATGAAGATAATTTGTAAATTTCTTACCATAAATATATCAAAACTTAATTTTTGATTTGTAATATGCATTGCTAAGAACTTCATTTGGACAACGTTAAAGGCGATTTTCTCAATATTTAGATTTTTTTGTACCCTCAGATTCCAGATTTTCAAATAGTTGCATCTCGGCCAAATATTGTCCGATCCTAACAAACCATACATCAATGGAAAGCTTATTCATTCAGCTTTCAAATGATGTATACATCTCAATTCCGAAAAATTGACACTTGAGACTGGTTTTGTGGTCCAGGATCACAAATGTCAGGCTAGTGACTCACGGAAAGCAGGTAATCTGGCTTTATCTTGGTCTTGGATGATTTCATCTGCCTCGGGAATTTGCTCTGGAATATCTAATCCTCCTCTTTTTCCTTTTTCCATCAAAGAACTGATATCACTTCCTCTGCTCTCACTGCGAAAAGCAGAGTCCAGGCTTTCCGTCCCTGGAGACTGAGGTCTGGTTCCTCTCTGAGGCATCCAGCATCTCTGATCTCTGCCGCCGTCTGTGGAATAACCCCGGAGAGAGATGAGCTCTGGATCTCCAAGTCTTGATGAAGGGTGCTGGATGGCCGGGAGCCGCACAGAAACCGCCGTGGACATCCTCACTGAAGGGTTTTAAGTTTGAACACAACTCTCCTGAGAAACCCTTCTCCAAAGTGCGTTATGCGCTAAGAAAGATGATTTAATTTAATAAATTACGCATCGAGCTCAGGCGCTTTAGAATGACTTAAATGTCAAAAGTGTTGATAATTTTAAGAGACACTGTCTGCTTACTGTTTTACAGAGGACTAGCCAAGTTGCCCTTAGCAACAGCAAGCGCTCGCGCCTAGGGTTGCAGATTGCACGAGCAAATCCAAATGCGCGTGATGTTCGTACACGAGACCAAGAACTTTTTTTTTTTTTTTTTTTGGTGTGTGTAGGTAATTAATCCTAACCTAATCCGTAAAAGAAAACGTTAGCACTTTTACATAATGAGCAGATTTATTTGAATTATTATTACATTAATAAACAATTTGCCAAGTAAGTTTTGGAATCTATTTATTTTTATTATTTTTTTGCATGCATATTAATTTTTTAGCATAATATTCCAGCTTCAAGGGAGAGAGAAAGAGAATTACATAGCTTTGTTCTGAAATTTGAGCTGACGTGTTATTACAGCCTGCATGGCACCCAATCAAGCTTCCATTGTGCTGTAAAGAAGTGTCTCCTGCTTTGTTTTTAGTAACATTCAAAACACATCAAGGAGAATACGGCTGTACTGTAGCCAGGCAACAGACCTAACTAGACTGAGGGGAGACAAGATGGGGTCGTGGATTCAAATATCTAAACTCCAGTCAGAATACGCAGGAGTTTGTGCAGTGAAAACACAATTAAACACTACATTTCAATGCCCACGTTACACATAAATATAAAGTAATGATTGAAATAGCAATATTACTCACGAACTATATGTAAAATTGCCACAAATCAGTCCATATTATTCAAAACGAATATATAATTAAACTGTAAGTGTGACCACACACAGAATTACCATTCAAAATTTGGACAGTCTGTCACGTGACACACGTAGAGGTCGCTTGACCTCAAAGTGAAACTTATGGTTGAATATAGAGTTCAGAAAAAGTGAATAGACTTTTCTTCTCAAAGTAGTTTCTTGATCAGTTTTTCACTTAAACATCAGAAACCAATCAAATGCAGTAACTAATAATTGCCAGTAAATTTGAATTAAGTGCAATGCCTGTGTTCATTAGAATCAGCACATTTAAGTACTGCAGGGTTTGTGGCATCACAAAAACAAACATTGAAACTGTATTCATATTGGCCTATAGCTAATTAGACACGAGTGTTGGTCAGTTTTATCCTGGAAGTATGTATGGATCTAAAATTCACGATTTAATAAGCAAAATAGTTGTTACTTCATTGCAGTAACTTTTCCTGTAAACATCTACTGCAATGTTGACAAGGTTCTGTGGTAAAATTACTACCGCTTACAATAGCTTATTATAATTGTATTATATATATAAAACGTTTTCCCAGCGGTTACGAATAGAGTAGTTTTATGATAATACATTTGTGGGCTATGTGAGAAATAAAATTTGTCCTTTAAACGTCCCCAGTTCCATGACCCTGGAAATTAATGAACTTGCGCAAGACGTATAGCCTGTGACCCGGGATATTTATTCAGCTTCGAGTTTCTGTTCGGTCTCTCGTGGGTCCATCATCTGCTCCTCTCGCGATAATGAGTGCGGATATATTAGGAGCAAACACGAGCACTCGTCCATTTGAAGGGGCGTCGCTGGGGTCCTTACAGTGTCCTTTGGTGGTGAGATTGTCATTCAGGAGATAGGACATCATGTCTGACGCTGTGATCAGTTTCTTGAAGGATTTCTTGGCCGGTGGTGTGGCCGCTGCCATCTCCAAGACAGCTGTGGCCCCCATTGAAAGAGTCAAACTGTTATTGCAGGTACGTTTTAAAATCAGGATAAAAGTATGAATAATTAATTCACAGTTATATCAAATAGGTTAAAAAAGTTGCATGTGAGTCACAGCTGCCTAGATTAAAAAGAGGGTGCCATGAACTTGCATTACAAGTTTTTAGTAAATTAATCAATGAACTAAACATAGTAGACTAACCAAAAGTAAGGGTTTACTGATAATGCATATACAATTTATGGCGCTGTCCATGGTGCTACTTTATAAAGCCTTTCTAAGAACCGTCAAAGAGTGTAATTTCAGCACAAAGTAAGTTTAATCAAAGTCATTTTTCATTTAAGTAGTGCATTTCCCAGAAACAATTGTAAATACTAGTACTACTAATAAAACATTTAAATATTTGACCTTGACGACTTCCGTCACTCTTTCCATCAGTGCCAGAGTTCATAAAGGCCAATCATGTGTGTTAAGATCGTGACTGTGAAGAGCAGCGATATTTGGTGTAAGTTTAAAGTTAAAAATAGTCTGGAGGCTGCAACCCAATACTCAAACCCCGCGCACAAGTGGGGTGTGATGCCAAGTGCAGCTCGCGCACGTGGTCAGGCTGATCCCCGAGTGTAAAGAATTAACTGAACTCTTCCATTTTATTCCAAATCAGAGATAATTTTTGGGGCTTCCCATGCAAGATGAACTTGCAGCACTGACATACAACCATAAATGAAATCTCAATAATCCACAACATATTCCAAAATTCATATCTGATGTGATCACAATGATATAAAGTGTGCCATCTTCCATTTACCAATCCAAACTGCTGCTTCACAGGTCCAGCATGCCAGCAAACAGATCACAGCTGACATGCAGTACAAAGGCATCATCGACTGCGTAGTGAGAATTCCCAAAGAGCAGGGATTCGTGTCCTTCTGGAGAGGCAACCTCGCCAACGTCATCAGATACTTCCCCACACAGGCCCTCAACTTTGCCTTCAAGGACAAGTACAAGAAGATCTTCCTTGGAGGAGTGGACCAGAAGACCCAGTTCTGGCGTTACTTTGCCGGTAACCTGGCCTCTGGCGGTGCCGCCGGCGCCACCTCTCTGTGCTTCGTCTACCCTCTCGACTTCGCCAGAACAAGGCTTGCAGCTGATATCGGCAAAGGCACAGCGGAGAGAGAGTTCACTGGTCTTGGGAACTGCATTTCCAAGATCTTCAAGTCTGATGGTCTTAGGGGTCTCTACCTTGGCTTCAACGTGTCTGTCCAGGGCATTATTATCTACAGAGCTGCTTACTTCGGTGTCTATGATACAGCTAAAGGTAAGCAACTGATAGATGAAACATCTGACATGGATAATATAAACTGCTTGTCAAATAGACCTCAATGACTTTGCCTAACTCTTGTCACTCAGGTATGCTCCCAGACCCCAAGAACACGCACATTGTCATCAGCTGGATGATTGCCCAGACTGTCACAGCTGCTGCCGGTATCATTTCATATCCTTTTGACACCGTCAGACGTCGTATGATGATGCAGTCTGGACGCAAAGGAGGTAGGCCAAAGGATCAGGCAGTCTGGGACAAGCTTTTTATGTATGAAAATAAAAGCTGCTTGATGATCAGTCTAACGCATCCCTTTTCTTTCCCAAAAGCTGATATTATGTACAAGGGCACAGTCGACTGTTGGAAAAAGATCACCAAGGATGAGGGACCCAAAGCTTTCTTCAAGGGTGCCTGGTCCAACGTGCTCAGAGGCATGGGTGGCGCTTTTGTGCTGGTCCTGTACGACGAGATCAAGAAGTACACATAAACATTCTCCATCCATCACGTCCATCCCACCAAAAGAAACCCCTAAGCGCTGTGTATGTCTTAAGTGTACTTAGCCAAGCTGGCCCAGGGGTGGACTGAGATCATGAGATCTCAACCCCAACACTTGTAAATATATTTAAATCTATCTACTGCCCCTCAGTTTTAGATGACTTTCAGCCTGGTCAGGTTGAAAGTGATTTTTTTTCTCATTTATTTATTTGAATCAATCCATAATGTTCTACAGTGGCTCCTCTCTTCTGTAGCTAGCTGAACACATTTATTTCTGGACTGAAGCAAGTGGCTGTACACTGGAAAGCTGACTGTTCTTGTGGTGTATTCTACCTTAAGTGTTCTTTTAATAAGAATAAAGGTGAACTTCTTCTTGGTGCTTGTGGTTTCTTTCTGTGACATAATACTCCTTGCTCTCAGGTTTTACAAATTTAGTAGAACAAATTCAAAAGTTTTGTGTCAGCTCTGTAATGGTAATGAACTCATAATAGTTCAAATGCATTCACAAACATTTACATGAATAGAGTTTATGAATACCTCAATTGACACAATATACAGTACATACACTTCCGTTCAAAGTTTGAGCTCAGTAAGATTTGTTCAAAGAAATCAGTACTTCTATTCATAAGAATGCATTAAATTAGTCCAAAATTCAAATAAATGCTGTTCTTTTGAATTTTCTATTCATCAAAGAATCCAGCATCACGGTTTTCCCAAAAATATTAAGTAGAACAACTTTTTAACACTGACAACAATAGAAAATCAGCATTTTAGAAAGATTTCTGAAGAATCACATGGCGACTGGAGTAATGGCTATTAAATATTCAGCTTTGCCATCATAAAAATAATTTACTTTTTGTTAGTTGTCTCAAATTGTAATAATATTTCATAATATTACTGTATATTTGATCAAATAAATGCAGCCTTGGTGAGCCTAAGAAACTTGTATCACATTAGAAACATTAAAATATCTTACCTCAAACAGTAGTGTATAACTATAACAATATTATAATATAATATTGTAATACAACAGAGCATACAATTACATTTTATATCATAACATAAATATAAGATTGCAAATTCCTTAAAAAGTAAATAAATCCTCACTTAATGTTGAATGTGCATTAAAATAATGATCTGCAAAGAAATATAAAGTGCCCTAATACTGTTTTCATAGTAATAGCAAGTAAAAGAGAGTAACAGAAACTAGTTACAGTAATGTGAGTAAAACAACATAACAGAGTCTTCCTCAGAAATGACTACTATGCCAGTCTGCGCGCTTGCATAATCAGCTTGTTAGTCTGCCATGTGTCAGCAAGTGTCAGTCAGCCTTTTCAGAAGCACTTTAGGAGTGACAGGTGAATAACTAGCATTGTTACATTCATTGTAACAGACAGGACACTGTCTGAGCATGTGTGTCACTTCATATCAGCATGCCAAGTATTCAAGTGTCATACACCTGGGTCAATAAACAAATCACTTTTACTTTCCGAAAAATGTATCAACACTGAAAATTAGCATAACTAATAAAGCTTTATTGAACATGAGATTTAGTTTCTGACAGATGTGTCACGTAATTAATTATTCTGATAACTGGCTTTAGAATACACTGCTTAAACATACATACAGTCTTTTTGTTGTCTGTCACATATAGGCACTAGTTTACTTTTGAATGTCTCAGAAAATGGATTGTCACCCTTTATGGTCCTGAGAAGTGTTGATTGAATTCATTTAGTCTCCTACCATATCTAAAAAATGCACATATATAAAAGCTGCACACTGTCAAATAATTTAGCAGATTGTTGAGCTGTGTAGATTTTCTGACAAGTATTTTAATTTATATCACTCCACATCTGGACAAACTGCCATGAGCTCAAGCCGTTTAGCAACATTTATCCAAAAGGTTCTGTGTTGTGACCTGCAGTCATGTTTTCTACTTACAGTCAGAGCAGAACATGTAAGTGAAAGTGTTGGGGGTAGAGAAGGAAAAAATATGAGGATCAGGACCATGCAGGCCGTGGTGTTGTTCTGCTGAGTTTAGCGGTTTCCGGTCTAGATTTGTGAGGACTACTGCCAGGTCTTGAAGTCCTTTCTGTTTTCATGGAAAGACAAGAGTTGTGTTACTGGTACTGTTAATTTGAGGCAGAATTAAATGCAAGTAATGCAATTTAAGCATTTAGATAATTGATATTACATAGTTACATAGATATTAAGTAGTTTAAGCTTAATACACAAATTTCCCTAGCTGGATTCTTGTTTATTAGTAAATAAAGGACAAAGGCCTATCTAGCAAATATACTATATATTATATAAAAGAAAGGATCCAGAAGTACAAACATTACATAAAGGCAAAACACATCACAAATGGCAGTAGAGTACATGACTCAAATTGTTATTTTGGAATTGAAAAGAAAAAAAAAAAGATACGTCTTAGAGAAAGAACTTAATATTTCTTCTCAGAGGAGAAAAATTAATGCAAACAAAGCACTATATTATATATTTTAGGCACTACAGAATACAGCATATTTATATAGTATATAAGATATACATTTTAATCATCATTAGCCCAAGTAATTAGTTTATTATTTTTGTGATCTGCAAGATGCACCTGAATTTGGAATAATGTCATAGAAATGGCATGCAGATAACGGAACATACTCTCTTCATTTAAACTGCTTCATACAAACCAGATGTTTTGCTGGACTTGAGTTTGACTGGTGGGAGAGCTGTATTGTATGTTCCCAGGTATCTGCTCTGCCGCTGGTAATCAGCTAGCTGTTCATCTCGGGTCATGCCAGGAGTGGGCTTCACGGATTCTAGACGCTTCAGGAATGCCTGAAACCACACATATTTACACATACAATAACATACATGTCCAAAAGAATAGCCCTTTTGAAGTAGTGAATATTTTGCTGGCAATTAATTCATTAAAATTATTAGTTGAAGATACTTTCTATCAAACCCTGTGTTATGCAGTAATAAATGCAGCCAGATCATAAATTGAATTCACTTTCTGAACTGAATTCACCATATGAGCATGCTGAATTACAACATAAATTAATTATTATTAGCATGCTGGCCATTATTTAGCTTAATTGTTGTATAATAATTGTTGTAAAAAAAAAAGACAGAACATTATGTTTATGAGAATGTATAATAATTTAAATTAAAATTTAGCTACAATTTCATATCTAATTCAATTCATTATTTGATTATTATTATTATTAATGCATACTTTTATACTGTATAACATTTTTATCATTTATAATTAATAATAATTACAATAATACTTTTTTGCATCACAGTAATGAGAATTTGGAAGAAATGTGTGCTTAATTGTCACAAAAATACCACAAATGTCCTTAAATAGACTTTATTTTAGCAAAACATTTGACCTTTTTCTTTTATTTAGGGTTGAAATACGACAGTTGAAATATTCTTGACATATTTTGTGATTTACCCAAAATATGTAACATTTTTTGGACATCTATGAACTAAATATGAACTAACTATCCTCATACAAGATAAGCAAGAGAGTAGTGTGCCTACAACTATGCACTCTGAAAAGCCACAGTGAGCCATTGAGAATAAAAATAACCGGTGCACAAGGATCAGAATGTCACAAGCTGTCATGCCTCCGTACGTCGGTACAAACAGCCCTTTGGAAATCTCTCAGTAAGCAAAACCCATGAAAAGAGCTGGGACTGGAAATAGAGTAAAGGTGAAGTTAGAGGACAGCTCGCTCAGTGCTCTTAAAGAAAGAGAGTGGCTGTCTTGTACTTGTTCTTGTGTTCCAGCATTAGTTGCTAGGCAGTAAAACGCTAACAAGACATAGAGCAACATGCAGTCTGAGTCCCAGCTCTTAGTCCCTGCTTCTACTGATTAAGGGGTATTTTATTTCTGTTTTATTCAATAAAAACTGACAGAGAGGAGGGTCTGACTTTCTAAGGATCTGTGAAGAGTATATGCGTGTGTAACAGTGAGCAAGTGAGGTTCAGAGAGAACTACAGTATCCCTTTAAATTATACTGCAAGGGGGGAAAAAGGAAAAGAGTTTGCATAATATGTTCTCTATGACTGAAGCTAGGGGGTGAATCTAGTATAATGTCAAGTCCAGCATGTGTGCAGAACTGCTTCCACCTGTCTCTTCTCGTCTCAGTCAGGTGGTAACTGTCTCTTTGCTTTTACTGGCTGCGGCTGACAGTGCCCCTACCGCATGCACACACACTTTCACAGAATACTAAAATACACACTCTCACAGAACACAGTTACATCATTGGATATTATCTCAGAAGAACAAGGAAAAAAGTCTGAGTAGAACAGAATGCAAACATACACCACCATTCAAAAGTATGGGGGTGGTAAGATTTTTCAAATGTTTTTTATGCACACCAAGTCTGCATTTATTTGAGCAAAAATATAGTAAAACATTAATATTCTGAAATATATTGAAACATTTGAAATAACTGTTTTCTACTTTAATATATTTTTTAAATAAAATGTATTCCTGTGATGGCAAAGTTGAATCCGTCTTCAGTGTCACATGATCATTCAGAAATCATTTTAATATGCTGATTTTGTGGTCAAGAAACATTTCTTATTATTAAAGTTAAAAACAGTTGTGCTGCTTAACATTTTTGTGGAAATGTGATACATTTTATCAGCATTTTTTGATGAATTTATAAAATGATGTTTTAGTAAAATGTTGTTTTGTAAACAAATCTTTACTGTCACTTTTGATCAACTGAATACATCCTTGCTAAACTATATTTTTTTAAACCTGCAAACCTTTGAATGGTGGTGTATATTCATAGGCTAAAAAAGATCAAACTCAAACACACAATCTCTTGCTTGACTGAGGCAGAAGAATAATTAAAATCTCTCTCTTATAATAGGAGTGTGTCTCAGTGTGATTCAAATCTAATCTAATGTTAGAGAGGACTTTCCTGCATAACTAAAACATAGGGAACAGCTCCCTCTAGTGGAGAAAGAGAGAATTTTCTTGTTACATCAAATAAAAGATTGACACTTACCAGGTTTTCCTTTTGAATTCGCTCTTGGTCTCGTTGTCTGTTGAGAGCGCTGTGGCAAAGGCGTATGGGTGGTGCACTACTCCTGCGACTGCTGCTTTTGGAGCAGGCAGAGCTGCTGCTACGTGAATGTGCCGATGACCGGGACAGTTCACGTAATAGCCGCTGGTTCTCCCGGTCGATCTGCCGTACCTCTTCATTTGTGAAGGAATAGTTCTTACGGCTGCCGCTAACACTGCCAGAGCTGGAGACCATAAGTACTCTGTTTAATTCTTTCTCTACTTTTAAAAACACTGCAAGGGAGAGAAAGAGTCTTGTAAGAAACAGCCACAACAACAACAAAAACATCTCAATTCATGGCACAAACCTGGTCCATCCTCTCCTTCGGAACTTATACTGTCCTGACCATCCGAAACATCATTCGCAACCATCTTCTCAGCAACACTGGGCTGTTGTTGTTGTTGCTGCTGTTGAACATCTGCTGCCACGGGTTCAGAGGGCAGAGCCACATCAATGGACTGGGAAGGACTAACATTTGGTGTCGAGAGAGGGGTAACGTCAGTAACTGTGTCTTCAGATTCTGCCGTTTCTTTTGGTCGTTCTTTCTGGTAAGCTGAACCGACCCGCTGATGTTTTACAGGTGATTTCTGAGATCGAAAAGAGCTTCTCTCGTCACTACTGTGGGACGACTCAGGGTCAGATGATGATGAACGGCTACGGCTCAGCTTGTGGAATTTTTTTCCAGCAGATTTTTTAGGTGTTCCGTGGGACAATCCCTTGTGTTTCGTTGATCGCGTGACTGGCGATCTCACATCCTCCTCACTTTCATCGTCACTACGATGGTATCCATCATCATCATCGTCGCTGTTAATATTGGTTTTAAAATTATTATCCAGCGCTCTTTCCTCATCAGATGAGTAAGAATGCACACTAGATCCTTCATCTGATTGGCTGTTGTTCACAGTCTCTGAGCTTTTGGCACTTGTGGAAGCTTTTGGAAGTGATGAAGAGCCTTTGAAAAATCCATCAGTACTTTGTCGCTCTTTTTCATATTCTGTCTCTTCACTTTGCCCCCTGCTGCCCCAGTTTGAATCATCCTTCAGTTTGGCTTTATCATTACCGTTTCTTACAATTTGAGCTTCACTTCCTTTCTGATCCATTGAAACATGGGTCTCTTTTCCTGTTTTCTCATCTTGTCTTTCCATGGCCTTCTGTTTATTGAGCCGCCCATCCTCAGAACCAAGTCCAGCAGCTTCACAGTCACTATCAAAGAAAGAGTGGTCAACTTCTCCCTCTAGCTCTTTGGGGCTGTACATTTCTGAAGCGTGTCTTCCAAACCTGAATGGAAAAAGAAAAAGAAGCTGCGGTAATTAATAAATAAATAAAATTACTACCAACAACTGTGATAATGCTTCATGCAAGTGGAGAAATGAATTGTTTGAACAACTTCTACATTTTCTAGAGCAGTGGTTCTTAACCAGGGGCCAACAATGGGCTCTCACCAAACTAACAAGGAGGCCGTAACGTAAAATAATTTAAAAAACAAACAAAACAAAAAAGTCTATGAATCACAAAGCTTCTTATTTTAATTCACATCATCGGTTCCAACTGCCCAGAAAAAAAAAAAAAAAAAATTTTATTACATCTAAAATAATTGTTTTATTTTTTTTCCTAGCTATGTTAAGTTCTATTTTTGTTTTTTATTCTAAACTTTAATCCTTGTCCAGTAAATCACAAACAACAGGAAAAGTCATGGGGCCTTTAAATATTGTTGTGGACAACATGAAGTCAAAAATTTTGACAAGACAATGTTCCAGAGATTAATCATTTTTTGACCACTAAAATAATGATTAATGCAGTATTGACTGTTTTAACTATTGATTTATTTCTGCTTATTGATTTATTTATTGTTGTCTAATCATTTAAGTGAATAATTAAACAACAATTAACACATTATTAACAAATTTATTATTAGTTAACAACAACTAACATACTTCTTATAATCATTATTAACAATAATGACAAATGTAATTGTGGAAAATGAGTTTTTGGATGAGTTTACCATTTATCAGTACACCCAATAGTTTCATTTACTTATTTTTATTTAAGTATAAACTGAATACAGAACATAAAAAAGCCAGGGGGGGGGGGGGAATCCAAGGGCTCACACATTGCCAGACATAACACAATCCAATAAACAAACAAAAGTACACCCAATATTAAGGGACTGATAACCGATTGAGTAGAAATATGACAATATTTAAACAGATTATCAGTGCCTCTCTATTGTTTAACTTACTTGCATTAATAAAAACATCAATACACTGGAGAATCTTTCAAAGCTGTTCAGCTAACGGGGAAACGCTCAATTAACACTTACAAAGCAGAGATGAGAGCAGTGTATCTGAACATGCTCATCATAACACACACAGGGGACATGTTTCTATGACAAAAGCTTTAACAAGCCGTTTAGCAAAGCTGCCACAGAAATTCACGTTTATCAGACTGGCAAGCTTTGCTACGTGTAATGTGCATATTTTGTTTAATTACAAATTAGACCATAAACTTGTGTACAAATGCAAAACTCACGCACGCCAGCGCGAAATCATACAGCTAGTTAGCAATGCCTACCTTCTGACATTCACATCAAAACATGCGGGACCGCGACACCGTCAGGCTAAATCTCCAAAACACAAAGCTGACGCACTTCATGTTATTTCACTGTGTATCTCCAAATGCAGTTCAGAAAGACAAGAGTTTGAGGATAAAAGCTAAAACAGACTGTTTCAGCTGCACAGAAGAGTGTGTGGGTTCGTTAGCTACTGTAACTAGGTGACGTCATTTCCTTAAATAATTTCGCGCCGCAATAACAGGGCAGTCTGCTGTGTGTATTTTCACTTCAGTTCTTTTGGTTCTTCTCGGCCTAATACTAGTTTTATTGTAATCCGAGCAATTTGTTTTATCCTTTTATTTAAGGGTTTAATGTTTTTATTATTATTTTTTTTTTTGCACTGTTATTTTACAACTAAGTTGATTTGCCACGAGTAATGCATCCACTCCCATATAATGTTGAAGAAATGTTGAAAACAGTTGTGTTGATTCCTTTTCTTCTTCTTCTTCTTCTTTTTTGGAAACCTGTGAGGCTTTTTCAGGATTCTTTAATGAATAGAAAATTCAAAAGAACAGCATTTACTGTAAAAAATAAATAAATAAAATAAAATAATAATAATAAAATAAAATAAAAATATATAGGCTATATACTGTTCAAAAGTTTTGGTTATGTAATTTTTTATTTATTTTTTGAGAAAGAAATTAATACTTTTATTCAGCAGGTATGTGTTAAATTGATAAAAATGGATAGTGAAGACTTATATTGTTAGAAAAGATTTCTGTTTTTAATTTCTATTTTGTTCTTTTTGATCTTTTATTCAAATAATCCTGAAAAAAGAATAACAGGTTCCAATATATATATATATATATATATATATATATATATATATATATATATATATATATATATATATATATATATATATATATATAAATATACATACATACATACATACATATGTATAGATATGTGTATATGTGTGTGTGTATATATATATATATATATATATATATGTGTGTGTGTGTGTGTGTGTGTGTGTGTGTATCTATACATACAGTATGTATATCTATATCTATATCTATATATCTATATCTATATATATTAAAGGGATTGTTCACCCAAAAATGAAAATTCTGTCATCGTTTACTCACCCTCAAGTAGTTCCAAACCTGTACGAATGTCTTTGTTCTGCGGAACACAAAGGAAGTTATTCTGAAAAAATGTGGGAAACAGAGCAGTTCTGGGGCACCATTAACTTCCATAGTATATATATTTTTTCCTACGATGGAAGTCAATGGTGTCATAAAACAGCCTGGTTGCAAACTTTCTTCAAAATATCTTCCTCTGTGATCTGCAGAACAAAGAAATTCATACAGGTTTGGAACTACTTGAGGGTGAGTAAATGATGATAGAATTTTCATTTTTGGGTGAACTATCCCTTTAAGAGGCACAACTGTTTCCAACATTGATGCTGCACTGATGAGTGGAGTATAATGGCTGATGACCACAGTTTGAAAACCCTTGCATGGATGTCCTATGAATGAATGAATGAATGAATGAGTAACAAATGTCTTAACAACATTATTGCATTATTATCAATATATTAAAAAGAAGAGAACATTAAGAATATTTAAATGCTATTAAATGCAAGTCATTTTAAATATTTAATGTCTATTTTTTAGCATATAAATATTGTTTTGGACTAAATTGCATGTGATGCATTTATTTATTTGTTTATGTCAGTGACAAATCAACCATCTCTAACCAGGTGAGATGCATTTTTGTAATTTTCTTTGTAATATCACTCAAGCTGTTAAACAAGCATTAACTGTGTCTGTTATAGGCTATAGTTTATTGCAGTACGTGACAACTGTACATGTTTACTGATGCTGCTGCCAACTCATTCTTAAAGGCTGGCATTCTGCTAGATTGTGGGTGTGCAGCACATAACATTCCCTCAAAGCCTTGTTCATGTTTGCTTGGCACAATCCATCATCCTCACATCATGCTTGCAAATCCACCATCCTTATTCAGATGCCAACCTCTGCTACTAAAATAAATGTATAATAGGCTATTGCAAAATATTTGCACTTGTACATGACCAAGTAAAGTATAATGCAGAGCTTTGCCACAGTGAAACAGCCATTTAAATTTATTAACATAAATAAATTCACCATAAAACCATTTTTAACCAACAACAATCCAACAAAAACATTAACGTTAGTGTAATTTGTCTTTGACCAACCCATTTCAACTTCAAATTACCATTTTTTTTCTCTCAAGTACTATATTCGGAAGACCATAATGTAAAGTTTTTTTATTATTATTATTATTATTATTATTAAATCTACTTATTAAAGCAGAGTATCGCAGAGTGAGTGTGAATTGATGAACAAAGTGCGTACGTGTGGAACTGCACAGCTTGCTCGCAAGCTGTAGGAGGATTGATGCAGAGCCACGTGATAAGGACCGCCCATTCTTGATCCTGATTGGTCGGTATCAAAGAACCACGTGGTCTAAACAGCATTTGTAGCCTACTTGTGGTTTTTCGTTGTAGGTCTGTGTGCTTGTTTGATTGCAGAACACTTCTGATCAACAGCGGAGTGACTGTGTCACGCCCAGTTAAACTTTTATACGGCATTATTCTTTAGGAAATTATCCAGACATCATGTTTTTGCTTGAGACAGAGTCGGTGAGTCAATTTAATTTAATTTGATACTATTATGGGCATGAAAAGAAAGCATCCTTTTTAACTAAGTAGGGGGAAAAAAAAGCTGTTTCAAGCATTTTTAAAAAAAAAGTAATTCTATTCAATTTTTAAAACTCAGAACGGTCTTTAAAACTTTTAGACAAGTCTTAAGGTTCAAGTGTTGTTTCTGTTTCATTACATATCCATTCAGCTGGACTGCACGAGTAATCTTCTTGAAAGCGGGTTTGCGGTGAATGGAGGTTTGGATGGTTCCGGACAATCTCCTGCGCATCTCGCGGCGTGCGGAGGTCAGGCTTTCTGCTTGCTTTGGCTGCTGCAAACCGGTGCTGATGCAAACCAGCAGGTACAAAGTCTTTAAAACCTTCCCCTCTTTAAATCAGCAGTAGTTAGGTTTGTGTTGTTTGTAAGTCCATCACTACGTCCAGCCTTTTCGCATTTTATGTTTCAACTTTTCATGTGATTTTCTTAAGGACGCGAATGGAGAGACACCCATGCATAAAGCAGCCAGAGCGGGCAGTCTGGAGTGCATCAGTGTGCTGATGGCAAGTGATGCACATTTCGAGTAAGTGTATCGTTTGATAGTTCCTGTTTCAAGCATTTGTTTGACAAAGAGAAACTGCAACATATTCACAAAATGTGCATGTTTTATAACTAAAATTATAGTTACATTCTTGTTATGCAATGCATTTATTGTCCCAGTCATGTTATAATCATATATTGTTTGCTAATCATATTTATTTCCTTTAATTACAGTATCAAAATTACATGAACATAGGGATTTACTTTAGGTTTATCTTCACTCTTCTTGAGAATATGGTTTTCACTGGTTACCGTTTTATAGATTTTTCATAGGTTCTCAATATCACTTTTTGGTATTCTGACAGAATTTATTATTATTATCATTATTGTTGTCTTTGGTTTAGTTTCAACAGTGAATTCAGTAAAGTAATATTAAATAGTATTTTATATATAAAATGTAAAAATTTTAAAAGCTATCAAAATGTGCCAAATCAAAAGACATTAAATATGTTGTATATATTTATATATAAAATATAATTTTTTATATACATTACCATTTATACATTTTGGTGTTGTTAAGATTTTGCTAATGTTTTCAAAAGCAGTCTTTTATGCTTACCAAGGCTGCATATATTTGACCTAATATACAGTAAAATTGTGAAATATGATTGCAATCAGTGTTTAAAACAGTTGTGCTGCTTAATATTTTAGTAGAAACTATGATACATTTTCAGATATTTTGACAACATTTAATTACATTTTTCAAACAGCATTTAATTACCTTTTTATTTTGTAAGTGTAAAAGTCTTTACTCTGTCACTTTTGATCAATTTAATATGTCCTTGTTGAATAAAAATATTAATTTTTTAATCTAAATCAACTAACTTTAAAACATGTAATCTAATTTATTTATTGAAAAATGCCTTTCTTTGTCTTTAGCTATGTTAATTACCATTGTTTAAATAATCAGTTAATAAAGTTCTTGAGATCAGGCATATTCATTTTTAAAAGAGCTCAAACATAACAGGAATAAACCTTTGTTTACCTGTTAAAGCAAACATCATCCTCAACAACTATAACCATCTCATGAATATAAACACTTTTCTAATTAACTATTCCATTTTCCACTCAGAATTTGCAACAATGGTGGACAGACAGCTGAAGATATTGCATGGTCTTGTGGGTTTGAGGAGTGCGGGAGGTTTTTCAACATGCATCGCAGAACACGAGACTTAAAGAAAGCTTCTTTATCATCCCTCTCTGAACGGCACGTACTGAGCAGCACTCTCGCAGGACAGAAGAGAGGCCGCACGAGCTCCAGTGCTCAAGACGGAAAGAAAGCACGGGACTGGTGATGAATGCTCTCATAAAGAGAGAGAATTTGAAGCAACATATAGGCTATTTAACCATTACTGGTGTGAATGGTAAACAGAAGTATCAGTATGTCGTCAAGAGTCTGAATTATTGGTGGACATTTGGTATGGAGCCTATAGCCTCAGCAGTCAAGATAAATTGACACTGTTCTGGGTCAGTGATTTGGAGTCTTTAAGTAAAAGAGGAATGAACTGAACTCAGAGCCGGGCTCCATACATATTAATTACACCTGCCAACACAGAGCAGACAGGAATCAAGGAAAAACTTAAAAGGAGGGAGACATCTGGGTTTCTCACTGGAAAAAGTGCAACATTTAACTTGGATCACGTGTGTTGTGTACCAATCATATAAAAACCCTGAGGGCACCAAAATGCTTTCAAAGTTTTATGACAGTGTAGAAATATGTGGATGCATTGAGGAAAACAGCAGACAGATGACTTGCTGCCAAGCTTGGCTAATCAACACATTCTTAATAAGGCAAGATTAACTATGCCAAGGCTTAAATCTCCTCATGTGGAAAACTCACTGAGAAAAATAAGAGACTTTGGAATAAGCAATGAATAAGGAAACATTTGCTGTTTTAGGAAGATATTTTAGCTGCTGTTTCTTTTTATTGATTTGCAGGAAGCCTTGTGTAGATGGTTCAAAGATATCTTGTGAATTTAATGTATGATGAACTGGTAAAAGTCTCGAGGATATGATATCATTAATACCATCCACTTGAAGCCTGACTGAAAATCAAGTGAGACGTTGCTGAAATGAATGTAACCTTTAGTGTGACTGAAAACGGATGTTAAAACAGGCATGGGCATTTAAACCATTGTAAGGACAATGAGTAATAAATCATTTTTCTGAGATTATGTCGGTTTGCACTCCTTGAAACAATGAGACTTCCGGTGTATCCATGAAATTAGAGTATGAATAAAAGTGGATAAGTGTCATGCACTTGACTCAGATGGTCTTGGGTCTCTGGGGAAGGCAGAGGTTGTAATAAGCATTTTGATCCCAGAACTCTGGCCCCTTCCAACCACACCAGCCCTGAAAAATATACAAACACGTCATTAACAAATGAGTTGCTAATTCTGAACAAGTGATGTTTTAAACCATTTGTTACACTTGAAATAACTCATAAAGTAGCGCGTTATCATAAAGACAGAATAGAACCATTTTATTTACTCATTTTTAATTAAAATCAAAAGAGTGGAGTAGTGTTGTTGAATGTACTTTGTCAGTGATGGTCTGCAAGTCCTCTCCACCAGTATAGTGAGGGTCCAAGATAAGAAAGCGTATTTGTCCAGTGTTCTCACTCCATGCTACGCCTAGAATAGTGTGTGCAAGTACTCCACCACCTGGCGAGAAAAATATTGGCTTTATTTTTCAATTTCTATGTAAAAATAGCAAAATAAAAAAAATACATTAAAAAACCCAGCTACCTACACCACAAAAGTATGAGGTTGTTTTTGAAAGAAGTCTTTCATGCTCAACAAGGCTGCATTTACTTGCTCAAAAGAACACTAAAAGCAGAAATACTGTGAAATATTTTCCATTAATATATTTTAAAATGTCATTTATTCCTGTGATGGCAAAGCTGATTTTTCAGCAGTCATTACTGCCATCTTCAGTGTCTTCTTGAGAAAAGAACAGCAAACCTCAAAGTTTTGAACGGCAGTGTATAAGATACAAGTATGATAGATTGATTATGATCTTTTTTTTGGGAAGGTGGGGGGGGGGGGGGGGGGCTTGCTCCTATTCAATCACAAGTTGAAGGAAAGCACTAAACAATGTCAACGCACCAATCATGACAGGAGTTCCTTCAGTCTGAAAGTGGTTGGCCAGCTCTCTGCCTTTGGTTGCCAGCTCTGACCCCTGACTTTAACAGAAAAACAATCATTTTTTTATAATTAAAACCATTCAGAAACTTTTATTGTACATCTATATTAGCATAAGCTTGCATCAGCTTTAGTTGAACTTAAAGCTGGAATACCCTACAGGGCTTGCCTAGATTTCTGCCCTGATTTACACTCTAGAGGAGTCAGTGCTGCACAATCTGACTTGGAGCAAAGTTGACAGATTCACAGATTCTCAGCATAGGCTTGTGGTTCCATCCAGTCAAGGATATCAAATGTGTTTCATATTTTGAGCTCATTTTAGACCACATATTTGTGTGTGTGTGTCTGGTACTGTGTGATCCTTAGTTGTTTAGTGTATGATGCCCAGAGTAATAATTTACAAAGAAGACAAGTGAATGATGCCTAGTGTTTTCAAATTGGTTTAAAATATTAGTGTAATCCAGACTTTAACCAAGATTCATAGCCTCTTGTGTGCAGTGGTATATGGAAGAGAAAAAAGGTGTCTATTCCAATATGACCTGTTGTGGCCATTAAAGACGAAAAACATAACCACCCTAAACAATAAACATAATAAACAAACACATTAAACACACTTTGTATACCTGACAAACATGATCTTTGAGGTGACCCCCAGCAGCTGGTTAAGGACAGCCTGGACTTCGATGGAGCCGATCCACTGACGTGAACCCACAAATCGTGGCTCTTTATCCCCAACATCCACAAGAGCCTGAAAAAGCAACAAATGTTCCTCTTAAATTCATATAACAAGAAAGCACATCACGTTGAGTGAGAATTCTGTTTACCTGCTGGATCTGCGTGTGTGTGGGCACGGCCGTCTCCACATATCCTTGCTGCTGAAACCAGGAGCAGATAGTCTGAAGGGAACGATATGCACATCCCCAGCCATCGTCATCCACACGATCCTGCATGTAGTGATGATAACTGTACACACCCTGCACCAGATACAGCTACAGAGAGAAATACAAGACAAACACAAGAGTGTTAATGGTTAATTTGCTCACCGCCCATGCAATTTTCTTTGGCATTTATCATCAGTTATGTCAATCTTTAAGTTAACAAGCCAAATGTGTCATTGGGAAGATCTTATCTGTTTATCACTCCAAACTATAATATAACTTTTTGACCATAATTTAAAGAAGTTGTATGGAACATTATGCATTATGTAAAAAATATGGCGTATTTTTTGTAGCTTGAACTGTCTCTGTATAGAAAAGAGCAGTGTGAACTTTTAAAAAAAATATATTATCCTTTTGTGTTTCACAGATAAAAAAAAAAAAATAAGATAAAAAAATTGTAACAATAAGATAACCGGTTTGTAACAACTGAATATCATTTGTGGGTGAACTATTCCATTAAAGCAGTCTCACCTTAGCATCCTCAATGTTGGGTGGGTTCAGGTGTATGTGGGGATTGCGGAGGTAACCATCTTTATAGGCTGCATCAGGAAAATGAAAGGCATTGGCACGTCTCAGGTATGGCCTGTCACTTGGCAACTTAAACCTCCTGTGCAGATCCTACACACAAAAGGAAGTTTACTTGGTTTAGAGAGCACTCATGTGAGTCACTAATAAATAGCAATTTTTAGGATTTAATATATTGTTCAAAAGTCTAAGGTCAGCAAGTTTATTTTTTTTAATAGACACGTCCAGGCCTCTTATGCTCACCAAGGCTGCATTTATTTTAACAAAAATACAGTTAAAAACAGTAATAATTTCAAGTAAATGTTTTCTTTTTTAGGAAAGTTTAGAATGTAATTTATTCCTGCGATGACAAAGCTGAATTTTCAGCAGCCATGACTTCAATCTTCAGTGTCACACAAGATCCTTCAGAAATCATACTAATATTGTGATTTGGTGCTCAAGAAATATATTATTATTATTATTATTATAAATGCTGAAAACAGTTGTGCTGTTTAATATTTTGGTATTAAATTTTTTTGAGTTCTTTGATGAACAGAAGGTACAAAACATTTATTATTTAAATTTATTATTATTAAAATATTCCTTTTTTTTCTCAATTTAATGCATACTTGCTAAATAAAAACATATATATATATATATATATATATATAAAATTAAAAAAAAAAATAAATTTAATTCTTACTGACGCTAAACCTTTGAACAGTAGTGCATGTGCTCATGTCTTGCCTCTCTGGCAGCCTGCAGCTGGCTGTCAGGCACTCCTGCAGGGTAGATTACAGTAGTGAACCCAGCCGGTTCAGGCAGTTGAAAGTGAAATGGCTGTGGCACCAGGAAAGAGGAGCCCTTCCTGTATCGTAGCACCACCTCTTCCATGTCTGCTAACTGCTTATTTAATGCCTCCACCAGCCCTGTACACACACTGAACAATCACACACACACAAACAATGATTCTGCTGAACTTCACAACTCTGAAATTAGCACTAAAATCATAGCAGTAAAAACACTTCCTTACAAACCCTATGATTTTAAGACAACCTGAGCCAAAAAAAAAAAAGCACTCACGTTGCCAGGCTCTCATCAGTGGTCACAGACAGAACACAGTCTAAAGGCAGTGGCATCTTCACACAATGCTGCTGTGTGCTCACTCGGATGAGACTAGGAGCTTCATTCCCAACAGGTTCTGTGACCTCAAACAACAGCTTCATATTCACTGCAGTCTAGATAAAGATGGACAACAGCGGGTTACTGTTAGAGTGACTGTTAACGGTTACCGCCTTTCAAATAATTTAGAGAAAGACTCTCACAGGTCCAGATTTCTTCTTATCTTTCTTTTTTGATGACTTCTTACTCCCACTATCATCTGACCTGTGAACAGCAACAAGAAAGTATTATACTTTGTTAACCTCCTTACTGTGCATACTGCATAACACTCTACACTTACCACACACAAATATATGAAAAGGCATAAGAATACATACTCTATATACTGCAGAATATCTCCACATAACGATGCTTCCGTCAAGCTTTCCACGTTTGACTGGAAACCAGTGTTAGGCCATATTAATATTGGACTATTACAGACAGTTAAAACAATATTTTTTGAGGATACTTTGGATCGGAGACCCTGGAAACTTTTTGATATTGTGCCTTGACTTTGTGCACCTGCAAAAAGGGAACATGGAGACTCTTTTTATCCTTTCATAACCAGCGTATATGCATATGCTTAAAAAAAAAAAAATCGAAGTTTTACAAATCAAGCTCATTCTTTTATAATTTGAGTTTTACCATTTTGATTGTCAAGCTGGCAAGTAAACTCCAAGATTCCTTTCAATCGAAATATAATGTCGCGCTCTTCTGAATGAACCTGGGGAAATCAAAACACACATGAGATAAAAATGATTCAGCTTATAGTTCTTGCTGTTCGTTACAGTAAGTACTTTTCTCTGAAGCATATGTTGACAAAATGCTAGTTCATATTATATTAACATTGTATGCAACTATGGTTTCACGAAAAAGGCGTTTTGTTTTCAACAAAAGTTTGTTTGAAAATAGCTTACCATTTTAATTCCCTCGACCAATGATCAAATTCAGCTGCTGTCTGTCACAAGGAGGCTGACATATTTGATGACGTATCATAACACGTCCGCATCTTCCTCGCGCAAGTTGATTTCGTGTCACAGGGAAAGAACAGTCTCTTACTGCCCCCTGCTGACCTGAACATGACTGCTCAATGTGTAAACCATCCAAATACAAGACAGACAAAAAATATACTAGCCTACTGTACTACTTTGTCATTTTAGAAATGATTGTAAGTAAAGAAACTACAGAATTAATGTTTTTTTTCATAAGTAATTTTGCTGGAGAATGTTTATTTTATTTTTTAGACTTCAACAGTAAAAAGAAACAATAGTTGTGTGTGTGAGAGAAAGGAAATGGCAAAAACAGTTATAAAACCATGACAATAATATTTAATGATAGAATATTGTTAATTAACTTTTTATCAGATTATTTTTAGAAAGAACAATATTGGTACAAAATAAAATAACAATTTAATACAATTTAAAAATAACAAAAAGCAGCCTCTTCACTCTTACTGGCTGTTATTTCAAGTTAACATATGAATTCTCTGTTTCAGTAACCATTCAGTTCTCTGATATTTTTTCAAAGTCTTTGTATTTCCTCGTTCTTCGTGGCTCTAAGTCTTCAAATTGAACCTGTATCTGCTATGTTGTGTCTTCTCCTATCATTCAAAAAATAAAGTCAACTTGTAAGTAGTAAACACAATTAAAATTCTCATCAATTTTACTGTTTGTTTCAACTACACTCTTAAAAATAAAGGCGCTTCAAAAGGTTCTTCACAGCGATGCCACAAAGAACCATTCAGTCAAAGGTTCTTCAAAAAAAACATCTCTTTCTTGCCTTTTTATAATCTGAAGAACCTTCTTTCGCCACAAAGAACCTTTTGTGAAACAGAAAGGTTCTTCAGAGGTTAAAGGTTCTTTATGGAACCATTTAGACAAAAAGGTTCTTCTATGGCATCGTGAAGCACCTTTATTTTTAAAGGTAGTCTTACCTGAATGCTGAGCACGTGGGCTTTACTGTGGTGGACACGTCAGGGGTTTCCCTGAGACTGGCAGCTTTATTGTTTTCTTTCAGCTGCATTGAGATGATGTTAGTAAGGCTGATATATTCCTTATGGAGCCTCTTTACTTCCTGCCGCAGCAGATTCCTCTCAGTCTGCACAGTGAGCAGACAGCACTCTAGTTCATTCAGCTCCTCCTGAACTCTCTCTGCTCTACTTTCAGCATCTTTTATGACCTGACTGCTGTGGTCGAGTCTCTCTCTTAGAGTCTGGTTTTCCTGTTGTAGCCGAGTTAGTATCTTCCTCTCTTCGGCTATTTCTGACTCCTGTTTCATTCCATGAGATTTCCTGACTGGTTCTGTTAAGTTATTTACCCTCGCTTGGAGCACAACGGCTGTTTCTCCTAGTTCCTGCTTCTCCTGGTGTTCACAGCATGGGAGTCTCTCCACATCTTCAGACTGAGGTCTGTTCTGCTTTAAGACCTCTGTAATTCTTTGCCTCATTTGCTGGTTTTTAATGAGAAGTTGTTTGTTCTTCGTGTCCAGGTCTTTGTTGACGTTTTTAAACTCTTTAAACCTCTTCACAAATCTCTGCAGCTCTGTTTTGCATTCTCTTGAATAGGTCTCCATCTTTTTAAGCTTCTTCTTAACTTCTAGGTTTTCCTTCTCTAATCGTGTGCACTTTTCTAAATAAGCTTCAAATGGACACTTACGGGTGGGTTTAGCACAGCCTGCTTCTTGTTCTTTCTTTTTCAAGCTATCCTCCTTAAGACTCACAATGTCTTTAAGGTTTGTGGTTGCTTGAGACTTGCTGTCCATAGCATGATCTCCTCCTGCTCTTGTTTGCGTGGCAGGGTTAGAATTGAACCCACATGGTGAACTACCGTCTGAAAATCTGGACTTCTCCATTATATCCGTGGCTTTGAGAGTTCTCCTGTGTGTCGTTTATTAGGTCTTGGTGGAGCTATTTGCTTTCTCCTTCACCCTGTTCACTGATACTTCTCTTTCACAAGAAACTTCTTTCCTTTTGTGTCTGATTCCTGAAAAGGATAACCTAGTTTACCTCAATTTAGAGTACTAGCAACCATTTGAACCTATTTTAATTACTAAAAACAAGAAATATAACTTCAATATCATTAACTGTGTAAACCAACCAACAAACAACTTGATTCAACGGAGTAACTGTTCAAATTAATTTAAGGTCTGTTCACACCAACAATATAAATAGCCTAAAGATAGCTAACCATAACGTTATTAGTTTATATCCAATGTTTTATTTAATATCTAGGCTACATATATAAAATGAATAATATTACCAGAGCAGGAGTAAATGTACATTTATAACCAATGAACTATTACTCAGGCTAATTACGTAACGTTAGCTAACATTGTGCAAGATGTCAGCTCACTTTATTAGGCTAACGTTATACCATTTATCATCTAATAATTTGTAATATTCGCCTCATTAGGTTATCCTGATTATTTCTGGGTGAAAAAAAAATACATTACCGCGAAGCGGAAGACACTTTGATAATTCGCTTATGCTTCTTGCTTCGACTCACATTTAACTTTAGGCCTGACGTTATATTAATTTGAGTGTATCTATGGTAACCTGGAAGTCTCCTCTCGTGCGGATAGCGTCACTGCAAAAGCTACGACGCCTTGACACCATTTGTTTTTAATTTTTTTTAAATCAATTGAATATATTAGCCGCGTGTTAGGTCAATATTGTTTTATTTCCTGCATTACCAAAGGTTAATACTGACGATCGATCGATTTGAGTATGTAAATTGTTAGGTTCAAAACATGATCCCTGTAGCTAGCAAGGCTATAGATCCTGCACCTGCTGATCAGTTAATCAATATAGCCTACAGCATGCTGTCTGTTGCACATATTTTTGTTATAACATTGCAATTTTTGTAATATTTTTCAGCTTCTGCAACTACTAAGTCATGTCTTACTATGACTTACAGTTGCCTGTAAGAAGAAGTGAACAGAAGTGAAGGGCATGATTGAGGTAAAAAGAGATTAAATGTGATGTATGGAGAAAACAGAATAAATAAAAATAAGGTACATTTCACTTCGGTGAAAATGTTTATTATTTTTTTTTAACCTTAAACAATATGTTATTTGTTGCTATTTGGGCACTTCAGGTGGCAGTAAAATTCTAAAGAAGCTTTCTTTACAAGTGATGACAGATGAAGAACAAATAATGAATTCAGAACTGAATTTAATAAATGCTTACTTGTGACTCTTGACGTAGCCAAGTTTTACAAATTGTTCCTGTGACCTGCATGCACATCAAACATGACGGCAGTGATGTAAAGACACAAAACCACTTGTTCTGAGTCTTGTTGGACATCATGTTTCATGTGTCCGGAAAATGCTCCCCTTTTCTGCCCAAACACACCTGATAAGAGATATTATGATTCTCCAAAAACAAAACCTTTATTCATACAAATATATTTCAGTCAACACATCCTATTCCTATAAAGTAAGTGCAAAATACTGCATCCCATCACACATGACACAACAATGCATCTGGTTGACATGATTGTGCATGAATTGTGGTAAAACTTCATGCCTGTGGTTAAAAGAAGATGTTCATGCACTGAGTAGTTGACTTGTGGTTTGTGCCCTCATGTAATCAAAAGAACAATGAGAAGGTCAAAGGTCTGGACTCTCAGGAGGTTTTGCCCTGGCATGAGCGTGGGTTTCACAGTATAGCTCATCATCTATAAAGTAGTATCCTTTCTGCTTTAGGTTTTCTTCACATTCAGCGCACACAAAACAGTCTGGATGACGAAACTTATCCTGAACCTTCACAACTGTCCCACTGAGAAAACAGACAGACAGAACCAATCAGAGATAGCCATAGAGATCAATTTAACGTTCTTAATTCCTGAATAAAAATGAACTTCCAGTGGCCTGACTTACATTATGCCGTTACCACACTTATCACACATTGGTAGCTTGTGCAAGTTCCCTGCAGGAGCAGATGACTTGGTCGTAGGGGCACGGACTTTCCTTGTCACTAGTGGACGTGTACCTGCCAAACAAAAAGATCCGAATCCCAGTATCAGTCATGTTTACATTTTGATTTTGGAAGTATACTGTTTAATGTAGGTACCCTAAACATTGCAATTCTAATATTTGTTTACATGTGCACTATCTATTCAGAATAGAAACTGGTATTTTATCTTAAAATAGGTCAGAAAATTGTTTTAGCAAATATTTCAATGTTCAGTTAATGTATTATTTAACAGTATTGAACAATAATGCAATATTGTCATACCCTCACTGTCGATAAAGCTCTGTAATGCTTTAAAAGATCCCGACTGTCGTGGTTCATGGGGCTCATCCTCATCTTGATCTCTTTGGAGCATCCGATATACTTCAGACTCTTCTATATTGTTAAGTTTCCTGGGACTACACACACATAATTTCAATGTAGAGTCAAACTAGATGTTATATTTCAATAAACAATGATAACCGAGCAGTGATTCCTGATCAGCTCATCGCTACTGACAATACAAAAATACTGATCATTAGAAGGATTTGCTAGACTGAGTTCAGGTACCAAGTGTTGAACATTCACCTTTCTGGTTTGTTATGGATGAGGCCCTTGAGTTGCCCTTGTAAGGCGTCCTGAATATTGCCTGAAGAGTAAAGGCCAATAGGGGAGTTGTAGGTTGGGCTCACCACCTGACGTGTTTCATCGATGTTGGCTGCGGCCACAAAGGGTGAAGCCTTTCGATTATGGCCTGTTCCTATTGGTCTGTAGTCCTGTCAGGCAAAATTATAAGTATTAGATCATATCAAACCACATGATACAGATGGACATCATACATAAAATATGAAGACACATACTTGTCTCTCTGCCTCTAGGTTAATTTTAAATGGATGGCTTTTGTTTTGTTCGGTGAGATTTGGTGACCACAGCTTAGTCTCTGGTCTGCAAAACAATAATATGATCGCATTTTTAATTATTTCTTGCCTTTCTAGACCTTTGGTCTGTTTATGATTATTCAAATACATTCAAAACCCCCAAAACTTAAAAAAGCTAATGCACATCAACTACCACTTTACGTGGTGCAGTGTCCAAACTTATGTAATACTGTCCAGCAAGTTCTACCCAAGCACATTCATATGGACCTAAAGGTGACCTCTGACCTCTCTATGGTAAGTGTGAGCTGATAGGTAGCGTCCTTGATTAGATTCTGAGCCTCAGAGTGCATCATGTTTTCTGCAGAAACTCCATCTATCGCTAAGATTATGTCTCCAGGAGAGAGGTTGACTCTGGAAGCTTTACTTCCTGGTGATATCTGAAAACACAAAAAGGTAGATAACACAAGCAAGAGCCAACTAAAAGTGTTAGCAAATGGCAAAGCTCCAATACCAGTTCTTATATGTTTAATAAAAAGATATTTAAAAAGTAAATTCAATTAACTCTAATTGATAGTTATTTTTTTAGCAAGCAAAAGGCTTTTTAGAATACTAATATTTCAAGATGAACACTTACTGAAGCAGATTAGGTTTACTTGATTATCCATTTTATTATCATCAAGAGATTTTTTTAAAAAATTATGTTGAAATGTGAATAGCAAATATACTTCACAAGATTTCTGAGGAACATTTATTTGTAAATTTCTCAGTCTGCTTTGTATGTTTTGCTCCTCACAATTAAAACTACAGAGCGTTGATCATTAAACTAAGCATTTACATGTAATTTTACTAAGACTTATTATTGGAAGATGTAGAGCGACCACTGATATTTATATGCATTTTATCTAAGCCTGTTATACTGTTCTAAAGATCTCATTGATTTACATTAAAGCTATCAGAATTTCATTTTCATTTTTGGCCATAAATGTCAGCAGCTGCACCAAATGGCATATTTTTGCTCAGTTCAGATTTGCTTAAATTTTCTTTTCCTCTTTTCATTGACCCACATACACATCTGGAACAACATAAAGGTAAGTAAATGCTAACAAATTTGTTGGGTAAACTATTCCTATGTTGTGTTTTTTTTGTGTGTGTGTGTGTGTGTGTGTACCTGGTATTCCTTGTGTTATGTGGACCAGAAGTCGCCACAAGGATAGTAATACTAGTAAATTTTGACCTTGTGGGGACATTTTTAGTCCCATGAGGAAAACAGCTTATAAATAATACAGAATTAAGTGTTTTGAAAATCTACGAATGCAGAAAGCTTTGTGTGAGGGGTAGGGTGAGGGTAAGGGGATAGAAAATGAAGAGTTCAGATGCAAAAGCCTATAAATGCTGTTTGAAATTTTCTTCTAAAATGATCATTTCATCTCAGGCTCAGTATTTCAGCTCAGCCAATCATCTCAGTATTTTTTTATGTTTATGTTCAGTTATTTCACTTTAATGGCAATGAAAAGAACCTATTCATTGCCATTAAAGTGAAACTACTGAACCTACACATAGGAGCCTGATAAAAATATTCATTTTAAAAGCAAATTTCAAATGGCACTAAGAGGCTTTTGCATCTGAACTCTTCAAATGCAGTTTATACCGCAGAAAATCTATTACGTCCATATGTCCCCATAAAACATGGAAACCAGTGTGGGTGGGTGTGTGTCTGTCTTTCTCTCTCTCTCTCTCTCTCTCTCTCTGTGTGTGTCTGAATGTGCATGTGTAAGTCCTTGTCATTGGTATGTGCAGCCATGTAAACTACTCTCCACAGTAAACACGCTGGGGAAATAACAGTCTCCAGAGAAGCTCTGCAGTCCTGCTGTTATCAGTGCTCAGAACGAATTGCTGTAGAAGAATTATATGAAAATGCACATGCACTGCATTATTTGACTTGCATTACATGAGCAGAATGGCATGTATAATGTTACAAGAAGTGAATGTAAAAGTGCATCCATCATATCGTTCATATATCATAAGGCATTCTGGGTGCAGTGAAACTGGTTTGGAAACGGATCAGATCCTGACTCCTACAGTAAATAAGCTCTTTATCAGCAAGCAGAAAGAAGGATCAAGAACCTCAATATGTTTCTGAGAGTCTCTTATCCATTCATCCTAGATGTACTTTTAGTACCGCAGAGCGGCTTTCTTTTTAATTAGATTTTTAAATGCATGAGTGCTTTTATACTTTATATGCTCAGAACTCAAATATATTCAAGTCCACTAGAAGGCATTTGCTCCACTAACAGAGCAGAACAGATACAATCAAGATGATTTTCACAATGCAAGACAAAGATTGTTATTCAGTATTTTTGTCTGTTTTCTAGTTAAATATCTCAACATCCTTAAAACAAGATCAGTCTTGTTCAGAAGTACAACTGCATAATATATCAAGCCAGTTTTAAGCATAAATCAAACAACATTTTGTAATGTTTATGCAAGTTTATGTCATCCAGTTCTGTAAAATCCAGTTTTAAATTTGATAAGTTGACTCTCAGTTTCTAGAATCCACTTGAACTAAACAGATATATAAAAAAATGACCTCAAGTTTTATTAAAACCAATTTTCCATCTCCTGAAGCAGTTCCACTCTGTTTGTTGTCATTTCTGAGGCCTAAAAATCCCATTCTTAAATTTTGAGTACAGTCCAAGAACCTGCTGTTGGTAAAATAGGACTGTTTTCCAAACACTTTGATTAATAAAGTCCAGGTTACAGTCCTAGCTGTAAGTAAAAACAACTCCCAAGGCCCCGAGACAGAGGACAGGAGGGTGTTTGACCAAAAATGGCTGCGCGATGTTGAGATTAAGTAACAGTGTCATGCTGAACCGCAGAGTGAGCAGAGAATGTTCCAAGTGTGAAATCTCATTAACGCAAAGTAGAAATCCAAAACTAGAGCTGCACAAAGAACAGAGGCATAAAACCTCTGTGCAGACAGATCAGCACAATAACTTCATTGTGTATTTCGATACTGGACTTTTGATCATGTAATAGGTTGTAATCATAGGTTGTAACCCTTTTAACACAGTACAAGTTATTTAAACAATACTTAATTTTTTTATTTTAATGTATTTTATGTTTTGAATGCATCTAGATCGTTGTGTGAAGATTCAGTTTTCATTACATCATGTGAATTTTAAGAAGCTTTTTTGAAAGGCTTATTCTATGACTGTTTGGCAAAAGCCTCAGCCTCAGTTTGGATAAGAACAACCAGGATATTCCTCCAAAACAACAACAGAGCTGTTTGATTCAGTCTGTGCTCCTATCTCTTTCTTCCTCTCTCTTTTGGACTCTCTCTGACATTTGTTTAGATGTAGAATACACAAATCCACTGCCACAACAGGTGTGAGGATCCAAATGTTAGTTCCAGTGTCAATGATTCATCAACAATTTTAGCTACACACATAAATAGAGCGTGAGGATAGCCATTGTTCTCCCCCATAAAACATTCTCTTTATAAGGGATGACATACCGCAATCCTGCCATATTTTGTTGATACAGTTTTGCTATGAAATTGTGTTGTTTCTTTTCTTTTACACACCCTGTTTGTGATTATTAATTTTTATTCTTTATCAGTATTAATTATTGAGAAGCACTGTGAAATGTCCTTTATATATATATATATATATATATGTCCATATAATAATAATAATTATTATTATTATTATATAAATTATCATATTGTTTTCCTACATTATAAATACATTTTTTTTTAACATTTATTTACATTTCTTATATTTGAATAACTTATCTACATAAATACACAATCAATGAGAAAATAATTCATATAGACCAACGCACTTCCTAAAACAGATCAGTGATTCAACAGTCATGTCTGCTGTCTGATTAAGTGTATTTTTTATATCTGTATTGGTGATGTAAGATGCTATTTCTATAAATGAGTCAGATGCCCTTGTGGACCTGTGAAAGAAAGTTCTTTACAACACACATTGCACTTCTGCTTTTCAGTGAATTACAACTGAATTAAATCCTAAACTGGAAAATCTCCACACACACACCACACACACACACACTCACTTTGGCGACGGTGAGGGGTTGGCTGAAGTCCTGTCCTCCAATAAGTCGAAAGCCCCACGGTGCGGGTCCATCCAGCACAACATTGAACGGCATATCCACAGCAGGTGTGTGTGTGTCTCGAGTGAGATGGAGAATTCAGCTCGAAATCCTTTAGAGGAGAGGGAAGACCACTCCTCCAGAGTGAGGGCTATCTCTCTCTTTATATCTTTCTCTCTCTCACTCTTTTTTCTTTTTCAAAATGCTCTTCCCTCTCTGTCTGTCTGTTCATCTCATCTGCCTCTCCTACGCTACACTAAATTGTCATTTTACTCACTACATTTTTGTGCCACTTTCTCTCCATTTACATCTTAATCTTATCACATCACCAATCTTAACCACCTCAATTTGATATCAGAATGATACATTAATATCAGCATACCAAGCCTTCTTTATACATTTTGTTCCAGTTTAAAATAACACATTATATAAAGAAAATGTCCAGACATTTCTAAGTTGCTCTTTTCCACCCAACACAAAGTTTTCATCTATCATCTATCTATCTATCTATCTATCTATCTATCTATCTATCTATCTATCTATCTATCTATCTATCTATCTATCTATCTATCTATCTATCTATCTATCTATCTATCTATCTGTCTGTCTGTCTGTCTGTCTGTCTGTCTGTCTGTCTGTCTGTCTGTCTGTCTGTCTGTCTGTCTGTCTATCTGTCTATCTATCTATCTATCTAGGAATATGCATACATATATGCATACACTAGAGCAAAATTAAAGACAAAATAAATAAATTTATAAATTTATAAAAAAAATAAATTAAAAGACAGGCAAAAAATTAAGATTGTCCTAAGTAAATAATACTAATACTAATACTACTACTACTAATAATAATATGAGGAAACAGACAAACGGTTTATTTATTTACTCATTTATTTACTTATTTATTCCATAGTAACTTGCATACTTGTTATATAATTGGTTTAGAATGTGAGAAAGAAAATTATACATATTTTGGACAACATAAGGGTGGTTAACTACTTCTAGGGTGGTCATTTTGGACCAATTTCATGGACCAACCTTTTTGGTCTTCTGATCATTTTGGATCAATTTCACTTTTGTTGATTTATTGCTTCCTCGATCTAAGTTGTTTACTTTTTTAGATATGCAATTTGAACAACAATGACAAAAAAGGACTTTATTTAAGAGAGTCTAAGTGGTCACAAAAAGTGACATCCTGGCTGTTTAAGATTAAAAAATGACCATGAACAGCCAATGTATGGCCATTTTTGCCTAGATTAGGAGGGTTAAGCATTAGTTCAAGGTTCCCTTTACTGCTATTGTAAGAATGACTGATCTCCGATCAGAGCTACAAAGAAACTTCCAGCTGCCAGAGATGTAGGCAGGACACTGCTGCCTGCTCTGGTCCTCGTGGCTGCTTGTATGGGCCTGGAGAGAGGACTCACTGCTTCTGCCCTTATTTGGTGAGTGAACAAAGTGGAGGCTTGTGAAGTCTCACAGGCACATTCTTCTATTACCAATCTGGATCTCACTGTATTACACATTTAGTTAAGAAGAGCCCTGTTTTTTTCTCTCATTTTTACATCTTCTCCTCTCATGTGGCCTAATTTTATTCTTCCAATCTGTAGTAATTATGAACTCAAGGCAGCAGACATGGATCCAAATGTAAACTCTTCTCTGATTCCTTCCATTGCTTTTCTCTGACACAAACAGTTGGGCTTCCTTCCCCTCTCATCTTATCTGGTCCATTCCTACATCTTTTGATTCAGTCCATTTTAAATATATACAAATGAATAACTGAACTCTATTATAATACATGTATATTCAGCTTTAACAAACAGTGTAACAATGTAACCCCAAAGACATCCAGAAATCAGATTCAACAGGCCTGTTTGATTTATTCCATAAAAGGTTTTCGGGGATATGGCCAAATAGAATAAAAGTCATCGACAGTAAATCAGATCCTTTTTCCTTTTTTAAATTTTTTGGCTACTAACCTAAAAGCTTGACCTGTGTGTTAACACTTCACAGAAATGAATACTCATATTCAGCATTAAGTCAATCAAATGTGACATTAAAGACTTTTCCATTTCAAATAAATGCTGTTCTTTTGAACTTTCTATTCATAAATATTCCTGAAAATTTCTTCAGAATTATGTGACAGTAAAGACCACAGTAATGGCTGCTGCCAATTTAGCTTTGAATCATAGGAATGACTTACATTTTAAAATATATTAAAATACAAAACAGTTGTGTAATAATATTTCAATATAAAACTGTATTTGCTGCATTTTTTAATCAAATAATTGGAGCCTTGGTAACTACAAAAACAAACTAAAAACATAAACAAAAATTTAATGTAAACTACAAACAAAAACATTAATACTAATACAATACTAATAAATGTAGTTTTATCATTTAATGCCATGTAAAAACTACTAAAAGTCCATTAGTGAAATGATTTTCTTAAGTTTGCCTGTTGTTTTTCTAAAAATGTTGCAAAATACATGAAATGAATATAAAAATTACAACCCCACAGTGTTTAAATATCAGAATCAGAGGCAACGATAAACAGAGAGGCTCAAATAACTGAGCAGAAATTTATTGGATATAGAACAAAACAAAAGACCAGAGACAGAGGGAGAGAGATAGAGAAAGAAAGAGAGGGAGAAAGAGAGAGAGAAAGCTGTATTTGAAAGTGAGCAGGTTAAACTCGATTCTCTCAAGCTCACCGCCTCATCAAGAACACACATCAAATAACACTATATGTTGTTCAGTCAAAAGGCTATACGGAAAAAGGCAAAAATATCTTCCAAAAAATCCACTGTCTTTAGTAGAGAATAGTAGTTTGCAAACAGTGACAAAAATCTCCCATCTCCAGTTTGACTAGAGTGTGCACCAGTCTCCATCCAGTGCTGAAGAAAGTCCTTTATTATTCTCCAAAAATGCTCTTTGTCTATTTTTTGCATACATTTTCTTTCTTTTTTGCACCAAAGATGTTGAAGAATAAATTTGGCACATGGGATGAAATATTAAGGACAAAAACTGATGAAAGAAACCAAAAGTGAGAAAGGAAGGGCTTAATAATGTAGTGAAACTCATGTATAATACACTACAAAATTACATATTAAGAATCAGCAAACACAGCCATGAAGCTGGAAAATGCGAACAGTGTGATTAAAACATTTAAAGCCCAAGTGTGTAATTTCTGTGTTGTCAAACATAATTGCAACTGTTTTCAAACAGGTTTCCAAAACACTTCCCATCTGCCATTGGTCAGGCAAACAGAAAGCCCCGCCCCAAACTCAAATGAACAAAGCTATAAATTATTCAACCTATGAATGGTTTACTTATAGTTGTCCCTGCATATTAAGCTATGAAAGGAGACAATATTTTATTACTCACATTCTTACACACTTCAACTTTAAAGAAAAAATAATAATACAACTAATAAATGTTTAAGGTGCTTTAAGATTGCTCTGCTGTCTGTGAAATTCATAGACACTTTTCCATATACTGAATAAACATACATGTAAAAACCGATGCAACACAAGCTTTATGCTTTCAGATGAGAACACAACAAGTGATACACTTAGTGCAGAAAATACTGATATACAAATCCTTCGAAAAACTAAACATCAGACAAGCATACAAACATTCAAAGACCAACAGCTCTCTCTATTGCGTTATATGATGCAATTTTTAAAAGAGTGAATCTCATGAGAAACGTGGCAGATACATCACATCATTTAAGTTCTATATCAGAGATCAAACTTTCCAAAAAAAAATAAAAAATCGAAATTATAACGTTTTAGATAAATTAGTTAATTTAGGTAAACAAATAAAAAATTTAAACATCATAGCAGGCTCACCTTGTTATTGTAACATTGTTGCCATTCATTACTAAAACAAGCAATGATTTAATCTTGATTTACACTTTTTTTTTTTTTTTTTTTTTTTTTTTTACTGTATTAAAGTCAGGTGGTTCACTGATACCTGGTGTACAATTCTAAAACTCAGTCCGTTCGTAAAATTCGCAAGTAAACATTAGAAAAAAGTTCACTAATCAAATACGTGTTACCAAATTCCATAAAAGTATCTTTACTTTCCAGAATGTCAATGCACTTTCTTTTAAAGACAACTTATACAAATACCCACAATGCACTGATTATTATATGAACATTATCCTATATGAATGATTGCCACATCAACAATAGCAAAATTGCTCCATGACAGTTATTTTGTAATTCTGTATGGCAAAAGTATTGTTACCTATACAATTATCGGTTCCTATATCACTTTTCTTTTTTTTTTTTGGCCACACACAAGGGGAATGAGCAATTTCATAATTGTCCATGATATCACCTTTAGCTCATTTTTAATAAAACTATCCATCCTCATCTATAACCAGCGGTCTCTATTGCTATTAACTTTGTACTGTTTAATACATAATACTCACACACACATACACACACTCAGCTGAACACTAATGCCTGAGGTTTCTTCTCAGACACACTTTTCCATGTGTCTACCGTTTATACTGATCTACTGACCTCACTCAATACCATGGCTGCCTGGATCCTCACCATACTAACTCTGAGCTAGTGCATCCTGGAAAATAACAAAATGTCAAAACAACAGGAAAAACATTAATGAATGTGCTGTTGTCAGAATAGCAGATGAAGGAACAGCAAGGAGACTGTGTGATGGCACGAAAACAAAGTGCTCAAAGTGAAATAAACTTCAGTGGTTTGTCTGTGTGGACATGGCAGAGCTAAAACGGTTGTGGTTGTGAACACACTCACACATATGGACACACACACTTTCTCAAAGGTGAGGTGCCTTGTTGGCCCTACACAGTAGGCACTGGAGTGGCCGTATTTGTGCCATTGTTTCCTTTTTGTTAAAGCGGTTTAACATAGTTTCCTGGGAACGTTCCAAATAACGTGGTTCTCCGAGAGGTACCTGAAAAAAAAAAAGAGACTATTAGCAAAGCAATACAAACATGATTATATTTTATAATGCATAAAAGATGATAACATAATGTACAATGTACATTATTATAATTACATGCCACTTTGGAATACTTGATTCTGATTGGTCAATCACATTATTTGGTCAAACATTATTGTATAGTTAAAGTAAAAAAAATAAAAAAAATAACTCGAATCATGCATAAATTTATTAGATTTTTATTTTTTTACATACTCACCAAAACTATATTTATTTGATCAAAAATACAGTAACGTGTAATATTGTGAAAAATTACTACAATTCAAATAGCTGTTTTCTATTTTAATATATTTTAAATGTAATATTAAAAGCCGAAGTTTTAGTAGCCATTACTCCAGTCTTCATTGTCACATGATCCTTCTTCATACTAATATGTTGATTTGATTCTTAAGTATTTATTATTATTATTATTATTATTATTATTATTATTATCATCAGTGTTGACAACATTTTACATTCTTTTCAGGATTCTTTGATGAATAGAAAGTTCAAAAGCACAGTATTTATTTAAAATGTTTTTTAACAATTTAAAGTCTCTTTTTCAGTTTTTATATATATAAAAAATCAATTTTATGCATCCTTGCTAAATAACAGCATTCATTTATAAAAAAAAAAAAAATTCAAATAAAAAAATCTTACTGACCCCCAAAATTTTAATGGTAGTATACACATATTTCATTTATTAAGTCATATTGAGTAGTCTCATTTATTAAAAAGTATACACCATTTGCAGAGGTTCTGTAATAACTAAAAAAAAACTTACCCACAAACCAGCCATCATCACATTTTTCAATGACATCAATAACGTCCCCTTCCTTCAGCTCCAGCTCATCCTCATTACGAGGCACATAGTTGTACACAGCTTGGAAGCTTAAGTGAAATTTAAAATATTATATATATATATATATATATATATATATATATATATATAATTTTTTTTTTTTTTTAAATGTGCTGTTACACAACAGTGAAAAAGTATCTGAAAAATTGAAAAGTGTACTTACGGTTCACCACCTGAATGCTGAGAATCCTGCATCATTTTCTGAGAGAAGGAGAGAGGAAAGCATCAGTATGGTGTACATATAAGACTTTAAGGTGTCAGAATATAGTGATACAGAATATCATGCCAAATCCAGGCACAGGAAGTCATTTTGTGAGTCTTCATCGTCATCACAGAGCTTAGAGAAGATCTGTTGTGTTACAATACACACAAAGAGGAAATCCACCCAGGATACGACCAGAGAACTATAAAAGGGATTAGAAAGGACTTCATTTCCCAGTCTGCACCGCTGCTAGTGTCACAGCACACTGCATCCTACCCTTTGTGCTCTACTGGGTGATAAACAGGGAGATAAACAGCGCCTCCTGGTGGAAATGGGGCTACGAGGTGGCTTACCCTCAACCACCACTTCCTGCCTATAAACTGTCTGCAAGAATCAAATTCAAGGCAACCAATCAGAAATCAGCACGCTCAAACAAAATCCATCTCAATGTTATTTACAACCTCATTCTCTTAATCTCAATACCAATGTTAATTCTATTTCAGTTTAGTCTTGAAGGCTATGATAACTACAGTCCAAATGTGGGCAAGTAAGAGACATAGTTATACACATAAAAACCCACCCTTCTCACTCACACTATTAATACATGCCATATTTAAAATAATGGAAAGAACCATAAAAGAGGTTCATATGTCCCAGCTTGGCTCTGCTCATCAGGAACAGCGTGGCAGGTTGATATTTCTATTGGTGGTTTGGAACAATATGAGGATGCATAAATAATTAAATAACAAAATGTTTATTTTGGGGTCAACTAGCCCTTTAAGACCTTGCTTAAAGGAACACTCCAATCTTTTTGGAAATAGGTTCATTCTCCAACTCCCCCAGAGTTAATAAGTTGAGTTTTACCGTTTTTGAATCCATTCAGCCGATCTCCGGGTCTGGCGATAGCACTTTTAGCATAGCTTAGCATAGATCATTGAATCCGATTAGACCAGTAGCATCGCGTTCAAAAATGACCAAAGAGTTTCGATATTTGTCCTATTTAAAACTCGACTCTTCTGTAGTTATATCGTGTACTAAGACCAGCGGAAAATGAAAAGTTGCGATTTTCTAGGCTGATATGATTAAGAACTATACTCTCATTCCGGCGTAATAATCAAGGAACTTTGCTGCCGTAACATGGCCGCGGCAGGCGCAGTGATATTACGCAGCGCCTGAAAGTAGTCCCCAGCTAGGTAACTAGTTATAATATAGCTGGGGACTACTTTCAGGCACTGCTTAATATCACTGCGCCTGCCGCGGCCATGTTACGGCAGCAAAGTTCCTTGATTATTACACCGGAATGAGAAAAAAGTGGAGTGTTCCTTTAAAACCCATGTCATTGTGTCAAATTAATACTTCTACTGCAACACAAGCCGGTTGTTTTCTCCCTGAGGGTTCAAGGATCATATCCCCTTATGATCTTACTTTTAATGTTTGTTTAATGTTGAAGACATTACAGGTTGTACATCAGTACACAAGTACATGCACCACATAGCAGCCCTTAACACGTTGTTTTGTTCATTCTTTTTACCTTAATCTTAGGAGAACGAGGCTGTGAACGTGGGGAGAGAGGAGGAATAGAGGGAGAGGATGGAGAGGGCTGAGTGGAGACTACAGGCACAGAGGAGGGAGGAGGAGAGGTGAGGAGTGGAGGAGACCTGGGAGGAGATGGGATGTGGTCTGAAGAAGATGGAGGAGGAGAGGGAGTGGAGGGTGGAGAGGCCGGAATAGTTGGTAGAAGAGGCTGGCAGGAGGAATAAAGAGGAGGATGCAAAGAAGGAATAGGAGATGAAGGAGGGGATGGACGGATTGGCGAGATATGAGGAGAGGAGGGAGGAGAAGGAGAGTGGGAGGAAGGGATATTTGAGAGAATGGGACCGGAAGTTGGAGAGGAAAGCTGAGGGAGGACAGAAGGAGATGATTGATAATTAGAAGGGAAAGAAGATGGCAAAGGAGTAGAAATATTGAGAGTCGATGAAGGAGGAGGAGGAAGAGGGATTGGGGAGTTTGGAGAAGACAGAGGAGGTGAGGGAGGAGGAGTGGAGAGAGATAATGGAGGGAGAGGAGAGTCTGAAGGAGAAGAAACTACTGAGGTTTGGTGGACAGAGGAGGAATAGGGCACCAAAGGAAGACATAAAGCAAGAGGAATAGAAGGAGGAGGACATGGAGAAGATCTGGAAGCAGATGGTGGAGAATAGTGAACAGCAGAGGCAGATGATTCAATGTGTGGTGGAGAAAAACTAGTGGAAGAGAGAGTAAGGGAGGAATTAGGCATGGGGGAGGTGGAGAACGAAAGAGATGGAGTGATGGAAGAGGAGTCAGCCTGGCAAAGAGAAAGACAGAGCTGTTCAACTACAACTTTGAACTAGATTGTAAAAGTTACACACACAACTAGTGTGAGAAAGACTATTAAAGGGGCCATATCATAGTAAACAGGATTTTCCTTGATCTTTTGAAATAGGATTGAGGTATATATATTTCTGTTCAGAAATCTTTACCATGTAACCATCAGTTTGCATATCAATGCCTGTTTTTTTTACAATAATATGAAATAGACTCTATTAAACACTGTTAAAGAGAAATTGAGGGGTAAGATAAGCTCTATTGCCTTAAAATAAATATAAAATCTGTAAATATTTTTCCCCTATTCTTTTTTAAGCCAAATCTTCATAAACCTTTTCCTGCTTAAAACCTGCAACCCACAAGAAACTATTGTTTCTTATGTCATTTACAAGTCTGTTCACACCAAGGACAATAACTGTAACAATAACTAAGGTTTTAATAATCATTCTAATTCTGTAAGAATAGGGAAGTCCACACCACAACTATAAGAATAACAGCAGAAGAACAATTTTCTTTTTTGTTTAACTTGAATGACAAAAACATTGATAGTAAATAATAATTGTGCTTGAGCATTTAAAGCAGCAGACAACAATTAACTGCAGCATATGCTTATACCATAACAGAAAGTTCTAACCACGGAGTCCAAAGAAATAAATAAACACATTGTAAAAAAAAAAAAAAGAAAAAGAAAAAAGTTGAGCCAACTTAAAATTTTAAGGCAACCAGCTTCAGCAGATTTTTGTAGGAGATTTTTGAATTGTCTCAACTTTTTGTTGTATAAACGTAAAACAACAAGTTGAGAAAACTCAAAAATCTGCTGAAGCTGGTTGCCTTAAAATTTTAAGTTGGCTCAACTTTTTTTTTTTTTTTTTTTTTTACAGTGCATGTTTAATATGGCCCCTTTAATTTAGTCAATGAACATGCAAATAATGTTTTTTTTTTTTTTTTTTTTTTAAGTTTTCAGAATTTAAAAATTTATCATTAAACTTATAAGAGTTTTCACACAGCCAGACTATCATGCTTTTGTCACACTGCATGTTCTACCTCTTTTTTTGAAACAGTCTCCAAGCCTGATCTGTTGTTTGTTTCATCATCCTCTTCCTTTATGTACAACTCAGGAAGTTCCTCCCATTTTATAGCAGCTACGGGACTGTGAATCTCTGTTTTCTTATTCAAAATGACTGACAGCAGCTCCTCAGCCTTTTTCTCATAGATATCATGATGTTTATCCAGTATATTTTCTGATTTATGGCTTGCACTGATGGACAGTGGCTTATCAGGTAATGCTTCTCGATTAGCCATGTTTTTTGATCGATTGGCCAATCGGAATTCTAGCTCATTATAGAGTTGATTTTTCAGAAACATCGACATAATTTCACCAGACGGATCAGGTTCGTTTATTAGCCTGGATGGGTCATAGTTTTGTTCCTTTAAATATATATCTTCTAAGACCTTTTTACCATCTTGCCCCTTTCTTTCAATTCTTAACAGAGCTTGATTATGGTCTGTGATCCGTTTCACTGGTAAACCGAATGTTTCTGGTTCAACATCTATTGCTGTCAGTTTATCTCTGTAGAGACGTTCATGGGAATAAAGCGAAATATTTGAGGACTCTGAAGTGATTGGTCCTTGGCTAGGAAAAGGGGAGCATTTTGAGGAAAGGTTTTGTGGTGGGGTGAACCTTCGCACAAGTGGAGCAGGGGATTGGGGGCCAGTACAGTGAAGATTGCTGGGTAATGGAGGAGGGGTGGGTGGGACTGGACTGCCACAGGAAGATGGGCAAGCAGTGGAGACACCCAATGTGAGAGACAGCCAATCGCTAGTGACTGTTTGAAGGTGTGTCTTAGTGGCAGAATCAAGACACTGCAAATGGGAGGACTCTGTATAGTGCTTGAGCCAAGGAAAAAGAAAGCAGGGAGACTTATTGGACTCACAGGACAGACTTTGTGGATGTGATGGTCTAAAACCAGTGCTAAAGACTTACCTTATGTGCCCTGTATGTGTGCGTGTCTCCTTGGTGACTGGGGCTCTTGGAAGGAGAGCCCTTGATCACATCAACATAGGACACTGGGAAAATGCCCTGCTTGTTTGAACCAGGAATCTTTCCTTCATACCAATTCTGATCCACCTTCCTTAGAAGGATCACTCGCTCCCCCTAAAAAAGCAAAAACATGCATGCATGCATGCTTTAAATATCCAATTTACGGTGGGGTGCGATAGAAAGTGCACGACTGAAAGATGGTAGAGGGTGTGATGCAGGGTTTACACTTGCCTTTCTAAGAGAAAGCTCCACGTTAGTGTCAGCATTGAAGTTGTAACGTGCTATGGCCTCTCCCATCTCTCGAACCTGAGCCGGAGGAGGAGGCCTGACAGGCTGTCTCCGCTCTGGAGACGCCACCTTCTGAAGGAGAAAATGAGAGATAGTGAGAAAGCAAGAGGGAATGTGATTAAGCATGTGCCAGCATTTAGTTTAATAAAATAGGTTATCTAAAAATTTACCTCGACATAAGAGATGGGGAATATCCCAATCCGTCCTCTGTGTTCCCCCTCATACCAGTTACTGTCAATCTGTCTGATGATGTTGACAGCATCACCTTTCTTAAAGGAAAGTTCCCTGCAATGTGCAATAAACATGCATATGTGACCATAAACATTCATTACATATACAATAAAGAGAACATTTATGCACCTGAATCTATCTTCTGTATAAGTCACATTTCTATTTTTCTACTGATGCAACCAAGCTGAGATGAAAATATTCACCAAATACAAACATATAATATAGTATAATTAGTACTGTCAAACGATTAATCTCTTCCAAAATAAAAGTTTTTTTAATTTTTTTTTTTTTACATAATATGTGTGTGTACTGTGTATATTTATTATGTATATAATAATAATAATAATAATAATAATATAATCCTATAAAGTGTAAATCTTTACTTAATAAGAGCATTTTTTCTTCAGGCACAGGAAACACTGTTATTTAATAAATATCTGCAAGTTACAACAATATGTGGGACCATTTATTTTTTCTAATGTATTACCCAATGAATTTGGTGATATGCAGATTTCAGGCTGAAATTCATGAGCCTTGAAATTCTTTAATGGCTTTATTAGCATGGACTTTCATGCAAGCTGACACTTTCATGCAACGACACTGAGCTCAGAGCTGAATTGCTGATGCAGAGACCAATTTGACAAAGCAAGTTAGTAGGCAACAAGCACAAGAGCAAAAACTGCACAAGGGAAAATGCAAAAAAATCCCAAAAACAAAACAAAACAAAACATTGCTACAGAACACTTTGATTGGACAAGAGTAGAATTAAACACACTTTCACAAACAAAAAGCTGACACAGCCCTTTGCGTATTCAAATTCAGTGAGATGCTGTGATGTTATTCACATGCACCAGACAGAGTCTCTCAGATTTCTTTATATATACTCACTTGGCAGACTGAGCTTTAAAATCATAAATAGCCCTGGCAGACTGTTTCTGATTGAGGAGAGAAGACAATATAAGATAGGTCATCTGCTTAGAGGATACCTATGAGGCAAGCAAAAAGACCATCAGCTATCCAAAATATGCACAGCTAAGCCATATAAAGACCTTGACCAAAATGAAGGTTACAGGGTCATGGGATTTATGGCATAGCACAATAAGGATTCAGGATTTAAGATCGCCTTGTACTTATTCAATAATCAATGATGTTTCCCCTGCAAGATTCAAAACATTGTTCTAATAAAACGAAAACTAGTTAATGTAAAAATAGATATGAGCAAAGCAGCATTTCTACCTCTCTTTCTGGTGTGGGTCTTCTGCTTTGTGGTGTGAGACGTCCTGTATCAGAGCCCTGATCTGTGGAAACAGAGAAAACGTCAACAGAAAGAAAACGATTGAGTAGTGGCACCACATGCATTCCACTGGTGGCAAAGGAAAATGAGACTATTTAAAAATTATACAAATATTTATTTCAAATTTAGGGTCAAACTAAAAAATAAGGGATGATTTGGATATACACAAAATGAGAGAAAAATGGCATGCACTTGACATAAAAAAATGGCCCAAATATTAGTCATTAGTCACAGAAGCATGTGTTAAAAAATACATACAAAATACAGTACATACAAAGAAAGCAAATGTCTTTACAACAGTATTTCATATATCAGCAAATAAAATAATAATAAGTGAAAAAAAAAAAAAACAATGGCAAGGGCAAGGGCACAAAATCAAAAGGGAAAATTAAGCTCAGTAAAACACATCATGCATATACCGGACAGACATTTATTGCACCATGAACTGCTAATACTACTTTTCCACTCATATCATTGCAAATAAACAGAATGAAATAAAATTTCCCATGTATTCATAATTAGAGCTTTTGTGTTAGCATTAAAGCTAACTATACATTAATGTACTCTAAAAAGAACAAAAATATTGAAAACTGATTTTTGGCCAATCAAATACTGTCCCAAAAAACTGAATTGACTCATTTATTTATAGTTCAAGCTTTCTGTTTCAATATATGAACACAGGAAGTCAAAGGACCCCGCTTCAAAAAAAAAAAGAAAAAGAAAAAAAAAGTCAGTCAATCTAAATACACTACATTGTATAATTACATAAATAGTAAGATATTCCAAATACCTAATGGGACACTTAGTACCATGATAATAAAGCATGCCGTTTAGGTGAAAAAGAAGTAAAAGCACTTGCATGTTTTTGGTAGGGAACATTTGAGGTAATGACATTGTTTTGAGGTAATGACATGATTTTGCAATAATGACACGAAACAAAAGGAAAACTCTTGCGAACTAGCTGCACCTGAATAGCAGTGCACATTAGCATTAGCATTATGCTGGTTGTTGTTGGAGGCGTCTGTATGGTGGTGTTGCTGCTGGTAGGAGGCACATTGGTGGGCTCCATGATAAGGCTGGTGGACATGGGGCGAGGAGGGGGAGCCGGACCCTCTCTGAGCCCGCAAGGAGGAGCTACGTTTGGGCACGTCTGGTAGCAACTCCTCCAATAACCGCCGCAATATGCTATCATCTGGCATCCTTGCTGGTCCCTGCCCCCTTTCCGCCCTTATGTGGTCATAAATGTCCTGCAAAGCGGCATCTAAAGCCTCATAAATTGCAGTTTTGGATTTCGCCCGACCGCTTCTGCAATGTCGCCGATGGGTGGGCGGGGAGCCTCGTTTCCGTCGGAAAGGCACAGGGCTGACCAGGAAGGCCAGTTTGGAAAGGCCTGACTCACTGGGTGACTGCTGGGCTAGTGGAGATGTAGCGGCAGGGTGGGACTCCTGCCGAGCCCTTTCCTGTTGTCGCTCGTGTTTTAGCATGGTGGTGAATCGTGTATAGGATGCCGGACAGCGACCCTTACAGGAGCTGATGAGGTGACGGTGTTGGTAACCTTGACTTTGACCCACACTCTGGTGTAGGTGATGGTGGCGGTGGTAACGGTGTCCATGATGGTGATGTTGCCCAGAACCAAAGAAGCTTTCCGATGAGGTAAGTGAGCAATGATCCAGGTCGCTCTCGCTACACAGTGAAGACCCTTCTATGTGGATGTCACTCATTTCGGAGGCACAGGCGTCCTGCTCACTGTCCGAGTAGTCTTGATGCTGCCTCTGGTTCTTTCCATGAATTGGCACCAGGCTACTGCTGTCTGGTCCCGGTCTTGGCTGTCCCTCAGGGGGACTTCGAGCCCTTTCTGGAGGATCCTCCTCCTCCAAAAGTGATTCCACAGAAAAGCGTCGCTTGGGACAGCTGCTGGCCCTCGAGGACCCTGGTGTGGTGGTGCCTGATGGGGCATTTTCGTCACCAAGGTCTGGCATTGACTTGGATTTCTGGATGAGCTGTTCATATTCCGAAATACGGTTTGGAACCATGTGTCGTGGTACCTCATTGCCGAAAGATGCCCAACCGTGGAGGTTGTGCCTCTGCTGTTGCTGTAGCCGTTCCAGCTCAAGGATTCGTGCACGTACAGAACGAATCACCTCTGAGGGCAATAGCTGCTCTCGGTCTATGTGGTGCATTTTCTTGTAGAGCTGAAGGAAACCCGGAGCATCATGTGGCATCTTACGCCGGTGATGTCGGCGCCCCCTGGGAGATGAGGTAAGACTTTTTACTTGAGGCTTCTGTGGAGCGTCTTCATCAAGCAATGAACCTGCACTTTCAGAGCGAGTGGTAGTCACAGAAGTGGACGCTCTCCCGTCATTACTAGCACCATGTCCATCAGACAACAAATCATCACAGCTGCGTGATTTCAGCCGTGGTGAGGAAGGAGTCATGACAGATTCATCGTCAACGCTACTCCAAGTCTCCGCCGCTTCATGTCGGCCTGTCTGCCAGCCGTTCTTGAAGCAGATGGAGCGCTTGGAGCCACGCCAGGTTGGTGTGGAGATAGTGAGGGAGTCTGAGGAGAGACGAGAGGAAGGGCGCTCCATACCTGGGGAGCTCATACAGGAGGAGAGTGACTCACTAGCGTCTCCAGCTGTGAATTAAAATAACATCCAATGCAGCATGACAAAGAGGAGACAGGAAAGCTGGTTAGTGAGCTCAGCTGACAGAAAATGACAAAGCGAGAGAAAACAGGTATCAGTAAAAGTGACAGTTAGTAAGAATTTGTCAGTATAGTTAAGATAGAAAGAGGAGAATATGCAGTCTCACGCAATTATGATCTTCTACAAAAATTTTACACAGGTATAACCACAAATGTGATGATCTAATGATAGAACAAGAGAAGTGAAATCTTTTCGGTTTCTGGCACAAATCAAACAAAACATACAGATAGAATGGTAACAGAACAAATCCATCAAACAGTTCCTCTGCACAAAAATAATGGAGCGCTAATGTAATATGTCATTAGACAATAATGCATAATCTAAATGTCTTCAACAAGATTTGATCAGTCTAGCACCCTCTGTTCGAGTTTGAGTGTGTCTGAAATTACCTTTGGGTCTGGATGGTGAGGAGGGCGAGGAACGTATGGTGGGCTTCTTCAGGGTCTGTGCTTTATTGGAGTCCAGTGGGCGTGAAAACACTTGACTGGCATTCTGCTCACTTCCTGTGTTGGCTTGAGTGACAGATGGTTCCGACTTTCGCCTTTTCCTGTAGTCACCTGCAGAACTAAGAATACCCCAAAATCCCAGATCAATAATGAAATAAAATAACCAAAGGTAAACAATATTACTGACTTAAAAATTTTATAGAGTTACTGAATACTTTGATGGAACATTTTATAAAACATTTAAGGCCTAAAATACACAATTAAGGGACTAACTGTGTAATTTTAATGCTTCTGTGAAAACCAGGAGTATAATATAAATGACTAACTATTTACGCCATTTTGGAAAATGGAAACAGCTAGTGGACAATACACTCTTTTAATTATTGACGATGACACTCTGATACAGGGTCTTCTACACATTAAATAGTCCTAAATATGAGTTCCCATATCCTGTACTCTATAGATCCCGTATGAACAGCAGTTGTTTTTGAGCTAAAGATCTGTAGGGGGTAAGAAACAATTAATACTCAAATACACACAACAGTTTGGGATGTCAAATTCGTGTCTACACACACAGTGAAAAAATAAACTGTGGCAGAGATTTTAAGACCTGAGTAAATTAAATTAGACTGAGGATGCTCAGGTTCTGTCCTCCAATGGATATCCAATAGGCATCTCTCTGAGAAATTAAAGAGCCTGAGTGAGAAAAGCTGATATAAGAATGAAAGGGAAGCTTACCTTGAAGTTCCGTCAGGTCGTTCGTAAGGCGAGAGATAGAGGGATGACTGAAAGAGAGCAGACAACAAAAGAGAAGAGTGAGATCCATGGGAACAAAGAAGTGTAACACTCCCGTGCTGCGCTACAATCAAAACCTTCCCCCCCCGCATGCGCAAGGACAGCCGTGACCGACGAGGGTTCCACATCTCTCAATCCCACCTTGAAGGACTATGAAAATGAACTTTGACCTCCTGTGAGAATAAAAAAGGGCCAGGGCTGTTCAGTAAGTGGAGCCCAACAATAGCCAGAGAACAAAACAGTACAGATCCAGAAAGGCTGCACGTGGCAGCAGGTCACAAGAAGCCCTGTCTATTATGTTGTCCTAGATCGCCACGCCTCCTTTCCTTTGACACAGCCTGGGGTGAATTTCAACAAATCTGAGCACAATGCAGCAGGCTCTGGTGTTCATTCTGGCTTATCCACGCAACTTGGATCAGAGAAAAGAAAGGAAAGCAATTACTGACAACACAGCTTTTTTAACACACCGATGGTGATCCTAGGTCAGACGGGAAGATAAATAAAAAGGAAATTGACAGGCACAGGAGAGAATGTATTTCAGTAGTACTTGTGAGCATGTGACTCTTCTCAAACAACATATTTTAAAATAACAAATCTAGTATAAAAAATTTAAAAAAAATTCACAACACAAACATGCACATGAACACATTCATTCATCAGAGGAAAACTGTAACAGAAAAAAAGGAAAATTCTATCATCATTTACGTATCCTCATGTCATTCCAAACTTTTATGGTGTTTTTTCCCCCCATACAACAATTTTTTTTTTTTTTTTTTTTTTTTTTTTAGAAATGTCTCAATGTCTATACAATGGAAGTCAAATCAAAGCCGAACCAGTGCTTAACAGCATGTTTCAAAACATCTTCTTTTGGGTTTTGCTAGAAAGATCAAGTCATACAGGTTTGGAACGACACGAGGGTGAGCAAATGATGACAGAATTAAAATTTGTGGATGAACTATCCCTTCAAGATGAAAAAAACATAGAGGAAGTAAATCTAAGCAAAATAAAATATACAAAAGAACAATCTGATTTGAAAAAGCATTGGTGGGTGTTCATTATTTAGCTATATTTTTCAGTAGTGTCACTCCAGGAAAGCTCAAATAAAGTGACTTTTATTATGTCAACAAATTGTTTCACATTTAGTTTTGTATTTGTTTGTATAGTTTACATTAAAATGTACATATGCAGCATAGATTCATCTTGAACATATTTGAAATACATTTATTTCATACTAAGTATAGTTCAAATCTATTAACATTTTTACTGACAGATAACTCAAATTAAACTTTACTTGGCGTACTACTTGTGCACAATGCACTTTTCTAAATATAAAGTCTAAAATGTGTTTTAATGTCACTTTTGATGAGGATTGTATGATCTTTGAATAATATTGGACTTTAACTGCAAAATATTTAAAGTGTACCTGAAGTATACCTGCAATAGTTTTTTGCACAGTAAAATATATACCTTTAATTGTACTTCAGCACTACTTCTGCACAATTAAAGTGCATTAAGTACAAAATTCGCTGTTCCAATTTAGCATATTATAAGTACCAGTTTAGTATACTAAAAGTACAATTGCAGGACATTTTATTAAGTATATGAAAATGCATTTGTAGAATACTTAGCATGAAATAAATGTATTTCAAATACATTTAAGTATATTTATATTTCACTAGGGTAACTATTACAAAAAACAGAAACACTGAAATAGTATTTTCTTGTCACTGAATCATAAATCAATCATAAATTCCTAGTAAATTTCACTATTTCAAGTAATACACTGAATTAAACATGCAATTTTGAATTAGAAAGACAAAAATAGTATTTTCTTGTTAAACATAACAAGTAACATGAACATTAACAATGATTTATTTAAAGCTTCAAAAAAAGTACAGTGTACTCTAAAAAAAACAAACAAACTAAAAAAATGTTTACAGTATGTGGATCAATTTCTTTTGCATTTGCTGTCTGGTAAATAAATGACGGGGCAGCAGAAAAAGCAATAGGATAACAGCAAGATGGAGACATAGAGCAAACAAACAGCAAAGGAAAGACGGATGGATGGACAGGAAGGTAGATTTACCTGTGCCACAGCATGTGTGGAGTAGTCAGGATTGTAATCCAACCTCTTTTTAGGAGGCTGGATGCCCCACCACCCGAACGAACGAACGAACAGCACAGAGGTGAAGAGGTGAGGAGGTGAAGATGAGGTGGAGAAGCAGGTGCATCATGGTAAAAAGACACATGTGGAGAGAGTGACAACGTTAGGGCATGGAGAAACAGAGATCACACAAAACACACACAGTGTACAGACAAACGAAGCGTGAATTCTAGTGAACATTGAAAGTTATCGACTACACAAGTGCCCACACATGCTTCACCTACCTTACACACACTGCTGCTTGTGTGTACATATAGCCTAATACACACAACAATGAAACTACAAAGCTTTCACACATAATTTGCTTGTTTACACATGGTAGCAGCAAACTCAATCAGTAAACAAGCCAGGAAGTGTGTGTTTATAAAAGCTGGAGGAACTGTGCATGAATATCTCATTTATGGACATACAGTGGCCTACAAAATATAGGAATTTTTTATGAATTTTATTGCATTAGATAAAATAAAATAAGAATGTCTAACTTTGGAACAAATTACACTTAGTCAGGGGATGTACAACATTGAAAAGTCTGGGGTCAATATGATTTTTTTTAATATACATGTTAATATGGCGCACAATGCTATTTGCTAATAATATATGCTAAATGCAAAAAGAAGCAGGAAATGATGAGACTCTTGTGAGAAGTTATCAGCATTGATCGTTTTTCTATCTATGTGTTTGGGGTCAGTAAGGTTTAAAAAAGTAATAATAATTATAATACTATCATTAGTGACACCAAAGATATTCATAATGTTACAAAATTTTTTTTAATAATTTCTTTTGAACTTTCTATTCATTAAAGAATCATGTGACACTGAAGACTGCTGAAAATTCAGCTTTGCCATCACAGAAATAAATTATATTATAAAATGTATTAAAATAGTAAATATTTAAATTGTAATTATACTACACATACTAAAAAAATAATATTACCGTTTTTACTGTATTTTTGATCAAATAAATATTGCTTTGGTGAGCATAAGAGACTTGATGAGTATTCACAACATAAATCTCCATAGATATTGAAGGTGATACATCTCCATCAAAATTATACATAATAAATAAATAATAATTATAATAGTGCTCATACATTTTAGTGAATTTTTAAGTGAACCATTATTTTACCTTTGGTCACCCAATCATTAATATTTGGTTACATTCTAGTAGTAGAATACATGCTCAACTAATTTGGCAACCAGAAAGTTGGTTTTTACAGTTTTGTACAGTTTATCTATTTTTTAGAACTTCTTGATGTGAAAATGTTCAGCTTGAAAGTGCAATGTTTATATGCTATAAGTTTATATGTTTATAAGTGTCCAAATCCTTTTTAGGGCCACAGTATTATCCAAAATCTGTTCATTTTAAATCAAAAAACAGTTCAACTTGACTTGATAGTGTTTTCTGCACAGGTTCTGCAGCTGTAAGAGCTTTAAGCTTGTAAGAACAGGTGTGTGATACTGCAAACAGAGCCAAAGCAAAAGCGCAGTGTGTAAAAATTACAACTTTTTAAAAACCAATGACATTCTTCTAAAGACAATTGTACGCCATAAATAGAGCACAAGTACAGATAATGTTGCTTTTTTGGTGAGTGTTTTGAAAACAAAGCATGATTATTTACTTTAAATATTAGCCTTGGGATTTAACATCAGACATATCATACATGTCTAATGCCTCACCCGCTGCCTCTAGCATTGTTATTGTGCAAATTGTTATCGTGGTGATGTTAAATGTCTTTTTCCTGTTTTCAGTGTGCAAATAACACCAAGTTCTGAACAAGTCAGAACTTGAATTTTAAGAACTACACACACACACACACACATACACACACACAGCTTGTCATTACACAACAGCATGTGTGTACCAGACAAGGAGATTACAGCCTACAGCATGCCAACCTGCCGCACCCTCACTCAACTTACCGGCCGTCCAAACTCCAACTCGGAAAAGAATTTAAACCAAGGCTCATTCTCTAAATCTATGTCATCTGGGTTTAAATCAAACATCTGGAGCAAGAAGCAACATAGAAAAAGAGAGGTAAGGGAAAGAGGAAAAACAATGAAAGGAAAAGAGAGATGGAAATCAGGGTTAGGAGGACCAAAATATGCTGCAAGGACTGGTGAGCAAAGAACAGAGGAGGATGATGTTGTGGGTCATCAGCATTCTCTCTCTCTCTCTCTCTCTCTCTCACACACACACACACACAAAATGTGAGCCTGGACCACAAAACCAGTCATAAGTGAAATTGAGATTTATGGTGTCCAATGATGTATGGTTTGTTAGGATAAGATAATATTTGGCTGAGATACAACTATTTGAATATCTGTAATCTGAGGTGTGCAAAAATCACCTTTAAAGTTGATTTTGTTAGCAAATGAAGTTCTTAGCAATGCATATTACCAATCAAAAATTAAGTTTCAATATATTTACGGTAGGAAATTAAAGAAAAATCAATAATTTTGACCCATACAATGTATTGTTGGCTATTGCTACAAATACACCCGTGTGACTTATGACTGGTTTTGTGGTCACAAATATGTAATGACAAATCATAACAATTAATAAGACTTAAAGAAATTCCACCCAAAAATGAAGAAAAAAAAAACTCACTCTCATGTTATTCAAAACCTGTATGACATACTTTCTTCTGTGGAACACATAAGAAGATATATTGAAAAAATATATTATAATATATCATTAAATAAATTCGGGTCCCATTGACTTCCAAGGTATGGACTAAAAATACACTGGAAATCAATGGGAACTTAAATGGTTTGGTTACCACATTTCTTCCAAATATTTAGTTTTCCATGCAAGAAAGAAGATATTTTGAAGAATGTTGTTTGGTTTCCATTGACTTGGATGAAAACTGAAAGCTGTTTGATTATCAAAATTCTTCAAAATATCTTCTTTTGTGCTCAGCAGAAGAAAGAAAGTCATACAGGTTTGAAATGACATGAGGGTGAGTACATTGTAAAAAGTGATAAGTTGACTTAACTTAAAAAAATTGAGGAAACCCGTTGCCTTAAAATTAAGTAAATGATCATTTTTAAAAATAAGTTAAGTGAATTGTCAAGTTCACTTAACTTTTTTTTTTTTTTTTTAATTATTATTTACTTAATCATTTTATTTTTTTTAAGTTAAGTCAACTTAGAAGTTCCATTTTTGGGTAGACTATCCCTTTAATATGACTGTGCCTCTCAGTACTGTCCAAAAGGTGGAGACATTGTGCTTCTTCCCCTCTTCTCTCTAAAGTCTCTTTCTCTCTTTCTCAAGCTGTGACTGTACTGTACATGCTGAAAAAGCTGCCCACTCATTTTGCCACCTGGGACATCTCCTACTGCCACATCCACTGTGTTTGTGCTGAGGGCAGTGCAATGATTCAGCCTCCTGACATTTCTATCTCATTGTTCCCTGAACCGAGCCACTGGCTACGACTGCACCGCTTCGTCTGACACCCTTCCAGTATTTTACATCTGCATTGCAAAACAAAAGTTCAACTGCTTTCAAAGGAGACATAAAACACTGAGGGAATTCCTCTGTTGAGGCATTTCATTTGTCTTGCTTCATTAGACAAACACAGCAGAATGTGACATTATAAGGGGGAGATAGGGACATACTGTATTGCTGGCAAAATTAAAAACTGCATTGTCCCCATCATGAATACAACAGGCTAAGCACAGCACAATGGCTCTAAGTGACTGCTTTTAGTGCAAACCTTTACCAATATTTTACCTACTAAATGAACTAATACACAAAGGAAAAGAAAGCTTGCTGCAGCACCACATTGCTCATGATAAGCAAACTCATGGCTGATGGTCCATTATTTGGTCAAACGACCCATGAAACAAAAGGAAAACACAGCTTTAACACATGTCCAATCAGCAGGCTGGAAAATTGCAGTTTGACACTGTAGTAAACAGTAAGTTCAGTCCTGCAACACCGTAATATAGCGGTACTCAAATAGCTGTACAGGCTACAATGAAATTGAGAGTTTTCATAAGACTGTATGGCAAGGAAATTACCGTACATTGCTCTTCGAAAGTTTGGGGTCAGTAAGACTTTTTGAAAGACAGTTAAAACAATAGCACTGTAAAATATTACCACAACATAAAGCAACTGTCTTCTATTCTAATGTGTTTTAAACTGCAATTTATTCCTGTGATGACAATGCAGCCATTACTCCAGTCTTCAGTGTCATATCATCAAACAGAAATCAACTTTTCTTTTTCTAATTATTAATGCTGAACAGTTGCTGCTTAATATTTCTGTGAAAACAGTGATTCGGTTTTTTTTAAGGATTCAAGTTCAAGAGAACAGCATGTATTTGAAACATAAATCTTTGTAACATTATCAATATCATTTTTGATTAATTTAATAAAAGTACTAATTTATTTTAATAAAATCTTACTGACCCATACTTTTGAATGGTTGTGTGTACATACGACAAAGAGAGGAGCACAAAAAATGTCCACAAAACATACAGAAACTAAAGGAACAGTTTACCAAAAAAAAAAAAAAAAAAATTAATTATATAAATAAATATTTATTTAATGGATGAAACATTATTTTGAGGCCAAATGATAGCTATGTCTGAGAAGAAGACCACACTTTGTCATTATTTATGGCACGGCAGATATGAATGACATCAATGAGAAACGTGAGAACCAGTAACATCGTCAAAAAACCTGGTGTGATGCATCATATTTGAATGTACGTCTTGGTGTTCCATAGAAAAAAAGAAAATCATACACGTCTGGAACAACATGAGGGTGAGTAAATAGTTTGTGGTGAGCTACTTCTTCAAAACTGTTTACAGTTTCTGGGACACAAATTTGGCTTTACATAGAGCTAAAAATTTTCAAAAGGCAAGTCTCTGCTGACAGAGCAATTTAATCCAGGACAAGGTCTAATCTGCGTAGAAGCCTGACCCTGTAAATTTAATTTTGTGATTAAACAGACTGAAACAGGACTGAATTACTCTACAGTCAAATGAAAGAGAACACAACAGGATTGCCTTTAGACCTTAGCAACCTTGGGTCCATGTTATGTGAGGATTTTTACACCAGTTTAAATGAAATTTATGAATAATAATCACTTAGATATAATGATTTAATTAAATAAGATTACTCACAGGCCTTTCTTGCTCAAGGATGGAGGATTTGCCAGGCTCATACTCAAAGATGCTCCGTGGCTCCGCTCGGTATTTACGTGTGTCCACTTTTCTGTCTGGAGGACCCCACTCATTTCTGTAGATGAGAATAAGAATAAAAACCAATCAGATGTTTTTAAAACAGAAGCCTGTACACTGAAAAATATTTGGCGCAGGATTTACTTTTAAACAATTTTCACCCAGAAATTTCACAAACAATTACAGAGAAATGGCAATTAACCCATTGAATTAAATGTGCAATTCTGAAGTAGAAACACTGAAATAGTATTTTCTTGCAAAATGCACTCTAATAATCATTGTTCTTTTTACAGCGTAGCTCTTGAGGTCAGGTGTCTTACGGGTCGTGTGAGAACTCTTTCTCTCTGTCCATGTCTCGTGAGCGGAGCTGGAGAAGAGAGGGCATCGGAGGGGGCGGAGGGGGCACGGGAGATGGTGAGAGCTCCCGGTGGGCGGCACCGTCTGGCGTGTCTGAGGTATTTCTAGAGAGAGGCCGGTAGGTGTGCGTTCGAGGGGGTGGGTGAGCATGGACAGGAAGGTAAGTTTCTAAAAAAGAAGCACAAATATCAGAGTGATATAATAGATCAATAAAACAAATGTACAGTTGCTATACATATTTGGACATTATAGCAAAATATAAACATATGATTGTACACTACCATCTAAAATTTTTGGGGTTGGTAAGTTTTTCATAGTTTTGAATTGTGTCATGCTCATCAAGGCTGCATTTATATAAAAAATATAGTAAAGTAATATAGTAAGAAACAAAATTGATCAAAAATACAGAAAAAAAAGTAATTTTGTGAAATATTATTGCAATTTAAAATAACAGTTTTCTATTTTAATATACTTTAAAACATAATTTATTCCTGTAAAGCAAAGCTGAATTTTCAGCATCATTACTCCAGTCTTCAGTGTTACATGATCCTTCAGAAATCATTGTAATATGCTGATTTATTATCAATGTTGGAAACAGTTGTGCTGCTTAATATTTTTTTTTGGGACCTGTGATACTTTTTCAGGATTCTTTGATAAATAAAACGTTAAAAAGAACTGTGTTTATTCAAAACAGAAATGTGTTGTGTTACAATATACACTACTACTCAAAAGTTTGGGGTGAGTAAATTTTTTCTTTCTTACTTTTTTTTAATAAATTAATACTTTTTATTGTTAAATGGATAGAAAGTGATAGTAAAGACTTATATTGTTAGACAAGATTTCTATTTTTAATAAATGCTGTTCTTTTAAACATTTTATTAATCAAAGAATCAAAAGATAAAAGTATCACAGGTTCCAAAAAAATATTAAGCAGCACAACAGTTTCAACACTGTTAATAAATCAGCACATTAGAATTTCTGAAGGATCATGTGACACTGAAGACTGGACTAATGTCTGATGAAAATATTGTACATTATATATATATATATATATATATATATATATATATATATATTTATATTAGGGGTGTAACGGTACACAAATATGACGGTTCGGTACATACCTCGGTTTTAACGTCACGGTTCGGTACAGCAGGGGGAAAACTAAACTTTTTTTTTTTTAAATAGTGGTTTACTGAACAAGTTGCTCTTACTTTAAATACATTCAGTTATAGTTAAAATTTTCTTAGTGATAAAAAATCTACCTCAGCTTATGCTTAAAAGGTGTTTATACAGCGATCTGTCATGCCACAAAGACTGGAAAAACGGCATTTATTAATTGAATTTCCTGAAAAAAATAAAAATAAAAATACTGTATTCGTTGCACATGCGTACTGAATCGAAAGACCTGTACCGAAACGGTTCGGTACGAATACGTGTACCGTTACACCCCTAATATATATATGTATATAAATCCTTCTCACATAAAGGAACGCAGACATGATTTAAACTTTTACTACATACATGAGTTGAATTATGCAGATATGAAAGTTAATATCCAATCTTCAGATTTCACAGAACTTACCATTGTTTATGACAGCGTATGTTGCATTATATGTGTCTGCATAGTCATCATCTGAATGAAACAACATTAAACAGAAATAAAATCAAACACAGTGTGTGTTTGTGAGTCATCTGAAATGAATGCTGCAGGATACATTCTGTGTGTTCTCCCACTCACTCACCTGCTTTATGAACCATGTGGATCTGTTTGAACATGGTCTTGTACCAGTCCTTGGGTCTGTCCACAGTCTAAAAGAATCACAAACACAAGCGATTTGCCTTGTCAGTTTGCTGGTTAAGCACACAAACAGCTAACAGCATTTGTCATTACTTGACAACCAACAAAATCACCAGAGCACAGAGTGAGAGAGACAGACAGGGAGTATCATAGTAACCTTCCAGGAAAGAGCCAGGAATGTTCTCTTCTTCTCACAAACACACACACATTCACAGACGGTCTGAACTGCTGAGAGCTCAGAAGCATTCCTCTAACCACAATAAGAGGATCAAATGTCAAAACAACTTAAACACATATCAAGAAAAAATGTCCCCAAAACAGATCATTAACAGCTGATCTGTTGTTTTAAACTGACCAGTGACAGTGAACAGATGTTGTGCTGTTTAAAAACACATAGAAAGAAAGAAAGAAAGAGTGCTTGGTTTTGTTTTGATAGAGCAACAGGTAATAAAACATGTAAATCTCAGTTTGTGTATTAACCAGTCACAAGGGCGATAAGCAGCAGAACATTCTGTCGATATTTTTTTTGGATTCTATTTCTGTGCCTTCATGTTGTACAGCACCATCAACTCTAAATCTCATTGCTAGTACATTTATATAAACAGCTCAATACATGGAAGTCAAAACCACTCACATCTTCGAAGCAACAAACAGCTGTCTCTTTCCTAAATGCATCAGTGTTTTGAACTAATCGGTTGAATGAATAATTCAATGACTCACTCCTAAAGACAATCCTTTGCTGCAACATACATACACATAAGGATGTAAATTGCAGACTGGCAGTTTGTCTGAATGTGAAACAGTGAAAAGTCATAGAGCTGTTGAAATAAATGCCAACCAAATAAATTTGGAATCCAGAATAAACTGATTTATAACAGATAGTTCATGTCTACTGATTGTACCAAATACTTAGCAAAAGAGTCATCATGACACCATTAATGACAAACCTTGGCAAAAATTTCAGTGAACTCAAATTTGCCACAGTGAAACATAGGTGATATATAACAAGGAGCAAAATGCATTGAAAATAAAATGGCGTTATTATTTTTCACTCCAAAATTGCTTGCAAAAATCACAAATAATAACAAAGGAACAGCAAGTAAAACATTGAACATGCAATTTCAAAAGACTAAAATAATATTTACTTGCAAAACGTACTTCAATAATCTTTATTTTATTAAGGAATAAGGACAATCTTTTTTAAAATGTAAAGTTTTTCATTTTTTCATTTTTGTCAGTTCCCTTAAAAATGTCTGGATATCACTCACCGTTCGGATGGCGATGGGAATGCCTGACTCATCCACTGGTCCAATGCCTTCGTAATGGGGTGCTTTTATGATGGACACCTTCTTCTCTTCCTCTGAGAAACGAGCGATGGGCACAGAGCTACTGACCACTGTCTGACCAGAGACAACAGTCTCTCTCTTCACCGTCTCTGAACCCTCTGAGTGAGAGAGAGAGAAATGTTAGAGACAGATAAAAAAATTGTAAAAAAAGAAAAAGAAAAAAAGTGCTGAGCAATTATGTCCTTTACAATTGGTTCTTATCAAATTGTGACCCCAGTTCCTGGGTAACAGTGAGGGAAGACAACCTAGTATCAGCCTTTTTAACTAAGCATCTCTCCCTCTCTGTCACTATCCCTCACACACACATCATTGATTGCTGTGCTGCTATTGGCTCTTCATTAGACTGCTGCCATAGATACAGTCACACTGCAGGACTCAAAATTTGTTACTACCAGGACTTCATTGGATGCCAATATTAATCAGAAAGGCAATTAATCGGCCTTCCGTGAGAATGTCACACTAAGTGATCAAAAACTGCCTATGACGAAAGCAATTTATAATGTTTCCCAAAATTTGTATCAGATGGCATAATCATGGCAAATATCACACAGTGTTGGCCAGAAGAATACAGAAGTCTGACAGAAGTATGAGCTGGACAGTCACAGTCAATTCTAATCTAATAGAGCAGGAACACTGACAGGGCACAAGCTCTCACCCTGACTAAGCACCCTGAACTATGAAATATGTATGACACAGCATAAATGAGACAGCTACTTTTATTCCTTCACATCTATGCAGGTTTGCACTAGCAAAAAGACAATGACATGAGGAAACACTATACAGCAAACTATTTGTCAGCATCTTTTCTTTAAAATACTACAACAATTGTATGAATTTGCCTTCCTAAGCAAATCCCAACCAAAGTATCAGAACTTTGCCTCTCCTCAGTTTCCCTCTGTTCAGTTATTGATTACTCCGGTCTGGCTTAATGGATGCAAATGCATCATATCCTGAGGACCGGACTGCACCGTTAACTGCCAATACAGGCATCCACTAACAAGAATTGTGCATTACAAATCCATTGTTTCAGACCGCCAAAACTAGGACTCAATCAATAGAAGGACAAAAAGACAATTGAGGAAAGTGTTTTTTAGAAAACATTTGATGTGTCCAAATATGCATACTTCCATACTATTTAGTATGTGAAAAACAGTACATCAAAGAGTATGTCTAAACTCACTATATTCTAAAATAAAATATGCAAAATACCTGGATGACCTACTACTTCCGGCAAGATTTTGGAGTGCCATGGACAATTTACTATCCCATAATGCCAAATAGTCGTGATGCAGTTACTAGGTCTCTTTTTATGTCTACATCACATACAAAAACTAGTTTTACATGTGGTTCAGACATCCTTTTCCAGTCTAAGTAGGCAGTTTTAGGCCTGAATAAGCAACGTTTGGCTGACAGTCAAAACTCTGCTTTACAATACTAGCCAGAGGTCTGTGTGGGACTTTCCTCTCACCTGAACTACGACCCTGCTGGATCTTTACCAGGCCTGGGCTGAGGGTTGGAGGTGGAGGTGGGTACACAGGCGGAGAGAAAGGCCTCTGAGATTGAGAGCTTCCATTCACTGCCACCTGACCCTGGGCAACATAGGAAAAAAAAAACAGTTTACAAGAGATGGAAATATTTGTAAAGTCACTTTAGGTCAAACAAGTATGAGTGGGTGACAGCTATGGGACAATAAGAAGTTAGAAGAATAAGAAGTGTAAGACACGAGAGCACACATCAAAAGATACTGTACAACATGTGAGAAAAAATTCTGTTACAAAAAAGGCAAAGGTTGTGATCAGATGTTGGTGCTTCTGTAGTAACATAAGTGGAATGATGGATGACAAATGAAGAGGTAACTGAAAAACTACATGACAACAAACACACTTTGAAAGAACCTTTAGTAGATAATGAGTGCAGGACAATCTATGTAAGAAAGAGTGTTAACACTGGAATATGGTACCATTATACATTCATATTCCAAAGAAGTTCAAGTTTTCAGTCAACAGCAGCAATATAAAATGCAAATGTTAATCTCAAACAAACTTCATGAAAAGTCACATAGAAAATCACAGGTCATCATAGGAACCCTAAAGTCAACATGAAATTAATATGTCCTCTTTCTTCATACACATACCTGGACTTCATACACATACCTAATTTTCTATTAATATATGATATATGATATATGATATATATATATGATATATATATATATATATATATATATATATATATATATATATATATATATATATATATATATATGATATACATTATCATTTAAATGTTTGTGGTCAGTAAGAATTGTTTTATTTTTATTCTTATTTTTTTAAATAAGACATGAATTATTTTATTTGACAAGAATGCATTAAATTAATCAAAAAGTGACAGCAAAGATATGTATATTGTTAAAAAGATTTCTATTTGAAATGTTCTTTTGAACTTTTTATTAATCAAAGCATCTTAAAAACTGCATCATGGTTTTCCACAAAAATATTAAGCAGCATGACTGTTTTCAACTGATATTTATAAGAAATGTTTTGTGAGCACCATATCAGCATATTTGAATATAATAATGGACACCAAAGACTGGAGTAATGGCTGCAAAATTTTTTGCTTTTACATCATAGGAATTAACTGCATTATTTAAAATATATTAAATTGTATTTTGAACAAAAACTGTATTTTTGATCAAATAACTGCAGCCTTGCACAAGGATCTTCTTTTAAAAACATCAAAAATCTTACTGACTCAAAATTTTAGAACAGCAGTGGTATATGATTGCCAGTTTTATACAGTATATATGTATTATATATGTGTGTGTGTGTGTGTGTGTGTATAGATACAGTCTTTAATATTGTTTCATTTTAAAATGTCACATTATGTGTGCATGTTGACTTTAAATGGGAAACAACATACATAGCACACAATGAAATACTACATACATAAAACATCGTGAAAATCAAGCATCAAACTAAAGACAAAGCAGCCACCTGCTGTAAGCTGACACATTCAAGCATGGGATTCAAAGTTAGACATTCAACAACGCTGAAAGACTAGTGAGGACATACAAACACGAGTAGATTCAAACAAACGTGACACCAGACGAGTGAGGTGTGCCATTTGAGCGTGATAGTTACGTTAGTGCCCGTGGCAGCTGACGGGGCGGTAGGAAGCTCGTCAGGGGCGTTGGAGGCGTGGCTGAGCGTGGGGGATGGGGTAGGTGTGCCTGCGGGGGAGGAGTCCATGCCGCAGATCTGCAGCTCCTCCAGCCCAGCTGTGGATGATGAATAATGACTCAGCGCTGATACGGTTACTGGTGACGGGGCAGGTGAGGCCAACATTAGCCCGGCACGTTCCAGAGGGGCGTAGGGTGTCGGCGAGAGGGCTTTGGGCAATAGCCCTGACAGGAAATCAGGGGAATCCTGACTGGCCCGGCTATACGGTGACCGGCGAGCTGAAGGATCTGGGGAGGGCGGTCCAGAAGAGAGTGGCCTGGTGCTCCCTCTTACAGGGGAAAACTCACGCTGATGGAGGAGGGTGGGAGGGAATAAAAGGGAAGGAAGACAAGAATTGAAAGTGAACATAAAGCAAAGCCGGTGAGTAAGAAGTGACATACGGGCACAGGCGGATTGAACCATGTTGAGTGAAGAAGAACAAGTGAATCTGTGGGAAGGAATAAAAGGTTGCTGGAAAAAAAAAATGTATATATAGTAATTAGCAGTAAACACACGTTCTTTCATCAAGCTGTCTGTGTACGTTCACGCCATTCCATCAGATGAAGATGAATGAGTGCTAAATGGGTTACACTCAGTGAGTATGAGAAAGTGATACCAAAATTTCCAAAAGTTTGGAATAATTAAGATTTCACCAAGGCTGCATTTATTTGAAATGAGAAATACAGTAAAATTGAGAAATATAATTATAATTTAAAATAACTTTTATATTTGACTATTTTTTCATTTTTAGAAGTCATTAATATAATATGCTAACTTAGCGCTCAAGAAACACTTCTTATATCAATGTTGAAAACCGTGCTGCTTAATATTTTTTGTGGAAACTGTGATACACTACTATTCTACAGCTGAAGGTAAATAAGATTTAAAAAGTAATAACAATTTAGAATCCTCAACATTCAGCAAAGAGTTCAGTGTTTTAAACTGATAATAATAAGAAGAAGAAGAAGAAGAAGAAGAAAAATTATTAATAACTGAAAATCAATAATAACTGATAAATAACTAAGCAAGAAATCAGCATATTAGAATGATTTCTGAAAGATCATGTGACATTGCATACTGGAGAAATGGCTGTTGAAAATGTAGCTTTGTCTTCACAGTAATGCATTCAAAAAGAAAGCAGTTTTAAATAGTATTTATCATAATATTGCTGTTTCTACTGTATTTTTAATCAAATAAATGCAGGCTTGGTGAGCATACGAGACTTTATCGACATATGAGAAAAAATCGTCATTATTCCAAACTTTTGACCAGTAGTATGAGTGTACATTATCACTGTAAATAAATGACAGTAATACCACCAAACTGCTTGCTGGTCTTGGTGGTACGACAGGGGCTCGCGTGGGGTCAGCGGGGTCCACTGCGTTTGTCCTGGATTTAGTCTCAAGCCCTGACTGGGTCTCTGCTTGAGGTTCTGGACTGCGAGGAGCTAACTGGATGGAGAGAGAAGCTACGTGTGTTTCAGAAGTAGCAGTGGGGTCTTGAGGTGGGGAAGCAGATGTACTTTTTGGCTTAGTTTTAGACTTAGGGTCAGTTTTAATCATGTTCATCTTGTTAGGTGCTGCATTTAGATGGTCACTTGAGAATTTTGAAGATGACAATTTGTTCCCCAGAACCCGAGTGATAAAACTGTTAGCATTAGCCTGTTGGGACGAGGGGGGCTCCTCGAGGGGGGCTCCTGAGGTGCTAGTGGAGGTTCGGGTGGTCTTAGAGTATGAGTATGAGGAGGTGGCACTAGACTGGATGGTGTAAGAGCCTGAGGAAATGACATCATTACTCTGTGGGGAAGAGAGGGAGGTGTCTGACAGCATAGCAAGGGAACTGTAAGATGGGGGGTTAGGGGTCATGTGATAGCTCTCTCTCCGAGGGGGCGGCAAGGGGACCTGATAGAGAAAAGGTCAATTCAAATATGTAAAGTCAGTTCAAATAAAGCACATTTTCTCAGAGAAATTTAAATTGGACTGCTTTAGAGGTTAAGAAAATCACACTTGATATGAATCCTCTAGAAAGACATTATCATATTGGAAAAAGACCATGACCGATATTAATCCAAACAGTTGTGAAGCAAAATAATTTCAAAGTAGCACATAATATGAAATAAGACGATTGCTTGTTGTGAAAAGAAAATGAATAGGGTGCAAAATCTAACAGCAGTATGATCAAAAATCAGGAATGCATCAGTAGCTCATTTTTAAAAAGAAGTATTTTGAATGAATATGTACCGGTGTGGGAGATTTCTTATCCTGTAGGTTGGGTTTAACACTTCGGAAGCCTTTAGCAGTCAAGGACACACTGCTAGCATCTCCATTCCTCAACCCCTCAGATACACTGCGTGAACGCCAGGCATCTACACACAAATAAAATAAATAAATAAATAAATAAATAAATAAATAACCCCCTCCCCTACACACACATACACAGACATATACAGCTATATATATATATTAGTGCTGTCAAATGATTAATCGCGATTAATCGCATCCAAAATAAAAGTTTTTGTTTACATAATATATGTGTGTGTACTGTGTATATTTCTTATGTATATATAAATACACACACAGAGTATATATTTTCAAAATATTTACATGTATATACAATTATATATTTATATTCTTATATTTTACATTATACATAAATGTATTTAATATATAAACATAACCAATTTTTGGTGCTTTTGGCAGTGTGGGCAGGTGCCAAATCCTGCTGGAAAATGAAATCAGCATCTTTAAAAAGCTGGTCAGTAGAAGGAAGCATGAAGTGCTCCAAAATTTCTTAGTAAATGGGTGCAGTGACCAACACAATGGACCAACACCAGCAGATGACATTGCACCCCAAATCATCACAGACTGTGGAAACTTAACACTGGACTTCAAGCAACTTGGGCTATGAGCTTCTCCACCCATCTTCCAAACTCTAGGACCTTGGTTTCCAAATGAAATACAAAACCTGCTCTCATCTGAAAAGAGGAGTTTGGACCACTGGGCAACAGTCCAGTTCTTCTTCTCCTTAGCCCAGATAAGACGCATCTGACATTGTCTGTGGTTCAGGAGAGTACAACTGTAGCCAAATTCCTTGACACATCTGTGTGTGGTGGCTCTTGATGCATTGACCCCAGCCTCAGTCCATTCCTTGTGAAGTTCACCCAAATTCTTGAATCGATTTTGCTTGACAATCCTCATAAGGCTGCAGTTCTCTCGGTTGGTTGTGCATCTTTTTCTTCCACACTTTTTCCTTCCACTCAACTTTCTGTTAACATGCTTGGATACAGCACTCTGTGAACAGCCAGCTTCTTTGGCAATGAATGTTTGTGGCTTACCCTCCTTGTGAAGGGTGTCAATGATTGTCTTCTGGACAACTGTCAGATCAGCAGTCTTCCCCATGATTGTGTAGTGAACCAAACTGAGAGACCATTTTGAAGGCGTTTTGAGTTGATTAGCTGATTGGCATGTCACCATATTCTAATTTGTTGAGATGATTTGAATTGGTGAATTGGTGGGTTTTTGTTAAATGTGAGCCAAAAACATCACAATTAAAAGAACCAAAGACTTAAACTACTTCAGTCTGTGTGCATTGAATTTATTTAATACACGAGTTTCACAATTTGAGTTGAATTACTGAAATAAACAAACTTTTCCACAACATTCTAATTTATTGAGATGCACCTGTATACATGCATGTGTTTGTATTTATATTTACATAATAAATGCATAATACATGCATAATATGCATATATATATATGTGTGTGTGTGTGTGTGTGTGTGTGTGTGTGTGTGTGTGTGTGTGTGTGTGTGTGTTAAAAAAACTAATAAAAATGACAAAAGCACAATACTAAATCACTAAAACTTTAACAAAAATTGGCAAACTGAAAATATAAAAAAGCTATCAAAATATTAATAACTAAAATACTTATTTATGTAGTAAAACGCCCAAATACTTAATGTGTCCCCTGTATAGTACACATTAACATTTATATAAACACGATGAAAACAGACACACATACACAAACAAACACTTGCCTGAATCTGATGACTGGGAATCACTACCTGTGGAAAGTAAAGATGCATTAAAATAAACATAAAAATGCATTTACCATGATAACACCATAGAATTACCACAGAAAAGCAAGACAAACAAGAGACAAAAGACACAAAACATGCACAAATGTCATACCCATTGACATTAAGGGAGATGTCCATGGATCAGGTTTTCTTTTACAGGTTTTCAATACTCTGATGCTATGCCTATATATATTATATATATATATATATATATATATATATATATATATATATATATATATATATATATATATATATATATATATATATATATATATATATATATATATATATATATATATATATATATACCTATATAGCAAGATAAGACATAACTAAAGAAAAAACAGCTTAGTTAACTACTACGCTGTTAACTAAGCTGTTTTTTCTTTAGTTATGTCTTATCTTGCTTATTATACCATACGAGATGGTCCTGCCACTGGTGCATGATGGCCACAATATGGGAATGAAAAGAGAGATGCAGAATTACAGAGAACAAGAAGATTAAAGAGCATAAGCTGCTTTTGAACACAGAAAGAAAGAGACCGCTAGTAAGACCACACAAAGTTTGAAACACCTACTACTCTCATAATGACGTTTAAAACTACAATATGTAAACTCGAAGATTGGAAGAACACAAACTTAAATTTTGAACAAAAACTAATATATTTTACAACAATTAAGTATGGTCCTGTACATAACAAAATATACATGAACACATGCATGAAGGGCATGGTCTTTTTAAACTGACATCTGCTGTATTTCTTCAAACCAGTATGTGCCTCAAACAGTTCAGCATTAAATGGGTTATATGATGCGATTTCAAGTTTTCCTTTCTCTTTGGAGTGTTACAAGCATAGATGTGCATAGATGAAATCCCGAAAGTTGCAAAGACTAAAGTCTCGAACCCAAAGAGATATTCTTTCTAAAAGTTAAGACTCGTCAGTGTCCCCCTAAAATGGCTCATTCAAACATGGCCCCACAAGTCTACGTCACGATGTGGAAATATTTGCGTAATGCCGCCCAAATGATCATGCAAAGAAAGAAGGCGTGGTTTCAGTAACCGCAGTAGTGTTGATGCAGCCATGTCAGGGAGATGCTGTTTCTATGCGAAAGCAAAGCACTTTATTTGGCCTTCCGAATGTAGATGCAATTAGAAATCATTGACTAAGATTTGTTTACAACACAACAGCACAACCCAAATGTTCGAATTTGTGCAATGCATTTTATGGACAACAGTTTCGTGAATCTAGGAGAGTACAAGGCTCGCTGTGCACAAAGGCTATTTCTTAAAGGGGTGGTTTACTGCGATTTCCCTTTTTTCATTTTAAATAGTGTGTAATGTTGCTGTTGGTGCATGAACAGTATCTGCAAAGTTGCTGCGCTGAAAGTTCAATGTAAGCAGAGATATTGTCTTTTAAAAATCAGGAAGTTTAATGCCTACAAAATCGACTAATATGGGACTACAACGAGATACTTCCCGGGTTGCATATGAAATAAACCCATCAACCCCTCCCTCCGGAACACGCAGAAAAGGGGGCAAGGCCATGTTCTGCGGCTTTGTCGAAGAGGAAGAGTTATAGTGGAGAGTTGTAGTCATGCCGTCGAAACGGTGTTATTTTCACCAAGCTGTCAGGTCTTCTGTGTTCGGGCTTCCTACTGACGCTGTAGTTCGTCAACAATGGTTAAAATTTATGTTTGATTATGTTCCTGACAATTACAATCCTAATGTAGCTCTCTGTGCTGCGCAATTTACGGAAGACAGCTTCCAGAATCTACACAAGTTCAATGCCGGATTCACACAGAAACTATTACTAAAACATGGAGCAGTTGTTGTTGGGCCACAACCTGTAAGTAAGATTTCATCATTTTAAATGTATTTGCATGTATAATTTCATACGTAATGTTTTAGTTTTATCAAGGACGTAAACAAATGCCAACGCTGGCTTTGGTAGCCAGTTAGTTAAAAGCTATTTTGTGTGTCTATGACAAACGCGTACAAACATTTTGGACCCGAATTTGTAATTATGTACTAATTTCGTAAATTTATTTTCCATGTATACTTTATGACGTAATTTTTCGATTTGATCAAGAACATAAACACAAGCCAACGCTGTTTGGTTAGTAGCCAGTTACTTCGATGCTATTTTGTGTGTATAAGACAGACGTGTACTAACTTCAAAAAATGATATTTAATCACAACAGCAAACTTCCATTCAGAAACGTTTGTAAGAGTCGTGCTTGCGGAAGTTCTGCTTGACTCTCTTCATTACCACTTTCTGGGTCTGATTCTGGCTCAAACTCATACGGCAATATTGACACCATTATTTACATTTGACTGCAGCACGTGCAGCTGTCGCTCGTGAAGGTAATGGGCGTGACGTTTCCGGACAACGTGCAGTACGCAGTTTAGCCAATCACAACACACCGGCCCAGCTGACCAACCTGAGCCCATCGCCTGCTTCTGAGGGAGTGGTTTCAGAGAATCAGGAAGTCAACCGGTCGTTCAAATGACAGAGGAGAAAGCGGCTTTCAATAAAGGTGAAATATATGAAAAATAAGGTGTTTTTTAACAAACGAAACACGAAGACATGTTATATTGCACCCCATAAACACAATCAAGCAAAGAAAAAAAGCAGTAAACCACCCCTTTAAGAAAAAGAAAAGGGTCAATTCTGACTTTGCTAGGACAATCTGGCGCTTCTGAATCAGCGACTGTAAGTATGCTTTGTTATTAGTTCAAGTATTTGCTATTGACTGTTCAAATGCGGAGTTTTGTGCGTAACGTGTCGTGTGAGTGTGTGTGTGTGTGTGTGTGTGTGTGTGTGTGTGTGTGTGTGTGTGTGTGTATGTATGTGTGAGGGGAACAGGGTCACATCACAGCGGAGTTTACAGCCCGTCAGAAATCATCTTAACCGTTGCTTGTGTACTGCAAATACATACGAGCACCATCACTGTTTCTGTCATGCAACTCTGTTCCCCTTTCGGGCTTGAACTGATAAAACTAACTTGAAAGCTGAACCTCGCGATTATGGTAAGGGGCGTTACATTTCCAACGCGTGCTTGTGGTGTTCGGCCAATCACAATGCACTGTGTCAGCTGGCCAATCAGAGCACTTGTTGGAAGGAGGGGCTTTGTAGAAAACAATGCATTTCAGAGAGGTGGGGCATAGAGGAACTACAATAATGTACAGTATTTGTAAAATAATGTGTTTTTTGAAGAGTAAAGGATGTCAACATATTCGGTTACACCAAATACACAAAATAATGATCTTTAAAATAGCATCATATGACCCCTTTAAAAGAGTACAACAGTGCATCTGTGAATGCATGCTTGACTGCCTGTCTGTGGCCAGCAGCTTTTCAAAAATTAAAGACGTGTTGTCATATCTCTGGCAGGTCTTGACAGCATGTCACTTTTTCAGCAGACTCACTCAAGCAGCAGAATATGCCTGGATCCTTGTATATATCAGCACAGAAAAATAGCATCTAGTCTTTTTCTTTTTACATTAAAATCTCATTGAGTGTGTTTTTTTTAAAGGGTAAATGGTTTTATTGATTTAACTAAAACCTGAACAGTCTCTCCAGAATTTAACACAGTATTCAATATAGCTGACTGCAGACTGAGCATTATTTATTTATTTTTAATTCAGAAGGCAGATTAGATTACATTCAATGGGAAACAGTTATATAATGTGTCCCATGTCCCTTTTATTACTAGTATATTATAATTGTGCCAAAAGATCTTATTTAATGTAGGGCTATCAATTGATTAGAAAGTTCAATCAAATTAACTTTAATCTTGAATTGCTCTGGTAGCAAGAAAACTCCATATTACTGTATTTAAATATGGGTTAAGATACATGATTAATCACATTATTAATCACCGTAATTTGACAGGCTTCATTTAAAGATGTTAAACATTTACAGATGTGAAACATTTGTGTAAATCTGCGCGATATAACGTGAAACATATTAAAGAGGCAACATGGAATTGGCTTTTAAAATTATTCCTTTAAAATTGTATCATAATATTATAGACAGCATAAAAGATCCTAAATCTAATGCCTCTGTTCTCATCTCCTAAGATCTTAGTAGATTAAAAAAGAAGAAAAAAATAGACAAATGTAGCAAGAGAAATATGGAACGCAACAGATGTAGTGAACACATGAAAAACATGCACACATTAACACAAATAGAAAACCGAGGAGAAAACCCATTTAAATAACTAAGGCAGATGAAACCATGGTGAGCAAAAAGAGATAACACATACTAAAAAGTCTATTTTAAAGAGCTGTGTCTTAGACAGCCCTGATACCTGCAGCAGTGTACAGGTTGGGTGAGCTCTGGACCCTCTTCACAGGCCAGAGAGTGAGCGACAGGGATGCTCTTTTATGAGCACGTCCTCCGCTATCTGGAGTATGTTTGTTTGCACACGCACACGCAGAAGCACACATGCAAAACAAACAGAAAGCAAAGCACATGCATTGTCAATGCAACATTATTGCACCAAAGATAACGCAAAAAATAAATAAAAATTTAAATTAAATGAAGAATGATTACCTACCGTTCAAAAGTTTGTGGTTGGTAAGATTGATTCATTTATTTATTTATTTTAAGAAACGATGCATTAAATAGTTCAAAAGTGACCGTAAAGACATGCAGAATGTTAAAAATATTTGAAATGATCACAGTTTCCATTTAACACAGTGATAAAAAAAGGTTACTTTTCACCAAATCAGCATATGGGGAAACTTTCTGAAGGATCATGTGAAATTAAAGACTGGAATAATTAAGATTTACAATTGTAGGAATACATTCCATTTTAAAATATATCAAAACAGAAAACAGTAATAAATTTTTAACTGTAAGAAAATTAACTTTTTACTTTATTTTTGATCAAATAAATGTAATTGTTGAACATAAGAGACTTCCAACCCTAACCTTTTGAACGATATTGTGTTATAGCAATTAAAGGTTAATCTTCCTTTACAGAAAGCATACAACTTGGGAAAGATGAGAGATTATAAAGACATTGTTTCCAAACCAGGCATGATGTGAACACATTTTATATAACATACGTGGAGCCTGATTTTGGACCAATAATATTATTTTTCAAAATGAGCATGAGCAGAACAGAGATTACTCCGTAGAATATTATTGCATATCCCACAATGCAATGCGTTTAGTTTGACCCTTTATTGTGATGGACGAACCAGAAGCACTTACTGCATGTCTTTCTTGACACTAAATGTTACAATGTTACAATGTTTACACAAAATTTGATTAAAAACGTTTTGTTGTACTAGTGGCTAAAAATTACACAAGTATTTTAATAATGGACTTACCTGTATTCATGATGAAGATCTCCACTGATCTGTGTTCTGAAGAAGGACACTTTCACCTGTAAAACACATTGAGAAATAGATACTTAAAGTATATCTTATGTATTAGCAAGCTAATTTATTAGCATGCACGCTCTTGTTGTTTATGCCCAATCCCACATGCTAAAGTGCCTAAACTGTTTAGCGACTGTGTATTTTTATCTAGCAGTTCTATGACTAGTACAGGTTATATTTATTCAGAGTGACAGATATAGAGGATATTCTGTTTTAAACATGTTTGTTGTGTATCAAATGGAGACATAGACCTTAATATGGATCCATGATAGACAACAGCTAGAAACTGTGGCGTCAGTGTATGTGTGTGTCTAGTATGTAGTAATACTCTGACTGACACCAGACAGTCTGGACACCAGGAATACACTCGATGTGCCTGCGATGTGTTAATTTTACAGTGCACTACACACATATTTCACTCTCTCCTCACTACCAGTATTTGCAAACATGAAGCATGAGGTGTGGAATGTGTGTGGTGGCATTTGTGTCTGTCTCATATGAATACTAAATAATGTTTCCCAATAGACATGTTAACAAGATAAGAGATAGAATTTATGTCGAGATAATGTTATGATGATGTTGCTCCACTTGTGAATAGCAACAGTTGATGATTTCCAAACACACTCCTTATAATAACTGATAACGTACATCTCATGTTCACTGAGGCTAACGGGGAGCAGACATAATGGATTAAAGAGAGAGAGAGAGTGTGTGTGTGAGAGAGAGAGAGAGAGAGAGAGAGAGAGAGGGAGAGCATTTAGACATAAAAATAAGATCCAGTTGTCAGATATCCCTTTGCCACTGACAGATTTATAACTTGCCAGGAGAAATGTTCTACACTCAGGGAGTGAAAACGTTGTCAACACTATTTGAATCTCAGTAACAAGCTATGGCACCATTGTGTGACCCAGAATTCGTTTAATACGGCAAGTTTTTAACTTGCCATATTAAATGAAAACTATTATGAAGTCTTGGTTAGATGTAGCTCACACCCTATAGGGTAAGTTGTCAGATCATAGATTGCCTAAAGCATTTCTCAATATATTCACTAAGTTGCTATGTACTTTTCAATTGTCCCCTATACCTTGAAACTAATGCAGAAAGTAGAAGAACACTCTAGAAGTATTTTCATAACATGCTGTGTGACCTAGCTAATGCCATGAAGGTTCTTCCCTAACTTGGTGGGCCCAAAATAAAGACACTAAAAGCACTAATAATAGTCTGTGGCATCTTTAAAAAGAATGAGTCTCTGGGTCATCAAGAAATGGAAGCAAAACACAGACTATTTAAGGATCATCTGTGCAATATGGTACCAATTTACTATTTTACTATGAAGCTGTCCTATTTCCAACACACTATTTTAGGTTTTGGTGAAGAGGCGGTGAATTCTTAATAATTTGTACAACCTTATTCATACATTTTCATATAATCTTCTTACGCTTCACTGAGGGTTAGGCTTATAGGGGTGGACTTTCATGCCACCAATTTAGAAAAAAAGGAAAACAGTTACATTATCTCATGAGATTGGGTTGCATATTTTAAAAAATACTCATACTCTACATCATGGGGGTCAAACTCATTTTAGGTTGAGGGCCTAGATTAGAGAAAATGCCCTCTTGAGTGGGCCAAATTGTTAAAACTTTTCAATTGCTCACAACTTCATTAATATTAACCATGTCAACTACAATATAATTTACAAAAATTAATATTTAAAAAAATAAATAAAGATAAATGGATAAATAAATATGAAGCTAAAACTGCCAGTAGGTGATGGCTGTTGTCTTTATGACAGAGGTGTAAAGAGTACCGGAAAACCATACTTGAGTAAAAGTACAGATACCTTACAGTGAAAATTACTCCACTACAAGGTACAAGTCACCAGTTCCAAAACAACTTGAGTAAAAGTCTTACGAGTATCTGATTTTAACAGTACTTAAGTATTTTACTTATACTAAATATAGGCTCAAAGATGCACAAGTCAAAGAGACATGCCAGTCAAAAACTGTAACATTGTGGAGAAGCTGGGAAAACAGGCAGAGGCAAGGATCTGTGTGCAGACATTTCATGGAAAAACTAGAACAAACAATAAGCTAAAAACCAAAAGGAACAAAGAACAGAATGACGGGCAAACAGACAACCATTACATTCAACAACTTACAAAGAACTAAAGAAACACTAGGGCTATATATATATATATATACACAAGGCACGGACAACATGTAACACAAATAAGAAAGAGCTTATCTGTGAGGAGAGCAAGCACGATATATATTCTAAAACCAAAATAAACCTGAACACCTCAAAATTGAAATAAATAAATAAAAATTAACAAAATTAAATAAAAAAATAAATTAAAAAGTCAAAGCATGTGTTGTGCTGGTTTCGGCCTCATTGCCAGCTGCAGTCATATAAAACACCTGTGATTCACAATTATTTGCTAAGGAGCTCACATTACTGTAAAGTAGACTCGTTGACCTTCAGTGTCCTGTTGTTGGCAATATCACATCTTTTGTTGCAGAAATATATTGCTGCAGAAAAGCAAGGAAAAACGGAAACACTCATTTCAAATGTAGTTGAGTAAAGAGTACAGATACTCATTCAAAAATGTAGTGAAGTAGAGAGTAAAAGTACTCAGCACAACTAAAAAGTATCCGAAAAGTACAGTAATTAGTTACATTTACTCCAATACTTTACACCACTGCTTTATGAATGGGTCACTGAATCATTGACTGAAATGAAACAGATTCATTCAGTAACAAAACACACTGCATTGCTCGGACACACACACACACACACACACACACACACAAAACAGACAACATTGTATCTAAAATATTAAAACAGTTCATTTGAGATCTCGCTGTTGTTTGGGAAAACACTCGGTGTGATATTACAAAATCTTGACATCTGAGGGCCTGACTGAACACCTTTGCGGGTTGCATGTTTGTCACCCCTGTTCTAGATAAAACCTCAGAAAAGGAATTGAAATGTACTTATGAATGAACAATAAATCAACTGACAAACATGTTACATTTTTCCCAATACCATTCATTTTCCTTATTTTTCTACTCCTCCCCATCATCCATTCGGCTTCATTGTGGTATATGTGACTCCAACCTTTTTACAATCCAATTCCCAATGGGTAAAATCAAGTCCTGTCCATCCAACCTCAAAATGTTATATTCTAATCCACAGCTGCAGCTTTGAGCACCTGATTAGTTACTGGCAATATTAGTGCAAAGCCCTCTGGGTGCACTTGAGTGTGACAAACATTCAATGCCAGCTGCAACTCGTGTTAACAGGCAATTAAGCTGGCATTTCCGTTATGTAATGGACTAGCTGCCACGGCTATACACTTCGCCATGAATACCGTAATTCTCCATTGTTTGAAAAGGCTCAGCTGAAAGATATTTATGTTTTCAGATATTCAGTTTTTGGCACAATTAGCCGAAGGCAGCTCAGTACAGAATTTGTCAGTAACTGAGTATTTGCTTGCAGTTTTCATGAAAGGACTTATAACACACTAATAAAGTTGTTCTTAGCTAATTTCTTGCACACATATGGGTTGTCACATTTCAGATTGTTAATTGAAACATTTTTAACCAGGGGTTAATGGTAATACACTCATTTGTGGTCTCTTAAATTCTCTTTTCCACACACACACACACACACACACAATGTCTATGGAATGTGGGCGCTATACTGCCGTGCAAAGGCAAAAGACCTTAACTTCAATTTTGGTCAAAATGAGTTATTGCCTTTTTTGGAACAATGGACATCAGTTTTATCATGTGGAAAAATATCTTAAGTCAATTTTGTTATTTTCTGCTGAAAATAGGATGCTGTTTTTGCCATAACTTCCAAAAGCAGAGGGAAAGCAAAGGCAGAAACCCTTAACATCAGTTACGGTCTTTTAGCTTTGTTCCGCCGCACTCTAGAACGCTGGAATTCAGTTACGCTGGAGTTAAGGCACTCTGCCTTTGTTTTACCAACGTTAAGATTTTTGCCGCGCTGAAGTTACGGTGTTATGCACAAATGTATTGAAGCACTTTTGACACACCCATTAACTTAAATAAAGTGATATGGTGTGCCTGTTGTAAAACACAGCCAATCTGACAGAAAACAGCGCGAGTGGGTTGGGGACGCCTCACGACACACCTCCCCTGGCGAGGAGAAAACATTACACACAGACCAACCCAGCAAATATAACTTAGATCGCAGCTTACCTTTTTTTATTAAACCTGTTCAAAATCCATTGAAAATACGCCGGCGGGCTAGCCTAATCTATCAAAGTGCAAAGTTGTCCGGAGTTTGACATTCAATTTTAAGTGTCGCTGTGGGTGGGCTATTAGTAGGGTGACGTCCGGTTTATACCAACCACTATGAAATCGTCCCGGTTAAACTGTTAAAATGCTTACAGCTAAACTGTGTAAAAGTGTGACTATATTGTAGAGGATTCCAACAGCGGGACGTACAACTGCCGCTAAAGCTGTATGAGCTAAAAAAGACACAAACTAGCTAGCACTTGGTCACTCACTGCTGTTGTCGACAAAACAACACAGACGTGTCAGGTGAATAAAGGTTGCGTTTACTTAAAACTGGTAAAACTCGTGGTGCATTTATAGTTGTAGTAAAATACCCCTTTTACATATTTATTTTATCGTATTTAACATATATCAAACGACAAAATATTTTTTAAATAAAATAAATAATAATTAAAATAATAAAAATTAAATTAATTAAAATAATTCTCACTATTTTTTAAAGCTATAATGTATTATAGCTTTAAAAAAAAAAAGTGAGAATTATTCCATATAAATTATTTTGAATAATTAATGTTTTATAAGTCAAACTAACCTCTTAACATTCTTTCGTTTCATTTTCTTGTTAATTTAATAAATTTCTTGAAATCAGTTTGTTGTTAGACTCCCTTCTTTGTAAACTGTCATAAACTGACTATATCAAGACAATCAATCCTAATCACATCAAATGTGTGAGCAAGAACTGTAGTCTGTACATGCATGTGGTACTAAATACATTTTCCATTCTGTCCAGGAAAATGTATTAATACAGAGTTTTTCATTAATTCTGGAAAACATACACACAATGTCATCAGATAGCATATTCCTATACATTTTGTCAGAAAAGGGTGAATGGTATTGAGAAAGGGCGTCGACATATTACTGGCATAGCCAAATCAAACCTTTCAAATGTAAGAAATATTAATAAAGGTTACTTTATTAACCTCTTAAAGTGTTATTTTACTTAAATTAAGTACAATGATAAAGGTTTAAAATGATCCAGTAGAGTTCTAGCCTTCTCATCATTTTTTATTTTGTAATATTCTATTGATGTAATATTAAGCCTTACTATACAGAACTCACTAAATGTTATTTTAAGGCTTTCATTGTTATCATATAAATGTTTGTATAGAGTGATAAAAGTCAAAATGATCAATAAATGATAAATTACGGCATTTTGCCTTGGTATGACCCATTATTGTTTTGCAGATAATGCAAAGGCAGAATACATTAACTTCCGAATAAGGGTCAAAGGTCAAGTTTGAGCTCAATTTTTTTTATGTAGATAAATATATTAATTATGACAACTACTTGGCAAATTTTCAGTGTCCTACCTGTCATACAATTGGCTGGACAACAAAAAAACTTTAAAGTCATTTTTCTCAGTTTCACACTCTGGTGAGTTAAGGTCTTTTGCCTTTGTAGGGCAGTATAGATCAGCATACAGTGACAGGACAGTACATGGATAGAGTTTCAATGGGCAGACCAGAGGCGTCACAACATCTGTATGATGGAACACACACTATTGTTCTTTTTAAAAGAAGTCTCCTATGCTCACCAAGGCTGCATATATTGGGAAAAATATTTATTGAGAAATATTATTACAATATACAGTTTTCAGTGTAACATGATATTTTAGAGATCATTCTAATATGCTAATTTGGTGCTCAGGAAAAAAAATTCCTATTGATATCAATGTTAAAAACAGTGCTGTTTAATATTTTTGAGGAAATCGTGATACATTTGTTTTCAGGTATCTTGGATGAACAGAAAGTTCAAAAGAGCATTTATTTTAAATAAATACCTTTTGTAACATTATAAATGTCAGACCCAAAACAGTTGTGTATGTTCATATGCTGTCCAATTCTGAAGTGTTAAAGGAGTGTTGTGAAGACCGTATGATCACATTAGATAAGTTCTCTAGGGATCTTTCTCATTTTGTGAAGGAGTAAAATATAGGAAGCAATACTAGAGCAATATGAGACAAAGGAGGAAACACAATCTCAAATTGTGAAATCCATCATAAAGTTCTTGCATGCTTCTCAAAAACAGTTTGTGATCATGAATATAGTGTGTCTGCAGGAAACTGATCTGACAGCTGATTCAGAGAAGTTCCGACAACCATGAGAACATCAATATGAACCACATGACAGAAAATATTTTACATCTGACAGCACTACAGATATATTTGCCATTTATACATCTACAGGCATCCATCAGCTTCTCCAGTAAAGGGATCGTTTGTTAGAATTTAAGTCAATGGTATCCAATGATGTTTTTTTATTCTTTCATATAAAACAGCTGAAATAATATTCATGTTTTGCATTCATTTTGAATGAATCATTCCATTAAGCCTGTAGCTGTTATTTGGCAGCATTTGTAAATATTTCTAAGCACCTATTAAAGCCTTGTAATTCTTAACAGAAACAGTTTCAGGACTGTTATGTACTTAATTAAACATGACCTCTATTGATGATATTTTCCTGAGAGTTACAGTAAAGAATGGCTCTTAATAAGCAGTGACACTTAATCATCTTTATATGACAGAACTGGTGGCAGAGAGCATAATAAGGTAATTTTTTATGCCATATATAACAGCCGCTGAGGTAAATGTAGAACGGTGATACATTATGAGTCTGCCGTGTGTACGAGTGAATGTGCGTTTATCTTGTAAGCATAAATAAAAATCACTCTGAATAGGCCACTATCATCTGCCAAAGAATTTGATTCAGAATATTTTTAAACCACCATGACAGATTTAAAGGGGCCAGAGAATTCAAGTCAGCTAAATAAATCAACTCTATATAACTTGATGATAGAATCTACAAAACAGGGGAGGACAACATCAAACTTGAGCTGGAACAACAGAATGAATGTTGATGTTTAGCCTGATTAGCTATTTTAGCTAAAGCTAGTGGGAGTGAGAGGAGGAAGCTATATAAGAGGTTGTTTTGCTGTTGTGCGTGTGTGTTTGTGCCATTAGAGAGATGTGGAGGCTGTGTGGGTTTCTAAAGTTATACTAAAGTTGTCATTAGTGTTGTATTGGATGGCCAAACGAATATGTATGTGTGTCTAAAAGTTTTGTGTAGTTCCTTTACGCTCCTGCCTGCTCCGTCCCTGCCCAAACCACAGACTCTCTGCTTCCCTCTGTCAGAGACGCTGATTCATTAGTGGCTTCACCCGTAACGCCACAAACCACATTCCACTTCCTATTAGTGCAGTGAAGCGTCTGGCACAGTACACAGCAAGTAAACTAGGCTCATGTTTTGGACTAAACCAGTTCTTTTAACTGAGTTTACACTAAAGCAGTGCTTTACCACAATGCTAAATGCTAATAATATAATGCTAAATGCTACAGGAAGCAAGAACGGAATGAGAATCTGGTGGGAAGTTATTACCATTGATTAGAAAGTCTTTATTCTATACATTTTATACAATTTTGAAACAACGAACAACTTTTTAAGTGCCTCATTATGAATCACTTACTGTTAAAGTTTGGGGTCAGTACATGCCCTATTGCTGACCTTACCATATTTATTTCACTCTGACTGAAATCGAGTCCAATTATAATGTTAGAGCAAATCGACAAAATGATTTTGGAAAGTAGTCCTGCTGATAGAGCTCCAGTACTGCAGAGTGATTTATTATTTATTTTCTTTTTTAAAGGACAAAGTGGTTTACGGTAGAATGCAGTAGACTATATTTACTGTATTATGTGGTTAACTGTGTAACACAGGGCAGTATGGTTACATGAGGAACTTGGAAAGCAGTAATGCTGTGAAATAAAGCAGAGCTCCATCAGTCAAGTTTAATTCAGTTCTGTGCCTCATATTATTTTAACCGATATGACTGGAACATGATCCAGATTCCTGCTACTGTGACAGACATAGAAAATCCTACATTGGTGAAAGCCACAGCCACAAAGAGATTTTGCATGCAGAAATAAACGATTATAAAACATATGACAGTGTGCCCATGTGTTATACTCATATTCTCAAAGAATCATGGGAAACCACACACACACAGAGAAAAAAATCCAATAAATAACTTAACACAGAAAGACACATGCATTCATTGCAAAAGAAAAGGAAAAGAAGAAAAGAAAGGAAAAAGGAAAAGAAAAAAGTTAAAATGTTCAAAATCAGAAAGAAAAAAAGAAAGAAAGGTCCCTTTTATCAGCAAATACGCAAAATATATAAAATGATTAAAACAAGACTAATTTACTTTTGGAAGCAAAAAAACAAAAACAAAACAAAAAAAAAACAATAAATCTCTTTCAAACAATAAATCTAGCAAAATTTAATGAGGTTTATGTTTAAAAACAAGGACATTCTAAATAACTAAAGTATATATATACAATGTGTGTGTGTGTGTGTGTGTGTGTGTGTGTGTGTGTGTGTGTGTGTGTGTACCTACTTAACCATATTTTGGGGACAAATTTGTACCCAAAAGTGAGCTAAACCTGACAAAATATACAAAAACCTCCCTTTGGAGACGTCCTCATTTGTAAAACTGGTTTAAAAATAAAGTAAGCAAAGGTTTTTTGAAATTGTAAAAATGCAGAAAGTGTCCTGTAAGGGGTAGGTTTAGGTGTAGGGTTGGTGTAGGACAATAGAAAATACGGTTTGTACAGTATAAAAACCATTACGCCTATGGAATGTCCCCATTTAGATAGCTAAGTAAACATGTGTGTGTGTGTGTGTGTGTGTGTGTGTGTGTGTGTGTATATATATATATATATATATATATTAGGGGTGTCAACTTTAACGCGTTAATGCATGCGATTAATCTGAAAATTTTAATGCGTCAATATTTTTTTTTACGCAAATTAATTGTTTGATAAGGTTTGACCCCAACTTCTTGCCGTCATCACAGCGCGGAAGGTTATCTATCATTGTGTGATGAGGGCACAGCGAACCAGTGTTGCCAGGGTAACGGCATAAGTGGGCTATTTTGAAAATACAGTCGCGGGAAAAATTACAGAGCCATGGGTTGCGTTTTTTTGGGCTACTTTTATAATGTACCACGGCCGCCAAAAGTGTAAAACAGATCCTTTTACTAATGTGTATTATACTTGGAATGTATCCCTGGCAGCTTAAGAACGGAGAGGCGGTTGTAACATCAAACAACGTGAGTTTCAGCAGAGCATACATGTTTAGGCTTTTACACAGCAGAAATAAACTTGACAACAGCCACTATAGATTATATAAGATAATAAACAATTACGATCCGATATTTGTATGTGATTTTCTTAAGTTGATTGTGTATATCTGAAATGCTAATTTGTGACGCGATATAAAAGGCTATAAATAGCATATTTTAACAACAGTAAACGACCAAATTCCACATGTGATCGCAAAAGGAGTTATTGCAAACACTCGATGGTGGTTTGAAGTGAGTTCTGAGTAAAAGTGTACTATTAATCTTATGCATGATTCTAATGTTGGGTCTAATGCAGCTGCAGAACAGGTCCAGTTCTACTTCATAACGCATTTTGTTATAATACTTCAGGTGGCAAGAAAATGTTTTGTTGTATTAATTTAGAAATACTTTTGATAATAGTTGGGTAAATGTATACTGGGATTGAAGCGATGTGGCTTGATAAACGTTTTATTGCCAGTATAAAGGCTGATAATGGCTGAATAAAAACAAAAGAATAATGATAAAAGAATAATAAAGATTATGTCTCATACCTGGCGGAAGTGTGAAAGGTTCTGTTTCCTTAAACTTCCTTAAACACATTTAGAGGTAAATCATAGTATTTTAAATTTGTGATTAATCCATGGTTGTGATTAACGCGATAACATTTTTTAATCGATTGACAGCACTAATATATATTCTTTTTTTTTTCTTTTTTTTTTACTGGAAAACAAGACAAAAATACTGACAAAGTAAATGAACTTTTTCAGTGCAGTGAATGTAAAGAGACTTTTAAAATATATGTGGAAAGGTTGGCGGGCACACTTACAGACTGTCACCACTTAAGATTATGTATGCCTCTATGCTCCTATTTAAAGCTGTACAAGAGCAGTAGATAAACCATTTTAACTACCAGACTCACCTATCTCTACAGTTTCACTCTTTGATAAGTTAGGAACACTCAGCTATCAGTCATTTTTTTGGTGGTGACCAACCAAACACATACCACTTAAATGCAAATTCAGTTCAACCCTGAGGACAGCAACCATATCCTTCCTTCAGAGTTTCAAGCCAGAACATAAAACTGAATGCAGACACAGCAAGTCTCGAGTCCCTTCATAACAAGACCCATCCAAATAAGGAAGAATCCGTTTTGTTTTGTCTCAGAACAAGCTTCTGAAACAGTGCCAAGATATTTACTTATTACATTTTTGTGAGATATTTGTCAAAGCCTCATACCTTAAAAACATTTTATCAGGAGTTGCAAAAAGGAGTTTAAGAGGCTCTGGGTGGTTAAATACCAGCTGCTGTTGCTGGATCCAGATTGCTCTCTTGGTTTCCCTACTGACCACAGATATTCTAGTTAACTGCAACCAGGCACTCCTGTTTCCCTGGAGCTTTAACCTTATGATCTCCAAAACAAAACAAGACCATAAAGGCTAATGAAACACTGCTGGTCCAAAAGAGTGTTTTCAGAAAAACTGAATCCAAAATAATAAATCTACAACATTCTTTATTCCTGTTGCTTCGTTAAATGGAATAGGAATAGAATAGCCACACAAAATTTGATTTACTTTCATTATATTACTGCAAAGAAGTTGCTATTAGACCTATTAGTTTGTTTCTTTGTCAGAACAGATTTGGTGATATGTAGCATTACATCACTTGCAACTAAGTGCTAACTTATCAAAATGAGTGTTTCAAGGAGATGCTTCTTGCCAAAACATGAGTCCATAATCCATAATCCATCCCCCAAATGTCCTTTCACAACAAAATCTACCGATACATTCATTTAGAACTGTTTCTGACTGTTTTGCTTTAAAACGGTGCTGTGCATATTTCTCTCCTGATTCAGATGAGACAAAATTTCCATGAGAGAAACTGGATAGAGGACTTGTATTTTGGCCAGAAACAACAGTTTGAAGTTTTATTGTAATAATTTACAAATGATTACAAACACACAGCTTCTTGTAGCAGATTACTTGTGGATTATTGTGATGTATTTATCGCTCATTCTGACGGCACCCATTCACTGCAGAGGATCCATTGGTGCAAGTGATGTAATGCTACATTTCTCCAAATCTGTTCTGATGAAGAAACAAACTCCTCTACACCTTGGATGTACATCTTGCATCTTTAAAACCACTTAATTAAAGAGCAATTATACTTTAGAAGCCACTGTACTGTAGGGTGATTTGATTATGTAATGCAACATCCCTACAGAGCATGTAGGGCCTGATGACATATTCATCATGATAACCTGTTACTCTTCACAGAGCCAACAAGATATTCATGCCCAGGGAAAGAAGTGATGATTTGAAGAAAAGGGAAAATACAGCGCTGGGGGTCAACAAAAGCATGTCAGATACAGAAATAGGAAACAAATAAAAACGTAATAGCCTTCAGCTATGAAAAATAAAATTTAGTGAAATGAAAAATTCACACAATTGTATTATGCAGTGAAGAATAAAGAATTAATATGCTTCAGCAGAATACGAAGAGGATGAAAACAGGGAGAGAGACAGGAGGGCGATTAAACAACAGAAACCACAAGGACAGAGAAATGAGAAATTCTGTGAGAGCCTGTGGCATGCAGTATTATGTAAGATGAATGAGTTCCTTCAGGGCAGGATATTAACAAAGAGCAGTTCCTCACACACCTACACACCACAGCGTAAACTTCATTAGGGCCCAGCACTAATTGGACTAATTGCTGTGGTTTGTGTGCACCATAAAAGACAGTAAGAGTTTGGCTCATTACAGGAACATGAACAATGTCTCTTTTATTCGCACACACCAAACAGACGTAAACACTACACAGACTCATGCAGCAAATATGCAGACTGTTGCTAAAACTCACTCATATTTATGCATTCATATTTATGATTTTTTCTTCTCACTTGGATATTTCCATTGCCCTACAGGGTTTTTCATTATAAAATGACTTTAGAAAGCTCAAGATATAGTGTATGAGTCATACACACAATGGTGGTAATTTCTCTGTGATTTCTCTGAATCCAAATAGTCATATTTAGGAAACACATCATGATTGTGCTGAAATCAGTTCATAATAAATAGCATTTACTCTGAAAATTCACACAAGGGTGTGAAATATTTCACTGGCTACATTACGGTCTCCTCATCTACAAACACTCTTTAGAAACTTGCTTCAGCTGGGGAAGTCTTTGGACGGCATAGCACAGACCACATCACACACTTAACATCAATTATAGGAAAAAAGTAGACAGAGGAAGCTTGAACAGAATCACCTGCAATCCATCCATCATACTTCAGTCTGTGAATAACGTCACCCATCCACTCCAGTACAAATTCCACTGATACGATGAGTCTAAATATAAAGCCTTGCACCGCTATCCTTTCTGAAAAGCATGCGCAGTCATCTACAAGAATACATTTCTACAAGTGTTTGGAGGGCATACTTTTGGTTCATGTGATAAAAGTATCGTTCATTAAGATTTGGGGTCGGTAAAATTTTAAATGTTTCTAAAACTCTCTTATGCTCACCAAGCATTTATTTGGTGGAAAATACAGCACATTTTGTGAAATATTATTTTAAAAAACTATTTTATACTTTAATATTAGTGATCAAGAAACATTTCTTAATATTATTAACAGCTGACTTCTGGGATTCTTTGATAAATTGAAAGCTCAAAAGAATTGAACAACATTGTAAAAGCGTATACTTGTTTCCTTATGTTTTGTTACTGTGTGTAAAAAAGTATTAGTCTGACTGGTAACAAATTACCAGTTAGGATTAGAGTATGAGTATTTGGGTTAGTCAGCAGTATTTATAATTATTCAAATATAAAACAATGTAATTGTATTGTTTGATCCTATTTAGGCTACTGAATGTGTGCATTTGTGTGTGTGTGTGTGTGTGTGTGTGTGTGTGCACGCCTGCATGCCCTGTTTGGCCAGGTTTACAAGTATTCCCAGACCACTGAAACTCAAACTCACTGTTCCCTTTTGAGGCCTTTGTTGTGGTGAAAGCTAGTGAGCTTAAACAAATCACACACAAATAGAGGAATGAGGAAGAGAGGGAAAATACACATAAAGAGCTGTTACACACATCCTCTCACTCTCTCTTTCCATCTATTTTATCTCTAATACACAAACACAGAGAAAGTCAAATAACAACGGGTTACAATGAGTAACCCTTATTTGTTTAAATGCAGTGTCAGAGCTACATAGATCTGCTACTGTACCTATCAGAATTATTCCACCTGTTACTGGGAGAGAACGAGATGTAGTATTAGATGTTGGGTGCAGATGTGCATGCATTGGTGATTGTGTATGTACGTGTGTAATGCAATCAGAGATCTCACTTTCTATGTACTTTAGGGGTGATGAAGTCAAGGTGACGTTCCAGTTAGACACCGAGAGACTAACTAAAGGCACACACATACATGCACACAGAAATAAGGACAGAATCATCCTCTGATTCTGTGTTATCAATGAACTTTCAAAATAGTCTGTAAAATATTTTTACATTAGGTTCCACTTTATATTAGATGGCCTTAACTACTATGTACTTACATTAAAACATAAGTACAATGCATTTATGTTCATATTGAATTGCAAAAGGTTAGGGACAGGTCTGGTGGTATGGGTAAGTTTAAGGGTGGGTTAAGGTGTAAGGGATAGGTAAACAGTGTAATTATAAATGTAACTACAGAAATTAATTACAGATGTAATTACATGCAGGTATTTTTTAAGCTATTAGTACAATGTAAAAACATGATACACAATAAATGCATGATTAATTTAAATTAGTGCTGGGGAATGATTAATCGCGATTAATCGCATCCAAAATGAAAGTTTTTGTGTACAAAATATATGTGTGTGTACTGTGTATATTTATTATGTATATACAAATACACACACACACACATGTATGTATATATTTAAGAAAAATTTTATGTTTATTTAAATATATTTATATATAATATAAATATATTTATATTATATAATAATATTATATTATATTATTATATAATATATTATAATATATTATATTATTAGTATATTATAGTATATATAATATACTAATAATATTTTACATCTATATATAATTCAAAATATGAATATAAATATATACATGTAAATACATGTAAATATTTTCAAAATATACACTGTATTTGTGTGTCTTTATATATACATAATACATTTACACAGTATACACACATATATTATATATACAAAAACTGTTATTTTGGATGTGATTAATCGTTGCCCAGCACTAATTTAAATGTAAATACATAGTAGTTAAGGCCACCTAATATAAAGTGGGCCCTTACATTAAATGTTGTGTTAATCTGATTGTGACCATGTAAGAACAGATTGATTTTACAGCAATTATTCCTCCTCACATTTCATTAATAAAATCCAAAAATTAAACATTTAATTTATGGAAGCAAAATCTAAATATCTCAAAATCTGAGCAACTTCACAGTGCATGCAAACAAAGTGCAGTTTATCTCATAAAATGAAAGAATTTTCACATGCAGGCAGTTATTTAAAAAGATTTATTTGAAAAATACTTTGGTTTTGTTTGATGACTCTGGTCTAAACTGCAGGCTGTCTTTTTGTGTTCTATTTCTAGGAACGTGTTGGGCTATAACCACAACCTTGTTTTGACGCTGACTTAATTCTATCATCTATGGAAAGAAAGAAAGAAAGAAAGAAAGAAAGAAAGAAAGAAAGAAAGAAAGAAAATACCAGATGCACTTCAGATGTTCCTTTAAAATTGCGATTTTAGTTATTTTGATGTTTGAAAGGTAGTCACGTTCATTAATAACTTAATGTGTTGTGTGAATATAACAGTATTTGAAGTACTCTGAAACAATAATGACAACTGTGTTTTTATCTTCTATACATAACAGTAGCACAGACTGAAATGCTGCAATCCTCCCTGGGAGACTCACTGCAGCTTTTGCAGCAATATGACTTGCACTGTGCTGACCTACTCACCAGTCACATCTAAAAGTGTACCTGCTCTTTAACTCTGACTTCAATGACTCAGTGAAATTATAAAGATCATTTGTTTTTCAATATCCAAGCCAGTAAAAATCTAGAGAGCTCCTCTCTGCTTAGCTAGGCATCTACCTTCTAAAAGCATAGCATCATGGAAACTCGATTTGTTATTGATTTGGAACATGCTCTACACTCTACAGACCTGAAAATAAAATTCAGTAAAGTATATTGTTAAGCTAACAACATGATATATATATTTTTTAATTAAAGTAGGCCATTTCCTGTGAATGTTCTAGGCCTCTAAACCATTAGCCAGTATAGTCAAGTCACCTTTATTTATACAGCACTTTAAAGAATATAGATTGTTTCAAAGCAGCTTCACCGTAATAAACAGGAAAAATACAGAATTAATGATGCAAGCTTCATTAAATATGAGACAATTTCAAATTCTGCTGCAAAGCAACTCTGCAAAGACTATAGTACCTCTAGCTATTCTGCTCAAGTCAGTTTAGTGTTTAGTTTAGTTCAGTTCAATGCACTGTCAAATGTCAATATTACAAAATTAATCAAATTTGTAATAACGTAATAAAGCAGCTCTACTGAAGACAGTAGGGTCATCATTATTGAAGTATTGTTTAATATTATTTTAAAGTGCAGTAAATGGTACAACAATTTCTGGAACAATCAGTGTGTCTATGATAATGGATTAAAATAATATGATAATACATACCAGTTAGCAACATCAAGTGGCATAAAGGATTGTTATTGTACAGATTAAATAACTAGAAGCTGCTGATAAGAGAAGTCTTGCAAAGATAAAAATGGCCATGCCTACTCTTATGTTAAAAAAGGGGAATATAAGCATAAAAAATACTTAGCACAAACAAATATTTGGTAAGATCAAACATTTTAATTACTCTGACCTATTTTTTATTGATACTTTTCAGTATTCCATAAAATAAGTTTTATAATCAGCATTCCTCTCACTTCCTACTCCATCTCATTCAAATGCATTCTGGGATGGTCTTAAAATCTCCCTTAGAATTGGGCTAAAACAAGGTTAGGAGGCAGAATAATTAAACTGTGTACCATTTGGAGCAATCGATTTGAAGCGTGGGAAGTGCCACTATTCTGCCTCTGTAGGTGCTTCACTTGGCTTTGGAACAGAGAACATCTCTTTCTATGAATCAGAAATAATATTAACCTGATCTATAGAACTAAAAAAAACACTGTACACCAGCCGCTCTGCTAATTGTCCAGTTTTCTTTCAGAATTTTATTTTTTAATTTTTTTAAATAGAGATGCAGTCAGAGACATGAAGAGACGATGCCATTTCACTCAAGTAAAAGATGCGTGATCAGCATAACAATAAGAGAGAAAGCAAGAGATGGGGACATAGAAAGAGAGGATGAGAGAGACAGAGGAACAGAACAAGCATGATCCTACCGTCATATAAATTCCACTCTCGCTCTTCAGTTAAAGAAATGTCAGCATGGCACTTTTATTTATTTATTGTTTTGCTTTTTTTCACCTCTTTGTTTTATTTTTCTTAATTAGATTTTTCCTCTGTCCTGAGGCTATTCTTGTCAAGTCTTGCCATCCAGAGCAGAGCACCACTTTTGGGGGACAGGAGGGTTAGACAGTGAAAGATAGGTGGGGTGAGAGAAAAAGAGGGAGAGAGATCAGATAGGTCTATTTTGGTAGTCGGACATGCTTCTGTAGTGCCTAGAAAGTTCCCTTATGGGGTCTGTATGGCTCCACCTGTCACGTCTGAATCAGTGACCCAACCTCTTCACATCCGCTGCAAGCGGCTCAATGACCTCAGGGAAATTTAACAAGCCATAAAGCACCTTAAAAATGTCAAGCGATTTTGCTTCACATTTAAATGATGGTCCCAAAGAGAGACTCATAATGTTCAAGAGAGCAGTTTGAGAAATGTGCATACCTTATCTACTGACCTAGCATTTAAGAGACCCATACATCACCACATCAAAATGCTGTCTGCTGATGAAAAACTCTGCTGGGTCTCAGGCTAATATGTGTGGATTTGTGTGTGCAGCTGTTTTTAGTGTCAGTGTAAGCAGCTGTACAACTACATTAAAGCAACTAAAAAAAATTCACACGCACGCACGCATGCGCACACACATTATACAGTATATGTGACCCTGGACCACAAAACCGGTCATAAGTAGCACGGGTATATTTGTAGCAATAGCCAACAATACGATTTTTCTTTTATGCCAACAATCATTAGGATATTAAGTAAAGCTCATGTTCCATGAAGATATTTTGTAAATTTTCAACCCTAAATAAATATATCAAAACATAATTTTTGATTAGTAATATACATTGCTAAGAACTTCATTTGGACAACTTTAAAGGCGATTTTCTCAATATTTACTTTTTTTTTTTTTTGCATCCTCAGATTACAGATTTTCAAACAGTTGTATCTCAGCCAAATATTGTCCTATCCTAACAAATCCATACATCGAAGGAACGCTTATTTATTCAGCTTTCAGATAATGTGTAAATCTCAGTTTCAAAACATTGACCTTTATGACTGGTTTTGTGGTCCAGGGTCACATATAGTCAAGACTGGCTACTTCAAAAAGACATGGCAACAGTATTTCAGGCATTACAGGCATTTTGGTGACTGTAAATTTAAAAGTTATATATAAAATTGTATTACTTAATTAAATATTCATATAGTAGACTTTTAAATGCACTAATAACCACCATAATAATGATACAAAATTCTTCATAAGTAGTCTTTCTGTGAAGTGGGGCCAGTACTGTAAATGTTATATATTCATTTTTATATATTCAATATGACAGAAGGGACTGATAAAACAGTATCAGAAAAAAACAAACAAACAGAAAAATTCAAATAAACACCAATTTAAATATTAATCAAAAGTTCAATAACTACACTGAAGTCAAATGCAAAAAAAAAAAAAAAAAAAAAAAAATATATATATATATATATATATATATATTTTTTTTTTTTTTTTGCATTTGACTTCAGTGTAGTTATTGAACTTTTGATTAATATTTAAATTGGTGTTTAAATATGGTTTCACTTTATTTTGATGGTCCCTTTAACACATTCTGTTGACTATAAGTAAAGTTGCACCTACATTTCTACTAACTCTCATTAGAGTGTTTGTAGAGTATTAGTAGACTTGTATGGTTAGGGTTAGAATAAGTTAACATGTACTTACAGTCAGTAGAGTGTCTGTTGGGAGACCATCACAAAAACAAAGTTAACAGATATGAAGCAGACAGTCTACTAATGAGAGTTTGTTGACATGTAGTTGCAACATTACTTAGTGTTAACAGAACGTTCAAATGGGACCATCAAAATAAAGTGTTACCAAAAAAACAGTCAGCAGTCTTTATACTAAAGGTTGATGCAGATGTACCAAACAGTCATTTAAGATTATGTAACATATCTTAAAAGATTCTATAATTAAACCTAATTATGCATGTGTACTGAACTTAAATCCACTCTAAAAAGCTGAATTAGTTCACACAATGTTAGAGAATGATATTTGTTGCCTTAATTTGCTGTGTTCTGGCAAATTGGTGACTGATTTGTGATCACGTACAGTTTGTACAATCTCTTTTTCATAGAATTCACACCGTAAGAATTCATACAAATTCGCCACCTGGTAAAATACTTAAGTTTTCCTGTGAGATCGGGTTATGCACAAAGGATTTAATAAAATTGTGTTGTAGCTGTAGCAGTTATATGGAAGATATCCGCCTTATATTATCATTCAATGTGAGCTGTAGATTCAGCCAGCTATGTCTGTATGTAAGTTTAGTCTGAAGTGATGAATGATGTGACCTCTTATACAACGGCCTGCTGGCTGGTCAGCGCTTGATGCAAAAGGATGTGATCACAGGTCCTGCACATGCCAGGGACGACTGTGCTATCGCAACAAGCTGCAAACTGATACTACACACACCAGTGATGTAATGGTGAGAAAATGTTCCAGTAGCCTGATAAAACTACAGTCAGGAACGATACAAATGAGGGTTGTTCTAGAGAAGAGATCACGCCGATAAAAGACAACAAAGTGTGGGAAAGAGGAAAGCTGATCCTAATCCGCTGATTTATGTTATTTCATTTGGTTACACTTTATTTTGATAGCCCACTTTAGACATTCTACTAACTATAATTAACTTTGTAACTATATGTCAACTACATGTCAACTAATTCTCATTAATTTACTAACTACTAACTAATCTACTAACTCACAGAGTAGACTGTTAGGTTAGGTTTAGGGTTAGTAGAATAAGTTGACACACTGTAAAAAAAAAAATGCCGTTAAATTTATGGTAAAAAAACGGCAGCTGTGCTTGGCAGAATTCTACCGTAAAATATACAGTAACAACGTTTTAGGTTTTACAGTTTTAACTTAAATTTACAGTTAAATACCGTAATTTAATTAACTGATATAATGTTAAAGGGGTGGTTTACTGTTTTTTTTCTTTGCTTGATTGTGTTTACGGGGTGCAATATAACATGTCTTCGTGTTTCGTTTGTCAAAAAACGCCTTATTTTTCATATAGTTCACCTTTATTGTAAGCCGCTTTCTCCTCTGTCATTTGAACGACCGGTTGACTTCCTGATTCTATGAAACCACTCCCTCAGAAGCAGGCGATGGGCTCAGATTGGTCAGCTGGGCCGGTGTGTTGTGATTGGCTAAACTGCGTACTGCACGTTGCGCGGAAACGTCACGCCCATTACCTTCACGAGCGACAGCTGCACGTGCGGTAATGAAGAGAGTCAAGCAGAACTTCCGCAAGCACGGCTCTTACAAACGTTTCTGATTGGAAGTTTGCTGTTGTGATTACATATCATTTTTTGAAGTTTGTACACGTTTGTCTTATAAACACAAAACAGCATCGAACTAACTGGCTACTAACCAAACAGCGTTGGCTTGTGTTTACGTTCTTGATCAAATCGAAAAATTACGTCATAAAGTATACATGGAAAATACATTTACCAAATTAGTACATAATTACAAATTCGGGTCCAAAATGTTTGTACGCATTTCTCATAGACACATGAAATAGCTTTTAACTAACTGGCTCCTAAAGCCAGTGTTGGCATTTGTTTACGTCCTTGATAAAACTAAAACATTACGTCTGAAATTATACATGCAAATACATTTAAAATTATGAAAGCTTACTTACAGGTTGTGGCCCAACAACTGATGCCACTGGTTTTAAAGTTGGAACTGCTCCATGTTTTAGTAATAGTTTCTGTGTGAATCCGGCATTGAACTCGTGTAGATTCTGAAAGCAGTCTTCCGTAAAATGCGCAGCACAGAGAGCTAAATTAGGATTGTAATTGTCAGGAACATAATCAAACATAAATTTTAAGCATTGTTGATGAACTACAGCGTCCGTAGGAAGCCCGAACACAGAAGACCTGACAGCTGGGTGAAAATAACACCGTTTCGACGGGATGACTATAACTCTTCCTCTTCGACAAAGCCGCAGAACATAGCCTTGCCCCCTTTTCTGCATGTTCCGGAGGGAGGGGTTTGATGGGTTTATTTTGTATGCAACCCGGGAAGTATCTCGTTGTAGTCCCGTATGAGTCGTTTTTGTAGGCATTAAACTTCCTGATTTTTAAAAGACGATATCTCCGCTTACGTTGAACTTTCAGCGCCGCAACTTTGCAGATACTGTCCATGCACCAACAGCAACATTACACACTATTTAAAATGAAAAAAGTGAAATCGCAGTAAACCACCTCTTTAATATACGAACCTACTGAAGTACTAAAATCTGTTTTGTACCTTTGAAATACACTGATAACCACCAAATTCAGGTGGTGATGAGAGTCACATGATGAATCAAAGCCAATCACAAGCAGCTTTTAAATAATAACATGTATAGAAGATGCACAGTGTCATTCACACAAGCACTAAACACCATCATGGTGAGATTCATTAAACTGAAATATGCAATAAACATTAATTTAACAACATTAGATGTAACATACAACCCTCATAAACATAACTGATAAGAAAAAAACTAAGAAGAAACCTAGTTATTTCAAAGAAAAAACATCAAATTCAAACAGAATTTGAAATGCAACGCAGGGAATTCTGGGAATGTCAATTTACGTTTTTTCTCTGTAAATTTTACATTCTTTTTCACTTACAAAAGTGGTATTTCACGGTAAAATTGAATGTCTATTACAGTTTTTCACCGTATATATTAGGGGAACTTACCGTTAACCGTTTAACAGGTTTTTACCGTAGCTTTTTCACAGTTTTTTACCGTTAAAATCACGGTCATTTTTTACAGTGCATATATTTGCAAAGTTTCTCATAGTCAGTATGTTGTATGTTGTGGACCCATCAAAATAAAGTGTTAGAAGATATTACGTAGACAGTCTACTAAGACTCTAATGCAAGGTTCCTCAAATCTTTCCCTGGAGGGCCAATCTGCTGCAGAGTTTAGCTCCAAAGCTGATCAAACTCACCTACCTGAAATAATTAAATTAAATAATGACATTTTATTTAAATTAAATCTATTTTAAATGGGTTATCCACTAGGTTACTTAGGAATATTTTTTGACCTTATATATGTAAATGTTATATGACTACAGTACATTAAAAAGCTATATGGTTTATGTGCTGTAAAATGCATTCATAACCAGGGTTATTATAGTTAACTAAAAATAAAAACAAAAACTTGAATTATTTGAAATAAAATAAACTTCAACATTAATAGAATAAAATCATTTAAAAAATATATATATATATATATATATATTTCAGCTATAGTTGTCAAAGCAACATTTCACATTTTATGTAGTTTAACTTGATGTATTAAAAAAACTAAAACCTTAATGATAATTAATACATTGTATTTATAAAACAAACTAATAAAAATGACAAAGACGCTTAATACAATTACTAAAACCTTAACTATAATTAAAATGAAAACAAAGTATAACTATTTCATAATATAAATAAAAACATTATTTCAATAATTATATTAAGTCAATGATATAACCTCGTAGTTAGACAATGCTCTTAAGAGTCCAAAATCCGTTGGGACGTGGGACCCAGGTTTCTCTTAAAGTAGTGATCAAAGCATTTCCCATGTGTCCAATGAATATTCTTCTCAGTCCTGTAGATACTGTGGGCCTATGTAGAGAATAATCTGCACTTTATCCAGCACTATTCTAGGGATCTCTACCCAGTAACATTAGACAAATGTACACAGGCACCTTAGCTTCAGGCATGCAGATCTCATCACTCAAACACTTTGCAATGGGTTCACAGAGATGCTTTCTTTAGCACTTCACACTTTTTTGACACTGTGGCACTACATGCATGTGTCTGTCTGTCTGTCTGTCAGATGTCCTTACCTTTTGTAAAGAACTAAGATTATTTTCTTACTGAACACACTGATTCATATCAGTTTTATGGAGAGCACACACAGAGTTCATAAACTTTGAGAATGAGCCATAAAGTCAGCATTAAATATGAATGATGAGGAATTAATGTTAAGCAACTTCAGAGAGGGCTCCATTTGCCTCCTATTCCCTCCCCAGAGCAGCTTTTTTTTAATAGACTCCTTAATGAAGATGCAGTGACTGAAACCTTTCAGTTTCGTATCTGTGTGCTACTGTACATTCTTCAGAGTGATGGTAACTAGCAGTAAACTGCATCACCTTCATATGCAAGTTAATCTATTGAAAACCTTTACATTTTTTTATTAATTTCATAATTATGTAACTATTCCATTGCTGTATACACACATCTTTCAGCGTGAGGTCAATGGTGTGACTACATTACCTGGCGTGCCCTTCCCCGCTCTAGTTAATCTCCCACAAGCACAGTATTTAAATGAACATGTAATACTGATATCCAGAGATAAAGGGAGAGAGAGGGATAGAAATCCATCTAGCCTCTAGCTTAACTGTCATTACATCATCCTATATGCACAATATCACACAGATCTTGTTCACAAGAGATTAAAGCACCTCCATTCTCTCTGCTCTGCTTTAACACATCAGCATCCTGTCCCCAGGCCATATTCAGCTCGTCAGATTTGACTATGGTAACCTCAACACTTAAACAAGAAACTTTAACTGATTAGATTATCTGATCTGAGTTCATTAATACAGCCACCATTTGAAGAAACTATAAGTATAATAAAACATAAAAAACATAAATAAATGGGAAGCAAATATTTATATGTAAAAAATAAACTAAAGCAAACATAATAATAATTATTAGTATTGTTGTTATTATTATTATTATTATTATTATTATTATTACAATATAAAATTATATTATTACAATTTTACTAAATATATTTAAAAAATAAATGCTATATACTTACATAATATGAATTATTACCATTAATTACATTAAGTATTACGAAAAAAATATATTAATTAAAATATAAAAAAACATAAATGCTATATTATATAAATAAATATACATAATTACATAACATTAATAGTAATAATAATAATAATTATTATTATTATTATTAATAATAATAATAATATTACGTATTCTTTTAACATTATTATTATTAATGAATTATTAATAAATTGTTATTTATTACTATATAATATATATATATATATATATATATATATATAGTAAATGTTGTTGTATAATTACATAATGTTAATTATTATTATTAATATTAACTTTGAAAGATTACAAAATATTCATTTATTAACATTTTTAATAAATGCTATATAAAATAGATAAATATTTAATTTATTTATTCATTTATATATTATAGCCTAGTGTATATTTATATTTCAGAGAAAGAATGTATTAGAATATATAGTTTGTACATTATATAAATACATCTTTTTTCTAATTTACAAGAAGGACTTCATTGCACTTAATAAATAAATAAATACACAAACGGTGTAGCAGGCTCAAAATAATGTTTGAATTAGATTGTGGAAACAGTGCTGAAATTTCTATGAAATAACATAATCCCATCACCGGATAATAAATGCAAAACCATGCACACGCTTGACCATCATCCGTGATAAGAACACTGATGGTTCATTACGTCCACCGCCCACTGGACCTCGCTAATGAGCTGGTAATGACAAGCCTCTTAATTGTTATGTTAATCAATTAAGCCAAAGGATCTTGGCGCAAGATTTTGGGACACAAGCGCTCTTTGTTGTTGTGGAAGGTCACGCTAGATTGAGTTACGGGTAATCAGTTTCACTCTCTGCACAATCTCAATCCACATGCCAAACGCATCGGAATTAGGACAAAACTGACACAATTCTATCACTTCTGACTAAACTTGTTGGGTCAACTATTACAACATATCAGAGAGCAAATCACAGAGCAAAGCATCTCAAAAGGAAGCTGGAATCTTAGTGTAATGCAGCACCATCTAAATGTGCAGCAGTGCTACTTTAACTATATGTAACCAACGCCATGCAGCTACTGCAAACTGAGAGCAGCAGAGAATAATAAAAAAATGGGTGATGAGAAAGTGTTACAAAATATGATAGCTGTACATTACGTTTTGAGGCCATCTACTTGGTCATAAATAGTGCATTTTTTGCTTTACGCATAGGCTACAGTCTTCCTGTTAAAGGATGCTTATTTAAGTCTCTATTTAATGCTCAATAATGTTCTGAAATCTCCATTTGGAATGATGTGCTTCTGCAATGTGCTACTAATATCTGCCTCTGGAATCGAACTAAAAGGTTGTGCCTCTGAATCTACCTCTGGAATTGTTTGCCTCAAAAATCTGCAGCTGAATTTTGTATCTGGAATTCTCTAAAAACTAAAATGCCTTCTCTAGTTGTTTCTGAAATTTGTCTTTGAAATCTGCCTCTGTAATCGCAAACTCTTCTCATTGCGTCCGCACCGCTGTGATTCTGTCAGCATGTGACCGCGAAACAAGCGTTCTTACCCTGAGCAATAAGCACGCATATGGAGTCATCCACCGCAGTTAACGCGCCGCATGTAAGTCCATCAAAGTCAGAGACGAGAGAGAGGAGGTCTGAATCCAGACTGAAAGCGCACACCTGCTCCGCTCGCTTCTTCTCTGCTGAGCCGACTCCAAATAAACACGTGAACGCGCATGGACTATGCCAGTGCGCGGCACCACCCTTTCCTCTTGGGTCAGTGGCTCTCGCGCGGAGCTGGAGAGCTATTGAAATAGCATTGCGGTAAAGCTGTCACTTTACACATGACGAAACGCCTCTCCTTATCGGCTCCAGAAGGAGGAGGAGGAGATGGAAACGCAAGATCACATTCGTTTTGTATACTCAAGACGACGCGACGCTTGCGCACGTCTCGAACGCGAGAGGTTAGTCCTTCATAGAGGCTTTATCCAGACATCATCCAATCGTCGCTTGTTTCTCGGGGAAGAGGAGTATTTTATATCACAGCCTATAGAGTGAGATGGAGAGCAGCGCCGCGCATTGGTCCCTCACAGGTTCTCAGTAGTCATGGCAACCAGAACACTTCAATCAGGGGAACGCGGACTGTGATGTGAGATGATGCTGAGGTCACCTCTGCCACTCAAGGGCAAAAAGACCGCACTGAACTGCTGTAAAAATCTCGAAGTTTGATGGAAAGTTAAAATGAGAGGTTTGACAGAATATTACTGCTAGCCTTAGACTTGCCACCAGTTTAGGACTACTAGTCTTCTATAGGAATTAGCAAAAAATCCTGAAGAACTAGATTATTCAGGGTGAATACATGCTTGATCACCTTTATATATTCCTATAGTACTATTATATATTCTTAATACACCTATATATATTACAAAACATGAGCATTTAAAGGAACACTCCACTTTTTTTTGGAAATAGGCTCATTCTCCAACTCCCCCAGAGTTAATAAATTGAGTTTTACCGTTTTTGAATCCATTCAGCTGATCTCTGGATCTGGCGATAGCACTTTTAGCATAGCTTAGCATAGATAATTGAATCCGATTAAGACCAGTAGCATCGCGTTCAAAAATGACCAAAGAGTTTCGATATTTGTCCTATTTAAAACTTGACTCTTCTGTAGTTATATCGTGTACTAAGACCGGCAGAAAATGAAAAGTTGCGATTTTCTAGGCTGATATGATTAGGAACTATACTCTCATTCCGGCGTAATAATCAAGGAACTTTGCTGCCGTAACATGGCCACAGCAGGCGCAGTGATATTACGCAGCGCCTGAAAGTAGTCCCCAGCTAGGTAACTAGTTATAATATAGCTGGGGACTACTTTCAGGTGCTGCGTAATATCACTGCGCCTGCTGCGGCCATGTTACGGCTGAATGGATTCAAAAACGGTAAAACTCAACTTATTAACTCTGGGGGAGTTGGAGAATGAGCCTATTTCCAAAAAAGTGGAGTGTTCCTTTAATTCACTCTGAACTGTATGGCACAAAAGGACTTCTTTAGTTCTGACATAATTTGCGGCAGCATGTCATACCACATTTGTACAGCAGTGCTGGGAAACATTGTGACATGCAGTGACAAAGCCTTTTATAACGGTAAATCTGATTTTTTCTGCGAGCCGGTGTTGTGCCGAATTCTGACCCCCCTAGTATTGGTAGGTTTAGGGTTAGGTGTAGGGGAGGGGTTAGGATTAGGCAATCAGGTAGCGATTTCAACGAGGGGGGTAATAATTTGGCAGGGAGTCGAAAATGGGCACAACACCGGGACTCGAACTCGGAACGGTGCTGCATGTCCACGCGGTGCCCACGAGGCTACCGGCGCCAACCAATTTCCGAATTTTTAAACATTTTCTTCTTCTTTGGTGCAAACTTCAAAGTGACAACAATGTTTTGGCAAACTCTTGTGTTTTTTGCACTGGGACAGCATTATGTCATTTTAATAAAGAAGAAATTCTAATTTTACTTGACCATCACAGACATATTATTTCTAGCTCTACAGCTCGGTCTAGAAGGTTAGGACTTTGTATCTTGTTGGTAATAATAATAATAATAATAATAATAATAATAATAATAATAACAACAACAACAACAACAATGGATTGGTAGGTGTGTATTTGTGAGGGATGCTGTATGACTCGGTCTTTTAATATGTAGTTCAGAGAAAGAAACTCTGGGAAGAATAATCCAGGACAGCAGCTAAAAAAAAAAGATCAGAATCTGATTTTGTAAATATAATACAGTTTTGATTACTATTTATTTATTTTATTGATTACATATAAAATCAAATATTGCTGTATTTGAAAGAACCAGTAGTCCTACTTTATAAATTTTTATTTGGGGTCTGTGTGTTTTGAAGAATCTCAAGTTTATGTATTTAATATTTCTTAATATTAGTTCTTCTTAATATATAAATTAAAAGAGTATCCCACTTTACCTGTACTTTTCTTATCAATTGGACATCATTTGCTTAAATAGAAAAAAGAAAACATCACAAATGTGATTTGGATATGCACAGATTATGTCACCCTACAAAGGGTAAAGTGACACTGTGCCTTTGTTACCATAATCAAAACCAGTTCATTTAGAGTTTACCATGTCTAGTGCATTTTTAAAATATATTTTACAGTGCAAGTAGTGCACACATTAAACAAGACTCTACCAAGGCTCGTTCTGTCACACACGCACATGCACACGCACACGCACACGCACACGCACACGCGCAGACACACAGACACAGACACAGACACACACACACACACACACACACACACACACACACACACACACACACACACACACTCTAATATATTATTCAGTGGCAGCATGGTGGGTTTCCCTACAATTTGACCTATATATTAATAGACCAAGTCATACAGCACCCCTCGCAAATACACACCTACTAATCCAAACAGACCTCAGAAATGCAAAACCAGACAAACCAAACTTCAAAAAGCATTTACTTACTGATTTATAACACTAGTAGTCTATATATTCACCCTCAGAACCACTGTGCATTATGAGGACTGATAGCAATGGGAATACATCATTCAGAGCAGCTGTTAACTGGAATTCTGATAGCTTATCTTATCATGTATACAGGATTTAACTAACTGAATGGTTTCATCTTTGCCAGTGTATAATTATAATGTCACAGCCACAGAGGGGAGTCTGAAGGCTAATATTACAATGCATCTCATTGTCTTTTTTCCTCATTGATTTGCTCATTATCTATTTGTCAAGCGAAACAATGAATTTAAAGTGTTCTTACATGCACTAAATTATTAAATTATGTTTTATTGTTTGAAACAATAAATCAAAAGAGTTTAAAGGTACAGTAATGTTTCCTCTGATACAGTGGCTCTGATCCTCACACTAATGTATAACAAGTTGCTGTAATTTGCCCTCTTAGCCAGGAGTGAAATATTGCACTCAACATAATATATAATACAATAGAATAGAGTAGAATAGAATACAATACAATATAAATTACAACTGCACTGTTTTAGAAGTCACTGGCATATGGCTATTCTAGGGGCTTTGTGGCTGGATGCCACATTCTCATGAAATTTTTAAATGCTTTTCCTCAGAAGACATTTAGCCATGGTCTGGTGGGATTCAGAAAGAGAGTAGGTGTCCTGATTTGATCAAAATATCGTAACCATGCATTTTACTGTACTTGTCTATTTTTACAGTAACTGTTAACATTTCCTCCTTATAATAATAATCTCATAAGAGCAATAAGGAGAAATAACAAGAGAGGGCATTTACGGTGAGATTTCAGCTCTGTCACAAATGCCCCACTGTACTGCTATGCTGGCATGGAGACTCAGTCTCAAATACCCCACATCAGTAACACCTCAGACTACGGCAGATCAAAGATGTCCAAATATAATCTCTTCACTTATAGCTGACCTTTGCAATAGAATATGATTGTGTGTACATGTGTGCATGTGTTTGAGTATGTGTTTAGTCTTAGCAGCTAGCCAGGTCTCTTGGTTATCTGAACTGGAAAATTCACCATGACATTTGAGGGGATGTTTTCGAGGGGCTAGTCATCAACACATGGGATCTCAGTGGGACAATGATAATGAATAAAAATACAAATGTTCATTGTTGGTTCATGTTAGCTCAGCTAAATAAAATAAGATCAACAGATACAACTTTTGATTTTAATAATGTATTCGAAAATGTTGAAGTCAACATAATCCACCCAAAAAATGAAAATTCGGTCATCCTTTACTCACCTTCAAGTTATTCCAAACCTGTACGGGAAAATAAATGAAGATATTTTGAAGAATGTTGGTAACCAAACTGTTGCTGGTAGCCATTGACTTTCCCCTACTATGAAAGTCAATGGCTGCCAGCAACTGTTTGGTTAACAACAATTATCTTGATCATCCCTGGTCTTTCTTGTGAAGCTAAATGACCATAAAGGCTTTTCTGGTAGTTCAAAGTATCAGGGAAGGACACTAGCATATAGCTTCTAAAACATGCAAGTGACTTTTTCAGGTAGGATTTCTTTTTGTGTTCAAATAACAAATTTAAATAAGCTGAGCTGAATCTTAAGTAACATTTGCGCTTCTTTAGCTGGGTTAAAACCAAGCTAATTTACACTGTGGAACAGTATACACTCTGAAAACAGACGGATGAGTACCCACATACACACACAGCACGTCACATGTCACAGCCCTCCACTTACAGCATGACATCATGCACTCTCTAATTATCTCACATGTGAGCACCAAAAATACCATGGAACGTAGCTTGCATGCTTTCTATTCACACATACACACACAGCCACACTTTGTTGCGTCTACAATATGTGATGAAATACGCAGGAAAAAATAACACCCTTATCTCCTGCTACTGTTCACTTCACATTCCCTGCACTTGATAGTGTGGCTTTATCTCTGTCTGCTTAGCTTTAGCCATGTAGCATTCTAGACAGGAACATTCCAGCATTAGGTCATTTTTCTAAGAGTAATGAATGGATTCAAGAGCTCTTCAACTCACCTTTGATCTTGAGACAGTGGAATCTTTACTGAACGTGCACCGGCCAATATTGCAGCCATCTTGGACTTATACCGAGACCAAGTAGTTTCACACAGTCTTCAGTAAACAATGGCATTGAAGAAATGTGTGTGACGCGTGTCTTTCTTTTTTTTGACCAAAGTGTCAGGCTTCTGATCTGACTGGAATCTTATGCAAGTGTACATTTTGTAAAGCAACTTTTGTACTTTAACACAAAAATCCAGCCTTTTCACTAAATTGTCATGCAATTCAGTTTATGTGACAGATTTTAAAGAGGCTGAGAAGAATGAAAGCACTGTTCATTAAAAAAATCTCATAACATTCGAGCGCTACCTCTGTCCTCAGTTGATAAATTTAGTGTCTTTTGTCTCATTCTCTGCATTTGTTCATTTGCTTCTGTCCTCCCCTTTGTCTACCATGTTAAACTTTATTGGCTTTGCATTCAAGCAGAATTAAACGGTGCAGTATTGATCTTCCACTAGCTGTGCTGAAGTGGATTATCACTCTTTCTCTCTCTCTCCCCTCATTTTTGCTCTATCAGAATAAAAATGAAGGTTTTTTCTCAATATCTTAGCAGGTTTTGCACTGTTATTTAATAATATCTTCTGCCTCAGAGTAAAACATTTTAAAAAGTAATTGTAAGATGAATTTTAAAATAAGGTGCCATATAAAATAACAGTATGAGGTATCAGTGAAAAAAAGGCACATTTGGGGGAAATAAAGTTGCAGTTGTGAATATAAAGGTCATAATTACCTTTTCTTTTTTTAACTCTGAGGTGGAAACAGCTGCCATAGTTTTGACCGTTACCTGATTTGCATGATTTCTTTAGTGAGTCGGGTGCTAAAACAAACACAGAGTGTGTGTTCAAGTAAACAGTGTTATCATTCTGTCTTTGTGTTCTTAATTATACTACAGTGGCCATCTGAATCATGACACAAACGTCTTGGGGCCCTTTAGTCCTACATCACTAGTTTTACATAACACACTCTTGCCACTGTACAGACCTCAAGGCCTCTGACCACACATATACACACTCGCTATTTATAACCTTCAACCGTTCCTAGACACTCTGGTTTTGAAAGCGTCCAGTCTGAATATGAATTAACAATAAATTCAGTGCCTGATACTGAGAAAGTGAGAGAAAGAGATACATTTTGACAGGATGGAATGGGAGAGAAAACACCAAACGAAACAGACTGAGTGGAAAAGGAAGAGAGCAGAAATGAGAAGACTGGAACAGAGGGTGAGACTCTGTCATGTTTAACATCTCCATCACTTTCACAGCTGAGCGATGTTTGGGGGAAGAGGAATGATTTCCACTTTCACACATGAATGCACACATGTACAAACACTTTTACCTTTCTGTCTAAATGAGAGCACACTACGGACTTCTATTGTTTTAATATAAAGTCATTTTTAATAACTATAGGCTAATCTTGTAGAAAGTAGTTCAAAGATCTTGTTCAAAGATGTTTATAACAAATTTTTACTTTGGTTTGACGACACCTTGTTTGAAAGTTTTGAAAACTATTTAGATAAAAAAATAGATATATAGACACATAAAATGATAGACCGATATAGTAGAATGATAAAATGATATATAGATAGACAACAAATAGATACAATGATAGAACAATAGAACACATAGCTAGATAACTAGCTAGCTAGATAGATAGAGAATAATTGATTGATTTATTGACTGATTGAAAGATGGATAGAAGCATTTTTTTTTTTTTTGCTAAACAAGTCATTAATTGTTTTCCAAACTTGCTTGAATGTCTGCAAAGTATTGTATGTACAAGGCATTCAAACTTATGATGCAAGCATTTTTGCTCTCACAGACACACACATTTTGGCTTGACCATTTTTTGGTAATTCAAAGTATGTACACACGAATCCTGTGTCTGTGATGAATGTAAAAATAAATGGCTGGAATAAATGGTCTGCAATGCCAGGGTGTGGTTCATACACTCACACTTAGCATACTTCACTCACAAGGCATCAAAGCCACCTCTGCAGAATAATAGAGCATAATAATAGAGCCGGCTCTCAGCGGCACTTAGCAATCAGCATCTCTCCCACACTTATGCCGGCTAGCACCTACACACTCAGACAGCGAGACACACACACACACACACACACACACACACACACACACACACACACACTCATTCTGGGCATATGCACACTGTTCAGAGCTGCAGGTCATTTACAGTGAACTGTACTTAGATTCATTTACTCAAGAAAAAAGAAGCTTTTTCCCTGCTCTCTGCTGCTCTCTCAGCAGTACAGATGCCGGGGATCGGCGCTGTGGCACACTGGCATAAGGAGATGGAGCTGACAATTGGATTGCTCTGCCACAATGTGGATGTAAACACACCCACACACTTGCACAGGCACACAAAACAGAAAACACAACATTATGTCTGCTGTAGTAAAGCATTGTGTGAGAGACTGCCTGATTTTCATGACTGTTAGAACATATCTCTCTTAAATCACAGATGGAGACGAAAGGCTTACTGTGATTTTGCCAAATAGGATGTGTTCCCACATCAACATCCTTCTTGATCCTGGAATAACATTCCTGTCAGACAGATTTTATATTTAGGTTAGGACAAAGGTTTTTTCTTATTAGTCTGCCTGGAAACAATTGTCTTTAAAAGGTACAATAAGTATTTTGAGGATGATATACACAGGTGCATCTCAAAAAATTAGAATATCGTGAAACAGTTTTTTTTTTTTGGAACTTATTTCAAAAAGTGAAACTTTCATATATTCTAGATGTTTTTAGACATCTTTTTAGTTTTTTGTTTTAATTTTGATGATTAGAGCTCACAGCTCTTGAAAGTCAAAAATCCAGTATCTGAAAATATTAGAATATGTACATTTGAGTTTCATTAAATGACTATGCCTACAGTATAAATTCCGGGTATCTGTTGTTCTTTGAAACCACAATAATGGGGAAGACTGCTGACTTGCCAATGGTCCAGAAGATAATCATTGACACCCTCCACAAAGAGGGTAAGTCACAGAAGGTCATTACTGAAAGGGGTGGTTGTTCACAGAGTGCTGTATCAAAGCATATTAAATGCAAAGTTGACTGGAAGGAGGAAATTGGGTAGGAAAAGGTGCACAAGCAACAGGGATGACCGCAAGCTTTAGAATACTGTCAAGCAAAACCAATTCAAACACTTGGGAGAGCTTCACAAGGAGTGGACTGATGCTGGAGTCAGTGCATCAAGAGTCACCACGCTCTTCAGGTAAAGAGCTACCATGCCACTTCTGAAACAGAAAGCGTCAGAAGCATCTTACCTGGGCTAAGGAGAAAAAAAAAACTGGACTGTTGCTCAATGATCCAAAGTCCTCTTTTCAGATAAAAGCAAATTTTGCATTTCATTTGGAAATCAAGGTCTGGAGTCTGGAGTCTGGAGGAAGAGGCACAGAATCTAAGCTGCTTGAAGTCCAGTGTGAAGTTTCCGAAGTCAGTGATGATTTGGGGTACAGTGACGTCTGCTGGTGTCGGTCCATTGTGTTTTATCAAGTCCAGTTTCAATGCAGCCGTCTACCAGGAGATTTTGGAGCACTTTATGCTTCCATCTGCTGACAAGCTTTATGGAGATGCTGATTTCCTTTTCCAGCAGGACCTTAGCACCTGCCCACAGGGCCAAAACCACTTCCAAGCGGTTTGCTGACCGTGATATTACTATTACCAACATGCCTAACCTCAACCCATATGGAATCTATGGGATATTTTCAAGAGAAAGATGAGAAACTGTCGATCCAACAATACAGGCGAGCTGAAGGCTCAATAGTGCCTCAGCAGTGCCACAGGCTGATCGCTTCCATGCCACACCTCACTGATGCTGGAGTGTGTGCTAAAGGAGCCCTGACCAATTATTGAGTGCATAAATGAACATACTTTAAAGAACTTGAACTTTTCTGTTTTGCAAATCCTTTTTTTTTATTGATCTTAGGAAATATTCTAATATTTTGAGATACTGGATTTTTGACTTCCATGAGCTGTAAGCTCTAATCATCAAAATGAAAACAAAACAAAAACAAACTTTTGAAATGTTTTACTTTACATGTAATGAATCTAGAATACATGAAAGTTTCACTTTTAGTGAAGGTATGGCTTTGTAAGATCACATGGGGTACTAAATTCATGGTAACCAAGAGGAAGACACAGTACAAGGTCAAGTGGGCTGACTTTTCCACTGGTTAGTAATTAGTTAATGGCTCAATCAATTCTAGCAACCCATAAAAGAGACATCACAATAGGGGACTTATTATCCATTGTAAAAATCTAAATACACAGTTTCTCATTCTTCATCTAAATCATTGTTTGGCATGATAGATTAATGTTTTTCTTTTTTTTCAGTCTGATGAACAGGCTTAGGGGGCTTCTGAGCAGCTGTTCTGAATATAATCTGGTTTCTTTTCTTTCCCTTCTTTGGTAGCAGCTCTATGTATCTTCTGTCACATGACTAAAAGCATTATCCTATCATACTCACATTATCGCCATCATAGCCAAAAAGGGATTGAGGACGGATATGTTTTTCACAGATGCAGAAGTCTGGCAGGACAAAAATGCAATGAATGGATCAAAGAATGCATTCCCACACATTCCACAGCAAGCAAAGTGGAATTTCCTGGGAGGGTCAACTACTGTGCAACTTCCTTTAACTAATCAGAGAAAAAGAACATGTTTCATATAGCATTTGTTACATCTGACCTTCCCAAAATAAGAAATCAAGAAACAATACTTAACAGAAAAAGTTAAATACAATACAATACAACAGCCTTATGAAATGCTTATTTCCTGTACTTGTAAATCAGACTAACTGTATGATGTTAACTCATATTTTTTGATACTTGATAGCTCAAAAAACATTCCTAAATTTGACACATTGGCTCAAAAGATAAAGATTTTCCATAATTCATAGTTTGAGTTTGAATTGATTTTTTTAATAAGCTATTGACAAAATAAAATTTATAATATTATAATTTATAATTATTAAATATAACAGGAATAAAAACAATTTCCATTTTTATTTATTTTATGATAACTAAACATATGAACTTGCTATGATCTATTATAATTAATATATTAATAATTTGTAATGATTAAATACAACAGCAATAATAATGCCCTTTATTATTTTATTTTATATATTTTTTTATTTTAATTTGATTTGACTTCATATTTTTTATGAGAAATGATTAAATGATTAAACAAAATGCACACATTTAACATATTAATTATAATTATATAGTTATTAAATACAGCAGCAACAACAACAACAGTAATAATAGTAATATATGAAAACTGATAAAACTGTAATGTTTAAAAAAAATAGATTATTATTACAACAGCATTAATAATTAATTAATTAATTAATTATGTTCTTTATTATTATTAATAGTAATAGTAGTAGTAGTAGTATTGGTTAATTTTAAAATTATTATAATTATTTTACACACACATTATCGGGGGCTCTGGGACCCCAAACACAAAGTAAGTAAAGTCAATCTCAAAAGAAAAATGAGATGTAAGGATACTCCAGGGCCTTTCTGTAAGTCCAACCATTTCAAGCAAAGCCTTCAATGAAATCTGACTGGTGTTTCCAATAAAGTTTGATGTTGCTCTTGCTGTTTTGTGTTGTATTAGAGGCTGTGTTTCTGCTCTGCTCTGTTCTGTGCTGAGCTATACTGCTGATCTGGGTGTAGTATTGATGCCCTGCTGCCCCAGGGGGCACATTATGTGTGTGTGTGAGTGAGTGAGTGTGCGTGTTTGTGTGGCTGAGTCAGCGATTGGCTTACACTGCAGCCCCTGATGTGAAAAAAGCACCATGAGCTATTGTTTTCACACACATACACACGTCATCACAAAGCACCGACTCTACCAATTATCCACATATAAAGCTACAAGGGTTTATGGCCCATACTGTAACGTCTTCCTGACCTTCCACTGAAAAGACAATTTATCAGGTGATTGATGCTCTGCTGAGACATTTTCAGTTATTAGATATCGACGGTAGATCTGCCTCATCTACGTGTCCGGATATATTTCATCACCATTACTAGGAATGAAATTGCCCACTGCTATTAACCCACAGCCGTTCCTTTTTTCAGTACAACATCAACACTCTGCACACCCACAAACACATACAATAGAGTAAGATGACCTCTATACACCATTTGTCAGCAACTGAGAATGCAGGCTTGCTACCGCAGTGTAATACTCTAGGAAAAGTGTAAACACACACATATTTAGATAATAGATAGATAGATATCTCTTACCTTGTCTAAAGTTGCTGTACAATCCAAATCCAGAGAGCTTGTATATTGTATGTGTGTATATGTGATGCTCAGATTGAGGGATTACTTCAAAACCACTGTTAGGCATTCATTAGCTCTCTCTGTTTGTCTTTCTGAAACATACTGTGATTTCTCTGTAGCCGTTGTGGTTATTCCATCTACATGAGTGGACTTTGACACGTGGACGTAAAGAAATGACCTACTGTATCCAAGTATGTGTTTCTTCATAAGTAGATTCCGTCTTGTGAATGTGACAGTAATGTTCTCCTACAACAGCTCTCTCTGTCTTCCTCTCCATTGCTGACTCCAGTGCACGGCTGATTTCTGCAAGGTTTGCTCTCGCTCTCTCTCAGTTTCTTTTCTCTCTTACTTAATTGTCCATCAATTTTCTCGAAACCTCTTTTCTCCCTCTCTCCCTGTAGGAATATTTTTCATCTGCATCCCTCAGTCTGTAAAGGCCACAGTGCAGATCTCTGTACCGATAAATGGCAACAGATCAAATCTTGGAGACACACGATTGCTGACAACAGGAAAACCACCTTTCGGCTCAACTCAGTCGTCTTCACTTTTGATTTCCTACTCGCTTTCCTTTTTCTTCTAGGGAGAGAGAAGCAATACAAATTGAGAAATATACCGAGGAGTATAAACCTCTATCATTGGTAATTTACAATGACGTGAAATTAAAACATTGTAAAAACTGTCAAAATACAGTAAAAACAGTAATATTGTGAAATATTGTTACATTTAAAAAGAGCTTAAAAGAGTTTTCTACTTTAATATATTTTTACATTTAATTTATTCCTGTAATGGAACAGCTGAATTTTTAGCCATTTCTCTTCTTTGATAAATAGACATTTTTTGTAACATTATTAATGTCTTTCCTGTCACATTTAATCAATTTAATGCTTCCTTGCTGAATAAAAGTATTTTTTTTTTTTCTTTTACTTTTTTTTTCACACCAAACTTTTGAATGCCAGTGTATCATACAGTGGTGTGAAAAAGTGTTGGCCCCCTTCCTGATTTTTTCTTTTTTTTTGCATGTTTGTCACACTATAATTTTTCAGATCATCAAACTAATTTAAATATTAATCAAAGATAACACAAGTAAACACAACATGCAGTTTTTAAATTAAGTTTTTTATTTTGAAGGGAAAACAAAATCCAAACCCACATGGCCCTGTGTGAAAAAGTGCTTGACCCCTAAACCTAATAATTGGTTGTGCCACCCTTTGCAGCAACAACTGCAATCAAGCGTTTGCGATAACTGGCAATGAGTCTTTCACATCGCTGTGGAGGAATTTTGGCCCACTCTTCTTTGCAGAATTGTTTTAATTCAGCCACATTGGAGGGTTTTCGAGCATGAATGGACTGTTTAAGGTCATGCCACAGCATTTCAATTGGATTTAAGTCCAGACTTTGATTTGGCCACTCCAAAACCTTAATTTATTTTTTCTTGAGACATTCAGAGGTGGACTTGCTGCTGTGTTTGGAATCATTGTCCTGCTGCATAACTCAAGTGTGCTTGAGCTTGAGGTCACAAACTGATGGCCGGACATTCTCCTTCAGGATTTTCTGATAGAGTGCAGAATTCATGGTTCCATCAATTATGGCAAATCATCCAGGTTCTGAAGCTGCAAAGCAGCCCCAGACCAGACCATCACACTACCACCATCATGTTTGACTGTTGGTATGATGTTCTTTTTATGAAATGCTGTGTTGTTTTACGCCAGATGTAACGGGACACACACCTTCCAAAAAAGTTCAACTTTTGTCGCATCAGTCCACAGAATATTTTCCCAAAAGTGTTGGGGATAATCGAGATATTTTTTGACAAATGTGAGACAAGCCTTTGTGTTCTTTTTGGTCAGCAATGGCCTTGGAACTCTCCCACGGGTGCTGTTTTTGCCCACAATGCCCAGTCTCTTTCTTATTGTTGAATCATGAACACTGACCTTAATTGAGGCAAGTGAGGCCTGCAGTTCTTTAGAAGATGTTGTTCTGGGTTCTTTTATGACCTCCTGGATGAGTCGTCTTTGTGCTCTTGGAGTAATTTTGGTTGGCCGGCCACTCCTGGGAAGGTTCACCACTGTTCCAAATTTTCTCCATTTGTGGATAATGGCTCTGACCATGGTTTGCTGGAGTCCCAAAGCCTTAGAAATGGCTTTATAACCCTTTTCAGACTGATAAATGTAAACTATTTTGTTTCTCATCTGTTTATGAATTTCTTAAGATCGCGTAATGATGTGTTGCTCTTTAAACATGCTTCACTTTGTCAGACAGGTTCTATTTAAGTGATTTCTTGATTCAACAGGTCTGGCAGTAATCAGGCCTGGGTTTGGCTGGTGAAATTTAACTCAGTTTTCTAAAATAATGTGGTTAATCACAATTCTTTCATGATTTAATAGGAGGGGGCAAGCACTTTTTCACACAGGGCCATGTGAGTTTGGATTTTGTTTTCCCTTCATAATAAAAAACTTAATTTAAAAACTGCATGTTGTGTTTACTTGTGTTATCTTTAATTAATATTTAAATTTGTTTGATGATCTGAAACATTAAAGTGTAACAAACATGCAAAAAATGTAAAAATCAGGAAGGGGGCCAACACTTTTTAACACCACTGTATGTGTGTATATGATGTGTTTCCATAAAATATTAAGCAGCAAAAACTGTTTTCAACATTTACAATAATAATGAAACAAAAATTCCTGAGCACCAAATCAGCATATTAGAACGATTTTTGAAGGAACATGGCAGCGAAAATATATACTGTATATATATATATATATATATATATATATATATATATATAAAGAGAGAGAGAGAGAGAGATAACTTTTTTTGTTTTGTTTTTATGTGCCCCAATTATGGGTTATGAAAGGTCCATATTTTGGTTTTGGGAGTCCCCAACAGCAGGTTAACATGCATGCAAGGTCAAAAAACTAGCCTGTTTCCGCCACTGAATAGAAAATAATAAAAAAAGGTCATTACGACTTTTTCTCTCACAATTCTGACTTTTTTCCACAGAATTGAGTGATATAAACTCACAATTCTGATTATTTCTTGCAATTGCAAGTTTATATCTCACAATTCTGATTTTATAACTTGCAATTGCAATTCTGAGAAAAAAAGTCAGAATTGTGAGTTTGTATCATGCAATTATGAGAAAAAAAGTCAGAATTGTGAGATAAAATGTAGCAATTACCATTTTTATTTTTTTATTAAGTGGTGGAAACAGGCTTCCATTAAAAAACACTTTCATTTTCTTATAATGAGCATTTATTTTTACGTTATTTGCTCAATGACTCCCAAACGATTAGCTCAACAATTAATTTTTCCAAACCCCTCCTTTGCCTGAAGCTAATCTGAGGTGATTGGTCCAATTGGTCCATTTCGTTTTGTAAACAGCTGTTACTGGGGAAACAGCTATTTTTAATGCTCCAAAAGCGGCACCTAGTAGCAAAGAATGAATTTGCATTTTCATTCAAACCAACTCCAAAATGAGCAGGCAATATGCTAATGTTTCATGTTGACATCAACATGCATTGTTGCATAAATTATGTTGACGGCATGCATCTCGCAGTGATCACCGGTGATCGGTTCGCAGATTTTGCTCATCTAAAACAAGCCTAAACTGTGGCGGATGAGTCAGCCGGCTGCTCTCGAAACGCTCTCGGAGCACTTAGATGCCACACGTGACAGTGACGTGGCGTCGGCGCCGTCTCAAGTCGGACAAAATTTCTAACCGGCATGCACCGCTTCAAGTCAGAATTTGATCAATCTGCGCACCGCTGCGTTAAGTCGAACGCACCTAATAACTTTATACATGGTGCACTTTCAGATTTAAAACTTTGCAGGATGTTTTCATTCACTTAGAGCTGTGTTACACACTGCAAGAAGGGTAATTTTCAAAAATCCATAATAGGGGCACTTTAAATTGTAATATTATTTCACAATATTTTAATTAAAAAAAAAGCAGCCTTGGTGAGCATAAAAGACTTCTTTCAAAAACATTACAAATCTTAATTATTTTTATAATTATCTTATAAACCTTACAATTATTGACTGGTGGTATATATTAAAAATAAAAATAAATCTTTGCATATTACAATTTGACTTTACTGCCTAGATGGAATATACACTACAATGCAATGCACACTGCATTGGGTAATTACAGCACAACCATATACAGTACTCTGTACAGATGTACAACATAATAAATCCACTGATGTATGTATTGATGTAGATTAGAATATACAGATAGTGTAAGCAGCATACAGTATAGACTGAGGTACAGTATACAGAACTGGTCTCACTTCAAGGTCATCAAGGGTCATGTCTTTCTGTTCTGATCTCTGAAAGAATGCTTGGGAATAACAAACTGAAAGAGATTGTTGAGAGAAGAGATAAAAGGAGGAGACAAAAGAGGAGTTCTGTCTAGAGAGATGAAGATAAAGAAAGTGTATTATGTTATCACTTCAATTATGCATGAACTGAACAGGTAAAGAGGCAGGTTGGTGATTATTTAGGTCATAAAGCGGAAAGACTGTTGTATATACAAATACAAATGTTTACGATACGATGATATGATGGACATTTGAATCCAAATCTGCGTTACTCACATTCACAAGCAGAGAATGCATCCTCTATGTGTAATCTGTATCCCTTTGATTAATAATATAATTAATGTTAAAATAAAGCAGGCCTATAAATTTCAAGAGTCTGCAAGTCTGAGACCATAAGGGAAAAAGTTTTTTTTTTTTTATTATTATTTTTTAAACGTACAGTACATATAAACAAAGATGGCCTTGTCAGCTGGATACATCTGCTAACACAAGCTCCACAACTTCATTCCTGCACTTGATGCTCTTATAACAAGATGATATAAGCTCTGATCTGCATAGTCACTGGTAACTGAATTAGCTTCAACCTCATCCTTTTACATGCAAATTCATACACTCCATAAATTATGCAATATTTCTAATGGTTCAGGCATTACCTACCGCTGATCCTTTCAGAGTCACAGAGCGTACATTAGAGTCTGTATGGGTGCCTGGAGTGATGGATTGCCTGCAGTAACTATCAGTGAGAATAGCTGCATGTTACTATTAACTGTGTCAGCGAAACAGGCACAGGTTGACCAGCATCAAACACAGAATATTGATCACTTGTGTGGAGTGAATAATTGCTGACCATGAAAGGACACAAATACACACACATAAATACCTGTCCAGCATTGTTCAGCCACTATAGTATGGCGATATATATGGAGTTAAAGATAAAGAAAAGAGAAAATTGAAAAGGGAGTGTTAAACACAGTGTCATGACCACTACAAATCTGGTGCTATTTTATTACTTTATTTGTATTTAACAAATGCTGATGGAATAAACATCCTGAAAGGTGTCCTGTCTCAAGGCCAAGAGCTATACTGATGCAGAGAGCAGCAACCTGCTGTTTGTCAATGAGTCATCAGATTCCAGGTGCCCTTCCACTTCCTGCTGCAGTTGCTAGGTAACAGCATACATCAGATTCTAAATTCTTAAGAACCACAGAGATTCCTCAAGACACTTTCTTTGCTGAACTCTCACACCAAGGTGTTCATTGCAGTCTTATGAAACCAGATGCTGAGTTCTAATGACATTTTCCGAATTTAATTTTTAATTAAAGTTATTATAGAGATAGACAAAGCATCCATACCTCGGAATTCAGCTAAAGCCGTCTGTGCCTTCAAAGTGTGTAGCATGTATCCAATAGCCTATATTACTAACTATTCATTCAAGTAGGCTAAATAGTTAGCAATGCTACGAAATTCATCTTTTCATGTTCGTACTCAAATGTAGACTTATTTTTAATTAATAAACATTATGTTATTACAAAGTGTTTCTCTCTCTCTCTCTCTCTCTCTCTCTCTCTCTCTCTCTCTCTCTCTCTCTCTTTCTTCTCATTTTGAAATCTGTGGCGCCCCCAATCGGTCATTTTGCTGAATTACTGATGAAGCGACGTTCCATTTGAATATTGATATAAAACAAGCAGATTATTTCGGAAATTAACTAATATATATATCGATATATTCAAATGGAACGTCGCTTCATATATATATAGGCTATAGGGTGAATTCGGGGACACTGGGTAATCTGGGACACCTAAACTCCAGTGTGTTTATTTCCTGTTCTAATAAAATTTAGTCAACAGGACTTTTACTATAATATTAGCATGGATGTCATGTGACTGAAATCACATGACTTCATGGGGGTGATTCCACAGAAATGGGAATGCTCCCCGGGAATTTCATGCCAATGTCATTAACATAGGATTCTGACTAGATTCATGTTAAGGACATAAATCTCTCATAAATAAGACAATGTTCCTAATTGTTGTCAAATTATGTTTTTGATCTATTCAAGCAACAAAATATGTATTAAAGTGTTGAAAATGTGTTTTAATGTTTTTTCTTTCAAATGTTTTTTTTTTGTTTTCCCATATTATCAAATATGATTGAGAATGTGGGACAGCATGCTTTGGGTAATCTGGGACAGTCCTCAAATGGGGGAAATATGCATTTAGGGACTTTATAAATCTAATGACAAGGGCTAATATATGCCATAATGAGAAATGGGTGTTACTGCTGGAGGTTATAACATTAGCACAAGTTCACAGTAGCTAGCAGCTAGAGAGATGCTACAGAGACGGAATCTGGGAAACGTATTCCAATAGCAAGCAAGGTATCAGGATGAAGTAAACCGTTAATTTAATTTCCCAAATGCCCAGTTAGTTTAGTATACAACGGTTCAAATCACTGAGTAGGAGGGGGATCTGCGCCCAGGCCAGTTCAAAATGTTCTGTTCACAAACCACACACACACACACACACACACACACACACACACACACACGACACCCCCCCCCCCCCCCCCCCCACACACACACAGTCATTAGTCAGATAAAATATGAAAATATCCATGGCCTTTAACTAACTCAGTGAAATATATTACAAAATACAATGGCACCACAGCGTCAGGAAAAGAGATGGCAACAGAAAGAGCGAGGAAGAGAGCGAGAGGGAAATAAGAGAAATACGAAGAAGCTAAACCAATGGAATGAGAGTAGAATGAAGGGAGCTATTGGTGATATTGTGCTTGGCATGCATAAAGTATGGTGAATATAGGCTTTTTTAGGCCTAATACATATGTCCCAGATTATCAAATTCCGGCAGAATTTTTTTTTGACATAAAAACACTTAATAGGTGTGGCATGTCTAGTGGGCATAATATCTACATTATTTATTCTGGTGTGGTTTGAAAACATCTTAGGGATTTCATAAAAGTTATTTTTAATGTCTTAAAAAAAGCTCAGAATCTGCAGCAAGTAGCTATATTTTTGCATCTAGAGGAAAAGGGGGAAATCCCTCTCGGTTTACTCAGTTCCTTTTTTTTTTTTTTTTTTTTTTTTGAGGCCAATAAAAATATTGAGATGGAAAACTATATTAGGAATAGCAGAAGTGATATGAAATTTATCGCACGTTCATATGATAATACAAGGAAGTTGGTCATTTCTTAGACACAATAAATTGCAGATGCGATTGCAATTGTCACGAAGAATTTTGAAATCCGATGATTCAGATCGAATGTGCATTCAAATAATGAGAGGAACGTGTAATCATATGCAAGTAATCACTTGAGCTCTGTGTCGAATTTGAATGACGAAATGTGATATCTAGGACACGTCTGCTGGATAGGATCCGCCTCTTCGTTTGTTTCACTTCTAAAGAAAGAGGAATTGTTCCTTATTGAAGGTTATTTCCCCCATTCAGAGATTATATGGTTATACAAGAGGACTGTCTTGAGTTGCTTCACATTTTAAAACACTTTAACCATGCAGATATTTAAGCTGAACGAGGGAAATTAGATCGTCACAATTCATGTAAGTCCATGATGATCATACATGCATTACACTTTGTAACAGATTAATACGTTCACGTGTATGATGTTTTTTTTTAAGTATTATGCAGTTTAATGACTTAAAAAGAAAAATATAACTTATTTTAACTAACAGAAATAATTTTCTAGCTAATTGTACTGTGTATAAACTTGTGTATAAACTTTCATACTTTGAATGAAACATTGCAATAATACTGTTTTGTTTATTACAGCTTGACTTGAGGAAACAAGTAAGAAGGCAGGAAAATATATGGAACTGATGAAACTCATATTGTTGCCCTTGTTCTGCATGTGTTTCCATGGCCAATGTGCAGGCACTGGATATCCACACAAGTCAAAATGTACAATTGGGAATACCAAAGTAGACTGTAGTCATATGAATCTGGATGCAGTTCCAACGGACTTACCCCAAAATATCACCACATTGGATGTGTCTCACAATAGACTAAAAACTCTGTCTTCTCTGCATTTGTACTCGAATCTGATACATATAGATGCTAGCTACAACTCTTTAACTGTCATAGAAGAGGATCTATGTCTTTCTCTGCCACACCTGCAAAGTCTTAATGTGCAACACAATGAAGTGCATTTGATTAGCGAGAAAGACCTGAAAAACTGTTTTCATTTAACACGACTTGACCTGTCTGACAACAGGCTGAAGCTAAATGGGGAGCCCTTCTCTGTTCTTAAGGTATGTTTATGAAGACATTTTAGTAAATATTAAATGCAAATATTAAATGCAATGAAAAGTTTGAGGTGGCTTTTTATGTGCTTGTTTAAGTTCAGGTGCCTCCTAGCTACGGTGTTATATCTAATATTTACATAGAGGGACAGGCTATTATGATTAATTGTGTGTGAAACCAAAGAGACAAGATCAGTATTGTCACCTCTGAATTTTAATAATTTAATGTGTAACTGAAAATACTGCGTGCAGCCTCAGTGGTTTGTTCACAATTAACACACTCTACTCCTTTCTCTGCACCTGGTCAATGAGAAAAAAGTCTTTATTTGTAAAACTCTAACATTGAAAAGCAAATAAATGATTTTATGCTCTGGCCTCTAACCATAATAAACATTGGTTTTTTCAGTCTGTTATGGTCTTATAGATAATACATTTCTTTAACATTTCCTCCCTATGTAGAGTTTGACGTGGTTGGATGTATCTCGGAACACACTTAAATCGGCTAAACTGGGCACACAACCTCAGCTGCCAAACCTGGTGACCCTTGTTCTCTCTGGAAATGAAATTTCTGTACTGCAAAAAAATGACTTCTCATTCCTCAGCAATTCCTCTGCATTTCGGGTTCTGATACTCTCATCTCTGTCTCTTAAAAAGGTAAGAGGAACAGAATGTGACACATGTCAGGTTACTTTCACTGAAAGCACATGAGTTTCCATACATAAAACCCTTTCAGCTTTTCAGATTCTAGCATGTTTGCCACAGTGCGTGTTTACTCACATCTATCCTTATCTTTCTTGGAAAGCTGTTAGGACAGCATTTCTGTTTTTGGTGCTCAGACAATTGAACTTTGCTGTAATGTTTTCTTTGTGAAATAATATTGAATAGCATTTGACTCTGATTATGACCTGCAAACATCATGCTAATTATGAAATGCAGTATTGTCAAGTGCCTTTGTAGCGTTAGATTAACAAACAAATGCAACTTGAAATAAACCTTTAAATAAGGGACACTCAATATGTTTATATGCATTTAAAAAATAATAATAATTACATTGAACTAAAAACAATAATTTGTAGCTCGAGTATAATTTTGCATGTGAACCAACTCAATGCTATAATGTGTAGTTTCTTAAACCTGGTTTACCTCTGTCGTTCTCACTCCAACAAACCTTTGTCTTGTTTTTCAATTGTTTTGTTAACCTAGGTAGAGAATGGATGTTTCCAGGCTATTGCTAGACTTTCTGACTTAGTGCTGGACAACAGCAAAATCAGCCTTCAGTTTGCCACCAGTCTCTGTGAAGAACTTGCTGGCACAGCTTTGCAAAACCTTTCCCTTAAGAACACTCAACAGGTCTCCCTCTTAAACACAACTTTCCACGGTCTAGAAAAGACTAACATCACAGTGCTCGACCTCAGCAGCAACACAATGATGAAGATTGCTAATGGCACCTTTCAGTGGTTTCCCAGACTGGAAAGTTTATCCCTGGAACATAACTCCCTTAGACACCTAACTAAGGACACCTTCCTTGGATTGGGAAACCTGAGACAGCTTAACCTGCAGAAAGCACTGATTAAGAGTCATACTTCGTCCTTACCAATAATTGATGACCTCTGTTTCCACCATTTGGTCCAATTAGAGCATCTATGCATGGCAAATACTGCATTCCGAGAGATAACTGAGCATATCTTTTCTGGGCTTCTGCACCTGAAGACACTGGATTTGAGTTGGAGCATCACGGGGTTGAAGACTGTCACAAACACAACATTTGCTTCTTTGCAAGATTCTCTACACCTTCAGACTCTTAATCTTACTGCCATGGGTATCAACAAGTTGGCGCCTGGGGCCTTTTCAAGTCTGGGCAACCTCAATACACTCCTACTTGGTCACAATTTCATTAATCAGCAGCTGAAAGGAGATGAGTTAGAGGGCCTTTCTAACATTAAAGAGATTGACATGTCTATAAACCAGCAAAGTATATCCCTTACCAATACATCATTCATCCACGTCCCTACATTGAGGACTCTAAAACTTGCCCGTGCCCTAAAAGGGACCCTAGATATGGAACCATCTCCATTTAGGCCACTTGTCAACCTCACATTTCTAGATCTCAGTAATAACAATATTGCAAACATAAATGCTGGCTTGCTGAAAGGATTGTACCATCTGAAAGTGCTAAAAATGCAGCACAACAACTTGGCTAGGTTGTGGAAGACGGCCAACCCTGGTGGTCCAGTGTTATTCCTCAAGGATGCCACAAAACTGTCTATTCTGGATCTGGATTACAATGGTTTAGATGAGATCCCACTTAATGCTTTGCGCGGCTTCTCTGAGTTACATGAGCTAAGTCTCCGTGGTAATCTCTTGGACCAGCTGCATGCCTCTGTTTTTGATGACCTACAGTCTTTAAAGTATTTGCATCTTCAAAAGAACCTCATAACATCTGTCCAACGTGTCACATTTGGTGTGCCACTGTCCAACCTGACAGAACTCTACATGGACCGCAACCCCTTTGACTGCACCTGCGAGAGCATCCTGTGGTTCTCTGAGTGGCTTAACTCCACCAATGCCAGCATTCCTGGGTTCCCTCAAAGTTATACCTGTAACACCCCAAATGCCTACTTTAACCGCTCTGTTATGGACTTTGACCCATTGTCCTGCAAGGATATGACACCTTTTAAGGCACTGTACATTTTGAGTAGCACAGCAGTGTTAATGTTGTTGTTCACCGCTTTCCTGGTACACTTCCAAGGATGGAGAATCCAGTTCTTCTGGAGCATAATGGTAAACCGTATGCTGGGGTCACTGAATGACGAAAACATTACTGAGGGTAGATATGCATATGATGCATATATCATCCACAGCACTGAGGACAGGCCATGGGTGGAACGAAGCTTGCTTCCCCTAGAAGATGAAAAAGTCAATTTTTTTCTTGAATACAGAGATGCAATACCTGGCTTTTCTCAACTTGACACCATTGTTGAAAACATGGGGCAATCCAGGAAAATAATTTTTGTTATTACTGAAATGCTTCTGAAGGATCCATGGTGTAGGCGGTAAGTAAAATTGTCCTTATTATCTATAACTAATTCAAAAAGGCTAACTACTAATGTATTTAGTGACCATTGATTAAATGCAAACCACTGACCAGCTTCGGTTCTTTAAGGTGTACATTTAGATCCTCAAAGAAACACTTCACATATTCGCCAAACGCATGCTTCCTTCTTTGCAATTTACTGAAATGCACAGGAGTTCGCATCAGAAGTTTTTCACATTCTCCTTCTCCCACTCTGCAGATTCAAAGCCCATCATGCACTTCACCAGGTAATGGAGGACAATCGTGACTCGCTGATTCTGATCTTTTTGCAAGATGTAACTGATTACAATCTGAACCGCTCTCTACATCTTCGTCGTGGCATGTTGAGACCTCGCTGTGTTCTCTACTGGCCTTTACACAGGGAACGAATCCCAGCTTTCCATCAGAAACTCCGCTCAGCACTAGCTTCTACCAACAGGGTCAACTAGTAATGATTTTTTTTTTTTTCATAAGCAAATCATGTTTATTTTGTGTTAGGTTCTCACTATTTGTACCACAGTCCACACTTGGATTATCTATTCCATCTCTTTCAATTTCATACATTTATATTTAAAAAAAAATACCACCTACTGACATCCAAAGGCCTTTTAAGGAAAAAGCCAAATGTGACCTGGTAAATTATTTTAAGTAAACAGATAAATGTACTCACATGAAAAGTTTCACTACCTTTTTTTATCCCCTTTAGTAATCACAATAAAATACTACCATTGCGACTCCAAACTAGATAATTTTGTAGGGCCCACGCTGTTTTTAAGGTACTGGCTTTTTTGTTTGTTTTGTTTTACATATGTTTTATGCTCAAAGAGATCCCTTCAGACAAACTTTGTGACAATAACAGTTTCAATTAATCTCACATTTAGCTGGCCACTGCCATCAGGGCCAAATATAAAAGGTAAAATATGTATTTAAATTACTTTTGAAAATCAAACCCGTTAAATTACATAAATATCATTAAAAAAAACAAATGTATTAATTTCCCTCTCCATTTTTAATAGTTTTAATCAAACAAAATACAGTGGAGCAGTGTGGATTTGGTATTTTCTCTTAGGTACTAATTATTTGAGAAAGGATAGTACAAACTTGTGTTGCACTTTGTCTGTTTTCTAAAGTCGGTGTTAATGCTAAACAGTGTAAATATATTTTGCTTCAGTATTTAACCAATTGAAATATTGTGTACAATGCAGCCACCCAGTGGTCATTTCTTTAACAAGATGAGAACTAGCCACCCAGTGGTCATTTCTGTAACAAGAAGAGAACTAATCTAATTGGGGTTTTTTTGTACTGTATACCACTCACATTTCATAGCATTGTTTTTTATTTTTTGAAAGTCTAATGAACATGGAGATATTGCCATATGTGACAACTTTCCCATGTGATAACTAGTCTTGGTCTCCCAAAATAATGTATATATATAAACAAAAATAATAATAAAAAAAGCATATATAAAATATCAATGCTACTGAAGTCTTTATGATTTGTTCTTTTTCATTAAACATTAAATGAAAATTGTGATCAAATTGTTTGTATTTTTCTGCTTTTATTCTGCTTGTACTGAATAAACAACAAACAAAAGTCATGGTGTGTGTTTGAAAATCTAAGCACATCCCATGGTTTAAGGGGGGTGTACTACACATTTTCAAGCTCCCATTTAACAGGCGAGGAGCTCCTCTAAAACCTAGGCTACTACAGATCTAACAAAACAACAAAATGCTAGTTGGTGAACTGTTGAACGGATCGGTGGTTTTTGTCTCACTTCTACTTGTGCTGACTTTCATAACATATCAGTTGCTTAAAGATTACATGTATAAATGGAGAGAACTGAAACCTGTCCCTGGGATTAGTCCAACTTACCCGTTCCTTGGCAACACGCTCAACTTTAAGTCTAACAGAAGAGGTAGGTACAAACAATATTACTGTTACAGGATATAATACAAAAATATAGGTAATAATATTAAATATTTAGCTAGTTTGGTGTACGCCAGCGTTATTTAGCCTAAATGATCTATGATCAGTTTGAAAAGGAGTTATTTTACCATTTATGATAATAATAATAATAAAAAAAACATTGTGTAAGTACATGATGTATTAGAACCGTTAACCTAAGTAAAACGCACTAATAAAAACAGCGATGATTACCATTAAAATGGTTTGTCTGACTACCGCGCTCAATACCTCCCTCTCCCGCGGAGCTGAATAACTGCAGCTCCAATCGCTCTAACCTGGAAACAGACATTTCTTTTGGCAGGACTGAGGACAGTAGGTAGCCTATCCTAAATTCATTGCACATTGTGCTTTGCGTGCACGCATGTGGCTATAAACACCGGACGCATTCTTAAATCCAGACACCCGTTCAAAATAGCTAGCCTAAATAAAAGCTAACTTTAACCCATGTCCTGAAATTTGTCTCCTCAGCTGGAAAATGAAGTGAAATTGTATAGTTCATTGTAGAACTGCTAAGCCTACCTTTAAGTAATTTCTCTGTGATTTCTAGTCGTGGGCTATGTCTGCTCTTTCTCATGCATTTTTGGACATAATCACTTAAAAATAATTTCATTCACCCTACTGAACACCATTGTTTCATGATTATGTAAACATTATGTAAACTATCATAAAGTATGGACTATCTTTTCTTTCTACCGTCAAATGACGATCCTGAGAAAAAGCATGCATGCATGAACGCACATATGCCACGTGAGCCAATTAAACAGTATTAGGCTATTCACGAGCTGATATTTTGTGATTAATAAGTATTAGGACTTTTATTGTCGATTTGATTTATTTTAAAAATATATTTTTAAAATCGCTCCCTACCTCGCACTGTAGGGATGGGAAGATTCCTCGATTCGCTCGGGGCATCGGCAAAAAAGGTTAACGATGCGATGCATCGGTTTAAAAAGTGTGCATCGGATACAAGTTGGCATTTGTACCACGATGCATCGTTTCTAACATATTCGCATCGGTAAAAAACGATTTATTTATATATAATTACTAGTGGTTGCGCTACACTTTTATTGTTTAGAAAGTGTTCATCACCGCTGCGCGTGAATATGACGAACACTGCGGAGACCTGAGGAAAAACTTGGATTAAAGTCCAAAACCTGAATTGAAATAACCTAGCAAATCAATCGGGGCGGCAATGTAAATTCACACAATCTAATTTGTGCACGCTTATTCGTAAGCAGCCCTTAATGTCGATCAAATCGATCCACCATGACAGTGAATATATTTGTGCTGTTTAATGCATTTGAGACGTTGTGTTGTCCTCAGTGCATAAGTGATATGTCACGAGTATATTTTTCATCTGTAAATGTTAGAAAGTCATGCAAATATATCCATTTTGCTGTCAGGAGTGGGTTTACACGAGTGGACGAGCGCTGCTGCGCGCATGCGCGCTAAACAGACGGAGCGCAATAATTCTGAGGATTTTATGATAGCAGTAACTGTAAAGGGACTATTGTAATGGGAAAATAAAATGTAAGCTAATACAATTAATTACTAAGCTCAGATGAGTTAATGTGTGTTTCTTGTAGCAGTTAATGTAGTTTGAATTTAGTGATTTTAACTTTTAGGTTAGTGATTGTTAATGCTTTAAAAAACAATGTTAGATTGTAATATTCTAATGCTATCTGTTCTAACTATAAAAGGTACAGCTGTTATAAAATCAGAGAGAAAGGCTAGTATGTGAGAGAGTCAGTGGTAATATTGCATTCCTATTGGCATGAACACTGATTCGTGTACAATGGCTTTCCACAGACTGTTCCGATGATAAACTATAGGCCTAATTTGTTAAGTCCTATGTCTCTGATATATATATATATATATATATATATATATATATATGTTTATTTATTTTTGCTGCTTTAACTTGGGATGCAGATTATGCAGGCTGAGCCACAAACAGCCATAGCACATTGTAATCTTTCCACGAATTCCCAACATAAACACAGCAACCAATTTTTCCTATTTCAGAGGTTCTGCAGTTCTTTAGTAAACTTGAGGTAGGCTACCTACTTGCTGTAGGCTACTTGTCAGTATGATCCAAAGTCCAGTAGCAAAATCGTTATGAAACACTGGGAAGCTCATTGAGACACACGCATCGCTGTGCGTCTCAGTGGCAAGATGGTCTCGTTCGTCGGTGTGTATACTTTTGGGTTCGTAGCCGCGACGGTTTGCGTTATTCTGTTGACATATATCACCTACCAGCTGCTGAAAAACTACCTTCACAACTGGAAAGAGCTGAAGCCAGTCCCGGGCATTGGAAACACATATCCGTTCATCGGAGACGCGTTGCAGTTTAAATCGAACGCGGGAGGTGAGAAGAGCGTTATATCGGTCCATTTTTTATTCTTCTTCCCAGCATCTTTACGATGTTTTATCTGCTCGAATCTCGTCACTAAATATAGAATACACATAGCCTATAATTTATACATGATCATATTTACAAATAAATTATTAGAGAATGACAACAATAAAACGAATAATATAGCCTATATATATATATATATATATATATATATATATATATATATATATATATATATATATATATAAGTTGTTCTATTAATGCAGTTGATGCCGTTTGTGACATTAATTGAAAGACTGCATAGCCTAGTATTCTATTTTTTTTTATTATTATTTTGTTTTGTTTTTAATGTTGTATTCTAAAGTGTTCTATTTTTAAAATTTCTATTCTAAAAATTCGAAATCACTTTATTTTGATGGTCCCTTTAACACATTCTGTAACGTTCCACGGTTCCACTAGCTCTCAGAGTGAGTAGTAGACTGGTAGGGTTAGGGTTAGAATAAGCTGAAATACTTGCAAAGACCATCACAATAGAGTTGGCAGATATTAATCAGACAGTCTAATTCTGAGAGTTAGTTGACACATAGGTGCAACTTTCAATTCAGTGTTCAAAAGAGACCATCAAAAAAGTTTTTAAAATTAAAACAACAACAAAACGTTATACGTTATTATACGTTATACGTTATTATTTCTTATGTGACAACTATTTCAGTGGTAGAGCATTGTGTTAGCAGCGTAAAAGGTCATGGGTTCAATTCCCAGGGAACACACATACTGATAAAAAAAAAAAAAAAAGTATAGCCTGAATGCACTGTAAGTCGCTTTGGATAAAAAAAAAAGCATCTGCTAAATGTAAAATGTAACAATTAAAGTAACCCTTCAAATGCATTGGAGTATAAAAGTTGAAAACTGTCTTTCAGATTTCTTTTGTCAGGTGGTTGGCTACACAAAAGAATTCTGGGATTCTCCTCTGTTTAAATTATGGATTGGACCTGTCCCTTTTCTCATCTTATACCATGCTGAGACTATCGAGGTATTGTTCACTTGCTTGTAGACAGAAATACGCTCACACTCATTTGTTATGATCAGGGTCTCTGGCCTATAGTGACAGTATATTACACAATAAGTGCGGATGTTTGAAGATTGAGATGACCTTAGCGAGTGAACTTTTTTTAGTGGCACCACAAAAGTTGATGACTGTGTATTAGATAAAAAAAAGATACTATATGTATGATATCTATATACAAATAAATACATAAGACATTAAAGATTAGAAGAATATTCAAAGAGACCATTCAGTATGTTAAAGTCCAATGCTGCGAAGTGTAAATTAAGCTCAACAACAGGATAAGGAAAATGTTTAAGCAGATTAAAAACTAGTTTTAGTGGTGATAGTAAAGTTCTGGATCAGAGGAACCATTATTTCAGTTCAGCAGCCATTGTTGCCAAGTTGACTTACAACCCGAATTGTGGGGACATTTTTTTTTTTTTTAAATTTGAATAAAATGAAAACTTAAAGACTTTCAAATCACATGAGCCAATATTTTATTCACAATAGAACACAGAGAACAAAACAAATGTTTAAACTGAGAAATTTTACACTTTTATCCACTAAATTAGCTCATTTCAAATTTGATGCCTGCTACAGGTCTCAAAAAAGTTGGAACGGGGGCAAAAAAGGGCTGAAAAGACATTAAAGGCCACTCTAAAATGTGCAGTTTTTTCACACAGCACAAAGCCACAGATGTCGCAAGTTTTGAGGGAGTATGCAATTGGCATGCTGACTGCAGGAATGTCCACCAGAGCTGTTGCCCATGAATTGAATGTTCATTTCTCTACCATAAGCCGTCTCCAAAGGGATTTCAGAGAATTTGGCAGTACATCCAACTGGCCTCACAACCGCAGACCACGTGTAACCACACCAGCCCAGGACCTCCACATCCAGCATCTTCACCTCCAAGATCGTCTGAGACCAGCCACCCGAACAGCTGCTGCAACAATTGGTTTGCATAACCAAAGCATTTCTGCACAAACTGTCAGAAACCGTCTCAGGGAAGCTCATCTGCATTCATCCACGACCATCACCTCATGTTGCAGCATGATAATGCACGGTTTTGAAAAGATTCAGCTGGGAGAACATCTAGCAACTAATTAAGTTAATTGACATCAGGTCTGTAACATGATTAGCTGTAAAAGGGATGTCTTAGAGAGGCAGAGTTTCTCAGAAGTAAAGATGGGCAGAGTCTCTCCAATCTGTGAAAGAGTGCGTAAAAAGATTGTGGAATACTTTAAAAACAACGTTCCTCAACGTCAAATTGCAAAGGCTTTGCAAATCTCATCATCTACATCATCAAAAGATTCATAGAATCTGGAGAAATCTCTGTGCATAAGGGACAAGGCCGAAGACTTTTGTTAGATGCCCGTGGTCTTCAGGCCCTCAGATGACACTGCATCACTCATCGGCATGATTCTGTCATTGACATTACTAAATGGGCCCAGGAATACTTACAGAAACCACTGTCGGTAAACACTGCAGATGCCAACTAAAGCTCTATCATGCAAAAAGGAAGCCATATGTGAACATGGTCCAGAAGCGTTGTCGTGTCCTGTGGGCCAAGGCTCATTTAAAATGAAATGGTTTCAAAGTGGAAAAGTGTTCTATGGTCAGACAAGTCCAAATTTGACATTCTTAATGGAAATCATGGACGCTGTGTCCTCTGGGCTAAAGAGGAGGGAGACCTTCCAGCGTGTTATCAGCGCCAGCATCTCTGATGGTATGGGGGTGCATAAGTGCATACGGTATGGGCAGCTTGCATGTTTTGGAAGGCACTATGAATGCTGAAAGGTATACAATGGTTTTAGAGCAACATATGCTCCCCTCCAGACAACGTGTATTTCAGCAGGAAAATGCAAAACCACATACTGCAGCTATTACAACAGCATGGAGTCCAGGTGCTGAATTGGCCTGCCTGCAGTCCAGATCTTTCACCTATAGAGAACATTTGGCGCATAATTAAACAAAAAATACGTCAAAGAAGACCACAAACTCTTCAGCAGCTGGAAACAAACTGTCAGAAACTGTCTCAGGGAAGCTCATCTGCATTCATCCACGACCATCAGCACATTTTAGAGTGGCCTTTTATTGTGGCCAGACTATAAGACACACCTGTGCAATAATCATGCTGTCTAATCAGCATCTTGATATGCCACACCTGTGAGGTGGATTACCTCGGCAAAGGAGAAGTGCTCACTAACACAGATTTAGACAGATTTGTGAACAATATTTGAGAGAAATAGGCCTTTTGTGTACATAGAAAAAGTCTTAGATCTTTGAGTTCAGCTCATGAAAAATGGGGGCAAAAACAAAAGTGTTGCGTTTATAATTTTGTTCAGTGTATAATCAACCCTAGTGGCAACAAAGACAGTTTTACAAGTCCTCACTTTTATGTCACTCTTACAGACAGTGCTAAATAACCCTGTTCACATGGACAAGGCCTACGCATACAAATTTCTGCACCCCTGGCTGGGAACAGGACTACTTACAAGGTAAACTGTTTACCAACTTAATAAAGGCTAATTTGAATTAAAGTCAAGTCATAGGGATCATTTCAAAGCAACTTCATACTATTAAACAGGGCCAGTTAGTAGTATCATATCTGAACCAGTGATACCTGATTCTATTCCCTTTGCAAATAATTATCAAATCATCTATAAATAAGATTAGAGAATAAATAAACTCACTGAACACTAAACTCAAAGAAAGGACACCTGTCCCAAATTCCCTTCTGTCTTTCCTTTTGCTAGTACTGGGGATAAGTGGAGACGCAGACGTAAGATGTTGACCCCAACATTTCATTTCTCTATACTAACTGAGTTCCTAGAGGTGATGAATGAACAAGCGGAGGTGCTCATAGAGAAACTTGAGAAACAAGCTGGAAAAGGCCCTTTCAACTGCTTTAACTACATCACTCTCTGTGCCCTTGACATCATCTGTGGTTTGTGTATTTTTTTTTGTGTAGTACATTTTAACGGGTACTTTTAACAAGACACAAATTTAAAGTTGTGAGTTTTGAAACTTATATTTTTGAACCTTTATGCAGCACATGGCATTGTAAAGACTGTAAATTTATTCCTCACAGCCTCGTTTTTCATGTGCATAAAGTTCAGTATATGCCATCTAACCTGACTAAGGCGTATTGATATTGTGTTTTTATGGTGGTTTTGGTTTTTAGTGAGGATTACAATGCAACCTAATTAGTATCAAAATTCAAATCAGAATTGTTACATTTCAGAGACTGCCATGGGAAAGAAGATCTATGCACAGAGCAACCATGACTCTGAGTATGTGCGCAGTGTGTACAGGTAAGTGCTGTTTATATTTAGTAATGTTAATATGGAAGGGACATTTTTAGGGTGGATTCTAGACAGATAAAAGGTCGTGAATCAGTACAAATCAATACTGGTTTGAAACTCTGCAAATAACTGTGTGTGTTTAACCGGCTTGGTGAGTTAGCTTTTATTCCTTGTTCATGCCTTATTCCAAAGGCCATGCAACAGATGATTTTGTGTGTTTAAGTCTAGAACAGTCTAGAGTCATGGTTATATTTAGTGTTCTGAAAGTTTCACAGTACTTCAAAATAATTCCAGTTCTAAATAGATGGTTAAGGGGTCAACAGTGTACAATGGTCAATTTGATTACTATAAACCCAGTTCAGTCTGTTTATATTACATTGTTTTGATAAATGATAAATGTTAAAAATAAAAATCCCCCCCCCCTCCTGCTGATGTATGGTTTAAGGAATATTCTGTTTAATGATACACAATATATGATAAGTGTTGAGGCAATAAAGACACGTTTTACACCCAAATTACAATGTGTTATGTCTTTAGCAAGCATTTAGATAAACTTAAGTAACCACCATTTACACAAATGTTGATACACCAGCTAAAAGTCCAGTACCCATAAAGATACTAAAAGATAAATGCTTATAAACATTTACAAATGATGAATATTCTCAGCTTTAGATTGGGTACAGCAAAAAACATGAACAAATGATTATTAAAAGGTTTGTACAGATGTGTAAATAGGGCGAACTCAGGTAATTTGGGACATATTTTGCCATCAAGATTACTGCGCATTAAAGGTACTAATGATAAGTAGATGTTTATAAACATTTATAATCGATGAATAGTTTCTACTTTAGATTGGGTACTGCAAAAAACATGAACAAATAATTCATAAATCATTTGTTAAGATGTGAAAATAGTTGTCTACGCAACAAATGGAGACTGAATATATGACCTTACGCACTATGATTATGAGTTAATTAATAATATGTTAACATGAATAGTTTGTGAAGTGCTTAAAATGACTAATTAAGCTATATTTTCATGACATTTATAAATGTAAAAAAGAGCATTTTATACAGGTAATATGTGAACTGAAGTGACATTTGTTAGCATTCAAAAGTACATGAACAAAGAAGCTGAATGAAGCTCATGATTACATAATGTTTGTTAATGATTCATTAATGAAAGTTATTATAAAGTGTTACCAATGAATGAATATGAAATTTACTAATACTTTCAATTTCTATTATTCTGATCGGTACAGAATGAGTGACATCATCACCAGGCGCCAGAGGATGCCCTGGTACTGGCCAGATTTTGTGTATAACTATTTTGGTGAAGGCAGAGAGCACAACCGTAGTCTGAAAGTCCTTCACTCCTTCACAGAGAGTGTGAGTGTTTATGTAATATCCAATCACATTCAGTGTGGTCAAGGCTGCATTCTGATTACCTGTGTGTCTTTCTGTCATGTAGGTGATTAACGAGAGGGCAGAGTACATCACCTACATTGAGTCTGACAGCGAATCAGATCAGGGGATGAGGAAAAGACGGGCTTTCTTAGACATGCTGTTAAAAACAACAGATGAGGATGGGAAAAAGTTAACTCACAAAGATATCCAGGAGGAAGTGGACACATTTATGTTTGAGGTAGGAACTGATGAGAGGAACAAAATGATTCACTGCTCAAAACAACACAGGCCAGTGGCACTTGCGGGTTAAAACAATGCTACGATAACTTGGCAAGGCTTGGCAAACTAGGTCATTATCATCCTCATTTTCTGTATTAAAATTCATTTCATTAAAAAATAACTTGCATTATAAAACTGATCCAAGATGAGTTAAAACCATCTTGTTTATGGTTTACCAAATTACCGAAATTTTAAAATGATTTAAAACCAAGATAACTTGGTGAGGTAACCTTTATGTTAAAAATAATTTTTTACTACATTTTGCAGGGTCATGACACAACAGCGGCTGCCATGAACTGGGCCATACACTTGTTAGGCTCCCATCCTGAAGTCCAAAGGAAGGCGCAACAAGAACTATTTGAGGTTTTTGGTGCGTTAAGCCCAATTGTGGTTCATATCATGCAGTTAAACACCAAGAATAGGTGTATAAATCATTACTTTGTTGTGAGGTAAAAGAGCCTGAAACAGTTTGGAAGTCATTTGAATAATTTTGCAATATGTTTGTGTGTGTGTCAGGCGAGTCTGAGAGGCCAATTAACACGGAGGATCTGAAGAAACTGCGTTATCTGGAGTGTGTGATAAAGGAGTCTCTGCGTCTCTTCCCTTCTGTTCCATTTTTTGCCCGAACCATCTGTGAGGATACACAGATCAGTGAGTTCCTTATATTAGTCTGCTTGTCACATATTCATTCATTCCTTGTTTTCCTCCACTTTATGTTCATCAGTTACAGCAATAATTCACAAAGAGGTCCGCTTCCTTATGACCTTGTTGCTTCCGTGAACTGCAATAGGAGACATTTAATAATGTACTTGTAGCTGATCAGTCCCAAAATTTAATTGTGTTATTATTTACTCACCCCAAATATCATTGCAAATTCTAGTGTTGTTCTTTCCACACACACACACACACACACACACACACACACACACACACACACACACACACACACACACACACACACACACACACACACACACACACACACACACACACACACACACGTTTGTTTTTGTGAATTGTGGGGACATTCATAGGCATAATGGTTTTTCTGTATTTTCTATCGCCCTACACCAAACCTACACCTAAACCTACCCCTTACAGGAAACTTTGTGCATTTTTACTTTATAAGCCTTTTGAAAAATTGGGACATGGGGTAATGTCTGCATAAGTCACCTTCTCCTTGTAATACCTATGTCATACCCATGTCATTATACAAATTTGCATCCACATATGTCACAAACACACACACACACACACACACACACGCACACACACACACACACACACACACACACACACACACACACACACACACACACACACACACACACACACACACACACACAAATAATCTTTACTCTGATTTTTTCCATGCAATAACAAAAAGTAGGATATCCTTTTTTATTTTATTTTATTTTATTTTACGTTCCACTGAAACACCACACACGTTTAAAACAACATAAAGATTAATATATAATGAGAGAATTTTCATGCTTTGGTAAGCTATTCCTTTAAGAAACTGTATCATTTGACATGATATCTGTGTGTGTGTGTGTGTGTGTGTGTGTGTGTGTGTCTACTATAGATGGCTATAAAGTTCCTAAAGGAGCAAATGTCATCGTCATAACTTATGCCCTTCACCGTGACCCTCGCTTCTTCCCTGATCCTGAAGAGTTCCGTCCTGAGCGCTTCCTGCCAGAGAATTGCGCTGGTCGACATCCTTATGCCTTCATTCCCTTCTCTGCCGGCCTTCGCAACTGCATCGGTGAGACCTACATTATATAATGTGTCATTCTATACTTTTCCAGAGGTTTAATAATAACTGACAGTTTTATGTTTGTGGGTATTCAGGTCAGCGTTTTGCTTTAATGGAGGAAAAGGTTATTCTGGCTTCTATTCTGCGCTACTTTAACATAGTGGCATGTCAGAAGAGAGAGGAACTCCGGCCACTGGGTGAACTGGTACTGAGACCAGAGCGAGGCATCTGGATCACGTTGGAGCGCAGAAAGCACTAGCACACACACATAGTCAACATGAGAATTCATTCAAGATGGCAATGCTGTGTAGTGAATGAACACCTGAACCTTACCGTTATTGTTCTACAATCTACATTTTTGTATGATATCCACCTCAAGCTTTTCTTTGAAAGTGCAAGGCTTCTAATTCATTGGACACTAAATTTAATAACTAGGAGAATAAAAAAAGTGCAGTAAACAGTAAAACTATTTGAACTACAAAAACGTGTGTTCATGATTGTGATAAACTGAAATAATATGATAACAAATACCAATTTTCAATATAAAACAGCATAACAGACTTCTTATGTATAGGTAAAATAACTGGAAATCAGTAATCCTGAAAGTCTTGCACATTCAAGTTATTTTAAAAATAAGGTTAAGATTATGCAGTCTTTTTTTATCAGTCCAAATAATTGTCACGAGATTGTGTTGACAATTACGCAATTACACAGAAGTGTAACTGTTCTGTAACTGAAAGTACTGCAAAATGATTAAGGGCTTTTAAAAATATACTATAAAATATAATCTAAGAAAATTTCATTTAATTTCTTAAAAAATGTCCATGACTAAAACTCTTTAATAATCTATATTTAAATTAACTCTGGTTTACGTGGCATTAAATGCTTGCAGATAATTTGTCTCAGACAAGCTAATTTTTTCTTTCTACTTTGTTGGTGTACACATGATTTTTACTGACTGTTAAACATACAATTAAATACTATGGAAGCATCATTAGTGTTGGTTTCATTCTCAGTTTTGAGGTCTTGCATTAAATTCGGTTGGTTTATCATTTTGCATTCTAGCTGTGAGTATCATGAACATGCAAATAATTATTCAAACATGCACCATAGGGCACATATGCCATACCCAGATAGCATGCGGATGTAAAATAGCAAAAATGGCCCAAATGTATCAAATCACATGTGGGCCTCTGTAGGCAAAGATGTGGTATAATCTGAATGTGACCCTAAAGTGGCTCATGTGGTAAATAGTAAATATGGCCCAAATAGTGCCAAATAAATGTGGTCCACATATGTTTCAGCAATGTGACTTAGGTATTTAAAACGTATCTGGGCCAGTTTTGACAAAGATGTGGCTCAGTGAGCCTAAAGTGGCCCTTATATGATGCTGCAAATGTGGCCCAGTTATCCTAAACCGTATCAGGGCCAGTTTTGAGAAAAGATATTGCACAGGGAGCACTGGCTAATGTGGCTGTGAGCTTAAAGTGGCCCTTATATGATGCCACAAATGTGGCCCAGTTATCCTAAAACATATTTGGGCCAGCTTTGGCAAAGATATGGCACATTGAGCACTGTGGCTGTGAGCCTAACTTGTCCCACATTTGACATGGTAAATATGCCCCATATATTATAAAACAGACGAGGGACACTTCTGGTTTGGATGTTGCACTTGACACTGGCTAACTGAAATGGAAGTTTGAAATTGTAAATATGGCTTAATAGAATTTGGCTACTTTTAGTAGGATGCAACACAGTTAACTGATGCAGGATAATCTGGATATGAGTCTTGAGAAGGCTACATACCCACCCAGACAGCAACCAGTGTCGGGCCAGATGTGGGCCAGATCTGGGCCAACACTATGTTGCTGTCTAGGCAGCCATTTATTTTTTGAAACATGCTTTTAATGGCAGTTTTTATATGTGTACTGTGCAGCATAAAAACATTTTATCACATTTTAGTAGACCTTAATTAAATTAGAGGTAAAATATGTATTTTAACCTTATATAACTAGAAAAAAAAAAAAAAAACATGATTTCAAGATCTAAGGCAAAAATAGAATGGCCTGACTTTAGATGTGTGAAATTATGCTACATAAGACACCTGCGCAAAAGAAAAACAGCAAATGGACTGAAAGAACATGCAAATTCACTCTCTGACAGCAGATGGCGCTTATGGACTCTATTTAGCATTCCTTTGGTTACCGCTGTAAGTAAAGCTGCTCTGCGCTGCGCTTATGAACACGGAGGTAAGATAAAAAGAAAATGCCATCTAAAGTTTTCTGAAGAGAGTTCCCTTCATATACTCATTCATATTAACCCCATGCCCCCAATTCATTATTTATATTTTTCTTCCTATATTTCGAGCATTTGTGAACAATATTCTTGCGCTGCCTGCTACAGTATTTTCTCTCTTTGTGTCCGTGTTCCGCGTCTCTGTCCTGTGTCAACGGCCGTTTACAGACTTAGTAATAGGGCATAGGTTTGCTTTTGACATTGGTGGACATAATAGAATCATATCTATAGAATCACATGTATATATCTGTTCATACCTCGTTTTGTAGGTCAGCAAAATCAGCATGAAAACATCTGCAATTATGGGACAACATGATGGAGATAGTAATGACTTGAAAAAGAAAAAGTGTTGAAAAAGAACCATGACTTGATAAGAATCAAGAGGGAGACATGAGTCAGTGAATTAATGTCACCTGGTGACATAATTGAATAATTGATAATTATTCAGTGTTCCAAAAAAAAAAAAGAGGTAAAGACACCAGCAATAGCAGTGGACGACAAAAGTCTGTTTAATTCCACATTGATTGCCCAATTATTTTTTGTTTAGCCATGGCCTCTGTTGGTAGATTCCTTAACTAATAACATCAAGGGCATCTTTCTAGAATTGATGAAACAACAACAACAACAAAAAAACTTGTTCAAATGTTTTTTTTTTTTTTCTTTTTCAAACATGCAGATATATGCCATTCGAAGATACAGTAAATGTGAGAACCAATGAGGTTTGTGCACAAGTTTGTTTATGCCTTCTTTTATGGCATCAAGCACACTCATTGATCTGTGCCTATGTAAACAAATCAAAGTTCTTTTAGTCTGTTATTCACAAAAAGCAATCTAATGACATCATATGAACTACTTTTGACTTTTTTTTTTTTTTTTTGGTGCTACATGAGGGTGAGTAAATGACCAAAATTGGTCACATTTTATTTTAAGATCACACTATTACCTACAACATTTGCCTCAAACTCCTAATTTGCTGCTTATTAATAGTTAGTAAGGTAGTTGTTAAGTTTAGGTAAGCGATCTAAAATATAATTATGCAGAATAAGGCATTAATATGCGCTTTATAAGTATCAATAAACAGTCTGCTAGTAATATGCATGCTAGTTAATAGTGAGAATTTGTCCTTGAAATAAACTGTTACCCAGGATTTTTATTTATTTATTTATTTATTTGATTATTATTATTATTATTATTAAAGTACAGAGAAATATTGTCAAGATAAACATTTCAATTCAGTTCAATTCAGATTTATTTGTATATCAATTTTCATAATAAATCCTAGGCAGAAAATATTGCCGTAACATTTGTTAAAAGTGATGAGTAGGGATTTGCATCTCACATTTTATATTACTTCCTGTAAAAACACACACGCACAAACACACGCATACGTACATATGCACACGCACATTTTCACTCAGGGGTGTACTCACTTTTGTGGCCAGCAGTTTAGACACTAATGGCTGTGTGTTGAGTTATTTTGAGGGTACTGTTATACAAGCTGTACACTCACTACTTTACATTGTAGCAAAGTGTCATTTCTTCAGTGTTGTCACATGAAAAGATATAATAAAATATTTACAAAAATGTGAGGGGTGTACTCACTTCTGTGAGATACTGTATATGTGCCATGGGCCCCTTAGCACTGACTTGCTTTAGAGACGTCACTTTGAAAACCCCATGCACTAAGACCTAGTGCGAAGAGACAAGGAAAATAAATTGATTTGAAGCATTTATTTGCGCTTTGAGATGATACATGGACACAGTGATAATGGATTTCTGGAATTCATTTTTACCAAGACTGTTGTTCAGGTCATTGAGATAAACAGATCATTATTTTTTTTCTGACAACAGCAGAAAGAATAGGGCTGCTCTCATCATGTGCCCACACTAATTATCTCCTCAAGTCTTTTCAGTCTGATATGAAAGAAACAGCCATTATTATATTTTAAATTACCAAGCTGGATCGTATGAATTGATTATGATCAAATGTTTTAATGTCATCACAAAGAAAAGAATCCTCTTAACATCCACCCACTAGGCACAAGGGTTGTCAGAAACGTGGACTGTGATGCACAGCATGTAGAAATACATTCAGAGCTATTTTTGGCAAAACTTAATTGTTATAGTACCAAAGTCAAACTCTAATGACTTCCTCCTATCTTCAGACATCATCCAATCTAGTCGAGCTCTGTCCTCATTCTGCTCTCTCTCTCTTGGTTTTCCTTCTCATCTGTGTACTTTCTTTTCCCACCCAACCAACAGGGTCAGATCATGGTCCCACGTAGACCTATGAGCACACTTTTTGGAGCCTTTCAACACTTTGCACAGCCTTTAATGGCTAACCCCTTATCTCTTAAAGGAATCTCTTTTGAGTCAGGAGAGTAATATGCACAGATCAAGCACTGTTTACAAGCAAAAACAATTTAATCAAATATGTTAATGAAGTTGGGTGTGAGAGGACAAGAGGGAGTGGAATTTTTCACTGGAGGAAGCGTTATTATGGCTTATGGATGTATTTTGGCTAGAAGCGATGATTTAAAGTTAAAATGCCTTAATGATGAATTTGTTTCTTTTTGTCAGCTGTTTGGACTTTCATTCTGATGGCATCCATCCACAAAAGAGGATCCATCGGTTATACTAAATTTCTCTAAATCTGTTCCGACAAAGAAACAAACTCATCTACATCTTGGATGGCCTAAGGGTGAGTACATTTTCATAAATTTTACATCTTTGGGTTAACTATTCTTATAAGTGACAGGCCGATTTGAAAAAAAATTAAATGTTATGCGTTTTAGCAGGCTAACATTAGTGCAAATAGAAGCTGTGGGCTCTAGTGACCAGTTTAAGATGTATTTGTTAAAATGCCCAGGGCTGATGTCTTCTTCCTTCCTTTCTTATTTTTTTGTCTTCCCATTTAACGTCTCGTTTCTGGTTTCTCTTTGTACTCAGAAGTGTTTGTTTGGTAGTTGTGAGCAGAGACAACACAGTGTCCCTCAGGGCTGCAGTTAATTAAAACTTTCCCTCCCTCTGCTGGCTTTTGTGTTCTCCTCTGTAATCTTCTCACATTGACTACTGCATTATTTTGACAGCAAAGCCATTGTTACTGTGCAATTACCCACAACTCTGATGTATATGACCACCCACTTCTTTCATATTAGAGTAGAAATTAAAACAAGGCTAAAAATAAGAGTCTCCTGTGGAGGAGAAAAGGTTCATGCAGTAATTTTCAGCCCTGCCTGAGGCGACAGAAACATGCAGTTGATATAAAAACCATGATGTGATTGACAGGCGATATGCTCAGATTGCACTGAAAAACTGCTCTAATACAAATTACTTTAATTTTACAATCAAAATTGTTGTGATTTGTCATAAGAGAGCTGGTAAATGAGTAATAACATTGTTAAGAATGACGGTAGTGAGGGTTTTAATTGTTGACTGACAGACACTTTGAATGTGATGCAGTGATGTCTTCTGAGCACTGAGGGGTGGTGTTGTTCCTCTTTAAGTGTATTTTCTCATGAAGGCACCAGACACTTGAATGCGCATGCAAAGCATAATGCACTGGACCCTCTGGCAAAACCCAAATCTCCACACAGCAAGAACTCACATTTTTATCAAGATGCAATAACTCTGGTACAAACATTGTAAACAGACTGTCTTTGTCTAAACTGGTGTTTTCCAAATTTGTCTTATACCCACACAGGACCTTAAAGGAACACTCCACTTTTTTTGGAAATAGGCTCATTCTCCAACTCCCCCAGAGTTAATAAGTTGAGTTTTACCGTTTTTGAATCCATTCAGCCGATCTCCGGGTCTGGCGATAGCACTTTTAGCATAGCTTAGCATAGATCATTGAATCCGATTAAGACCAGTAGCATCGCGTTCAAAAATGACCAAAGAGTTTCGATATTTGTCCTATTTAAAACTTGACTCTTCTGTAGTTATATCGTGTACTAAGACCGGCAGAAAATGAAAAGTTGCGATTTTCTAGGCTGATATGATTAGGAACTACTCTCATTCCGGAGTAATAATCAAGGAACTTTGCTGCCGTAACATGGCCGCAGCAGGCGCAGTGATATTACGCAGCGCCTGAAAGTAGTCCCCTATAACTAGTAGTTACCTAGCTGGGGACTACTTTCAGGCGCTGCGTAATATCACTGCGAATGAGAATGAGAATGAGCCTATTTCCAAAAAAAAGTGGAGTGTTCCTTTAAGTAAGACTCCTTCATTGACACCAAACCTGAAATGTTTTTCCTTTTTAACTCCCTTTTTTAAAACTAGGCATCGCGTTATTATGATTAATAATATTATTATCATTATCATGAATCTTATTAAAGTCACTTTTATGCAAAACACTGAAACGTTTGCACAAAATGTACACGACTTTATTTAATATAATGTTTAAAATATTCGATAATTCAAATATATATTAATTTGATCATTTTTCGATAATTCAATAAGTAGCTTAAATTACAAACAAAATAGATAGATAGATAGATAGATAGATAGATAGATAGATAGATAGATAGATAGATGATAGATAGATAGATAGATAGATAGATAGATAGATAGATAGATAGATAGATAGATAGATAGATAGATAGATAGATAGATAGATAGATAGATAGGACTGTTAAAAACATATGCTCTATATTGTGTGAATGTATGCGGAATGCATGAATTAGGACAAAATACATCTGCCATGCTGTCACTGTCATGTGACCTATGGCCTCGGTTGCATTGCTTCACTGTCCTTCACAAATCCTCTCCCGTGGCCTCATGGGATAGTAAAGTGTCCATCATGCACACGCTTAAGAATCTGAATTTCGGAAGTAATAGTCATCATAAGTACTTTTTGCCTACTGTGTACTGTTATGAATACTATGAATTAGGACATATTACTCGGCTCACGTACAGTTTGCTTCCTTCTATATAGTATAGAAGCATTAGGTATATTCGGACACAGAGTTTTTCCAGGTCTGTGTGTGTGTGTCAAGCACACGTGTATTACCCACTGGCTAGCTCAGGGCTTCAGATACTGGCGTGACGGTCTTCCTTTTGAAGTGTGCACTGTAGTAATCTTACACCTAAATTGGCAGAAATGTGGGTCATGCCACCAATTTTATCCTAGTTAACACACTCATAGCGTTTCATATTTCTTTACCAGAACTCTCCAGGGCAGAGTAAATTCAAAACAATTCTGTTAAATTAATTTAAATTTAATCAAAGTATTTCTAAATAGCCCTGAGAGAGTGAAATGTAAGAGGTCAAATGCTGACACACACTGAAAGGGACACTCAATTACATTTTGAAAGTACTGCCGTCAGAGCGGGATTTCGGATGTTTTTCATCTCTCTCCCTCCCTCATAAACACACATCTATATATTTATGGCACGTTCCAAGAAAACTCTGGACACTACGACACACTCATGATTTCTTTCAAAGTATTAGTATTAGTAAAGTATTAGAAATAATTATAATTTTCTGTTGGTCAGTTGGATATATTAGATAAAATAACATAGCATCAATGTAAAAAAAGCTAGTTTTAAATTAATCTAATATATGTCCCTTCCTAAAATCCTTTGTTGAGTTTATACTTACTTTAAAGTAAACAAACTCTATCTGACTGTGTCCCACATTTTGTAAGCAAGTCTGTTTTTGCATGTTTTCTTATTACATAAACATTTTAACATTATTAAATGTTGTTATAAACTCAACCATGTTACTAAGTTATTATATATATATATATATATACTGTATATAAATAGTTCAACAGATACTTTAATACATTTATATTTGATTTATATTTTAGATTTCATTTTAATGTTCATTTAACAGGTATTTGTATTCTGTTTCTATTAATTTAATTAGAAGACTAAAGCTGTTACGGTGCACACAGCAGGAAGGGACGAGGAACACGGACACGAGGATAAACTTCAAAATAACAGTCTTTAATGGGGACATCAGGACAGGGCAAGACAAGGCAAGGCAAACACAGACAGGAACACCGGGGAATAACGAGTAGACCAGACGAAAGCTAACTAAACAGGCAGGAACTAAATACACATGACAATTACTGATAATGACTAAAACACAGCTGGACAAGACTTAACTAATAATCACACTTAACGAGGACAGGAACAAGACCAAATATGGACACAAGAGGCAGGAACACATGACACACACGACAGAGGACGTAACAAAAGCAGTTAGTCATATTCCAATTTTTCGATTAGTTGAAACTGTAGATGTTTATTGCATAGAAAGTGTTTTGAAAGAGATTTCGGCAAATCATTACATTTATTTTGTATTTACGTGTGTAGGTGGGTATTAGAAATGTGGCTCTGAAAGAGCTCATAATGGAGAATTTGTGGATGATTTTGGCATATAATGTGCATGATTGTGCATGTAAGAAAGACATGAGTTAAGATCACAGGGGTCCTAAAAGCTTCTTCAAAGGGAGTGCCACCATGATACGTGCTTTCTGACAGACACAAACCTGTACTCTCACACTCACAACCTCATAATCACACTTCTGGGGTGCTGATTAGTTCAGCCATCTACCAAAAATAAAGAAAAGAGAAACAAAGAAACTCTTTGTCAGGTCAGAAGTAAAGAGGTCAAGTAAGTTTTTACAAAGCTGCATTTTTATTTTGCCACCCATATTAACAGATTACACACCTTGACACTGGCCATATAGTAACTGGCATAGTGCAAAATACACTTTTATGAGACAACATAAAATAATGAATTACCCATTAAAAAAGAAAATGTCAGGCTTGATGCAAATTATGCACAGTAGTTAACAGTTTGGGTTACTGCACAGACGGTTGGGTTAAACATTTAACCCAACTTGGTTGAAAACAACCCAATCTCTGGGTTTGCCCATATTTAACCCAGTATTTTTTAGAGTGTACTACTACTACTACTAATAATAAATCCAAATTGACCAAAACAGGTTTGTTTTAGACATGAAGTTATTCCATTCAACCATCGAGAAACCTCCAGCATTACCCAGAAAACTTATAGAAACATGCCTGTGTTTGCGTCTACACTGTGTTTATACTTGTGCACTGCTTATTTATGTGGTGTGTATGGCTTTCAGTGCAGGGTTAAATGCTTGAACTTTCCCATATATTCTTTGCTGTTAGTGAGTATTTATGAATATATGTGTTTACATCTCAGAAGAGAAGTCATTTCTGTCGTGTTTTTAGAATCCCTTTAGGCTAAAATGTGAAGCATTTACTTATATTTTCTAAAATTTTGTGACAATTTTTGCTCCAAAATGTTATACTCCCTACTATGTCTGTATCAGACATCCAATATCCTCCATGTGTATCCATGCAAGCAACTTTTCCCACAGGGCCCCACTAGATTTTTGAGCTCATTACAATTAACAAACCAAGCTACATCATTACACAATATAATGGCTGAAGAAATCAATGCAGTGCAAAGGTTTTCTGTTTATACTCTATCAAGGCTAATTACTCTAGTTAAACAAGTTCGTTTATTTGGGGCAAACAATCCAAGTTCTACTCTAAGAAAACTACTTTTTGCAGCAACTAATTAAAAGGAAACAAAACCTAGGTTCAAGTGTAAGTCACAACAACATGTTTAATACAGTCAGTGCATCTTTTTGTTTTGTATAGATTTGACACAATATCCATCTCAGACGTTATTATAGAACAGAATGAACAAAGCTTAGCCAGCTGTACCACTTCAAATATAAATATAGATATGCACTAACTATCTTGGGAAGGTATAATTTTGTTATGATTTAGAGCTCACATTGGGGCATTTAGCACGCAGTTCCACCAAAGCGAATACTTTGGGCCTGGATTTTGGCAAATGAATCAAATCTACTGAATTAATAAATAATCACACCACAATCTGTGCTTTTGACCTTAGTCAGCTTAGACGGCTAATTTAATTTGGCTGGGTGTAAAACAAGAACAGAGAACAGCACATTCAATTGGTTGTACTGTTGTGTAACTTGGTGTAGACCGTTCAAATGATGAAACAATGAAAATATGCCTCTGACCATTTGGAAATTCTTGGAAATTTGTACATTTGTACATGTAACATTTTGAAAGATAATTAAAAGTCCTGGAAAATTCTTTAAATGTTATCATATTCTTAGAGATTTATGACACAGATACATTCCTTTGCATCTGAAAGGAACACATATGTATGACTAATAAATAGTAATTAAGATAAGATAATAAGATAAGCTGCTATATAAATCTACCATGACAGGAGAAGCTGTAAAACATCAATGGTGGCAGGAAAAAAAAAAGTAAAACTCATTGTAAAACATTTCTGTAAAATATTAAAGTTTGTTCTTGCATGATTCAAGACACTTTGTAAATAAATAAATAACTGCAAGAGCAGTATTGTACTGGGTGAGCTGCTGAGCAAGTTTACCATTCAACTTGTTATTTTCAATGTATGGTGATGTATGGTGTGGAAGTTAGAAAATGAAATGTTGATGAGCGACACTAAAAGGTTAACACTGTTGCAATTCAAAATGATTTACAACACACACTAAACCCTATTCTAAACCTAACCGATAGCCCTAACAAAAGAAAATGTGAGATTTGCTGAAGCAACCATTCAATTTTTGCTTGACTTTAGTAAGCCTATGTGCTCTTTTATAATGATTCGTGTTTCACAACACTCGTACCTGATTGCTCCACATTGCAAGTTCAGTTCTGTTGAGCTACTAAGCTACTGAGCTACTTACCATGCCAGAATAACCTACATATTCAGTTTGTTATGTGATGCAAACAATGAAACTAATAAACTATTAGTTTACAAATTGTGCACTAGTAAAAATGTTTTGAGGTCATAGTATTGTGAAAGGAACCATGTGGAAATGTTGTGTGAAAAGGAAAAAAAAGTTTTTGGAGTTTTGCAAAAAATCAACCTAGGCTCATTGGAAATACGTGCCTCTACATACATTTCTGCAAAGCTGAAAAAACGTAGGCCTACCTATATGTACGATTCACAGCAGTTAGCTGAAATGAACACTATAGGTAGTAAAACTCCGACAACTTTTATTCCTTTTCACACAAAGTATGATTTACAGGTACAGTTTTGGTTGATAAAGGTTAATTTTCACACAATTACTTGCAAAATATTATGTTATGACTTCAAAACAAATTTAACATCCTGCATGATTTGAAAACTGATACTTTTGAACATTGTTGTCACATATACATATGTACGAGTTTTCGAATTCAGTAAGTTTACTCGGTAGCTCACGCATTACGGTGTTCCACGTAGGTGATGAAGAGTTCCGGTACGAATCCCTTGAAACCACGGTGCAACAAAACAGCTCAAATCCACATAAGGAAGTTATGTAAAATAGCATGGCTGCATCAGCAAAACGCTTTTATATTACTTTTGCATTTGTTAACACTATCGTACGGTGGCCGAGAGAGCTCAACGCCTGCAACTTCAGAAAACACATGCCAATAGAAAAAGCACCAGCAAATCAAGAAAACATCTTCATTAATTTGACAGCAGGTGCTGCAAATGCTCAAAACACAACCAAATAAAGAATTTTATTTGTAGTGCTTTTGTTTATTTGGCTGCGTTGTGAGCATTTGCAGCACTTGTGTTGATAAATTAAAGTTGTTTTCTTAATTTGCAGGTGTTTTTTTTTTCTTTTCTATTTGCAGTGCAGTTGAGCTCTCTCGGCCACGGGTAGGTTTAGGTTTGGGTTTGGTGTAGGGGATATTTCCAACATGATTAGAGCATTGATCTTTAGCGACACTCACTGGATATTTGAATTCTGAACAGCCGCAAAATGTACCTCAAGCAGCATAATAAAAATGCTGTAACCAATGTAATAAAAACGTGCCATGGTCTTTAGCACCACTCTCTGGACATTTCACTTTGAAACTACTTGAAATATGGCACGTATTTCCAATAAGCCTGGGTTAAAAAACATCTAGGTTAGTGCCACATTTTTTTTTTTTTCCAATGAGCCTAATATTTAAAACTTGAACATTTAAACAAAAGTGACAAAAACAACAACAACAACAACAACAACAACAACAACAAAAAAACAATACAACTCATAATTTGTGTATTTTGTGAAGCTTGAAATTGGATGCAAAGAGCCACCTTTTTCTCTTTTGTTTTCATAAAGACATACAGATTTGGAACAATATGAAGGTCTTGAACCTACAATTTTTCAGTTACCAGCCTACCACACCACACCACAACACAGTAAAACAGCTAAAGTGAATGCATTCAGTCCGTTTTTTGTGTATGTATGAATTATTACCGTTTTGCCGTGTTTCTCTATTAACAGTGAAGCTGTGGCTTTAATTCCTTCCGAATCAATGATGTTACCAGCTCCTTGTTGAGAAAGATAATGTAGCTCTTGAGCGATTAAGCTATTTTATTGATGAAATTGCGGGGCAGCGCTAAAAAGTTTGTGTTGCTGAAAGTCTGTGTGTGGCCGCAACGTGATCTGTTTGACGTGAGTGACTGAGCGTGTGTGTGCATTAGATACAGTGAAGACAGCACATTAGTTTAGAACACTTCTAATTTTTAGTTTTATTTTTTAAATGTAGAGAGTGCGTTAATTTGTGAGATGATAACCTACAAGCAATGCTAAGATTATTTTTTATAGATTTTTTTATAATATAGATTTATTAGAACGAGTACATTATTATGTACAGTATGTGCTTAAAAACAAGATGCAAGCAATCAGAATATTGTGCCTGGTTGGTAGTGCACAATGCAATCATTAAACATATGCCATTACCTATACAGGTGCATCTCAATAAATTAGAATGTCGTGGAAAAGTTCATTTATTTCAGTAATTCAACTCAAATTGTGAAACTCGCATATTAAATAAATTCAATGCACTCACCTGCTGAAAAAAACAAAACAAAACAAAACAATAGAAGCCCAATAGAAACCATCACAGAAATTCTAATGGTTTCCATTAAAATACCATTATAAACCATTAGCTTTTTCCAGTAAAACCATTGCAAAATTCCTTTTTGTAGTGTGTTTTGGGCATTTTTCCAATACAATTTAACATCCCACCAATAGAATCCATCACATACCAGTAGACACCATTATAGTTTCCATTAAAACCAATACAATTCCCATTATAACCATCGAAACCATTACATTTTCTATTGTGTTTTGGGCAGGGTTCTATTGGTTTTTTCAGCAAGGCAGGCTGAAGTAGTTTAAGTCTTTGGTTCTTTTAATTGTGATGATTTTGGCTCATATTTAACAAAAACCCACCAATTCACTATCACAACAAATTAGAATATGGTGACATGCCAATCAGCTAATCAACTCAAAACACGTGAAAAGGTTTCCTGAGCCTTCAAAATGGTCTCTCAGTTTGGTTCACTACACAATCATGGGGAAGACTGCTGATCTGACAGTTGTTCAGAAGACAATCATTGACACCCTTCGCAAGGAGGGTAAGCCACAAACATTTATTGTCAAAGAAGCTGGCTGTTCACAGAGTGCTGTATCCAAGTATGTTAACAGAACGTTGAGTGGAAGGAAAAAGTGTGGAAGAAAAAGATGCACAACCAACCGAGAGAACCGCAGCCTTATGAGGATTGTCAAGCAAAATTGATTCAAGAATTTGGGTGAACTTCACAAGGAATGGACTGAGGCTGGGGTCAAGGCATCAAGAGCCACCACACACAGACGTGTCAAGGAATTTGGCTACACTTGTCGTATTCCTCTTGTTAAGCCACTCCACAGACAACACTGTTAGACATTTCAAAGGGTTTTTACAGTAACTTAAGTTACTGTAATTAAGATTTACAGTAGCAAACTGTATTTGATTTATCAGTAAACTACTGTAATTCATTAATTTTAATATAGAGTTCATTAGATTTTATCAGTTTTATATAGAATTCATTTTATTTTTACTCTACATAGGTACTACTGGCATTCAATTAAAACAGACACAATAATTACAAAATATCAAATTCTTTATTTAAAACATTGCATGTATAACACTTAAAAATACAGTCTTCCAATGCTGGAACAGTGCATCTTCACCATTTCTCTTGCCTTATGACGTTTTGCAGTGCATTTTTTTGTGTCCTCTGGATTTATCCTCTCAAAGAATCTTTAGGCAACAGAAACATAATGGGGAAAAAAGACAAGCAGCCAAATAATACATAGCCGTCTGCAAAACCCAGGTGCTGCTCCAAAATGTGGCCACCATCTTTGCTCACCATCCACTTTGACAGAAATGTCTTCTCTGAAAAACAAGTAGAAGAAATAACACATTTTTAAAAGGCAAACCTCATATAGAAAATACCAAACCTCTCAAAACCATAGTTCTTCTCTTAAGCCCGGTACACACCAAGCCCACGCCGACAAACTAGTGGCGACGAAAGCAGACTGCAACGCTCGACACCCGATGGCCAAGTAGCATGTCCGTTCTGCGCCTTTCTCGCGCACTGGTTCGCCAGAAGAACAGCCAATCAGAATGATCAGATGGCCCGACTGACCGACGAGCTCCAACGCGGATTCAACATGTCGAATCGGCCAAAAAAAGCCGACGAGGACCAACTTCAGCCGACGATGCGGAACACAATGAGAAAACTTAGTCGGCCGACGAACAAAAACTGCCCTACGGCCAACCGTTGAACCATGAATTACCTTTACCATGAATTATCAGTCTCAGGGTGACTGGCCTGCTCGTCTTTCTTGATGGTTCATTGCAGTTGCCTTTAAAACACAAATACAAAAAAATGCAGCAACTTTTAAATTCCATTAAAAACTATAACAAACTAATTCTAAAACTAGAAAGGCAGCTAGCCATAAAACTAGTTTAACCTAGCTAACATACGCTTTTATTTTCTCAGGCGACTGGCCAACATTAACTACTAACACCTGAGCAAAATTTCACATTAGTTAACTTAATGTTAATATAAGATAAGCGTTGCTCGTTAAAAACTATTTTAATTTGGTAACTTAATTAAATAAGCTGACAAAAGTCGTTTCAAACGACAGCGCAGTTTACCATAGTAAGTTTGTAACCGCCATGTTGACGAGTAAATGTTACTAACGTTAGGTAAACTGGTGTGCAAAAATCTGACACAAAAATACAGACAAACGTACATATATTTTTACCTTGCTTGCTGGTCTTATTCTCTCGTAAAGTGCATCGACACACAGCTTAGATGTTCTCCAGAGCTCTCCCACTGTCTCGGGTTCATCCCCGGGAAAAACCCGCACCGCTGCCCCGCTGCTTCCATGTCTTTCTCGGACGCGAGTGGTGCGGAGAGGCGCGACTTGATAAAAAATAATATAGAACTCATTATATATACTATTTACAGTGGATGCGGACAGTAAAGTGATGCCCTGGTATATTTCTGATGTACAGATGTACTCCAAGCGCTGGCGCTGTTTCTGACACGAAGTACAAATGGATTTTCCAATCATTAGAAGCAATGTAACACATCCAGTGTAGTCTGTACCAAGCTGCTGCGACGCTGTAGACACGGTGCAGGGCAAATTGTGTCAATCCAAATGTAAGAAATGAGGAAAATAAAACGACCTCAGTATAATGGCGCCAAAGAGACCGTTACAGTAGTATACAGCAATTTTAAAAAATACAGTAAGTTTCTGTATGTGGGGTCTGACGTCACAGAAAATTCCCAGGATGCAAAGGGTATTACAGTTATTTACTGTAAAGGGAATAGGGCATCTTACCTGGGCTAAGGAGAAGAAGAACTGGACTGTTGCCCAGTGGTCCAAAGTCCTCTTTTCAGATGAGAGCAAGTTTTGTATTTCATTTGGAAACCAAGGTCCTAGAGTCTGGAGGAAGGGTGGAGAAGCTCATAGCCCAAGTTGCTTGAAGTCCAGTGTTAAGTTTCCACAGTCTGTGATGATTTGGGGTGCAATGTCATCTGCTGGTGTTGGTCCATTGTGTTTTTTGAAATCCAAAGTCACTGCACCCGTTTGCCAAGAAAGTTTGGAGCACTTCATGCTTCCTTCTGCTGACCAGCTTTTTAAAGATACTGATTTCATTTTCCAGCAGGATTTGGCACCTGCCCACACTGTCAAAAGCACCAAAAGTTGGTTAAATGACCATGGTGTTGGTGTGCTTGACTGGCCAGGGATCAGGGGGTGGAGATGGGTAGGTTTAGGTAAATGTAAGGTGGGAGGAGTTGGATCTAGATCCAACCACACCCCCTGGATCTTGTGTTCTGCAGTGCAGTGCAACTTCACCCCGACTCCTCCCAGAAATCACCATATATGGAGCTTACAATGCCTAGTTTTACTATGCATAACCTCATCTGCATATCATTTCCATGCATATTCCCATCCACGTGACACCGTGTTTAACACTGTCAAAGGTACAAGGCATTGAAATATGAGATCCTGACTGTAATTCCATTTGGGCCATAGCCTACACATTAATTTTTATTGCTAAAATGTATCCAGTATCATTGTTATGTTTTATAATAAATATGAAATTATCCATAAAAACAAAACGGTTTAAAATAGTTGATCTCATTCTTTTACACTGGTCATATAGTATTTCAGTTGTTTTAAACAATTCAAATCAAATTAAATTTATGCAGTTTTGCTGATAAGGTGAACATAAGCTGAACATCTTTTTTTAGTAGAAACAGCTGATATAATAGGACTATAGTTTTGCAGTGTAAATACAATTGTCTGACTTGGCGAATTACTGAAAGTATTTTAAAAAGGAAATGTGCAAATCTTACTGTTTTCCTTTAACGGTATCCTTCAAATAAAAAAAAATAAAAATATTGAGATGCCTTTATACAACATCAACACGTCCGTGCAACTGTGGTTGTACAGTAAGATATTATCATTGGTCCTATTCAAACCGGACAATGGACTGACCGTTCGACCATCCAGCTGTGTCCGCCATAATATCGAAGTAAGTGCACATCATGATCATTGTTCTCGCTAAAAAAAAGCAAAACTTCATAACATGAGATCTGCAGTTTAGTTTAAAGATGAATTATTGTGCACCTATAGCGCTTCTTGCTGTCATTAAAGCATAGGATGCCACATGAGAGTGATCAAATGCATCCACATGTCTAAATTTAATTTTGTTTAACTTCTGCTTAATGATTTTTTGTAATTTCAGTGCTTATCTCCAATGAGAGTGGAATATTTATTGTAAATGCATATCGAAATGAAAACACAGTTTAAAATCGTTTACTTCATTACTTCCCACTCCAACAGAGTTCGTACGCATAGTCTGGAATTCGTACATAATTACGCCAAGTGAATTTCTTTTTATAAATCCAGATATGTGCGTGGAAAATTGCTTTCGCATATTATATGCCCATTTTGTGCGTACGCAACATTTATAAATGAGACCCCAGGCTGTACAATTCATAGCTCTCAGTACTGATGCTAGTGTGCTACAAAAATCAATAATAAACTTTGTTATTATTTAACAATGATCCAATTGCTTCAGTATGCTTCATAAAAAGATTCACAAATTCAATGCTGGGAACTTGAAACTATTGCAAAAAGTTTGTGACTAATTCTTCCTTTGAAGTGTTTATTCAAAGCAACCTGGTAATGCAATGCAACTTTGCTTCTTCTTTAAAAAAAAAAACTAAAAAAAAAAAACAAAACACCGAATTATGTATTCTCATATGGCCATAATAAATTAAATAGATGCATATGGTTTATTTGTTCATTTTGACATGCTCTGCATGTTGCATCTTAACTTGAGTTTGACAAATATGTATATGACAAGCTGCTGACACATTATTACAGTGTTGTGTAATAAATTGCTCAATTTTATTTGTCCATTAAAGCAAAAAGCCAGTTTTAAAGGAATTTTTGTCCAATTTCCTCGGTCCGAGCGTTTTAATTGTCTTTCCTACCTGCGTGTCAACGTATGTATTTGCATACCTCTGCGCACCCTGTTCGCGCAGACAGGATACGTCATCAGCGCGTACGGTTCAGGCAGACAGAGCCAGAATGGCAGGCAAACATCAACAACCCGATCTTCCGTCTTGGTATTGTAGTACTTTTACTAACTGTGCTGTAAAGTTTTCTCACCAGTGAATGACACTTGATGTAGCCCAGCGCTGTTCCCAGTTCCAGTCCTCGCGCCCTCGCTTAGTTAACACACTCAGTTCAGATGACCAGCTCGTTAGAAGAGAGCTATGTGCATGAACTGTGTTCCGGTTGACATGCTCCCTACTCCCTGAGCAGGGAAATCCGTTTATTTCACTTCAGAACATTCACTCATGGATTTGCGCTGCTCCTTACATACAGACGAAAGAGAAGTGTGAAGTGTGACATAATACACCACTGTAAATAAATACAATTTAAATTCAGGTCTGGCACACTTTAATGCCCTTTGTATGGAACATAAACACTTGCTTTGAACTGGAATCATGGTGGAATATCTGGTGATGTCCACTTCGCAGGGCACTTATGACTTACGGTCGAACAGAACAACCATCGGACGTGATAAGATATTCATATGAAATGTGCAGAGCGGGGAGGTGCGAGGACTGTAATTGGAAACCGTTGATGTAGCCTATTGTAGTAATTTATGTTGTCTCTGGCTGCTCTTTGAGTGTATGTGCGTTCAGGGGGCGTGGCTTTGGATGGCGATTGCAGGGAGGGTGGGATGTTCGCTTTCTGTGCTATCAGGCTAAAGTTAGCATTTTCCCGAGATCTCCTACTGCACCTTTAACACACTCAAAACTGTGGAGATGATCGTGGACTTCAGGAGAAACCCCCCTGCACTCCCCCCACTCACCATCATGAACAGCACTATGGCTGCAGTGGAGTCATTCAGATTCCTGGGCACCACAATTTCTCAGGACCTGAAGTGGGACAATCACATTGAGTCCATTGTGAAAAAGGCCCAGCAGAGGTTGTACTTCCTTCATCAGCTGAGGAAGTTCAACCTGCCACAGGAGCTGCTGAAACAGTTCTACTCCACCATCATTGAATCTGTCCTCTGCACATCAGTAATGAGTGATGGATTAATATTGCGCTTTATTGTGTATTGCTATTGTGTATGCGCTTTACAATCATGTGGGGGGGTCTCTCCTCAACCACCACCAGTGTGCAGCATCCACTTGCTGATACGACGGCAGCCACAGGACAACATCGCCAGTACGCTCACCACACACCAGCTACAGGTGGAGAGGAGAGAGAGTCATAGAGCCAATCAAGTGGATGGGTATTATTAGGAGTCCATGATTGATAAGGGCCAGTGGAGGGAACCTGGCCAGGACACCGGGGTTACACCCCTACTCTTTACGAGAAGTGCCATGGGATTTTTAATGAACACAGAGAGTCAGGACCTCGGTTTCAACATCTCATCTGAAAGGTGCTTTTTACCAGTATAGTGTCCTTGTCACTATACTGGGGCATTAGGACCCACACAGATCACAGGGTGAGCACCCCATGCTGGTCTCACTAACACCTGTTCCGACAGCAACCTAGTTTTCCCAGGAGGTCTCCCATCCAGGCACTGACCAGGCTCAATCCAGCTCAGCTTCAGTGGGCAACCAGTCTTGGGCTGCAGGGTGATATGACTGTGGCTGGTTCAACTCTGCTACCAACCCTCCCCACTCTTCAAGAACTGTACTCATCCAGAGTGAGCAAAAAGGCTGGGAAAATCACTCTGGACCCCTCACATCCAGCACACTCCCTCTTTGTTGCCGTCTGGTCGACGCTACAGAACTCTGAGAACCAGAACAGCCAGGCACAGGAACAGTTTCTTCCCTCAGGCAATCCATCTCATGAACACTTGACAATAAACGTGGAACATGCAACACTATTATACATTATTTATTTAACACACATACTTATTTACATTTTAAATTTGCTCCTATCATACCTGTACGTACATAATTGTCTATATTATATAGTGTGTTTTTGCTATTTTGTACATTGTCTATTTTGTATATTTGTATATTATTATTTTTTATTATCTGTGTCCTGTCCTGTCGCTGTCATTCTGTTGCACTGTGGAGCTTCTGTCACTATAACAAATTCCTCGTATGTGTAAACACACCTGACAATAAAGCTCATTCTCATTATTACTCAAAAACACATAAATAAACAGGCATGAGCTTTGCATAAGTCCATCCAAACAGAGCTGTGACTTTGAAAGACAGGAAGTGTATGTGCAAATATTTATAACAACATAGCTAATTTAAGATCCCAGTTTGGAGTAAGCCAAGTCTGTCTGGAAAACAGCTAATTCTATTGAAGTTTTTATGAGAGTAGCAGCAATGAGCAAAGCCCAATATCACACAGCTACAACCACCGCAAGCTAGAGCAGGTAGAATGAGGCAGAGGAGATGGAAATTAGAGAAGAGGGAATGAAAGGAATAAAGAGGAGAGAATGATGAGAGAATGCAAATACTATGTGTCCTGCTGTATGTCTTGGGTAGTCATTATTCTTAAGCTGCTATAGTGTTATAGATTTGTTGATGTCTACAGAGAGTTGTTGTTACTGTGCTATATTGCTTCCACGCTTTATTTACAATGAGTCTACCTGTAGACAGATTTATTAAAGTCCAACAGATAAACATTTTTACCCATCCTCTCTGTGAAATGTGACCTGTTTTTTAATCATGAAAATACTTAGATCTTAATTATCCAGGTTGTTTGCAAAGGTTCAGGATTAGTATTTATTATTAAGGCCATTCACAACCTATTAAATAACACACATATAATTAAATAACAAAACAATAAGTAATCACGTTATTATTCTTAAACTTGGAAATGTTATGGACCAGCCAGAGTTGTTTCATATATATATATATATATATATATATATATATATATATATATATATTCTGACTATTGTAAGCTTTAAGCATATAAAATTACTTCTGGGTCTGGCAGTTCTTTTATGCTCACCAAGGCTGCAATTATTTAATGAAAAATACAGTAAAAACAGTAATTTTGTGAAATACTAAATATTATGAGTTTATTCTTCTTACTATCAATTGCTTTTTTTCTCTCTGAAAATAAAGTTGTAGGTAAAATGTGAGCTAGAAAATAAATAAAAATCATGCACATTGTTCTCATAACTGCAATGGGTTAAGAAAATCCGACTTTTAGTAAAGGCACCTGCTCTGAATCCTCGGCTTTATTCTGCATCTGCCACAGCTTTGCTTTATCTGAAAGTGATTCACGGCTGATGGAACTCACCTCGTAGTGTCTGCTCCTCGCTTCTTTCTAACACCGCTAGACAAAGAGATGTCAGGTGACAGAAGAACAGCATTTCCATCTGCTTCACTGCATGTGTATGTGCATGTCTTTAAGATTTGTATTCAAAGGTGGTTCCTGCCCCCCCGACCTCCATTTTGATAGATACAGCTCTCCAAATCATATGCAAATTATCCAAATCATATTTTCTGTCACATTTGAACAATAAGATTGAGTATTAACAGGGACAATTGAATGGGATTTGTGTCCTCTGAGAATGGAAACAAAAAAAATATGTTTCTGTATTCATTTAATCAGTTTCTTCTCTCTTGGGACAGCTGCCATCTGATGGGATTATACAGGAAGATATTTCCAGGTTCACTTATTGTGTCACTATGATTGTGTAGTTCTTGAATGACCTCAGACACCAAAGAAAATGGGTAGTAAAAAGCATTGATGAATCTCAAACTCAAATTTCGTCATCACAAGCAAGAACACCTTATCATCTGACCAGCAACCAGCCAGAACAATCACTTATCTAGCAACTAATAACTAGAACACGCAATCCTATAGCATCAAAGGGACAGCGGTCTAAGATAAATTGCAGAGCCTCTATGGCACTACTGAGCCTATTCTATCTATCTATATGTACTACTTGTACTTTGGTACAAAGTAATGTAACTAAATCCTACTGTAATGTAACTAAGGAGTCCTTTGATATGTCACGCCTAAAAGGAAATAGGTCAAAATATTGTTGACTGATTACATTTTAATATATGTTTTGGTGTTATTTTGCACAATTATAGTTAATAGAATAGCAAATCAGTTTTACTTTTAAATTCTCTCTTAGGGCCAGATTTACTAAACAGGGCAAATTAGCCTTAGAGCACAATTCCATAAAAGCCGATGCGAGAGAAAAAAGGGAGGGGGGCTAAATAAAGGTACAAATACCAGTAAATTGTGTTGCATGATTCATTTTAATACTCTCCTCCCATAAATTTTGCCTTTGAAAGGGAAACTCCTACAAATGCATATTCAATAAGCTCAGGCGCAAAAATAACTGTCTCCATGCCTTTTCAGCACTAATTTTTCACTGCACGTCTTTAGTAAAGCCTGACAGTAGCCTACCATTTTAATGCCAAAAGACGGTGCAAGCTGTTAGTAAATCTGGCCCTAAAGTGGTAAGTAAAATAAAATTTAAGTCAACTCTAAAAAAAATAAGTTACCATTCTGACCTTATTCTTCACACTTGTGATTGCACTTCAGCATGCTGACATAGAAATAATGATATATATATATATATATATATATATATATATATATATATATATATATATATAATTTTTTTTTTTTTTTTAATTTAATTTATTTATTTTTTGCTTGGTTTTCTTTTATGATAGCATGATTACTTAAAAATGAACTGGATGCAGGGAAGTAAGCCCTTTTATAATGTAAGTGATTATATGTAATGCATTCCGACTAGATAAGCTGTTTTCTACTGTCAAACTGATCATGTACACAGTTTTACTGCTTGCTCAGGCTTTTGTGCATTTGTATCTGTAAACATGTTTGTGTATTAGTGCAAATACACAGTATCTCTACTCTTTAAAAGACTAAACGTGACAGTAAGAAAACAGCTTTTTAAATGGAACATGTTCTTCCACTTAAAAAGAAAACATTTCATTTAATCTGTGGAATGTTTATTAAAACAGACTAAAAATGTCTGGGAGATACAACTTTAGCATTTTTGTTATTAAAGATAAACAACTGGAAATTAAAAGTATGTATTCTCAGTCCCACCAGTGATGGGAATCTGTGAGAGCAGGAGAGGGGGGGTGGGGGTTTGGAGTATAGAACATTTAGTCTAGTTCAGTGTATATGTATGCATATACACTGTTAGAAAGTTGGAGGTAAGTAAGTCTCTCATGCTCACCAAGGTTGCATTTATTTGATGAAATATACAGTAAAAAGAAAATTCACAATTCAAAGAAACTGTTTTCTGTTTTAATATATTTTAAAATGCTATTTATTCCTGTGATGCTTTCTTTGTGGATACTGTAATAGATTTTTTCAGGAAATGTTTGATAAATTCTTTGATAATAATAATAATAATAATAATAAGTCTTTACTGTCTTTTTTGACCATTTTAATGCTTCCTTGCTTCATAAAAGTATTTGTTTATTTAAAATAAAATAAAAAATAAAAAATAAAAAAAACTCTTACTGACCTCAAACTTTTCAATGGCGGTGCCTACCATTCAAACTGCTTCTCCCACTTTGTCTGGGTTTTACCCCAGATCTCTCACGCTTAATAAACAAATTAAAATTCTCTGAGATTTCCCACATGGTGCTCTCGCCAAGCCCAAGAGAGTTCAACTTTCTGGAGTGAGTCTGATTGGGGGAAATCTTATATTCTCCTGCATATCCCTCAAACTCTATTCCATGAGTCACTTTTTCCTGTCTCAACTGTCACTCAGTGTCAACTGACCTCTGACTGGGTGAAGGCCTGGGGCCACATGGTGACAGAGATGATGGGGGATGAACCCTGATTGCTACAGCATATTGTGATTGCTTGGCTGCCCTTCACAATCTCCAACATAATTCCTTTTTTTTTTTTTTCTGTTGCTCAGAAATGGATTTGATGTCAGAGCCATAGCCTTGTGTGCAACAATCAAACAACAAATATATTTGAGTAAAAATCAAATGTAACGAGACCTCAGTTCGAGTCACAGCTCTTGTCGTTGGTTCAGCTGTGTTATCAATAGTAAATGCAACATTTTCTTTAAAGAAATTTATGTGATTAACTTTGCTGTTGGAATTCATACTGCACTCTTAGTGGAAGCGCCACATTGCGTCGCTGCATTAAATTGAGGTCGACTGTATTGGCCACAGTATATCTAAATTCACTGAATGTTATAAAGCTGTCATGACGTCCATATAGACTGATCTTGAAGGCTAATTCTTCTTGTGTTTCCTGCAGGAATTTTTAATGCATTCTTGAAATGCATTCATGTAATAAGTTACACAGAATCACACCTCAAAAATGAATTTGAAAATTCTAATCTTTATTTATTCCTTTTATTTCTTGAATACATGTTTGACATGTACTTGATGAATAAGTTGCAATGTACTGGAAAGGTGTTGTACAGGAAACCTCATAGAGTAAGTCTTCGTAACTGACATTTAAAAAGCACACAATGGTTTCAAAATTCACATTTCATGTAGAACTTTGTGCTGTAGAACTGAACAGGAAAGCCTCTTCAAGTAACGTTAACCACAGACCTTGTTTTATTCATAAATCAAACAGCTATTCTAACAACCCATTAGAAATTCCCCTGTCTTGAAAAAAGTGAATTCTCTTCGTGGTCATACACGAAAAACAGAAGAGCTCTACTGAAAACAAATGATTTCAGGTCGCTTTGTCATTGTGAATCGTTATCAATGTGAATGGCCTTACTTTTACATTGTGGCCTCTGTGATATGCTCATGGCCATGATAACACAAGCTCCCTGGAGGCAAGGACATTGTGAAGACTCTCTCAATTAGTCTTGGAGCAATAACACCATGGTATTTAACTTCTTAGAGAAGGGCTTTTCAGACGTTTTAATGCCAAGGATCAGGGCCAGGCTGTGGCTTTGTGGGTCCCTTTGTGAGATAATGAGAATGGGCTCCACTGATGTAAAATTTGTGATGACACAAAAACACTCATAGTGGTTGCTTTCTTTCTTTTATAAAGCACTTAATATATGCACATAGTATATGGGGCAAATAACATGATCATTTTCTCTTTTTTATGTTTTAAATACTGTAGCTGCTCATTTCTTTGACTTTTTTTCCCCAGAACTTGTAATTGCCTTTAGCTTTTTCCAGTTAAGTTAAATAGTACTGCACTGTGTAAAATTAATCATTAAGTACAAATAAACCATAGTGACTCACTGTAACGTGTCTGCCTGTCCTAGTCCCCATTTTCCTTATTTGGTTAAGTTCCGTTTCTTGTTAATTATCGTTTCATTGTCCCCACCTGAGTTTAATTATGTTGTTTGCTCTTTTGTTCCTGTTCCTTTATAAGTCTTGAGTTCTCCTTCTTTGTTTGTCGGTTCTACTTGTTAAATAAATGGTAAAGTGAGTAGCTTATTCTCTCATCATTAATTTATATTTACTCTCGTCTACGCCACAACCACCAAACCGTAACACTCAACATGAGGTTATAAATAACAAAAATGTTGTTTAAAATAATTTTAGATGACATATCTAAAAATCTGCTGACACATAGCTTTGTACAGTTATGTAAATTATAATGTTTTAATTTCAAGTGATACCAAATTGTGAGCAGAAGTAAATAAAAGTTAAAACATAAGTGAAAACCAGGCAGATATAATAAAATTATGTATAGATAATATTATTAAAACAGAGTCATGTATTGACACCTCAACAATATATACAGTGTACCTACATTGTAAAAAGAACATGTTAAAAAATCTTAAAATTATTATTGAGAAAGTCATACAAAAGTGCTTTAAACATTAAATATCAAAACAACAGTGGCCACATTTTTATTTATTTATTTACTTTATTATTTTTTTTATTGAATTTTTGCAGGTATAGTTATGGTGTATTTTTAATAGACAAATGGAACCTTGTCCATTACAGTTCAATCAAAAAATTATCATTTACCATATATGGTAGTAAATATAATGCAGATATAATTGCTGTTTAATTATAAGCAATTTAAGACTGCTTTTTTGAAAGTGGTTGGTCAGGTGGGTGAGATTTATTGCCACAATTCAGGAGGATAAATAACAAAATAAATAAAATAAATATTAGAAGTCATCATATATTATGTCATTATGTATATCACAACATTAGTTATTACAGAAGCATGTCATCAAGTGAATGACATGCTTGCCCATGTGAACAAATGTGATAGATCAGTTTTTGGATGTTTTATTAATAGTTTATTAAGTTTTAATAAAAGGCTCTTGCTATGTTTCCTTATTTCTTGTATGGAAGAAATCTGACATGACTAAAAGTATATTGATATGACAAGACAAAAAGGAAGTATAAATCACACAGTGGAGTTGATATTTCTCTTCAGACTGCGCTGATATGAGGGGAGAACAGAAGCCCTTATGGTCTGCAGGGAGGCGAGAGTAATAACTGTAAAAAAAAAAAAAAAAAAAAAAAAAACATTATCCGACCTTTTCAGAAATGAAGTCTAGCACTTCAGAAACTGGTCTTCCAGTGTTTTCTAAGAAATGATGGTTATCTGAGAAAAAAAAAAAAAAAAAGATGGTTATCTGACAAAAAAAAGAAATGATTCGAACTAAATTACAGTTTTACACCGCAAGATTTTTTCTCAACTAAATACACTGCAAGATTTTTCATGTAGATCAAGGATGAGAAAAACATGTCTCCATCCTGTTACAGAAAAGCAAGTTATATTCAAAACACAACTAGCACCATCATTTTGGTCAATTATTGACAAATTTTCTATCACAACTCTACCAAGAATCATCTGTCATCACAATGCCCTCTGTTAAACACAGACAGCAACAATGTCTCATAAAAAGCCACAGCTGATGTGAATGATCTAATTCCTTGCGATTTTGAGCAGTGAAGCATGACTTTGAATAACCCTTCAGAAATGTGTTACACTATCATAATGACAATAATTAATATAATAGGCATAATAATAATAGGGAAATAGCTCTCAATTAGACCCCATTTTACAAGATTATCATGAATCATAACACAAAAAGACTTTATACCAAAGCCCATATTCTCATTTCTCTGCTTGAAAACATACCAATAATGTTTGAATTATTATTATCATGCCTACTCATTTAGCTTTTCTGCACCTAATTTAAAAGCAGTTATGAGTTAAAAAAAAAAGTGAAGGGCAGCACTATTATAGGTCTGTCTATGCTTATCTGGTGATTGGTTTGGACTAACTTATATAATTTTGTCTTGAAACTTGTATAAGGGTACTCGCACAAAATTAAAAGAAAAAAAAAAAGTATTTGTTATGTTAGCGCACTTAACAGTTCAGTTCCAGAAAACTGACCTTGTTCTGTACAACGTCATATCATTATTTTATGCATATCATTTTTCTGAGTTTCATCTTTTTGCTCACATTGACAATTTCATCTTGACGTGTGTGCAAGTGTGCTTGTCTCACCTTAGCCAGCCACTAGCTTTAATGAGGCCTTGAGTAAGCAGAAAGAGACTATTGTGCCCAGTCACTTGGTATTTAAAGATCAATAACAATGGCCTCTGTTGTTGTCTATCTGCGGCATGGTGGCATGACTCTGTGCAAGGGTGGAAAATCATTGGGCACTTTTCAAGAAAACTTCACTGGTACAAAAGGCTGTCTCCTTAACCCAGAACACAAAATAATTTTAAAGTATTAAATAGATTTTTGTAAGTTAGAGTTTAGCAAAACTGGCAGATTTAGTGGTTTTCTATTAGATTTAGAAGTAAAACTAGCAGATAAAGTGGTTTTCTATTAGATTTATTTCTGACGCACCAAATGTTGCAGCAGGATTTAACTGTGCGGCTTTGTCCTTGCGTGCTCTAAATGCAAGCAGTCGTCTCGTCTTGTGGAGATCTCTAGAGAAATCTCATCAAGGTTGCGATGACAGATATTAAATATATGTGCTCCTGCATTCACAGCTCGTAGCTAATAACATTTAATTAGGGATTTCCATAACCAGCATGAGCTCCGTCTACACATCACGCCACCAATTTCGACATACGAGGACAAATCAAGCACAGAATTTTCCATGTGGTGCAGAAAGATGGGAAGAAAATATTAAAACCTGTTTTTAAATCTGGCTTAATGCGCTGTGAAATTCATGTGCAAAATGTATAATGTAGGATTTTGTATGAATTTTGATATAATTTTCCATTCATGGTGATAACCAGATATCATCGGCCAAGTGAGACATTTGGAAGCTTATTGAACAATCTGCTGGTTTAAAATATGCTTGGCAGTGTTCAAAATTAGCGAGCCACATATGTAAGTAAACTTTATTAGTAACTGCCACATGATTTAAATCAAACTGCAAGATAGTCTGAAAGTTTGATGTACTGTAGAAAAGAAAACAAAGGTGTTTTCTCAGTGGAAAAATTTGCATCAGATGCTTATCTAGGATGCATTTTCCCCCCTCCAGAACTGTGAGGAGAAATGTGGCGACAGTCATGATACATATGTGCAATAATCCTTGCGTAATACACCCTACTGTGTGTTTGGAATAATTTAGATTTTTTAAAAATCTTAATTATAGTCTCTTAGTCTAAAAATGGTTGCAGTTATTTGATCAAGAATAACATTAATAGTGTAAAAAACATTTTTTTCCATAATATTAGGCAGCAAAAAAAAAAAGAAACATTGATAATAAAAGGAGCCATTATAAATAATTGAGCACCAATAATAATTAATTATAACTGAGCACCAAATTAGCTTCAAACAGAAAACAATTATTTTAAATTGTAATATTTCACTATTATGCACAAAATTTAACCATACACTGTTTTACTGTCTTTTTGATCAAATAAATGTGTACATATTTTGCATTTGTATTATATTTTATATTTGTAGATAAATATTTAACAAGAAAAATATTCCATAAATTATCTTTTATTCCAGAGACTTTTTTTTTTTTTTTGTAAGGCTATTTAGAACCAAATCCTACTCAGCCATCTGTAAACATCTGTCTTGTTCAAAGGCATACCTGAACTTCGAATATAAGCAGGACCTTGACCTCTGGTAATGCCTGAATGCCCACAGGCGTTCTAAGAATGTTTCACCTACACCTTGTGACTTTATGTGGTACTGTATGTGTCTCTGTGGGTATATATTTGAGCACTTATTGCTGTATATAGTTATGGTACCCCACAGCGAAGCCCTGGGGCTGATCCTCTAACCCCTCAGGCCAGCACACATGAATACTCAGTTTTCAGTCTGGCCATGTACAGAGTATCTGTCATTCATACTCTCCATTCCCCATTTCTTCACCACAGGCTGCTATTAAACTGCTAACTTCCCTGGGGCGCTGACAAATTTACCTCTGACTTTGACATGCAGAACTGGGCATACGGCAAGTACGTCACCCCAAAAGGCTTTGATTAAGGAAAAAGAGATTAACCTGCCTTTTTCTGTCAAGTTTAAGTATATTCCGGGTTGCTGTAGGGTACCACTTTACATTTACATTATAAAATTTGCATGTTGTAAGGCAGGGAGATATAGGAGTCATGTCTACTAGGCAATACATTCAGAGCTCTATAACTTTTATAAAATCAATGTTTGCATTGTTAGGCAATGTTTCTATAAAAGGGTATAGCAGACTTTCAGAAATGTGCTCTTTTTAAACTCAGACACTTAAGCATTATGAATTATAAATCACTATTATTATTTACATGATAACAAGAAAATGAACAGTAAAATACAGTTCAGAAAGGAAAAAAGGTCTAAGATGTTTGATCATTTTTACAAAACTTTCACGGGCCCCAAAATATTTTGTTGTATTAATATATAAAAAGACAATATATCAAAAGAAAGAACTCTTGAATGTGTGTAAGATAAAAAAACAAACAAATAATTGAATAAATAAATAAATCACTTCTGCCAAACCCCCAATGCTTGCACAGTCCTTTACCACTTCCTGGGTTGACATCTCATTTGGTAATATTAGGCAGTTTTGATTTTTATGTTGTTTAATGCTTGATGATCCTGATATTTCACATGTGCATATGTGATCAATTGTTTCTGCTTCTTCTTCATCCTGTGTTTTGTCCTGGAGATTCTGTATTCTTTCAGAAGATGTGTAATAAATTTCGTGGAAGTTTCAAAGTGAAATGTCCAGTAAGTGGCACTAAAACTCACATTTAATGCATGAACATGGCACATTTTTATTATGTTGGTACAGGCATGTAATTTTCAGTTTTCAAATGTTGTAGTATGGTAATTGTTTTAAAATCAACCCGATCTCATGAAAGTGCATATCAATAGCACAAGTTTATGTTTCGATTTGGTGTACTGTTTATATGCAAAAATTGACTTTGGCGTGCATATGATACGAGGTGAGTAGGATTAGGGTCGTGGGGTAGATGCGTATCATATGCAAAAACTGCGTATTATATGCACGCCAACAAAGTTTATATCATATGCACACGAAAACTGCGTATTACATGCACGCCAAATACGTGTATCATATGCAAGCCAAAGTAATTTTTTGCGTATCAATACCATGATTTTCTGTTCTTATTTTTAAAGACTGGGCTCTTTAAAATTGTTATTTTATAACATAATGTTCTGCAAGTAATTGCGCGAAAATTAGGCTTTCATAATCAAAACTCTGGCCCTGCAAATTATACATTATACAAATTATACTGTATGAAACTAAATAAAATAGTTTTTCTGCCTATAATGTTCAAACTGCAGTGATTTGAGCCTTGGAAAAAAAATTCTGTCAATGGCAGGCAAGCGCCGTCTCATAAATTGTGGAAAAAAAATTATTTTTCATAAATTTCATAATTTTTTTCCCCATCTCCATCTCTGTTCCTTGCATTGTAATATCACTGTCTGAAGCTAAGCTCATGAGTCTGCTGTGTTCTATAATGTTATTGCACTGTATGTGAAAGCAGTAAAAGCCAACTGATATTATTTCCCTTTGTACACCTGGAGTTCTCTCTCTCTCTCTGTCTGTGTGTGTGTGTGTGTGTGTGTGTGTGTGTTGTCCAGGAGGCTCTTTCAGCATTTCTGACCTTTACTGGGGCTTTGTGATAAGAAAGCAGCTGAACCCCAGTAAGACATGCTAGTACACCAACATGTTTCTAAGGTGCTAACATACTGTGATGCCATGTATGTGCAAGGGTGTGAGCACGTAGGAGACAAACGAACAAGCATTTACGATCAAACATTTAGAAGAAAGTGACAGACTAATATGCTCACACACACAGGAATACTCACACAAAAGGGTCAGTGACATGATGCACTTTTTTTTTTTTTTTTTTTTTTATCAGAATCCACTAAAGGGGTCACGAACTGCCTTTTTAAAATTATTTTGCACTTGTCACGAATCCGGTTAATTGGCTTCTGTCCACTCGCCACCAGAGGTCGCTTTTGCATTACATTGACTCTCACACTACACAGACTGTTATATGTCACTCCGAACTACAGTTCCCTTCATCCATTGCACTGATTACACACACACAGCTGCATCCAATTAGGCAGGCTTTATAAGCCTTGAGCTGTGTCTGAAATCGCTCACTCGTTCACTCATTCACTAATCCCTATATAGTGTAAGGCAGTTGAGTGCACTATATCAGAAAGGAGTGAACGAAATGAAGTGAACGGATTCGGACGGTGACGTGTACACTGCGCGTGAGACTTGGCTGTTGCAAAAACATCTTAGATGTACTTTTATATTTCATGTACCTCATTTTAGAAAATAATATTAATAGCAATAACACTTAAAATGACTATTGTAATCAGCTTTGTGGTTTCATTGATGGTATATTATTCATTTGTTCTGTAATGGTCATAATCATTAAATACTATTAAAATATTGTCAACAAAAATAAACTCACATCAGCACATATTAATAAATTGTATGTATTTACTGTTTGTAGTATCTTGAAACTCTCCCGAGCAGCGTTTTTGCACTCAAATAAGATGGCCGTAGAGCGCCCTCAGGCGACCGTTAATTTGACATCAGAATGAATACACTACCAACGAACATTTTTTAAAATCCACCAAATTCATCATTTTTGCAAATTAAACGGCATCTCTCGTTCAAACTCGCTCGCTCCCGCTCTCTCTAACAGCTCGTCGGTTCTCCGCATTGGATTGTGGGAAATAGTGCTTCAGCGAGTGTACATCGGTTGTACACTCGAAATCAGAATGCATTGTGGGTGAAAAGTAGTGAACGAATGTAGGGAATGAAGTCGTTCACTCAGAATTCAGACAGCACTACAAAATGGCTGACACCCGATATAGTGCACTATATAGTGGATAGGGAGCGGTTTCAGACACAGCTTTGGACTTCCTCTTTCAGATCTCTGAGTATTGTTTTCAGTTATTTCTCTCCTAGCGATAGCAACATTATGGAGCCTTTCCGTGTTTCCTGAGTTCATAGTTTAGTTTAGTCCTGTTCACTGTCTATTCAACCTGATCTCACAGAATTCCGTGTAATGTTCACGGACTTAATTAACCTCCGAATCTGTGGTGGCATCACGGAATCGCCGAAAATTCCGTGATGGGCTCACAGAAGGCATCAGCCGTGGTCCATGCACGGATTCACTGGTTCAACGTAAAAAGAGTGACTCCGATGCAGTTATACTTTCACTGGAGTACCTGACAGCCCCTACCCTAAACCTACCCAGTTCTGAACAATAATGATGACGATAAATTTCCCAGTATCGCGTCGGCATATTGATGCTAAGGGTTTCCGTGCGTGGAGCACGGCTGATGCCTGTCACTGACTTACATTGGTATCACTTCTGTGAGCCCATCACGCAATTTTTTCTGTGAGCCCATCACGGAATTTTCGGCGATTCCGTGATGCCATCACAGATTCGGAGGTTAATTAAGTCCGTGAACATTACACGGAATTCTGTGAGATCACGTTGGTCTATTTACCCGTGTCTTGATCTTTTGCCTGTTATCTAATCTTGTCTGATCTCTGCCTGCCCTTGAGTTTATTGCCTGCCTTGGATTTTTCTCTCACCTTTTCGTTTGGATTATTTTTGCACCATGCCTGGACTATTGCTCGTGTTATCGGACTGCGCCTCTTGTCAAGCAATTTTAGAGTGGCCTTTTATTGTGGCCAGCCTAAGGCACACCTGTGCAATAATCATGCTGTCTAATCAGCATCTTGATATGCCACACCTGTGAGGTGGATTATCTCGATAATCTAACACAGATTTAGACAGATTTGTGAACAATATTTGAGAGAAACAGGCCTTTTGTGTACATAGAAAAAGTCTTAGATCTTTGAGTTCGGCTCATGAAAAATGGGGGCAAAAACAAAAGTGTTGCGTTTATAATTTTGTTCAGTGTATATATATAGAAAGGAAGGAAAGACAACTGCGCTACAGACCGATCTCAAGTCCCACCGTAGAGTTTCGGAAGGATGCTCTGTTCCAAAATCAAATCACTGTCGGTGCTTCTGAAATTAGTGAGGGTGCTTGCCTTCATGCACATCTATTCTGACATATATTTTGTCCAGTCCATAGTTATGATTATCACAATGTCATTGCGATTTCAAGAGAATATGCGGATGTCACTTCCACAACAAGTTTGTTGCAAGTACGCCACATTGGTCCTCTTAGCAGCATGAAAAAGGAAACTTTTATTCAAATTCTGAATGGAGAATAGGCTACAGCAAAGAAAGCTCGCAAAGTGCGCTTCCTTAAAAAGCTGTAACTCATTTCAGTTTATCGCAATCTCTAATTCCACTATAATCAATGAATATGCCAACACAGCACAATTAATCTCTTATTTACATCACTTACACTTTGTTCATTATAATCAGAGGATTCGCGTCGCGAGCTTCCAGAACTCTGGACTGAACAAGAACACTTGCGTTTTGAGCGGTGAGTGGATTCTGACTCACTAAAACTCCTCTGATTGGCCATTGCGTTATAGAAATCAACAGATATGTCTCTGATTTGCTACAATGTACAACGCTGCAAAAACAGAGCGCAAACACAAATACACAATTGATTCTGACCTGAGGTGGCTGCCGGTTAGATTTTTTTTGTGTGTGTGTTTTTGTGATTTTGTGTTTTTCCACAGTTTGGCACTGCACAGCATCTTGTTGTCTACTGAGCTATCTTTATCGTTTTTCAGCGTTAACCTGCGTTTACCTTTCTCAATATTTACACTATATGCATGAATCGATGGGTGGGGCTAAACGGGCAGAAATGTAGAAGCAGGCGTTGACCATCTTCTGCGGAGGCGTTGTTTAGCCACACTATTACATCATAAAGTGGCACATTCCACAACTTGTCATTTTGGCAGATTGGCTTCAATATAAGCTGTTTTAGACTAGTGACGAAGTTCTGAAACTTACAGGATGTTTTTATAGTACAATGACCTCTTATTGTCAGAGAGTCACAGTCACCGTCGTCAACAGCAATCACCAGATCACAGTCACCTGAGTTCTAATCACCTGCACCTGCTCACCCTCATCAGCACTCACATAAAACTCCCATGCTCTCTGACATTCATCGTCCGGTCTACAGTTCACCTTCGGAACAGTAACCTGACTCTGCTAAATACTTACCTGTGTACATCCTTACCTGATGTCTCGCAGACTTTCTCCCCAGTCTCTCCTACGATTCCCCGCAAAGCATATCCAAGTCTCCTGGTTCCCGATTGGCTTCTCCCTGTATTCAGAGGATTAAGACTACTCTCTGCAAAGGATCATTTGGACTCGCTCTATCATCAAGATACTCACCCAAGCCACACTCACCAAGTTCCATATTTCATTCCAGTCAATAAACATACTTGTCTTTCACTCACCTCTGGTTCACGTCTCTGTTTGTGACACTTATATGACGAAAGATCAAGGGAAGTTTGATTTTTCAGTTCATGACCAGTAAAAATACTTTAATTTAAATAAACAATAACTGAAAAAAAAAACCTTTACATTAAGCCTCACTTTCACTAGTGATTAACATCTATAGTGCATGAATAAATGGTTCATCCCACATTAAGGTTCGCAGGTAACCAATATTGGACCTGTTTGAAATAAGCATGAATAAATATATTTATTAAGCATTTCTAACATGCAGTCATGATCTGCACTGGGAGGAACAAGAGAGAGACGAGGAGTACAAACAATAGTCTTTAATCCAGGAAACACAGGGGATAATTCACAATGGAAACGTCTTGAAAAACACAAACATAACGAGAAGACCCGACAGGGGAGAAATACACGACTTAAATACACCGGATAATTAATTAAACACGTGCAGGGAATTAAACAAGGCTCAGGAGGAGGGCAGGACGTGGGAACCGCAGCCCACTCAGGGCTGGACGTGGGAACAGGGGTAACAGAGGGCTCCGAAGAAGGAGGGAATAGAGGGAGCAGGTCAGCCTGCCAGTCAATTAAGTCCTTTTCTGCTTCTCCTCTATCCAGGTCCATCCAAAGCTCACCCTCAGCCATGGTGTAGGGGGCGGAGCTCCTCTCTGCGCCCACAGCATCTGCAGCTTTCTCCCTCACGATGGGCGACGCAGCCAGCTCACGCACCTGATCTGACAGGTTGGGCTCAACTTCCAGGGCAATCATCTGCAAAAGCCTCTCGAGGACCATCTTGCATCATAGAATGAGCGCGTCGTCCGGGTAGCTGGTGGTGTTAGCTAACAACAGGAACAGTCGTGTATGGTCCTCAAGAGCTCTGTCCCCCTGCTCCAGCAGGGAGGAGTTCGGGACAAACGAGGGGATCCATGGGGCACAACAGAAAGAAAAAACACTGAGTAAAATGAGAAACAAAAAATGGAGGGAACACACAGAGGTCTTCCGTCACGATCTGCACCGGGAGGAACGAGAGAGAGATGAGGAGTACAAACAATAATCTTTAATCCAGGAAACACGGGATAATCCACAATGGAAACATCTTGAAACACACAAACATAATGAGTAGACCCGACAGGGGAGAAATACACAGACAGGACTTAAATACACCTGACAATTAATTAAACACAGGTGCAGGGAATGAACAAATTAAACTAGACGAGGACAGGAACATGACCAAATAAGTACAAACAGGAACAGAAACGGGCAAAACACGACACAGATAGTCCAGAATCCTGAGACATGCTCACTATATGGCAGGCATTGCATTAAAATCACTCTTTCTATTCATGCATTTGTAACAGCTTATCAATGATTTAAAATGCATTTGTAAATTAGTTATTAGTCTTTTATGAACACCTTTATAAACCCTTTAGAAAGGGAACCTTTATGCAAACTGTTACCAAATTTATGTAAATGTCCATTAATATTGCAAATAGTGCAAAAACATCCACAGAAGAAAAAAAATACATTACATAAATTGAAATATCGTAGATTTGTGAATATCAATCATATCGAGTTCTAACAGAGAGTAACTATGTGTGCGTGGTTATGAATGCTTACTGTGCACTGGATAACTCGTGAAAACCCATCTAGTATCATTAGTAACCCTTGAAAGGCAGTGTACATTTGTTTATTGCAATGACAGTCACTCAGTAATTCTAACATACAGTGGTGTGAAAAAGTTTTTGCCCCTTCCTGTTTTTTTTGTTTTCTTTTTTGCATATTTGTCACACTTGAATGATTCAGATCATCAAACAAAATTTAATATTACACAAAGATAGCCCAAGTAAATACAAAATGCCGTTTTGAGCTGTATAAACCTGCCTGGCCCTATGTGAAAAAGTAATTGAAAAATCTAATAACTGGTTGTGCCACCCTTTGCAGCAACAACTGCAATCAAGCATTTGCGATAACTGGCATTGAGTCATTCACATCGCTGTGGAGGAATTTTGGCCCATTCTTCTTTGCAGGGTTGTTTTAATTCAGCCACATTGGAGGGTTTTCAAGCATGAAAGGACTGTTTAAGTTCATGCCACAGCATCTCAATCGGATGTAAGTCCAGACTTTGACTTGGCCACTCCAAAACCTTAATTTTGTTTTTCTTGAGCCATTCAGAGGTGTGTTTGGGATCACTGTCCTGCTGCATAACCCAAGTGCGCTTGAGCTTCAGGTCACAAACTTACGGCTGGACATTCTCCTTCAGGATTTTCTGATAGAGTGCAGAATTCATGGTTACATCAATTATGGCAAGTCGTCCAGGTCCTGAAGCTGCAAAGCAGCCTCAGACCATCACACTACCACCACCAAGTTTGACTGTTGGTATGATGTTCTTTTTATGAAATGCTGTGTTGGTTTTACGCTAGATGTAACACCACACGCACCTTCCAAAAAGTTCAATTTCTGTCTCATCACTCAACAGAAGTCTTGGGGATAAACAAGATATTTTTTGGCAAATGTGAGATGAGCCTTTGTGTTCTTTTTGGTCAGCAGTGGCTTTTGCCTTGGAACTCTCCCATGGATGCCGTTTTTGCACAGTCTCTTTCTTATTGTTGAATCATGAACACTGACCTTAATTGAGGCAAGTGAGGCCTGCAGTTCTTTAGATGTTGTTCTGGGTTCTTTTTTGACCTCCTGGATGAGTTGTCATTGTGCTCTTGGAGTAATTTTGGTAGGCCGGCCACTCCTGGGGAGGTTCACCAATGTTCCAAGTTTTCTCTCTTTGTGGATAATGGCTCTGACTGTGGTTCGCTGGAGTCCCAAAGCCTTAGAAATGACTTTGGTAGTTTAAACACTTTTATAATGACTGTGTTAGTTGATCTATACCGGGAAATGGGCGCCGCCATGTTTGTTCGCGCTGAATCCGAGCTGTGGAATTTACAAAACGCAAATTCATCATCTACTCCCGAAACACGTTAAAGTAAGTCTCCGGTAAACTGGGAGAAGAGCAGAGTAAACTTAAAAGTTATCTACACAATCTGTATGTGATATAAATAAAACATGTCATCAGATTATATTTGTAAGGATCATTATTGCTGCTTCCATAGACATCAGTGCATATTTTACAAACTATAAATGCATGGTTTTGCTAGTACTTATGTGTATTTAACTCTCTGAAACCTAAAATAAGCATTATATGGTTGAAAACACTGAATATTTGATCCGATCTGGCTCTGCTCCAGCCAACGCGCGAAAGCAGATTTGAATTCAGCAGTTGATGACGTGACGCACTGAACGTTCTAATCACACCGGTGTGATCGTACGCTTCAGGGACCAGCCAAGAGTGATCACACCGGTGTGATCGTACGTGTCATGCTTTACTTTGTCAGACAGGTTATATTTAAGTTATTTCTTGATTCAACAGGTCTGTCAGGAATCAGGCTTGGGTTTGGCTTGTGAAATTTAACTCAGCTTTCTAAAATAATGTGGTTAATGACAGTTCTTTCATGATTCAACAGGGGGGGGGGGAATTAATTTTTCACGTACGGCCAGGTAGGTTTGGACAGCTTTTTTCCCTTAAAAGGGTCATCAGATGCAAAATTCACTTTTCAAGTTGTTTGAACATAAATGTGTGTAATGTTCTGCCTGATATTCCCTGGGTTCACCACTAGATAGTGCAAGTTCAGCCCCAGATCACCACCTTGTTAGAGACTTGTAACACACCTGTTTTGAATTACTCCTAATGGCCAACCTAATTTAAATGCCTCACTGCCTCTTGTTTAGTCCTGATGTCTGCTTGAGTATGGTGCTACCAAGGATTTGTGGTTAGAGATTTTCCTGTCTTCTGTTTTTATTTTTTTATTTATTTCTCTCTTGCCTGACATTTAAGGACAGCTTTTCTGTTTGGATAACCTTTTTTGTATTTTCTACCAAGGATTGCCTTTTTGAGTTCCTCTGTGGCAAATTCCAGTTAAATTCCTCTAAGACTAAATTCTTCTTTTTTTTTTTTTTTTCACATTGAGTAAAGAACTTTAAGAATCAGACTCTGAGCCTCTTGGTTATTTCCTCTGCAATTGGGTTTGACCAGTGGAGCAGCAGTAAGAACCAAGAATATACACACTGCAGACCTGAGTTCGATCCCAGTCTGGATCATAACAAATGTGTATTGGAAGTGTATGTACACATCCATCCTATAATGATAAAAATCCACCCAGTGTTTTGTTAATTTTTTTTATTTGATCTCCTTTCTTAAATCGGGCTGTTCTGAGATTCCTGTCAGAATTACGTAGTTCTGTACAGGCCGCTCCCACGACAGTTGATTGACGAGTTCTTTCGTGATTCAACAAGAGGGAGCAATTAATTTTTCATGTCTTACCTTAGACCCGTCCTGTGTGAGCTGTCATCAGTCCGCCATTGTGTCATCTCCAGTGCAGAGGAAGACAAGATGTCTCCGATTAAGTGATTGAGGTGCTTTGTTGTTGGATGTAATAATGAATATAGCAGTCGTCATTTACTCCCTACATCTGAGCCACTGAAGATGCAGAGGATTAACGTTACTTTCACTCTTTGAAGTGAATGTGCTGATCCCCAATCTGCCTAAATGCGTTCATGTTCGCACGAATCATTCGTGATCCAGCCTCTCCATACAGAAGAAGTGAGTATAAGGGTTGTTTTTATGAATCTTTGCAAATCGCCTTTCCTAATAATGTACTAGTTAGCCAGTTTCGTGGCTGAAGTTCACAGTCTGCTCGTCACCGCATGGAAGAGAGGGGCGGGGTCAGCAAAGTCCTTAGCATTTAAAGCAAAATGGCTTGCTGAAAACAGAGCTGATTTTGACATGTTTAAAAAGGTGTTTTTTACACTACAGTTGAGACATTTTAACCAAAGTGTGTTATAGACCCTTAATTGACCTTATGCACGGTTACTTCCTGGTTGTAGATAAGCCAGCTCAGTCATTTCCGGTCAAGTGTACTGTGCCGTAAGAGGAGCCTCCTTTACTCGGTTTCTCTACATAATCCATTCACAATTTGGAGAAAAGTTTTATTTGTCTAAGAGGACCAAATGTTCACCTATACTGTTTCAGGAATGACAAACGCGAATGTTTAATTTATGCGAGTGAATCCATTAAATTATCCCGCGAGTCATTGCTATGATTGACAGCGGCAACGGAATGAATCATCTGACGAGACGATGTCAGAATAGAACTGTGCATTAAGTGATTTAGATTAAATTCAGACTAACAAAACTACAGGTCTGTGTTGGATAAAACTTAAACGATGTATTAGGTATTTAAATAATTCAGCATTATAGGCTGTCGACTGGCCTTATTTATTTATTTCTTTAAATGACTTTGTGACTTCCTGCACTTGCTATACTTCATACTTCAGTGCGATAAAGTACTAAATTTGTTATAATAATTATTTTATAATAAATCAGAAGACGTGAAAAAACTAGGTAGTTGAAATGGCAGCTGCAGCTAATGATTGATTCTATACTGCCATCTCCTGGTTATATCGGTAATTTCATCTAAAGTCTTTATTTTTCGCCGAGACACGTTTTTGGCACATTTCTTCATGTCCTCTTCATGAATGAAAAGTGAACCTTTAATAATGCGAATTTTACTGCACAGAGTTGAGAAATAATAAAGGCTTTAAAATTGTATAATATTTAAAAAATGTGTTTATAGCTATGAAGGTAAGATATTGATTATTGAGAATACCATTAAGACCGCCTAACCGCCTGACGATAGTGTTTATTTGTCTCTACCTATATATAGCACATATAAAATGAGCTTCACCGGAAGATTTAAGAGCTGGCTTATCTTTATCCGGAAGTTCTAAAAAGCGCTCCGTGCATATGGTCAATTAAGACCCTAAAGAATCATATCAACTTGAGCAAACTGGGCATCCGATGACCCCTTTAATAAATGAAATCATCATTTAAAAACTGCATTTTGTATTAACTTGCATTATCTTTGTGTAATATATTAAAATTTGTTAGACGATCTGAATCTTTTAAGTGTGACATATGCAAAAAATAAATAAAAAAAATAAAAACAGGAAGGGGGCAAAAACCTTTTTTATGGTACTGTATATGATGCAAACAGGTGCTGCTGACCATTGGCGTTTTCTGTCCTTTGAGGGTTTGCACATCTCTTCCTCTCTGCAATATGCAGGTATCAATAATGTATGCTTGGGCAGAGAAGGTGTGTGTATGTGGTTGTCTGTCCATCTCTCTCTATATCTCTGTGTTATGTACATTTTCACCTTTACAAATTGCAAGATCCTTATTGTTTATTTTCTTTGAACACCATATATTAAACCCTCCCCTGCAGCTATTTTCCACTGCTTGTGTTTATTCTTCTTACGGTTAGAAAAGCAAGTTAACATCAGCATAGCTGTTTGTCCTCTTTGTTCTGCTGTGTTTTGACCTCCACCAGGGACTTTTTTTCATTGGACAGTCAGAGCCTTACTAGACAGACAGTCCTGGAAAGTTGCATTATATTATATTATATTATATTATATAGACTTTTTATATTCATTTTTCTTTTTTTTCAGATTTTTTTTTGGGCAGCAATTAAACAAGTACATTGTGTATACTTATGGATTAAAATAAAATGTTGAAAAATAATAATTTTCCATCTTAATTTTATGTGATGGGTTGAGTTGTTTAGCTTCCCTAGCTACCCTCCCTGACTATAATATGCCTCAAAAAATATGAATACAAACTACTACTGTAACGGGGCTGACGAGTCGTGAGACGTGCGGATCCAAGTGCAAGCTTTTATTTACAGGCATGGTCATAAATACAGGCAGGGTCGAGCAATGGCAAACAGGTATGGCAGGGACAAGACAAAGAGTAATCCTAGGGCAAGCAAAGGTCGGTCGACAGTGAACAGTATCCGAAGGGCTTGACGAGAGAGTTATCTGAAAACGAAGCAATAGTCCAGGCAGGGGAAAACACAATCCAAAACAGGCAGGGGAAAACACAATCCAAAACAGGCGAGGCGAGGCAAGACTAGGGAAACTAACAGGGGCTCTGTAGGGCACCGATAAATGCATACAATACTCGGCCCTGAGGCAGGGAAAGTTCAAGGCTTATAAAGAGTGTCTAATGGGTTTCAGCTGTGTAATCAGTACAATGTGTAATCTGTGACAGCTGTGTGATCTGTGCGATGGATGATGGGAAATGTAGTAGATGGTGAAGTGCAACCGTAATGTGATCAGTGCAATGAATACTGTGGTGAGTGAGTGACCTCTGGTGGTGAGTGAATGGAAGTTACAGACCAGATTCGTGACAACTACTAACCATTTTCTACATAACTATTAAATAAACGTGAATGATGTAATTTCTGGTAAATTATGTCACATATGAGCGGAGTCTAAATTATTATGGGCGTAGAATGGTTAGCGTGACAGGGTTGAGTTCGGAATAAGGGACGTAACTTTAAAGTCTTTTTTTATATGTAATTTTTATTTTTTTAAAATATATTTTTCACAAGAAAGGAACACAAATAAATGCTTACATTATTGCTTAAAATCACAGAAACTATGCACATTTTGTTAATAATTTTCTAAGTACAAACTCAGTGAAATGCCTCAGGGGTATGACAAAATGCTTGGTTTAAAGGAACACTCCACTTTTTTTGGAAATAGGCTCATTCTCCAACTCCCCCAGAGTTAATAAGTTGAGTTTTACCGTTTTTGAATCCATTCAGCCGATCTCCGGGTCTGGCGATAGCACTTTTAGCATAGCTTAGTATAGATCATTGAATCCAGTTAGACCAGTAGCATCGCGTTCAAAAACGATCAAAGAGTTTTCGATAGTTTTCCTATTTAAAACTTGACTCTTCTGTAGTTATATCGTGTACTAAGATCGGCGGAAAATGAAAAGTTGCGATTTTCTAGTCCGATTTGGCTAGGAACTATACTCCCAGTCCGGCGCAATAATCAAGGAACTTTGCTGCTGTAACATGGCCGCAGCAGGCGTAGTGATATTACGCAGCGCCTGAAAGTAGTCCCCAGCTAGGTACCTAGTTATAATATAGCTGGGGACTACTTTCAGGCCGTGCCAAATCGTACTAGAAAATCACAACTTTTCATTTTCCGCCGGTCTTAGTACACGATATAACTACAGAAGATATAACTATGGAAGTTCATAGACCGGATTCGTGACAATATGACATTTATTTTATGCAAAAAAAAACAAAAAACATTAGTAACACTTTGTTTTAAGGTCTCTTAACTAGTTGCTAATTAGCATGCATATTAATAGAATATTAGCCATATAGTAGTAGTAATTAATCCTACCCAATACCTAAACTTAATAACTACCTTACTAACTATTAATAAGCAGCAAATTAGGAATTTATTGAGGCAAAAGTCATAGTTAATAGTTAATAAGTGTTCCCTATTCTAAAGTGTTACCAAAATATTAAAATGCAATATTTTATTCATTATAACTGGCATAACAAAGTATTCTGAAAAGCTTCTAACAATTCATTTTGGTGAACCACCACTTTAGAAACTCTGGGGAACTGAAATAAATCACCCATACACATCTAAGGGTTGTGGCTGATTTTAAAAAAAGAAAAAAAAGAAAAAAGTGTTATTCCTAATTTGAAATATGTCATTGATGTAACATTCAGATAGATAGCTGTGCATACACTGTAAAAAATGACCGTGATTTTAACAGTTAAAAACTCTGAAAATGATACTGTTAAAAACCTGTTAAAGGGTTAACGGTGAGTTCCCCTAATATATACTGTGAAAAACTGTAATAGACATTTCAGACTATTTTACGGTGAAATACCATTTTTGGAAGTGAAAAAGAATGTAAAATTTACAAGGAAAAACTGTAAATTGACGTTCCCAGAATTCCCTGCATTACATTTCAAATTGGATGTTTTTTCTTTGAAATAACTGTTTCTTCTTAGTTTTTTTCTTATCATTTATGTTTATTAGGGTTGTATGTTACATCTAATGTTGTTAAATTAATGTTTATTGCATATTTCAGTTTAATGAGTCTCACCATGATGGTGTTTAGTGTTTGTGTGAATGACACTGTGGACCTTCTATATATGTTATTATTTAAAAGTTGCTTGTGATGGGCTTTGGATCATCATGTGACATTCTCATCACCACCTGCATTTGGTGGTTATCAGTATATTTCAAAGGTACAAAACAGATTTCAGTACTTCTATAGGTTGGTATATTAACATTTTATCAGTTAATGAAATTATGGTATTTAACTAATTTTAAGTGAAAACCGTAAAACCTAAAATGTTGCTATCGTATTTTTTTTACGCTAGAATTCTGGCAACAACAGCTGTCAGTTTTTTACCATAAATTTTACAGAATTTTTTTTTACAGTGTACAAGAACTGGAAATAGCTGATTGTGACTGAGGCATTATCAAGATAACCTTTGATTAAACTGACTTGCCTTAAAAGTTACTATGATAATGCTAGTAATGCATCGATTGCACACTTCGCCTGTACTGTACGTTACCTGCAAATACAAAAAAATTCCTCAACAGAACTGATTTAATGGCCATTGATCAATATATTTTTTTAAATATTTCTTACATTGTTAATACTGTACAAATATTATAGAATGCAAGAGATAAGATGTTGCTCACCAATGCACTGAAACAAAATAGACATAATATGAAAAGCAATTAACATTCAGTTTTGGATTTTATCCTCTTTTACCAAGGGATGTGGATTTGGAGCAGTTCTCCTATTTTGGCAGTGAGTGAGTGTAGGAATCACTTCAGTCAAGGAGTGTGTGTGTGCGCGCACCCGTGAGCAGCCTGTGAGCCTGAGCTTTGAATAGAGGCAGATTTCAAAGGGATCTTATCTGCCAGTTTGTCTGTGTGAAGCTACATGCCAAACTTCTCCTGAATGTGCGAATGCATTTTCTTGCAGTGCTATCATCAGGCGAGTTTTCCAGGTAAATGTCACCTAATAAGCATTTGCTTTGTCACGGTCTGGATGTGGACCAAATATGAAGGTCATTTGGAGAAATGTCAGATTTATTGGTGCTCTGTGATGCGCTTCAAGCTGTGTTTTTTTTATTTATTTTTCAAGCCTTGGAGGGAATTTTTAGAGGTTTCCGGAAAGTGTGATAATCCCATTTCTCTTTTATCTAGCTTTGAAGCAGCCACATATTTGAACAACCAACTTTCCCTCAGATCTGCTGCTGTTAACTAAGCAGGCTTGAACTGTGATGGCAGAGAGGAGATGGAACGTATGTGATGCTTGATGTGATTTTAGATTATAGCTGCTTGAGTGGCATGCCTGGCAGTGTGAATGCAGTCCATAGTATTTGTTTATTATTTTTGTCACACTATAGAAGTCAGTGGGGACCAGCAACTGTTTGGTTAAAGAATGTGTTTAATGTGTTTAAAATAAGAATTGAGTTAAAGAGATAATTTACCAAAGAAAATGATCTCTTTAACTCAATTCTTATTTTGCCATTTGTCTCACAGTGTAACACATGCTGTCTTCATTTGTCGTAACAAAGAAAATAATTGTTTTTGAGTAAGAATTTTAGCAGGGTTAGTTAGTAATTATGTTCCCACCAGTGACATAATGCATGATGTGCACACCAAGTTAAATATTGACATAATTACATCACAGCTAGAAATGGCACATGGTGGACCTCCAACTTTGAGCTTAAAAATATAGCTGCATCTGCCAGTTAATAGAATGTCCTTTATTTATCCTGTGAGTTTTAGTCTTTTGTTTCAGCTAATACATTCGATATTAATCACAAATTCTATTAAATAACTTGTTGAAAACTTTTCTCTACCTTATTATGCATCCCAGTAGTGTAATCGTATTCTCATATGATATAATTTTTATTGCACCATTGCATTGCTTTTTAAAATGTTATTTTATTTTATTTATTTTTAATTTTATTAATTAAAACATACAATGCACAGAAATATAAAGTTTAAATTATTTAAGGACATAAACATAAGTAAAGTTTATTTTAAAATGAAAAAAAAGGAATACAATACATATTAATATTTTATCATTTATTCTATTATGTGATGAGGTGGGGAAAATCAATACAGAATAGTATTGCAGTATCTTGTATATCACAATATGTTATTACAATACTCACCATATCGCAAAATATTTAAAATCACAGCGATATTGTATTGTGACTTTGTGATAATGTCTGGGCCTTAGGGGTGAATCCCTATAATGCGATTGTAAACTGTCCTTGTTTTTTGAATACTGATTTTTTTTTTTCCACCAAACTATTTCTCTTTCATATTCAATATAGAAGTACAAAAATTAAATATGGTGAACAAAACAACATGTTTCATAAACCATACATTAACTTCACAAAGGCACAAGCCAGTTTCGGATTTCTTGCTTTGAGTCAGAGTGATGTGTATCAGCCCTCTTACTCATCTATAAAAAGTTAATGCCTAATTCAATTCTGCTCAGCATGCGGATATTAGAACTGTAAAGGGAATAATTTAGCATGTTCTCTTCTATCCCAACATTCCTCTTCAAACTCTTGACAAGCACACACAGCACACACTCACTCAGAGAATGACAAAGACACTTGATCTGTCTTCTCTAGTCTGACGTCTGCTCCTTGTTCTAACACTAGCTCTGTCGTGACATAATTTGTCAGTCAGTACATAATGTTTGGACATGGTAAAAAGCTACACCCTGTTCTCAGGGCTTTCTGCTGTTCATTACATCCAGAGATGGTCATTTCAAGTCAAAGAGGTGCAGATTGGAGTAAGACCAATATATGATTTCACACACTTGGACACAAAAGAACCGTTGTTTCTAGTGGGATTTTGTTCTGTTCAACTTGCATGAGGACAAAGATGTGTCTTTCTTTATTTAAAATGAGACCTATACTATAATGGATAGGGTAGAAGTTTGCAAATGCATTCCATGTCCTATATCTGTAATTTCATAATAACACCACAATCACATTGACAAAGCACAGTTTCTACAGTCACAGAAAACCATAAAATATCAGGGAATTGTGTTTGTCAGGCCTACAAAATTGATGACATGAATAAAATGTTAAGTCAGAATGATCTTTCTTTCTTTCTTTCTTTCTTTCTTTCTTTCTTTCTTTCTTTCCTCCAGTAATCACACTAGAAAGGAAATGGATGCCAGTAAAGTAAAATAAAATAAAATAATTAAAGTGTATAAATGCTGGTCTGTTGTGTTTTATGGCTTCACTCTTTCTTCTATACATTTAGAACTTCACTGCCGGCTTGTTTTTAAGGCTTTGATCTTCATCCACTTTTTATTTTCTTTACTTCATGATCTGCCATAGGGTTCATAAAGTTTTATATGTGAGGGGTTTATGAATTTTGCTTTGTAGTGAATTTGATGTCTGATCAACTGAACAGGGGCCCAGAGCTCAGTATTAAATATGAATCAAAGTTTTACTGATAAAACTACAGATAAGAGAAGATGAACATTGAAATAATGATGGTTGGTCTATTGGTTTGTCCTTAAGTGTCCACTGCTCTTGGCCTTGACTGTTTTTGTTTTCTTTCACCACAACTAACTTCTGTAAAACTGCATTCATTAGCAATGTTTATTAGAGCCAGCCTTGCCTCAGGAGGACTTTAATGTATTGTCAGTGCCATTGGCTTTAAAATATTTTTACACCTTTAAAGGACATAGTTCAGTATTGCTTTTTATTTTTGCTCTTTGATATTTACAAGACAACCCCCTTGAGCATTGAATTTCTGTATACCATTGTGCGTGAGAGGATTGGAGTGCATTCAAAGTGATGTTTAGTACAAACTCAACAGAGAAAGACTTTGCATTTATTAACTCATATATTAACACGTATATGGACTCATACCACACCAACATCAATCCCAGATATCAAAATTTCTGAGGCCCAGATCAGGCCCACACCTGACACTTTCATCTGGCCCACATAAGACGTGGAATGAAGGCACATGGGCGGTCCGCTCCTGTTTGCCAGATTTGGGCCACAAGTGAGCCAAAGGGAGGCCCAATGTCTGCCATGAATAAACCAAATAAAGCAGAACTGGCCCACATTGATTTTAATTCTGGCCCAGATCCAGCCCAGATCCAACACCTTGCTCCAGCCCACATGCTGTGAAGAATGATGGAACTTGGGTGGTCCACTACTGTTTTCCAAATTTGGGCCACAAGTAAGCCAAAGAGAAGGCCCAATGTCAGCCATGAATAAACCAATTAGGTTTGGGCAGGTTTCCATTTGGGCAGTCAGGTCCTGTTTGCTAGATTTGGGCCTCACGTAAAACTTAGCATTGCCACATATAAGCCAACCAAATAAACCAAAACTGGCCCTAATGTGGGCCACAGTGGATTTTTATTCGAACCCTGGTCTTCCCCACATTCCTCATGTGGCCCACATGCTGCATGGGATGGTGGCATTTTGGCAGTGGTCTACAAGCAGGCCACACTAAGTCTTAAGTGAGTTACTCATCAACATTACTCAACAAATTTTAAAGAGAAATTTAAAACTGTCCTCCCTAAATGTTCAAATAAGTTCCAGAAATGTGTCCCAGACAGCAACATAGTTTTGGCCCAGATCCAGCCCACATCTGGCCCGTGTGAAATCCATGCAGGCCAGATGTGGGCCAGATCTCGGCCGACACTGCTTGCTGTCTGGGGTCCTACTTGGTAAAACATCCTGACCCAGGTTTTGTGCAAGCAGCAATTCAAATATCACAGATAAATATTCAAAGACACATTCCAATACTTTAAAATAAGTCCTTCACAAGTTTGAACCTAAATGCTTCTCACTCAGACTCTAACTACACAGTAAGTCTGTAAGTGTCACGGCTACGTTGTGTTAAAGAGCGCACAATGAAGATGAAAGGTTACATATCATAATTATTTAATCCAACAAGGGTAAATCCAAACACAATGTAGCACAGCAACATTTAAGACATGTAGACGTAAGACCAAACAAACTCAAAGTGAACATACAGGAACTTAAGTACTCAGACCAAACAAGGATAATTAACAGAATATTACAATCAACACAACAAGGGAAACAGTGCAAAAGGAAAACAAAGACCAAATTAACAGAAACCTTGACAGTAAGAGCTATCATTATAGTGCACTTCTGTTTTTATGCTGCACAGTACACGTATAAAAACTGCCATTAAAAGCATGTTTCAAAAAATAAATTGCTGCCTAGACAGCAACATAGTGTTGGCCCAGATCCAGCCCACATCAGTTAACTGTGTGCATCCTACAAAAAGTAGCCAAATTCTGTTAGGCCACATTTACAATTTCAAACTTCCATTTCAGTTAGCCAGTGTCAAGTGAAACATCCAAACCAGAAGTGGCCCTCGTCTGTTTTATAATATATGGGGCATATTTACCATGTCAAATGTGGGCCACTTTAGGCTCACAGCCACATTATCCAGTGCTTACTGTGTCATATCTTTGCCAAAACTGGCCCAGATACGGTTTGGGATAACTGGGCCACATTTGTGGCATCATATGTAGGCCACTTTAAGCTCACAGCCACATTAGCCTGTGCTTACCCTGCCATATCTTTGCCAAAACTGGCCCAGATACAGTTTGGGATAACTGGGCCACATCTGTGGCATGATATGCGGGCCACTTTAGACTCACAGCCACATTAGTCAGTGCTCACTGTGCCATATCTTTGCCAAAACTGGCCCAGATACAGTTTTGCATAACTGGGCCACATTTGTGGCATCATATGAGGGCCGTTTTAGACTCACAGCCATATTAGCCAGTGCTTACCATCCCAGACAGCAAGCAGTGTCGGCCCAGATCCGGCCCACATCTGGCCCACATCTGGCCCGCATGGATTTCACACGGGCCAGATGTGGGCTGGATCTGGGCCAAAACTATGTTTGCTGTCTGGGTTTGTACAAAAGATCAGATTTTTCTCTGTCTTTCAAACCTTCCTGGATAATATGATCATCATATTTTGCACAAACTTCATGTTCATGTGAACTCAAATGCTGCTGTCATTAATGCAAATAGCAGAGATGCCAAATATTAAGAAATATAAATAAATTCTGAACAAATAAGTTCATGTTCAACTTTTCACAAACATCAACTGTTAAATTTATAATATCATATATAATTATAATATTTTAAGCTGATCATATTAAGTTTTATAGTTTATATCAAGAATTTAGTTTAACAATTGATGAAAATAATAATTTACATGGATTGTCTTGGTTTCAGACTTATGGATCGTACTATATGTGTTTGTGTGTGTTATATACAGTGTCTTCCGGTTGTGTAAGATATAATGACATCACCGGGCATGTATATGATTATATCATGTTGCACAGCTGATTTCTACTAACAGGAATTGACTTGAAGTGGTTATATCATTTGAGCTTTATGAGTATCAGTGAAAATGGTTTTCTTTGCACATTGTCACCAATCAGTACTGCAACATTCGACAAAAGTTTAAGTCAAAGGGGATTTTGTATGACTTAATTTGATGTGAATCCATATGTGTGTAATATAATCCATATACATATTATTATTATATTAACTTTTGAACCCCACTATAATGAGTCATTTAAGTCAATAAAAACCAGGACAGAAAGGAGGAGAAACAGACAACAGGAAGAAATGTAGGAAGGTAGAAATAAAAAATGTAGACGCAAATAAAACTAAATTATTAATTGAACTTCTGGCATGTTTGTTGAAAGCCTTAGAGGATGCTCCTATTCTTTCTGCTTTATATGTGGCTGAGTAAAATGGAAATGTTCTCATTAGAGACAGAGAGAGGAAGTTAAGACCTTGTTTCCGCAGTCCTTCTCATAATTAGGCAGCAGATCCATAATTAATCTGGCCATTAATAACTGTTCATCTGGCTGGCCCCAGTGCTAGGTTTGATTGACAGCCAAGGGGTTGTGACTTACGGTTAGGAAAGGTCCATTACTGGTCTTTGATGGAATGCAAAATCAGACTTCAAACAGAGCTAGGCTCACTTCCTGTTTAATGAGGTCTTAAAACATGCTGTCATACTCGGAAAGTCACTGTTATGCACACACATTTATTCAATGAGACCCTGCAGGTCGTACCCATAATGCAGTGCAAAAGTCCTGACGTTTTAGCCCCTGGTTGTCAGCCAGGCTGAACCACAGGTTCTAATTACCAAAGAATTAAATGCCCTATTTTGTCTCTCCCTTCTTCCCTCTTTCTCAGGGTGTGCAACACCTCTCAGTCATTGCTTTGACCCTCACCTCATGCTGACCCAAAGCCCTCCTGCAAATTCAGCTTTTATTTTTTATTCGTCCCGCTTGCATAACCCATTTTTCCAAGACATTTTAATTTAATAAAATTTAACCTTAAATTCATCTCTCACATCTTATTTAAGAAAGCTATTTGCTGAGGACAGGGGGCCTGATAGATGAACACACTCAACCAAATATATATCTAAAACTTTTTCCATGAATAATTTGGAAAACTTAGATTGGCTTTAAATTGCATAACGCTTGGTTTCGGAGTTTGAATACTGTCATTGTCAACTTTAGCAGAGATAGTTTCCCTACCTCCTCAGTTATGTTCCTCATCTCAAATGAAGCCTGGATTCTCCTGAACAATCTATCATAACAAGTTTCTCATCTATAACAGTGACATCCATCAAACACTGAGGAATGTGCAAGCTCCAATAAACCTCACTTAATTTTGTTTCACTCTGTTCATAGCCTCAAGTGTGTATGGAATTACTTTGTTAAATTACAGAGTCAGAGTTATTTTAGTTGGACAGTTCACAAGAAAATATTAAAAGAAGGGCATAGTGAGTAATCTGTAAGGAGTTCTTATTAAAATGAAATTTAAAACTCTGTTCCTGGTACCTGTCAATGTCTTTCGTTTTTTTAAAGGGATATCATTTTCTTTTTAGCTGTGATATACAGTACCAAACTGTACTGTATACTATCTGTCTCGTATGTTCTCCCCTTAAAGGTGGTTCAAAGACTCTCCAAGACTTACTCTAACACACAAGTCTTTCCGCATAGTGTGGGCTTTGTAGGGAACATTCAGCTTAGCCCCTTAAAGGTCCTGTTTACTGTTTATATCTATAACAGTTGAGTCCAAAGTTTGAAACCACATTGAAAATCAAGGATCTTTTTTCTTCCATATACATCTGTTTTTGAAATCTTTTAAAGTTAGAAATGGAACTGAATAAGAAATATTTAAGATTCTGCATTCTCAAATCATGCTGCGATAACTTAGATCAGGTTTGGCACAAACTTGTGGAGTCTATGCCAGCTCGAGTACATGCTGTCATAAAGAAAGAGGAGGACATGTAACAAATACAGGTGCATCTCAATTAATTAGAATGTCGTGGAAAAGTTCATTTATTTCAGTAATTCAACTCAAATTGTGAAACTTGTGTATCTCAACAAATTAGAATATGGTGACATGCCAATCAGCTAATCAACTCAAAACACCTGCAAAGGTTTCCTGAGTCTTCAAAATGGTCTCTCAGTTTGGTTCACTTGGCTACACAATCATGGGGAAGACTGCTGATCTGACAGTTGTCCAGAAGACAATCATTGACACCCTTCACAAGGAGGGTAAGCCACAAACATTCATTGCAAAAGAAGCTGGCTGTTCACAGAGTGCTGTATCCAAGCATGTTAACAGAAAGTTGAGTGAAAGAAAAAAAGTGTGGAAGAAAAAATATGCACAACCAGCCGAGAGAGCCGCAGCCTTATGAGGATTGGCAAGCAAAGTCGATTCAAGAATTTGGGTGAACTTCACATGGAATAGACTGAGGCTGGGGTCAAGGCATCAAGAGCCACCACACAAAGATGTGTCAAGGAATTTGGCTACAGTTGTACTCTCCTGAACCACAGACAACGTCAGAGGCGTCTTACCTGGGCTAAGGAGAAGAACTGGACTGTTGCCCAGTGGTCCAAACTCCTCTTTTCAGATGAGAGCAGGTTTTGTATTTCATTTGGAAACCAAGGTCCTAGAGTTTGGAAGATGGGTGGAGAAGCTCATAGCTCAAGTTGCTTGAAGTCCAGTGTTAAGTTTCCACAGTCTGTGATGATTTGGGGTGCAATGTCATCTGCTGGTGTTGGTCCATTGTGTTGGTCACTGCACCCATTTACTAAGAAATTTTGGAGCACTTCATGCTTCCTTCCACTGACCAGCTTTTTAAAGATGCTGATTTCATTTTCCAGCAGGATTTGGCACCTGCCCACACTGCCAAAAGCACCAAAAATTGGTTAAATGACCATGGTGTTGGTGTGCTTAGCCTGGCCCACAGTCGTAGCCTGGCCCACAGTCCAGTCATGGACTGTGATTAATCATGATTAATCGCAAATTTAAAATACTAAGATTTACCTGTAAATGTGTTGAAAAAGAAATGCATCACAAACTAGTTTAAGGAAACAGAACCTTTCACACTTCCGCCAGGTATGAGACATAATCCTTATTGTTCTTTTATCATTATTCTTTTGTTTTTATTCAGCCATTATCAGCCTTTAAACATAAAACATTTACCAAGCTACATCGCTTCAATCCCAGTATACATTTACCCAACTATTATCAAAAGTATTTTTAAATAAATACAACAAAACATTTTCTTGCGACCTTACGTTAAGTATTATGACAAAATGCATTATGAAGAAGAATTGGACCTGTTCTGCTGGTGCATTAGAGTTAACATTAGCATCATGCTAAATAAGACAATTTATGAGATTAATAGTGCACTTTTACTCAGAACTGACTTCAAACCACCGAGGGTTTGTAATAACTTCCTTTTACAATCACATGTGGAATTTGGTCATTTACTGTTGTTAAAATATGCTATTTATAGCCTTTTATATGCTTCACAAATTAGCATTTCAGATGTACACATTATCTCAAGAAAATCACATACAAACCATATCCTATCATAATCGTGTGTTTATTATCTTATATAATCTATAGTGGCTGTTGTCATGTTTATTTCTGCTGCTCTGGCTGAAACTCACGTTGTTTGTGATGTTACAACCGCCTCTCCGTTCTTAAGTGGCCAGGGATACATTCCAAGTATAATACACATTAGTAAAATGATCTATTTTAATTTTTTATTTGCCAATATACACTTTGGGTGCCCGCTGTACATTATAAAAGTAGCCCAAAAAAACGCAACCCACGGCTCTGTAATTTTTTTCCCACGACTGTATTTTCAAGATAGTCTGCTTGTACCGCTACCCTGGCAACACTGGGCTGTACCCTCATCACACAATGATAGATGACCTTCTGCGCTTCAATGATGGGAAGAAGTTGGGGTCAAACCTTATCAAACGATTAATTTGCGTTAAAAAAATATTAACGCGTTAAGCTTTTTTGATTAATCGCATGCGTTAATATGTTAACGTTGACACCCCTATTTAAAATAAAACAAAGCAAAGAACATTCTTAAAGAAGTGTCTTATTTATTATACTACATAGCATTATACATCACTAGTGGTCTGCGACAAACAATGTTGATCTGAAACAGCGTTGACACAGAAACAGTTAAGCGAATTGACGATTTATAACGTATGTTGTGTTAGTCGATTCACCAAGTGATTTGGGGGAGTGGTTAGTGTGCTCGACTGGAATGGGACTTGGGTTCGAATCCTGGGTGACGCGGTCACCTTGACAAAATTATAAAAAACAATTAAAATGTGTGTTTTTATTGTTCTGTTCTTGTAATGTGTTGAAACATCAGTCTGATGTCTGAATGAACTCTTTGTGAATAAGTAAGTGTTATTTTGGTAAAGATTTTTATTTAAAAATATTAATTGTTCTGCTGTTGATAGACTTAGCCTACTTCTCTTTTTACATATAATTTCTCCAACCCATGAAGTGAAGATGCGTTAACTCCACTTTTCTACTTTGTGGGAGTTAGGTTGAGACAGATGTGCGATTGTGTGATTTGTTACCGACCCTGTCAATCAAACGCAGATTCGGCAGGTATGCCAAGTCTTGAAACACTTGTGACACGCGCTGATCCTTCGATCGTCTTAGTGACACGGGTGTGACATGGGTGTTTCGAATCGCCTCAGTCACGTGACATGGGTGTTTCGATTCATGCTTCGGAGCAGTGTTTCGAAACATCTGCGCTTCGGGATCTCGACACCGTGTCGAAACGTCAGTTTCGCGTCAGCCAGATGTAGCTTTGAGTGAAACGCACATGGTAGTATTAAGGTGCGTTCACGCCATATCGTAATAACCGTAATTACGAGATACCAACTTGTAAAAAGCGTTCACTCGTAATTACAACTTGTGAACTGGGAGCTTTCTGAAAGCTACGGCTTGTACCACGTGACCGCTACACCTAACGCGGAACCAGCGAAAAATGCCGGGCTTTCAAAGAAAGCTATATTACTGCTCTAAAAAAAAGAGGAAAATAGATGCATGTATATAGATACTATAATGTTCTATAAAACACATACCGTGTTCGTACTGTTATTTTGTTGTTGTTCTCAACAGTCTTTCGCGGGCTCATTTTGTTGACTGTCGCTATAGAAACAGATAATCCCCAGTTGGAGGACGTGAACAGCCCTGAGTTGAACGTCACGTGTTGTCATATCGGAATTACGGTAATTACGATATGGCGTGAACGCAGCATTAGACGCACGTGGTAATATTAGACTAACACAGTTTCGGTTCATAGAAATTTAGTGTAAAAGTTATGAGACAAATATGTTAACTCTTCAAGTTTGTACTCATATAATGTAAATATCAGAGGTGGGACCAAGTCATTGTTTTGCAAGTCACAATTTCATAGAAATTATGAAATATTTTTTTTTAGAAATATTTTGCATGTGTGCATAAGAAGAATATATGCTAGGTGTTTGTTATATCTAAGCCAATGAGCCATTATTTGGAACCTCAATGAAACAGATTTAATAACGTGAGCAGAAACTCAGAAAGAACCGCTTTGAAATAACTAGAAGAAATAACTGCTACCATACTTTACATGTGAGAGGAAACCTGCAATATGGATGCAGACAAACTCATGAAGACAGTCATTGTATTCAATTTGTATTCAAAAATAATGTGCTACTATTCTTTATAACCAAGAGTAACAAAGACAAAATGTTGTATGTTAAATGTTAAGTATATAATATGCACAGTTGATCGCTAAATTTAGGGGCTATATGTGCTATAGGCTACAGACTGATTTACAACACGTGAATTCAGTTAATTATCCTGAAAGAAATAAAAGTGAAATGAGTGCCTGGTGAAGAGGGAGAAAAATTGAGTATATTCTATAGTTATATATAGACTACAATTCACAAATCATTTTGTGAAAGAACACTTCTTCAAATTATATTTTAAAATGATCATTAGGCCAATTGCTCCTTTATTTTTTTTCTTCAAATTATAGCTATTTTTTTTGCAATAATTAATTTTAAATCTAGCTTAAATCAAGGTTTATCTAATAATTATTTTGCACCAAACTTTAAACCTTTAAAAATAAGCAGGTTTACATTCTAACCCATCATTTTGATCCTGGATTTAAGTAATATTTGCACCATAACTTTAAACTCAGATTTAGATCTTGATTATGGATTAACTTTAGGCTTAACTGAGGTTTAAATAAAATAAAATGCACATGCAATTAAAATATGCAACTGATTGAACAAAAACAGTGGAGATCTGGCAAAAAAAAAAAAAAAAAAAAAGCTCTCAGAGAGGTGTTTACCAATAAAAATGAAAATTAAAGCACATCGAGTTGGTAGAGCTGCGAGGGGTCGTGGCAGGATGCGGATCCGTCACTCCACCTCGGTGTCAGACAAACAAAAGAAGTGAGGAATATGTTTAGTATTGCACAGCAGCGGTCACGGTGATGATGAGGCGAGCACCAATGATCGTGGCAGCGCCTCTCCTTTCTCCTGCCCGCTCCGTGTGTCTGCTGGGCGGCGATCAAACGCGCAGGGCAGCGCTTTTCACGAGCGGAGATAGCTACTACTTTTTTTTCGTATCTCGGTTCTTTTGTTGTAAGTTATGCTATTACTCCATTAATTTATACTAGCATATACTGTATATCAAGCGCTCCCTGAACAGCTTACTGTCAGTCAAGCGCAAGCACGCTGCACCCGTCTCGAGTGATAACGACGCTGATCTGATCAAGTCTTTCCGAGTCACAGGGCTCAAGTCCAAGTCAAGTCTCGAGTCATTGCTGTCAAAGTCTAAGTCGAGTCTCAAGTCTTCTTTAATTACTTCGAGTCGAGTCGCAAGTCATCAAATTTGGGACTCGAGTCCGAGTGAAGTCTCGAGTCATGTGACTCGAGTCCACACCCCTGGTAAATATAATTCAACTTAACTGCAAGTAGAATTTATTCTGTTGTATAAAGTGAACACTTACGAAATGTATACTGAATACAGAAATACTCATTTAATGAGAGATAATGGAGAATATGCTTTAGAGAGAAAATGTGTTTATGGTTTAAGATAAAACTGTGATGAGTTAATGTTGAGGAAATATGTGAGATACATTTATGTGAAAATGTACTTTTGCAGTATATGTGACTGCATGTTATCCAATTGTGGATATAACCTGTTTCTTAATACAGAACAACCAAAAATAACAGTAATAATTTGTGATTGCAGATAAAAGAGTTGAAATGAAGTTGGATTAATAAACATAATCCGGTTGAATGGAAAAAGAGCAAGTGTTGTCCAGCGTCACTAATTTCTGTGTCATATTTCCAATATTTCCAGTGTACTGCGACCAGGGTTATAAAAATATATCTGCTAGCGGACCCCTGGCCGGGACCCGTTACACGTAGTTTTCTAGCCTGACAAATCCCCGATAGTAAACTGCTGTCGCGTTCCATTTATGATGTATTGACACAAATTTCAAATGATTTTCAACAGTCACTTTGTCGCTTCCAGTGTAGACAGACTTTAGCTGTTGCGGAGTGGCATGGCGTCCGGTGTAGGCCTACACACGGTGTAAGCCTTCATTTGTTCTGCTTTTCCTCTTTTGTTTTTAATCTGCCATCGCTATCATTCTGTCATCGCTCGGCTCGGCTCGGCTAATGTCCATCCTGTGCACTGAGGGCTTTCTCTCCTCTGCATCATGAGTAGACACGCCCCTTACTGCTGATTGGCTACAAATTTGTTTTCCTACTCAGCCCGACTCAGTTTTCTAAAGCATTTTTGAAAAAATACATAGGCCTACCCCACCTTTAATGACCTATATTAAATAATTCTTAATTTGCAACCGTCAAATCTAGAATGTCACTAAATACATTACAATCCACAGTTCATCGCCGTACAGCAGTGGAGTCCAGAGTTATACAGAGAAGGATTGTATATGTTAAATATATAATGTCTGCAGATGTTACACTGTTAAAAATTGTCCTGTTAAAAAACAGTAAAGAACTGGCAGCTTGGTTGCCAGCAAGGAACTGTAAAATTAACAGTATCTTACTGTTGGGTAAAATTACAGTTGGTTACTGTTTATTAAAAAACAGGAAAGAACTGGCAGCTTGGTTGCCAGCAAGGAACTGTAAAATTAACAGTATCTTACTGTTGGTGAAATTTACAGTTGACTACTGTTTTCGCAAATACTTTTTTTGCTCTTCTTCACAACTAAACAAACAATGTGTAAACTACAATACAAATATACTATGCCATTCTGTACGCTATTGAGTAATGGCCTGCTAGTAAAAAGGACAACATTTTCTTCTTGGTTTTTAATATATATTTGTACCCTTTGAAATAGTGACTTGAAATGTAACACAAGTAAAGCAGCTTTAAAGTGTTGATTCAAAACTTGTTTTGCTTTATTAAAAACTTTCTTAGGAAAAACATTAAAGACAATAATTGAAATTTAAGGGGAAGAAGTGGTCATAACAGAAATAAACTCAACATATTCCCCAAATCAGATTCTGACTTACAGAACATTGGTACAAAATGAAAACAAATTGTAAAATAAAGCCCAAAGCTTATTACATTTATGACAATAAATGTACATTTCAGCTGTATAAATGATAAATAAATTGCTTTAACTCTTTAACAATTAACTCTAATAGGTCATGCAGGCTGTCCAAAAAAATAACTCTGGACACAAAGATTAAGTGAAAAACTTAGAGAACACCTGAGTAAATGTTTTTGAGTGAATAGAAATGAATGAATACCTGAAAAATAGAGATCAAGAGACTGTGTGTGTGGGTGTGTGCGCACGCACATTTTTGTGACAAATGAGGACATACATTTGTGTAATGACAGGTATTACAAGGAGCAGGTGACTTTTCAGGACATAACCCCATGTCCCCACTTTTCAAAAGGCTTATAAATCACACAAAATGGAGTGTATTGAAAATCTGAAATAGCACAAAGTTCGCTGTAAAGGGTAGGTTTAGGTGTAGGGCAATAGCACATACAGTTTTTACAGTATAAAAACCATTACGCTTATGGGATGTCCCCACTTTTCACAAAAAGTGTGTGTGTGAGTGTGTGTGGTCTGTGGTGTGTAATACTTGTATAAAGTCCAACTCAAAATCCATCAATTTTTTTTTAAGTAGACTGCAGACACGAGGGTTCACGCTTTTCTTTTTCTGGGTGACCTTCCCCATCAGCTTTGATATGACTCCTCCAGCCCTGGTCCCTTTTCCGGATTTATCTCGATGAACCACCTGAAAAACAAATGTGTGTGTTTAGAATTAGTGTGGAGGGGAAAAAAAGATGGTAACACTTTATCTTAGGGTCTCTTAACTAGTTGCTTATTAGCTAGCATATTACTAGACTATTAGCCATTTATTAGCACTAATTAAGCACATAGTAATGCCTTATTCTACATGACTTTATTCTACATCCCTAATCCTACCCAATACCTAAACTTAACAACTACCGCACTAACTATTAATAAGCAGCAAATTAGGAATTTATTGAGGGAAAAGTCGTAGTTAATGTTGCCAAAAAGGGTACTCACGGATAACATATAAATATTAAAAGTATATAAAATTATATTCTTGTATCAAGAACACTTCACTTTACTTTGTCAGGAAAGGAAAGCTTTCTTAAGAAGCTCCAACACTCAGATCTTTTGGACTGAATGATGTGTTTCAGTCTAGATTAAAAATATCTCTTTGTTCAAGCATTGACATAACACATCTTATACCTTACTATTTTAGCCATGTCTGATAGAACTGTAACATATGCACATGTTCATCATTTTAATGATGAAGGATGGGTCCTAGATGAATCTGCTTCCTTTCAAGGTTTCCACCAACACCTCACCACCGATAGACATTTTATTTCCTTGACATTCACCTACTGCTCACTGGAGCTCAAATATTTGATAGGAAATTTCTCTATTTGATGCTATTCCCTGTTTATTAGGGCCAAATGTTTCAATGAAACATACATTTTCTGTATAGCTGCTTTAAAAATATATGTATTGTGAAAAGTGATATAGAAATAAAATGTGAAGTGAATTGAATGTATGCATCCAAGTATCTAACCTTTGAATAATTTCCAACATGCATGCATCTTTAGCTTGGTATTGAAGATTGAAATTGTTGTAAGTAGAAAAATCAGCTGCAAGCCCAGACAGAAAAGCCGGCTGGATGCCCTCACAAATGATGTGCTCCTCAAGGCTGATCATCCAGTGCTGGATTCTTCTTCCTGGTGTTTCACCTGAACCTTTAAAAAGAAAAAACACATTTAATGTTTTAATTTAATTCACATTTAATTTCAGCATTGACGTAACATTAATTTGACATTTCCAGATTACAATTGAATGTGACTGTTTACAATGATTTTAGTTTTCTTTGCAGAGTTCAGCACTTATAACATAAGAAAACCATTTCAACATGGACTGGACAGACCTTTAAGTCAAAATGTGTATACTGTAAATTGTGTATTGTAAAATTTATTTTAATTTATATTCAGACAACAAAGAAAGCCCATCCACTGAAAGTCCACACAAGTGCATGGTAAATAAAAACTCAATTTCAAACATGCTAGCTTTACACGTGAAAACATTGGTTCTCATACTTAGCTTTCGTGTTTACATTTTTAAGTGCTCCACGCATATGATTTCAGATTCAGAAATCCAGCTAATAAGTATTCTATCACTTTAAATACAAAACCAACATGGATTGATGCAAAAACATAACCAACATAAGCACAACAGTAAAAATCCCCCTTAGAATAAACATGTCATACTAGAACATGCTTACCCAAATTTGCAATCACAACGACACCGAAATTTTGAGTTTGTTCGTTTGTTTTTTTCAAACAGTGGAGGTTTAACGCGTTAGCAAATTCTGCAAACTGATAGCCTATTAGCAAACAACACCGGCCATTTCAGCATGTTACAGAGACATCGATGTGATTTCAATGCAACAGTGTTTGAAAACTTAACTTTGCATAAGAATTATCTCATAACGAATGAAACTCACCCTGTAATTGGGAATAATATAATCCGAGTCACAGAGTCAGAAATCCAGTTGCACTCGATGATGTCGTATTTGGCGCGTTTATCACTGAAAAGAGCAAATAAAAGATAGTGTCACTTCCAATATCCACTATACAGATTAGTTGCAGTAGCAAATGTAATGTATTTTGTCTATGAAATCGCGCAAAGCAAAGGGGAACTTACCTGTTAACAAGACGGATGAAAGTCCCGGCGTGCTCACTGCAGTTTACAAAAATACTGGATAGTAATGTTTTATTTCCTTCGAGTTATAAATACAGTAGAATGCCGTTATATTGTGTCTACGTCATTTCACAAAAACGAAAAAAAAAACAGTAATGTACTGCTTTTGAACATAACAGGATTATACTGTTGAAATTCTGCCGTAAATTAACAGCAATTTTTAACAGTGTAGATTTAGAAGGATCTGTGCTAACTTGAGATCTGTAGAAATGTTTTCTGTGAACTAGTACTGTTCAAATCTAAAAATCAGTGTTTTTCTTAATAATTAGTGCTGCCCACTTGTGATCAATACAAGTGTTTATACAAGGTATAAATGAGGTCTGATGAATTTTTGCATGTATCATATATGGCTTCTGCTTACTCTTTTTAATAAATTAATTGAAGTTTTATGCGTTTTGTGTTTGGCTGTTTTTTCTTTTTTTTACACCTCTTTGCCAGTCTTGAGTATCTCCACTTCTACTTTTCAGACTTTCCTCTCATTAAAATGTCTCTGGATTCCTCTACATTACTATTTTACAGAATGCTTATGCAGCACAGCGCTTGGTCTCATTTCTTTCATGTTGTCTTAAAATAGTGTTCTATTCATTACACATCTCTCAAACATTTGCATTTCAAACTGAATAATTTTACATGTTTTCGCAGCACATTTTGTTGGCCGTTTTGTTGTTCTGGCACATTTTTAGTGTGCTGTCTGTGAGTTCACAGACTTATTGAGTTCATTATGGTGGGAAAGTTCTGGCTTTGTTCTTTCCATGTAAGGATTATGTTCAGTGCAGTACTGTATGTGTTCTTTGCACCGTATGTATGTTTTGTTTGTGTGTGTGTACTTCATATACATATCTTACACACAAATAGGATTAATAGAGTAGATTATCGAAGTCCTTGACAGGCAGGGAAACACAATAACAGTGAGTAATGTTTGTATGTCTGTGTCTACAGGGAAATATGTATGCTTTACTGATGCTTTTCCTGTTTATTAAGCGTTGCTGTTTGGAGCTCTGTCAGACTTTAGAAAACACCAATCATTCTCTGTTGTTAGAAGGTAAATAACTGTAATTTGCATTCTGTCTTCTCTGACAGCCGTGAGCATTGTTTGTTGTCTATTCTAATGGTTAGGTTCATCATCATTTCCTGGACCAGTGACTGTAATTACTAAAGGTGACATACTTAAGTGTGAATAATTTGTTAAAATACGTTCTCAAACTTTCTCAACGTTGAGTTAGTTATTCATAAGTTGATTTCACAGAACAATGCAAACAATGTCGCTCTGAGGTACTGCTAACAATTTGTTTGAGTGGCTCAACAAGGCTGTGTTTCCATTCAAGTTGCAAATTTAATTTATATTAAAAGTCAGTATTGTGAAAACAATTAAGCTAGTGTATAGCGTTTCCATTCCATGTGGTCAAAAGAACAAAATTGTCTCTGACACTGTGGCTCCTTTATTAAATGTAATAAACGCAGACAAAACCCTCTAACAAACGTAATATTTACTAGCTACTGGCCACAGATGCCTTTTGACTGAGAGTGACTGCGTATCAGAAACTTCTGATTATAACAGCCAATCATTTTCATGACAGGCTTTTTACGCATTTCAGAATGATCAGAACAACGTTTTCTTTCCAAATCTAAGCTAATTATTCAGTCACAAGCCAGAATCACTTTTTTATGCGCATCTAGGAATTTATTAAGTGTATGTCTACCCGAATAAAAAAATAATACAAATCTCAAGTGAGCATATACATTTTTATGTGCACTTTTTGGAAATTAACTTATGTTTCAAAAATATAATTGATCTATTGATCGATCGAACGAATGAGCGAAAAAGTAAACAAATAAATAAAAATCCTACTTCACTAACTTCATATAGGAACTTATAGGTTTTCTAATGTCTGATTAAATGGTATTCACAACCTTTTTACTTCCATAGCCTACTATAAAATGATGTGGTGAAATGAGATATTCAGTAAGAAAAAGTGTTGTCTTGGTGTTAAATAAATCCGGGGGGTGAAGAAAAGCCTCCTGTAGTGAATACATGCATTTTTGTAAGATGAATATCCATATTTCAAACATAATAAAATCTTTTTTTCTCATTTCCGCTGACTGTCACCGCCTGCAGCCATGTAAGGCATGTTTTATTACAGATGAACGCACTTTATTTCACGTCTTCTGAACAAAAAACACCCGCTTACCCCATTGTAAGGCTTGGAGGGGCCAGGACAATTTTTGGTCCCACTTTATATTAGGGGGCCTTAACTACTATGTACTTACATTGAAATTAGTTATGTGGTACAATGCACTTATTGTGTACATGCATATTTTTACATTGTACTTATATTTTTAAAAATACCTATATGTAGTTACATCTGTAATTACATTTATAATTACACTGTTGACCCATCCCTTACCCCTATCCCGCCTCAATAGCAGCAGAAGTGTTTTGCAATAGAATATGAACACAATAAGTACAAGTACATAATAAGTACTTATTTTTTATGTAAGTACATAGTAGTTAAGGCCACCTAATATAAAGTGTGACCCATTTTTTAATATAACTCCGATTGGATTCATCTGAAAGAAGAAAGTCATATACACCTAGGATGCTTTGAGGGTGAGTAAAATACAGGCTGATTTTCATTTTGGGTGAATTAACCCTTTAATTCCCTGTTAACTTTAAGGTTTCCCCATTTTGTATTCATTTTTCTGTTGGTACAGCTGTTTGAGGTAACTCTCTTTCAATTATTTAGCATCTCCTTTACCTCGGAAGTTATTTCAGGACAGAACTGTGCATGCGAATGGTGTGTGTATGTGTGTGAGGGGGTGTTGTTGGCGAATTGAATCTAGGCCATGTTTGACAACTCAACTCAAGGACAAGAGCTGTAACGCACATGAAAGAAGAGTGGAGAGGAGAGAACAAAAAAAAAGAGAGAAATAGCGGATTGACATTGTTGTCTGAGATGGAGGAGTGAAGAGAGATGAATACAGGAAGTGCTTAAAAAAAAAGGGAGAGTTGCCCAGAGGTATATTTTATTACTCAGATCTTTTATAGCTCAGGTGACTTTATCAAGTCAAGAGTTTTTTATTTTGCTTTATTCAAGTCCCAACTTTCTCAGCTGTATAACCATTTTATCAGTTTATACATTCAATGTGAATCATACCCATGACCTTGGTGTTGCAAATGGTATACTCTGGTGTTTGAGCTGCAGGAACACCACAATTGTTGACTGATAAGTGTATCTGTGGCCGTTGATCTAGGCCTGCAAACTACACAAAAATGTGGGCATAAAATTGTGGTGGTTATTTTAGTGTAGGTTGAGAACGAGTCAGACAAATTTAAAATTCGATCAGAACATTGAAACATGAGGAGACGAAATTCCAGAGAGGCCCCAAGAAAACAGGACGTCATAAATCAGATTCCTAGCTCCAACCTCTGAAGGAAGCCTAACCAACAAGCCTCTTCCAGAACAGCTTTAACAACATTAAAACAAAAAGAACACTTATTGATAAGTCCAACGCAGGAAGGAGATTGTCAAATTTGGGGCAAATAATCAAGATTAATGGTCAAAGAAATGGCCATCACATGTGTTCCACGAGAGAAATCACGAGCTTCTTTAGATTGACTTTCCCCCACCCATAGAAGACAAAAAACCAGACTGAAATTCCTTTGTCCAAAGAACATGCCTTTTGGTCTCCACAGAACTACACAGAGACTTTCTTTTTCATATACACATAAAATCATTCTAAAAGGACATTTCTATGCATAACCCCATATTATGTGTGTAACCCACACATTAGACTATCATGTTTTAAGCACATATTATGTATGTATTTTGAATAACTATTGAATGACTTTAAGGTTTATTTGTGTTTGGTATGTATGAGTTTGACAATTCTAGTTTGAAACGTTTCTTCCAGTTGATTCTTTGTCAAATGTATAATAATCTGGTTATAGAAATCACATCCAAAAGTATACTTCGCAAGAGTGTGTAAAATTCGGACCATGTGACTGATAACATGCTGATTTATGATGGAAGGAACAACCCTAGCTAAGATAATAGCTTAGTTAAAAATCTAATTGGTCAAGACACCAGATGGGATGTGTCCAGAAGCTGAGTTTAAAAACTTAGGACACCATCAAATCTTCCCTTCTTCTCTCTTCCTCTTCTTCTTCTTTTTGCCACCACGTTTTGACGCTGCTTTTTAGCACTCTTTGAGCATGCTCTGGCCTACAGGTCAGTTGCTACTTAACACCACGATGAAAAGAAAAAACACCTAGTCTCGTTACATCCTCTCTTTCTTTTATTTTAGTTTCTTTTCCGTTGCGAGTTTTGTGTTCTCAGTTTAAGTTTTGCCACCACGCCTTGTCTCCAAGTTCAACTCAAGCCTGTGACCGCCTCAAAACTTCAACCAGACCAGATCTCCAGCCAACGCCCAAGACTACTGAACTTCCAGCCAATCCCTTAACACAGAGGCAACGCAACGCAACGCAAGTAACCTCAAGATTCTGAGCTGGTGCAATTAATATAAATTTTATTCTCATTGAGAAACTCAATGCGAGGGTTAAATAAGTGATTGATGGTTGTTCAGGCCTAGACAATTGCCCATATTGCTGTAAACTTGGGATACCACATTTTCATTCTCTTAAACTCATCCTGTCCTCACTTTCTCTCTTTCTGCAACGTGTGAATGTGTGAATGCGTGTGTTCATGTGTTAGATTAGTTTATGTCTTAGGTTTATATAAATAGTCAATGCCTGTGTGGCCGGGCCAAGGACCAAGGCCACGGAGTCCCCGGATCCGCCATGGCCTCCCGAGTCCCCAGACCTGCCCTGGAGACCTCCCTTGTCCTGGTCCTACACTGGCCTCCAGGGCGCCCGGCCCCCTCCCCGGTAGAACTATGTGGTGCGAGACGCACCTTCCGGGAGGGGGGGCGATATGTTCCTTGTTTGCCTTATCTAGTTTCCTGTTTGCCCTTATTTGGTTTTGTTCCAGTTTTTGTCATTAGTTAATCAGTTTACTCCTTTGTTTCCTGTTCTTTATAAGCATTCAGTTTCATTGCAGTGTTTGTCCGATCTCAGTTATGTTTTAGAGTGTGTATTTTCCACTATCCTGAGTTTACCATTAAATGTTACTTCTTACAAAAATCTCCTGTTGTCTCCAGCGCCTTCTTGCCTTGAAACAAGATTACAACTATACACATGAGCACTTTACTATGGAAGTTCTAAGCGGCCATGCATTATTATTATTTTTCCTTGTTTTCCTCGACATAAAAAAAGTTGTTTTCTCGTTATCACGACTTTTTTTCTCTGTGTATTCGGCATGAGAACATGCATAAGTGTTCGACACTTGAGAAGGATGCTGTCGGGTCTGCAATTTTATCGTCGAAGACAATATAGCGAACCTGAACGTGTAGTCAATTTCATTGCCAGTCAACTTGAGGGATTGGGACGTCTTCATGGCTACTGAATGATGCATGAAAGATGGCGTTTGAATGGTTTGTGGCTGACCAGAGCAATGGTTAGAGAGATACAGATAAGTCTGGATCCATCAGGTGTGGAGGAAATAAGAGGGAGAAGGTTGCGAGGGAGAAAACGCAGATTACTGGATGGATATGTTCAAAGAACTGCAGTCAACTGGTGATTTTACAGGTGATGCAACCGACAAAGGCCTTATACAGTTTTGTTATCTCTCCATAATTCAGGTAACTGCATGTCATTTAGCCTGCTATTAAATTATCTTATTTGTTTAACATTTATCCAAAACACTAAACGGGGTGCGTCTCTTTTGGCATGTTTACTCATGTTTGCCTAAATTAACTCCCATTAGGCCAATGTAGCCCAACTGTCCAATTGACCTTTCATATTATTATTAGACGTGTAAACTGTTTGTATTAATTAGTTCACATATACCTGCTTGTCCAAAAAAATATTTTGAGGAAAAATGCTAAAGGCTTTTGCATTACCCTATAAGAGTTTAAATAATTGCGTGTTCACATGAATTGCGTGTTCACATGAACATAGTAAATTGGCAATAGGCAGCTGTGGGATTCAGCACTAATACTTATACTTCATATAAAACGTCATAATATAGCAGCCTGAGTGTTGTTTTTCCCCTCATTTGTAAGTTATTTTATTTATTTATTTATTTTTAATATAGCTGTAGTGTACATACATAAATAGTTTTCCAGTAGTTTTATTGACTATTTATTATTTTACAATTTATTTTATTTACTTGTTTATTCTTTAGATTTTTTTTATTGCAATGTTTTAATATAGATAATGCTTTTAACAGTTATTTGCAATTAACGTTATTCTTCTACAGCTTCAGTAAACACTGCCAATTCACTGCTTTATACTCCTTTATTAATGCCTAATATGCTGTGTTTTTAGGAGGAACTGGACCCTGTTGTAAACATGTGGAATAACCACCAAGTGGGAAAGCCTTCCTCATGTACAACTTACCAGAACTTTATCAAACAAAAGACTACTTGAATCTTGTAGATGCTGAAAGATTGGATGTAATTATCCATGAAAATGTCTGCCTGTGGAAATCAGACATACCCTGTGATTGTGACCTCTATGACCTCTGTGTCCTTGTTATGGAGGAGAGTAATCTACAGCCAAGTGCAGCAGCCACAGAGGCATTGAGATTCTACAAAAACATTCAACCTCTTTTTTTTGTGTGTGTAAATATAAAAATGTGAAAAAAAAAAATTTCTAGGTTGTGTATGTGTGTGTGTGTATATATATATATATATATATATATATATATATATATATATATGTATGTATGTATGTATGTGTGTGTGTGTGTGTGTGTGTGTTTAACGATCTGTTTATTAAAAAAAATAATTAAGAATGGAAACAACCAAAGTATGAGTCAAAGAACTTTGTTTTAATATAAAAGCAACAGAGTGGTCTATACAATAATACAAAAATAAATCAGTTTATGCAAATAAAGCATTTCAAGTGCAAATGCGCTGCTTCAACAACAGATTATTTAGATTAACTGTTAGATGTATAGTATAAATTGAAAAAGACATAGGCATGGAAGAAATACCTGATGGGATGACATAAAACTGTCCCATCCAACCCACTAAACTTCTATTAGAAATAGTGAAATTGAAAAACCCATAAACAACAATATTATTCCAGTGAGAATAGTTTTTACAATCATTCCCTTTTTCAACTTCATGAACTGGATATAATGTGTAACATGACATAACTTAAATTTATTCAGGTACATACCTGAAGAAATACCTGATGGGAAAACATAAAACTGTCCCATTTAAACCAATCTGATAAACTTCAATTAGAAATGGTAAAATTGTAAAACACATTGACAACGATACTATTACGTTAACAATTGTTTTTAAAATTACTCCCATTTCAACTTCATGAACTGGACATAATGTATAACATGAAATAACTTTCAATTCATAATGATTATTTAGTATACTATAGTTTACAAAGATACATGAATCAGTTGCTGCAAATAAAAATGAAAGAGAAACTATTTCTTTAACCATAGATTATTTAGATTAACTGTTGGATGTATAAATTTAAAAAATGTGTAAACAAAACCTCACAGGAGCTATCCTCAAATGAGCTAAAACTATGAGAAATAGCGTAAAATCTGAAAACCCATCAACAACCATACCATTCCATTCACAATAGTTGTTAAAATAACTGCTATTTCAGCTTCATCAACTGCATAACATTTAAACATGAGAACATTAATTTCAGTAATCGTTTGTGGGGACATCGTTTGTGGGAACTTGAGGGATTTTGCCACATTTCTTGCCTTTGGTTGAAGATTTTCAGTTATCTTGTCCAGACTTTCTGCTGTCATGTTTTCCCCAACAGATTGCAGAATGGGTCGCCAGTGTTTTATTATGTAGGCTGGTTGTTGCACCATCTCTTTATGTGCAATTTCTTCCAGAATATTCTGGAGATTGTTTTCATTTGGAAGCCTGGTGCAGCTGTGACTGCTGAGTACACTGAGGACTTCATCCATGTCAGCACTTTGGAAGTCTTGGAGTGCTTCACTTAAAACATCCTTCTCTGTTGGACTCATGTATTCGAAAAACACCTCCATTAGTCTGGTTTCTGGTGAAGAAAGGGAGAGTGCTTCTTTTAGAAAAGGAGGTGCCAGCTGAATTGTCAAGTAACCAAACCGCATCCATCCAATGGCAAAAATCCGTGCAACAGCTTCCCACTCTTTTTCTTTGTAAGCGTGATGCAGAGTAGGTATCTTGTAAGCTGTTCAACAGGTTCTTGTTGCATAAAATGTGTCCCAAAATTCAGTAAGACAGTCCTGGAACACTCCATCGCCAACGCCAGCTTACTCCTCACCATTTTTGAGAACATGTTTAATTGTTACATTGGCATGTAGAATGTTTTTGTCTGAGAAAGCCTGAATCATATCATTCACACACTGAACTCTGTTTCACTTTCAGTCACATTTCTTGGGTTTTCAAAGAACAAGTCATTTTTTGTTGGCTCCTGGGTGTCAGTTGCCTGAGGTGGATCTTCTGGCAGCAAGTTTCTACAGCATCTGTGATTTCATAGAATGAGCTACCTGGAACAAAGTATCTGGCTCAAATGGAACAGTTTCCGGTATTTTTTCAACAAATGTTTCATTCCCTGCACAATCAACATGTACAGGTGAGTATACAAGTGTGTCAGAGACAATGTCAAAGGATGTGTTCAGATCATTACCCAGGAACACCACTTCATCATCAGAAGACTGGAGTACATCGTCACTTGAGCTGACAGGTGTAAAAGGCAGGGAGTGCAAAATTTGACTTCTGTTCTGATTGTTACATCCTGAAGTACATGGAGTTACGTCTGGTGTGGAAGTAAGCCGGGGTCACTTTAGAGTCAAATTTGTGTCAGTTTCATCACTAAGTCGGTAATGTGTTGCCTCGTACAAGCTGCCAATTGTCTGATCTTCTTCAAGTGGTTCTTCAGAGCCAGTGACACAGAGCATAAAGTTGAATTCATCAGCATTCCCTTTTCCTCTTCATTGAGTAGTCTGGCAACAGCAGGATCAATCTGAAACACATAAAACATAATATTTTTAGCATATGTTTAGTTTTAGGTGTCAACGTATTTTAATTATTATCTGAGCCACATTCATAAATATCTACATCTATCTATGATTACAAAATTTGCCTAAATCCTAAACACATTTCTATGTAACAAAAAAAAAAAAAAAGCTTTCCTAAATGAACTATGATTTATAAGCTGTTTTCCTTCTGGGGTCTGAAATGGGGGGATTTTTGTCGATAATTAAACAATATTTTGCTGTCTGTGTTTTTGTGCTGGTACCTTGACTGATTTAGGGCTGTCATGGATAAATAAATATAACACTAAAACTGCCAGTAGGTGGCAGCAAGTCCCTTTTTATTAAAGGGGTGGTTTACTGCGATTTCACTTTTTTCATTTTAAATAGTGTGTAACGTTGCTGTTGGTGCATGGACAGTATCTGCAAAGTTGTGGCGCTGAAAGTTCAACGTAAGCGGAGATATCGTCTTTTAAAAATCAGGAAGTTTAATGCCTACAAAAACGACTCATACGGGACTACAACGAACTACTTCCCGGGTTGCATACGTAAAGAACCCATCAAACCCCTCCCTCCGGAACATGCAGAAAAGGGGGCAAGGCCATGTTCTGCGGCTTTGTCGAAGAGGAAGAGTTATAGTGGAGAGTTGTAGCCATGCCGTCGAAATGGTGTTATTTTCACCCAGCTGTCAGGTCTTCTGTGTTCGGGCTTCCTACGGACGCTGTAGTTCATCAACAACGGTTAAAATTTATGTTCGATTATGTTACTGACAATTACAATCCTAATTTAGCTCTCTGTGGTGCGCATTTTACGGAAGACTGCTTCCAGAATCTACACGAGTTCAATGCCGGATTCACACAGAAACTATTACTAAAACATGGAGCAGTTCCAACTTTAAAACCAGAGGCAGCAGTTGTTGGGCCACAAACTGCAAGTAAGATTTCATAATTTTAAATGTAATTGCATGTATAACTTCAGACGTAATGTTTTAGTTTTATCAAGGACGTAAACAAATGCCAACGCTGGCTTTAGTAGCCAGTTAGTTAAATACTATTTCGTGTGTCTATGACAAACGCATACAAACATTTTGGACCCAAATTTGTAATTATGTACTAATTCGGTAAATGTATTTTCCATGTATACTTTATGACGTAATTTTTCGATTTGATCAAGAACGTAAACACAAGCCGACGCTGTTTGGTTAGTAGCCAGTTAGTTCGATGCTATTTTGTGTGTATAAGACAAACGTGTACAAACTTCAAAAAATGATATGTAATCACAACAGCAAACTTCCAATCAGAAACGTTTGTAAGAGCCGTGCTTGCGGAAGTTCTGCTTGACTCTCTTCATTACCGCACATTCAGCTGTCGCTCGTGAAGGTAATGGGCGTGACGTTTCTGCGCAACGTGCAGTACGCAGTTTAGCCAATCACAACACACCGGCCCAGCTGACCAATCTGAGCCCATCGCCTGCTTCTGAGGGAGTGGTTTCATAGAATCAGGAAGTCAACCGGTCGTTCAAATGACAGAGGAGAAAGCGGCTTACAACAAAGGTGAACTATATGAAAAATAAGGCGTTTTTTAACAAACGAAACACTAAGACATGTTATATTGCACCCCATAAACACAATCAAGCAAAGAAAAAAAGCAGTAAACCACCCCTTTAATTGGTTCACTGAATCATTCCGTCAAGTGATTCGTTCAAAACGGCTGATTCAGTAGAAACAAAGCAAGTGACCGCCTTTATGAATGGATTATTAATCATTGGCTCAGTCAATTTATTTATAAATGAATTGAACTATTGAACTATTTTTTGAGCTTGTGCGCAGCTTGTTGCAATATTGACTTCTGCTGTATCATTCGCTGTTATTTAGTTCATAAATTATACGTAGACAATTTTAATATTTCATTTGCATGATAAGTTTTACACTACATTATTAATATAAAGGGGATGGTAAGAGTATAGTAGAGTTTAGTCAAGTTATGTTTACCACAGATTTTATTTTGCTTATAAATTGAAAAACACCATTATAAAACCCTTTAGGAAAATTAGGAAGGAACCAGCTGCGAATTAGACTTGGGTTCTGGTGTCATACCTGAACCACTCTAAGATGTCCAAATCTACTGGGCATTGTTTGCACTTACTAAAGTACAGTGTAGGCTACATAAATTAAGTGATGTCAATGCCTGCTTTACTTATAAAGGATATTACAAACAAGACCAGTTCAAATATTCTTTTAAGGTGCTATATAGGATTTCTCCAAGTATAATCAGCAAACAAATATTTGTGATGTAAAGATACAGTGTAGTAATGACGTGCTTATCCTTAGTATCCCAGTGTGGCCAAAGCGCACGTGTGAAATGCATTCTGAGATTCAGTGGTCTAAGAGTGGTCGAAAAAATCATATGACACCTTTAAAATGAATCATTTCTTTTTTTTGTAAAGCTTCTTTACAGAGGGATCGAATTCTGTTTGCATCACCGAATCATGATGTTTCTGTTTATCCATTTAAAGCTGCTTTGAAACAATCCGTATTATCACTGGTTGCGTTCTGTGTTCTTCCAGCTAACGTTAGAACTGATTAGTTTTCAAAACAGTATGAAACATGCATCATTCGTGTGACCATTTCAATAACCATAAAACAGGAATAGCAAACATCGTGTTAATCTAGAATCTTAACAAGCAACATACCTTATCTTCCTCCAATTGTCAGGTTCTCCTCGGGGACGCCCCTCTCTCTCAATGCAGAGATAAAGTCCATAATTGCTGCAGGAAATAAGTATGGATGGATATTTCAGCCACCAGTGTGTATATCATGATATTCGCCAGAAACATTCACAAGGGCGCGGGATTTTCTTGCGATAGCTACAATGACGTCGTGAGAAAACGTTTTTTTTTTGCGTTGAGATCAACAACTTTTGTTATGTGGAGATCACGAGAAAATTAAGTCGTGATCACGAGAAAACAACTTTCATTATGTCAAGATCACAAGAAAATTAAGTCGTGATCATGAGAAAACAACTCTCGTTATGTTGAGATCATGAGAAAACAACTTCAGTTATGTTGAGATCACAAGAAAATTAAGTCATGATAATGAGAAAACAACTTTCGTTATGTCGAGATCACGAGAAAACAAGACAGAAAAAAGTATAATAATGCATGGTCGCTTAGAACTTCTGTACTTTACATATGAGGTCTTAGACATATATTCTCAGTTGCACACTTTTTTGTAACTCATGTCCACTTCGCAGGGCACTTATGACTTACGGTTGAACAGAACAACCATCGGACGTGATAAGATATTCATATGAAATGTGCAGAGCGGGGAGGGCGCGAGGACTGTAATTGGAAACTGTTGATGTAGCCTATTGTAGTAATTTATGTTGTATCTGGCTGCTCTTTGAGTGTATGTGCGTTCAGGAGGCGTGGCTTTGGACAGCGATTGCAGGAAAGGTGGGACGTTAGCTTTCAGTGCTATCAGGCTAAAGTTAGCATTTTCTGAGATCTCCTACTGCACCTTTTACTGAATCTGCTCTCAAATTCAAACTCACACGTTTCCAGTACACTGTAAACAAAAACAAAAAGAGAAAAGTTGAGCCAACTAAAATTTTAAGTCAACCAGCTTCAGCAGATTTTTGAGTTTTCTCAACTTGTCGTTTTAAGTTTATACAACAAAAATGTGAGACAAAAATAAGTTGAGCAAACTCAAAAATCTGCTGAAGCTGGTTGCCTTAAAATTTTAAGTCGGCTAAATTTTTTTTCTTTTTTTTTTTTTTATAGTGTAGTCATACATAACCAAATGGTTAGTGAACAACTAGATTTAGCACTTAGAACAGGACTGATGCCATATTGTGCAGCTGTGTGAATATAACTGATCTCAAAAAAACAAAACAAACAAACAAAAAAACCCCACTGTAATTTCCCTTATTCTGTACAGTGAAAAAAAAGGTTAAATCCAGTGGGACATTTAATGTAAAATACTAGTAAAATACTGTTAAATTTACAGGTTATTTATTTATTTTTTTAAATGACAATTTACATATAAAAATTTGTAAATTGACAGTCCCAGAATTGCATGTGTGACACTTCAGATTTGATGAGTTTTCATTGCAATGACATTGCAATGCAATGTTTTTTTTTTCTTTTTCTTTTCTTATCAGTTAGTACATTAGGGGTTTATGTTGTTAAAATAATGATTATTGCATTATTTTAGTGATGTGTGATGGTGTTTTGTATTTGTGTGCATGACACTGTGTGTACCTTCTATATTATTATATTTACTTCAGCTTGTGGGAAAGCTATGTGACAAGCTTTAATTTGTGCTTCTTGTGAAAAGCTCTTGTTAGATAGAGCATTTGAATGATGCTCTATCACCTGCGTTTTTTGGAGATTGTGAATGTTTTATAATGGGTCAAATAAGATATATTATTAACATTATATCAGTTAATGAAATGTACTATACAGATTTCCACTGTACATTTAAGTCTTGTCCGTAAAACGTCTCCGGTTACATCCGTAACCTCGGTTCCCTGAAAGGAGGGAACGAGACACTGCGTAGCTTACGCTTGGGGGTAATCCCCCTCCTCCCGAAATACTGAAGCCTTATTGCATCACGCCGGTAAATCTTACCGGCCAATGACGCTCGAGCGCTCGAGCTAGGGGCGGAGCCACCCACTATATAGGTCGACGTCCAGCGTCATTGCCCCAGAATCTTTTGACTGTTCGAACGGGTACAAGACTCTGAGGATTACAACACAGCAGCGCGCGCAGTGTCTCGTTCCCTCCTTTCAGGGAACCGAGGTTACGGATGTAACCGGAGACGTTCCCTATCAAGTTCGGTCTCTCGACACTGCGTAGCTTACGCTTGGGGAACGCGTAAAATCCCGCTGTGTTGCATTCCACACATCTGGTAAGAAGAGTCTAAAGAGCCGGGCCCAATAGAGCCGAGCCCGTTAACTGCTTCATCGGATACTCAGGGAAACCAGCGCCCTCCAGCTCCTGCGGAGCGGGACTAAGCATAGTAATAAAGCACAACACCACACATGGACTGGCCGCAGCGCTGCTGGAGCCACGTACATATTCAGCATTTACCACTTGATTTATGTAGAAATCAGTGCACCTACCGCGGTCGACAACAGCTCGAACGCATGTAGAAGTCGCTGACTATCTATTATAGGCATGTCTAAGGCCACCGGACCTAGTCGAAACCACCCTGATCATCTAGGGGGCGTGGCCAGGTGCAAGCGGCAGCCAACTGCCAAGCTGTAGATCCATCACTGCACAGACAGAACGAGCGGTGCGAATGACGGAATCTCCAGGTTGTAAAATCTAGCAAAAGTGTCTTGTGAAGACCATCCTGCTGCCAGACAGATATCCTGAATCGACATACCTTTTGCCCAAGCCCACGACGAAGCCATTTTTCTTGTGGAATGGGCGTGTACTCCCCACGGACAGGCCTCATTCTTAGAAGCATACGCCAACGTGATCGCTTCCACAATCCAATGTGACAGCCGCTGCTTCGACACTGGCAGTCCTTTGGTACGGCCACCAAAACATATAAACAGCTGTTCTGCTTGTCTGAAATGGCTAGTCTTCTCCAGATAAACTCGCAGAGCACGGACTGGGCATAGCAGGTGTGTCGCCGGCTCCGAATCCTGAGGAGCAAACGCTTGAAGCGTAATGACCTGTGCTTTAAACGACGTAGAAAGCACTTTAGGCACATATCCCCGTCTTGGCTGCAGTCTGACCATACAGTCATCCTTACCAAATTCCATACACGCAGTGTTCGTAGACAGTGCATGTAAGTCACCCACCCTTTTACCACATGCCAAGGCAAGCAAGAGCGCTGTCTTAAACGAGAGCACTCTCAACTCTGCCGAAAACAGCGGCTCAAAGGGTGACTCAGAAAGTGCACTAAGCACTAAGGACAGATCCCACACTGGTACCAAATTAGAACGAAAGGGGTGCAACCTCCGCGCTCCTCTTAAAAAGCTGGCCACCAGATGATGCCTACCGACTGAACGATCCAAAATAGGTGAATGGAAAGCTGAAATAGCAGCCACATACACTTTTAGAGTAGATGGCGTGCGTCCAGCATCCAAGCATTCCTGCAGAAACGATAGAATGACAGACACATCACAGCTGGCTGGGTCCTCATCCTTCGACATGCACCATGAAGTGAAAACTTTCCATTTCAGATTGTACAGACGCCTGGTAGACAGGGCTCTGGCTTCAGCAATTGTATCCAAGACTCGCTGAGATACATTTAGCGACTGCCCTCTGCGCTGACTTGCCAAACATGCAGGTTCCATAGCTCCGGTCTGGGGTGCCACACCGAGCCCTTTGCCTGCGATAAGAGGTCTCTCCGTAACGGAATCGGCCACGGGGGAGCCGTTAGAAGCTCTATCAACTCCGGGAACCATGGCTGGTTGGGCCAGTTCGGCGCAACCAGAAGCACCGTCCCCCTTTCCTCTCTGATTTTCTGCAACACTAGCGGCATAATCTTCACTGGGGGAAAGGCATATTTGCGCTTCCTGGGCCAGCGACTCGAAAGAGCATCCCCCTCCAGAGGTGCGTTCGTCAGCGAGAAGAACAACTGGCAATGCGCGTTCTCCTCTGAGGCAAACAAGTCGATCTCCGCCTCTCCGAACAGGCTCCAAATCAGCTGGATGGTCCGCGGGTGCAGTCTCCATTCCCCGTGAACTGGACCACCCCTGGACAGCATGTCTGCGCCGCAGTTCTGACTGCCTGGAACATGAACTGCTCGGATCGACAGAAGGTTTCTGTCCGCCCAAAGGAGGAAATGTTCCGCCAGCCTTTGAAGCGAGCGTGAACGAATTCCTCCCTGATGGTTGATATAGGATACCACCGTCGTGTTGTCCGTCCGAAACAGGACGTGTCGATCCTTTACCAGTGGAAGAAAGCCCTGCAAAGCTAAAAATACTGCCTTCAGTTCTAGGCAATTTATATGCCACCTCGCTTGCGCATTCGTCCAAGTGCCATACGCCGGTCTGCCGTCGCAAAGGGCTCCCCAGCCCGTCAATGACGCATCCGTAGTGACAATTTTTCTGCTGACCACTCTGCCCATCGAGACTCCCTGCTCGAACATCTTTGTGTTGAACCAGGGGGCTAACGTCTGCATGCATTCGCGGGTCACCATGACGCGCAACTGACCGTTCTTCCACGCGTTGTTTGGCACCTGGGATTTCAGCCATAGCTGAAGTGGTCTCATATGCAGAAGCCCGAGTTGACACACCACAGCCGCTGCTGCCATACGGCCCAACAACCTCTGAAAGCATTTCAGAGTCACCACTCTCCCTGGCTTGAACGAGGTGAGAGCGCTGGTCAAAGCTCGCATTCGCTCTTGAGAGAGACGCGCTCTCATTGATTGCGAGTCCAAATCCATTCCTAAGAATGCGATGGCCTGTGTGGGGCGAAGCTTGCTCTTCTGCATATTGATCGTCAGACCAAGGTGCTTCAGATGCTCTAGAAGCTGACATTTGTGGCTTTCCAGTGTATCTCGTGACTGGGCTATAACAAGCCAGTCGTCCAGATAATTCAGGATGCGAATTCCACTCTGCCTGAGAGGGGAAAGCGCTGCATTGATACACTTCGTAAAAGACCTCGGGGCCAAAGCCAAGCCGAAAGGGAGAACTTTGAATTGATAAGCTCTGCTCTCGAACGCGAATCTTAGAAAGCGCCTGTGACGAGGGACTATCTGAATGTGAAAATAGGCGTCTTTCAAGTCCACCGAGATAAACCAGTCCCCGGGCTGAATGTGCGCGAGGATTTGTTTCACTGTTATCATCTTGAACGAGCACTTTGCGAGCGCGCGGTTCAGTGGTCTCAAATCCAGAATAGGTCGAAGCCCCCCGTCCTTTTTGGGGACTAGGAAGTAGCGACTGTAAAGGCCACACTCCATATTCCCCGGGGGGACTTCTTCTATCGCCTGTTTTGCAAGGAGAGAGAGAATTTCTGCTCGCAACACTGGTGCGTCCCTGCTCTGCACGTCTGACATCCTCACGCCGCTGAAGCGGGGTGGTCTGCGTGCGAACTGAAGCGTATACCCGCTCGAAACTGTGTTCAGCACCCATTCTGACACTCCTGGAAGCGTGCGCCACGCGTCCAAGTAGTGAGAAAGGGGTAGAAGCGCCCCGTGACGCGTCTGAACCGGCTCGTTGTCTGATGATAGGAAGCCGCCTACCACCGGAGGGGCATCGTATACGTCTTCCGCACCGGTTGGACCGCCAGCATGAGCCGGGGGAACACTCGTGCTTAGACTGAGAGGGCGCGTGGGGCTTGCGCCCTGCAGAGCGCCGCTCAGAAACGGGACTCTGCTCATAACGCGCGATTGGGGAAAATTCTGAGGGGGAAAAGAGCTCTTTTGCCGAACAGTGTTTGTTTTGTGCTTTTTTTGTGCAAACTTTATTGACAACAAACATTTCCCCCTGTCGCCTGCAACATGCAAGGGGACAGGCAGGTGAAAAACAGCAAGACGAACTCTCTTGCGAAGCGGCCCGTCGTCCATCTCTCCGGATGGCCGCTTCCCCCTCGGACCAATCCCGTCAGGAACGCTGCTGAGGATCTGGTCCAGCACTAGAGGGACGGGGTCCCATCTTCTTTGGATACCGGAACTGCCTCGCTTTTGGTCTCACGGCCGGCTCCGGGTCCACCCTCGCCCTAGTATGGGAAGGAGTTGGCGGCGGTCGTTCCCGCCTTTTTGGACGCTGCAAAGAAGAGGACCTGGAACGTGGCGGAGGCGCCGCGGACCGATCTCTCTTCGGCAAAAAATGGCTCATCGCCTTCGACTGCTTCTGGGCCTCCAGAAACTTCTCAGAAAACGAGCCCACAGCCTCCCCAAACAGGCCGAGCGGGGATATGGGCGCGTCCAACAGCTGAGCTTTTTCCGACTCCCTCATGTCGGTCAACGTCAGCCAAAGATGCCGCTGAAGCGTGACGAGATTGCCCATACAACGACCGATTCCTTGGGCCGTCTTTTTTGTGGCTCTGAGCGCCAAGTCAGTGGCCGAACGCAGCTTTTTGAAGGCGGCAGAGTCCGGCCCCTCTTCATCCAACGTCTGCAGCATTTTGGCTTGGAAAGCCTGGAGAACGGCCATAGTGTGGATCGCAGACGCTGCTTGGCCGGCTGCCATGTAAGCCTTATCTGCGATGTGGCTTGTGGTACGGCACGGCTTCGATGGAAGCGATGGCGCAGATTTCCATCCACGTGCGGACGGACACAGGTGTGCTGCAACTGCCTCCTCGACGGGCGGCGGCTTAGTATAGCCCCAGCGGTCGGCTCCGTCGACAGAGGAGAGCATACACGATCCCGCGGCTTGGGCTCGGGCCGAATAGGGGGAGCGCCAAGACCGCGAGACCTCCTCGTGGACCTCTGGGAAAAAGGGGGCTGGTCTCTGGGGGGCGGCAATCTGGCGGCCCGACTGCAGATACCGCATGTCCAACCTGTTCTTAGCTGGTTGCTCAGGGGGCGACCAATCCAGACCCAGGTCCTGTACAGCCTCAGACAGGATCTTCACCAGCTCCTCATCGATCGGAGCCGAGGGCTCGCGCACCTCGCTGTGTGAAGCCTCTGACTCCTGGCAGGCGGACCAGTCACCTGAACCCGAGGCTGCAGTTGACATAGCGTCGTCATCGACGTCCACTTCATCTTCTGCAGCACCAAACGAGACCAGGTCCCGCGCATCATCCGAGGGGCGGTGGCTGGACCTCGTGTAAGAAACAGGTGGCTCTCTTGAGCGATGAGCATGCAGGAACGGAGTCGACATGCGTTCATCGGAGGGGCCTACTGCACGTGGCTGCCTCGGCCTTTCCTCCCGCGGCTCGACGGCGACTGGGGGCGGAGGCAATTGATTAGCCGGTGCGCAGTTCAGGATAACGGAAATCCTGGCCCGGAGGGTTTTGACTGACATTTCCTCGCAGGAAGGACAGTCAGGCCCATCCAGTGCGGCCTCTGCGTGGGCTCGGCCCAGACAGAAGACACACGCGTCGTGTGCATCAGGGAGCTCAACTGGGCCCCCGCATGCACAGCACTCCTTAAGAGACATCTCGTCTTCTTGCCGGATCGCCAAAGGGGAACTAAAAACGAATGGCGTCCTCTTAGGGCGTTGTCAACGGCGAGAAGAGTTAACGGCGGTGAGTAATTCTTTTAAGTCCTCGATGCTTGCTTCGTGAAGGAGAAAGATTCTGGGGCAATGACGCTGGACGTCGACCTATATAGTGGGTGGCTCCGCCCCTAGCTCGAGCGCTCGAGCGTCATTGGCCGGTAAGATTTACCGGCGTGATGCAATAAGGCTTCAGTATTTCGGGAGGAGGGGGATTACCCCCAAGCGTAAGCTACGCAGTGTCGAGAGACCGAACTTGATAGGGAACATAAAATATTGCCTCAATATTTTCATGTTCTGGTTCTTTTTTTTTTTTTTTTTTTTACTGTAAATTTCACTGTTTGATTGATTTTTATTACAATGTACAAATGCACACTTTGGGTCATGGGTCGTGTTTCAATCACTATTTAATATTCATTCCATTATCTGACAACAGAAACTGTAAAATATATCAATGAAAACAGTTTTATTGAGAATTTATCTGCATCAAAATAGTATGTGGGCACAGAGAGGCAAACAAATGTAATAATAGGCTAAATATAAAATTTAATACATTTTAAAACATTTTGCACGTTAAGAAGAAGAGCTGCCCTGTCATGCAAAAATGTGAACAGGTTTGTGTAAGTAAAATGCTCAGTGCAAAGACAAAGAAGTAATGGGAACCTGGAATTTCTTTTTTCATGTGTCTAATAGACATAAACAAGTTCTTTGAAAAACATCTATGACCTTTGAAACATGTCTAGTCTTCATGCTCTAATAATAATAAACATACATTTGCATAAAGCGTCCATGCCCATGTTGATTAGAGTATTAAAAACTTGAAAAGTATTAATTTAAGGTACATTTAGAACAAGTAAAAATGTGCGATTAAGTTGCGATTAATCACGAGTTAACTCATGACAATCACGTGATTAATCACGATTAAAAAATTTAATCGATTGACAGCCCTAGTTTGTATATAAGAGTGTGTGTATATGTGTGTTTGTGCATTACACAATGAAAGCTGTGGCTGTATCAGGGCATTGGGAGATTGTATGACGAAAGGGCAGTAGGCTAATAGGATTGCTTTATTGCTTCTGAAGATCATCCGCAAGGCTGTGTTTGAAGGCCTTTCTCTGTACTCTTCATTCGGGACTATCAATACACACTCATACAAACAGAGACACAAAGAAACTCCACTCTCACACAGTCCTTGTGATATCTAGTCTTTCATAAACCATCACAGGAAATGCTAACACACATATTTTCTCCTGTTATTGTTTTGTATGTATATCCCCTAAGAATGAAGCCAGGTTTGTGCATGTGGGTGTGTTTTGGAGTTGATAAAGAATATAGCCATGCAGAGGATGGAACCGCAAGGCAGTGGGGCATCAGATTAAAGCAGGAAGCAATTACAATACTGTGTGTGCACATGTAACTAAATAGTGCCTTAGTATATATAGGTTGCTTCTTAATCCCACACATAGCTACCGAATTTTTTCATACGCAACATCCGTGACCGATATCCGATATCAGTGAAAAATGTACTTGATAGTTGTTTAATATCTTTGACCAGGAAAATAAATAGCATGGAGACCATTATGCAGTTTCCTGTGTTACAGCTTGATACTTCACAAACCTTATTTACTGACATTGGTCATGCCATAAATAAAATAACTCATTCCTTGCAGGGAACCATCTTTGCTGAAAATGCTAAAAGGTGGAAAGCTGTTTGTGTTTGAACTCGTATTCTTCTGAGAGTGAAGGTTGTCTTGGATGCAGATGAGGGCTGTTTTCTCTGTTCTTTTTTATTTCTAATTAAATTACTATGAAAATACATCCTATCTCACTAGCCGTTCTCAATCCGCTCGCTCTAAAATTACTTAGCAGAACCGTCTTGAATTTTCTTCTGTGGTGTAAGTATGCCGTTTATGTGCAAACTTTTAATAACTTTTAATTACAGATACCACTGGCCAGCAGCTCACTCTATAAATCAAACACTCATATTCATTTCTACAGGTGTCCTTGTCTGACAGACATGAAGCAATTTATATTTAGCCACCAGAGTTAATGGTTATATTATCACCTTAGCTCTTGTGAATATTGCCAATGTGCTCAATTACATTATATATAAAAAAAACGTATGCATTTGATTAACAAGATTGATACAGGTTGTCTGGTTTGTTTTATTGGGCATTTTATTATGATACACTTTATAAGACAAATGCACTCAAGGACAGCAAATTCTGTGTATTTTACTTTTATTTTGTCATTCCGATTTCAGTCCTAGAGGTATTTTACTATCATTTTGAAAACTATATTGACTCAAAAGTCTATGTTTGTTTCGACTATAATCCTTTTTTTGAATGTTGAATTAAACGCATGCTATTGTAGTAGTTATAAGGCAATATCAGTGTTATTATCATAAACTAAAACTGAACATTATTTGTTCATTGAAATTAAGCTGAAATAGTATATAAATATTAGATAAAAAAACTTAAACTAAACAAGCCATATAATAGAAAGAAGTTTAAGTTGAGGTAATAAAAGTACTAACTAAAACAGAAATTAAAACTAGAAACGTAATAATATTTTGAAATGTAAATTGAAAGAAATTGAAAAGAAAAAAGCACATAGAAAAAAATTGCTTAAAAGTAAACAAAAAAAATTCAATGAAAATAAAAAAAGACAATTAAAAATATTAATAAAAACTAAAATAAGTATATAATACTTATATAATACTGGATATTTAATTGTACATGCTAATTCTTACCTTTTTTTCATTTAAATTTAAATTTTACTTCAAATCTTTTTATTGGTATTTTGTGTGACAATACAGATTGGAATAATGATAACAAGGTAAACAATAAGATATTGTCCATTATTAATCCCCCCATTAATATTAACTCAGATGGACAGAAAAAACGTAAAAAAAAAAAAAAAAAAACCATAAATAAAATACATAAATGAATAATAACAAGTGAAATAAAACAGATATAATTAACTAATATATAAGTAAAAAAAAATTACATGTTGCCAGTTACAGGCGAACAAGGTAGGCATTTTATATGGTTCAAAAAGGGATCCCAAGTTTTTTAAAAGGATTTAAAGGGGTCATATAATGCTACATGCACTTTTACAAGTTGTTTGAACTGAAATGTGTGTTGCGCCCTCCATCTACCTATGCGTCTATGTTCGCGCGAATCATTCGTGATCCAACTTCACCTCAAGAAAAAGTGAGTACAAGGTTTTTTAAATGAATCTTTGCAAATGGCCTTTCCTAATAATGTGCTAATTAGCAAGTTTCACAATGAATGCGGCTAAAGTAAACAGTTCCTCAGAGAGCTGCTCAGAAGAGAGGGGCGGAGTCAGCAGAGCTCATTAACATTTAAAGGAGAATGACACAATACTGCTTGCTCTGACAAGAGCGGTTTTTGACAGGGTGAAAAAGGTGTTTTTTACACTACCAATGAGAAAATTTTAACCAAACTATGTTACAGACTTTTCATTAAGACCCTAAAGAATAATATCAACTTGTGGAAAATGGGCATTATATGACCCCTTTAAGTATTTAAATCGGTCATAACATGAAAATAGTTATTGGTTTATTGATATCAGCCATATTGATATCAGATTGTAATCTGAGTAATAACATATGTGAAACCAAAATTTAAAAACGCAAGATTTTGGAGAATAACTGAATTGGAGCCCCAGGAAATGTGAAGTGACGTGTGGCCAAGTATGGTGTCCCATACTCGGAATTTGTGCTCTGCATTTAACCCATCCAAGTGCACACACACCCAGAGCAGTGGGAAGCCAATGCTGCGATGCCCAGGGAGCAGTTGGGGGTTTGGTGCCTTGCTCAAGGGTCTCACCTCAGTTGTGGTATTGAAGGTTGAGAGACCATTGGTTATTTACTGCCCCCACCTACAGCTCCTGCCGGACCTGAGACTTGAACCCGCATCCTTTGGGTTACAAGTCTGACTCTCTATCCATTAGGCCATGAATGGATTGGCAAAGAAACTGGCAAACATTTTTCTTGTTGATGAAAGTTGATGAAATGCTGTTTTGGCTCATCCTGGCCAATTGTAACCTCTTCATGAATATACATATATGACAATAAAGCTGAGTCCTGTTAATCTTCAAATTCACAGGAATGGCTACACTTCCAGTCTTCTGAAGCTTCTTAAGATACATTTTCAAAGCTGTCTTAAAGAAATTTTGAAAATGTCTCAAATACATTCTTTTCAGTTATCTTGTCTCTGTCTGTCTCTCTCATCACAGACCTTGTGACTGATCGCTGTGGGTTTCTGTAGCAGGTGCAGCTGAAACCTTGCAGAGACCTTGATAACATCTCCACCTAGGGAGGAATCGTTCATCAGAGATTGTGTGGGCAGAGGGAGTGTTTAAGGTAAAAAGGGCTCAAACTGTGTGAATTAATGAGTGTTATTATAAAGCACCAGAGGTGGGTAGAGTACCCAAAAACCGTACTCAAGGAAAAGTAAAAGTACTTGAAGAAATATGTACTCAAGTAAAAGTAAAAGTAATAGTCTGAATAGTTACTTGAGTAATAGTAAAAAAGTATCGGATAAAAAAAAACTCAAGTAGTTAGTTACTAGTTACTTTGGATCATATACTGAATATAGTATATTTTTATTTAGATATATAGATATTTAAATACGATTTTATATACATACATATATAAATACACACACTGCCGTTCAAAATACTTTTAATGTTTTTTTTTTTAATATGTCATTTATTTCAGTGATGCAAATCAGAATTTTTATCAGCCTGATTTATTATCAATGCTGTTCTTTTTTAGCTTTCTATTCATAAAAGAACCCTGAACAAAATATACAAGTTCCAAAAAATATTAAGCAGCAAAACTGTTCCCTGTTGAAAACAAACAGCATATGCTGGTATGGTAAGTTTTGAAGCATGGGATTCTGGTTTGAGCTGGTCATGTGCTGGTCCTAAGCTGGTCCGACCAGCTCAAGACCTGCACATGACCAGCATAAACCAGCATACCAGCTTCAAAACGTTTTTGTTTGTTTTTTCAACAACACTGATAATAAATCAATATATTTGAATGATTTCTGAAGATCATATGACTCTGAAAACTGGAGTAACAGCTTATACAAATTCTGATTTGCATCACTGAGTTAAATTAAATTATATTTTAAAGTTTAATTATGTATTATAAATGTATATAACCTCTGACACGGAGAAGAGTGAAAACTCCTCACATGACCGCTACAGAACATCTGAACATAACGAAACAAATGCACATTGATGGATCTTCTTCCGTCTGTTCTGCAAAATGTAAACAAATGTAGCCTTTATTTCTGCAAGCGTAAATATTGTGAAAATATCGATATTAATTGTGTCTACGCAAAGGCATTCCTCCTGGAACTAATGCGGGTTTGGCGGGTGTTCATTTCATACGCTGTGACAGTTTATTTAATGAATAAATTATACAATGTATTTAATGTGTAAGGTACATGTACAACAAACTGGTAATGTCATAGTGGTATCGTGTATTGTAATCGAATCTATACCTGTGGAACCGACAGCACACGCGGTGTTCATCTAATAAAGATCTTCATAGCTAGCAAACCATAGCCTTTGCAGATTTGCTTTCAACTGACTGTTGATCCAAAGCCACGTCTTCAACGCTCTTGATGTTACAACTCTGAGTGAGAACTGCTTCAGATGACTCAGCGCGTGCGGCAGGGAAGTGAACGAATCATTCAAACTGATTCGCGAACGGATTCACTGGTCTGCCTACTGGTTTGATCAAGCCTTTGAACAGAATTGTCTCAAAAGAATGAATCATTCGCGAACGGGCATCTCTCACTGCCCAGAAAAAAAGTAGACGGTGCGCTTGGAATAAATTGAAGGATTTTTAACTTGTATTGCATTAAGATAAAGTAACGAGAGGAGCGTCGCCCACAGTAACGAAGTAAAAGTACCGGGTTTTTTTTTACTAAAAATGTATTTGAGTAAGAGTAAAAGTACCCATTTTTAAATATACTCTAAAAGTATTAGTTACCCAATAAATTTACTCAAGTAAATGTAACTCGTTACTACCCACCTCTGTAAAGCACACTGTCTCTTGAATGGAAAAATATATAGATGGAAAGACAGAGGGAAAAGAGATGTAGCTGTGTGCATGTCTTTTTTACTTTGTAAGATGACAGATGAAAATATGTATTCCTTTCTCATGGTGCAATTGCACTACAGCTTCATACAAGTCAACAAGTGAAAGGGAGGAAGAGAGACTGAGAAGCTGATGCCCTTAATCCACTTTGCATGCCTGCACTGTCGTTTTGCTCAGAAAAGCTGTGTTAGCCTAATGAAGCACACACATTCACAGGACATGTCTACTGGCATGGAAAGCGCCACTCAATACCGACCAAAATGCTTTCTTCATCATGGTATGTGATTTCTTTTAAGGGCCAATAAAGGGCTTTTTTGCAAGATAGCGCCGCTAATGGCTGCCTCCGAGGCGTGCTCTGCAGTTGTTTTTATGTTTTTGTTAGTTTGTTTTGTCTTTAGTTATATCCCTGCAATCAGTTTCACCACAGTTTCACCTTCTGCTCTCCTGGACAAATAAGGGTTTTTGTAAACTGCTGCTCTGTGTTTCACGGAAAACTGGGTGAATGACTCCATTCCAGAAAGCATGTTAAGTCTGCCGGGCTTTCAGCTGTTCATAGCGGACTGCAACGCAGAATCAACAGGGAAATCGCGTGGCAGCGGGACATGCTTTTACATCAATGAACGGTGGTGTACAGATTTATCAGTGTTAAAGAAGATGTGCTGTCGTGATCTAGAAGCACTTTTCATTAACTGTAAGCCTTTCTGCTCACTGTGGGAGTTTTGCTCGTTCATTCTCGTGAGTATTTAGATTCCACCACAAGCACACATGAGCCTGGCTTTACAGAAACTAGCTGATCAGATCACAGAGAGAGAACAACAATACCCAGACTTTTTTTAATCATTCTCGGGGACTTTAATAAAGCAAATCTCTCCCGTAAACTGCCAAAATACAGACAGCATGTTACATATCCCTCCAGAGACAGTAATATATTGATCACTGTTACACAGCAATAAAAGATGCATATCACTCTGTCCCACGGTCAGCTTTAGGACTCTGATTATTGTTTGGTTCATCTTATACCGACCTACAGGCAGAAACTGAAATCAGCTAAACCTGTATAAAGAACTGTTAAAAGATGGACTAATGAAGCAGAGCGGGATTTAAAAGTATTTTACCAGGACTCATTTAACTTACAACAACGACAAACTGTGGTTCACTGCAAAACTCAGACAGCTCCGTCAGGCCAAAGAAGATGCTTACAGGAAGGGGGACAAAGTATTGTATAAACAGGCCAAATACACACTGGAAAAGGAGATCAGAGTGGCAAAGAGGAATTATTCTGAAAAACTAAGGATTCAGTTCACTTCCAGCGACTCAGCATCAGTATGGAAAGGTCTGAAAGAGATCACCAACTACAAGACACCATCCCCCAGCATGAAAAAACACCCCACCCCTGCTCTGAACACCTCTCTACACAACCATTAACACCTCCTGCGACCCCCCTCTCCCCCACACCTGCACTTCAGATCAGCAAAGATGATGTGCGCCAGGTCTTCCGGAAGCAGAAAAGGAAAAAATCATCAGGCCCAGATTGTGTTACACCAGTCTGTCTGAAATCCTATGCTGACCAGCTGGCCCCCATCTTCACAGAGATCTTCAACAGATCACTGGAGCTGTGTGAAGTCCCTTCATGCTTCAAACGCTCCACCATCATCCCAAAGAAATCCAAAATTACAGGACTAAATGACTACAAGCCTGTGGCTCTAACATCTGTGGTTATGAAGTCATTTGAAAAACTGGTGCTGGCCCACCTGAAGGACATTACAAGACATTACTGGACCCTTGCTGGATCCTCTTCAGTTTGCCTACAGAGCAAACAGGTCTGTGGACGATGCAATCAACATGGGACTGCATTATGATCTGCAACATCTAGATAGACCAGGGACTTATGTGAGGATCCTGTTTATGGACAGCTTGGCTTTTAAGACTATCATCCCAAACCTCCTCCTGCCCAAACTAACTCAGCTCTCCGTGCTCATCCAGCAACCGTACAGTCAGCACGGGAGCTCCTCAGGGCTGTGTTCTCTCCCCACTGCTCTTCTCCCCCTACACCAATGACTGCACATCTAAAGACCCCTCAGTCAAGCTCCTGAAGTTTTCAGACGACACCACACTTATTGGCCTCATTCAGGATAGTGATGAGTCTGCTTACAGACATAAGATTAAGGAGCTGGCTGTTTGGTGCAGTCTTAACAACCTGGAGCTCAACACGCTCAAAACAGTGGAGATGATCGTGGACTTCAGGAGAAACCCCCTGCTCTCCCCCCACTCGCCATCATGAACAGCACTGTAACAACAGTTAAGTCATTCAGGTCCCTGGGCACCACCATCTCCCAGGACTTAAAGTGGGACACTCACATTGATTCCATTGTTAAAAAGGCCCAACAGACGTTGTACTTCCTTCACCAGCTGAGGAAGTTCAACCTGCCACAGGAGCTGCTGAAACAGTTCTACTATGTCATCATTGAAACTGTCCTCTGCCCTTCAATAACTGTCTGGTTCAGCTCAGCTACCAAATCTGACCTCAGAAGACTACAGAGGGTAGTCCGGACTGCTGAGCGAATCATTAGTACAACCCTTCCTACTCTCCAAGAACTGTACTTATCCAGAGTGAGCAAAAGGGCTGGCAAAATCACTCTGGACCCCTCACATCCAGCACACTCTGTTGCACCAACTGTTGCAATCTGGTTGACGCTACAGAGCTCTGAGCACCTGAACGGCCAGGCACAGGAACAGTTTCTTCCCTCATGCAATCCATCTCATGAACATTTGACAATAATTGTGGAACACACACCACTATTTATACACTTATACACACATACTTAGTCTACATTTCAATTTTGCACATAATATACCTGTACACACAAAACTGTCTATTGTAATATACCTGTACATACAATTGTCAATTTGTATATTGTTACTCCTTATTTACCTGTTCTATTTTTTTAATTCTTTTATCATCTGTGCTTTTGTTCTGTCACTGTCATTCTGTTGCACTGTGGAAGCTTCTGTCACAAAAACAAATTCCTCGTATGTGTAAACATACCTGGCAATAAAGCTAATTCTGATTCTGATTCTGATGCAGTTAACCACCCCAAAAATCCGGACCAAATCAGGGTGATTTTCGACTCTAGCGCCCAACATCATGGCATCTCCCTCAACAACATCTTGTTAACGGGCCCTGATCTGAACAATAACTTGTTGGGAGTCCTTCTTCGATTCCGTAAGGAACCCATAGCCATCACAGCCGACATCCAACAAATGTTCCATTGTTTCAAAGTCAGAAAGGACCATCGTAACTTTCTTAGGTTCCTCTGGTTCAGAGACAGCGACCCAACAAAGGATGTCACAGAGTACCGCATGATGGTACATTTGTTTGGCAATAGCCCTTCCCCAGCAGTTGCCATTTATGGGCTAAGACAAGCCGCTAGCAAGGGTGGAAAAGTACATGGCTCAGATACTAGACAGTTTGTGGAAAGACACTTCTACGTGGATGACGGACTCGTATCCCTAACTACTGACGATCAGACAATCAGTCTCCCCTAAAGAACACGAGCATCCTTAGCTGAATCAAACCTTCGTTTGCATAAGATTGCCTCAAACAGCTCAGTTGTTATACAAGCCTTTCCTCAAGAGGGACATGCTAAGACTGTAAAGGACTTAGACCTTAGTGGATATTTGAGTTGTGTTGGGAAATAGCAGGTTACACTTTCACCTATGAAAGTGTGATATCGGTCAATAAACCATTCACTAAACATGGTGTGCTATCCACTGTGAACAGCATCTTTGATCCACTTGGCATGGTCTCTCCAGTCACCATACAAGGCCGAGCCCTACTGTGGGAGTTCTCGAACTACACCTCTGACTCGCCAATCTTCAAGCCCAGAGCAATGGTTCTATGTCCCGACTGAGCTCAATCCAGCTGACCATGCCTCTAGAGGAGTTGCTGCATCCCAACTCAATGATTCAGCATGGCTCAAGGGACCACTGTTCCTTTCCAAACCTTACACAGTCTTGCAGGAAGAGCAGGAATCCTATGAACTGAGTCTGTCCAGAACACGACATCGAGGTAAGGCATGACATCCTTAGCTATTGCATTCAAATTGGACTTAATGGTTTAGGGACAGAAAGATTCAAGAGATTCTCTACGTGGAAAGAGCTATTGCCCTTTTGATCCACATTGCTCAGACAATCAAATCCAAGAATGATTGTGGAGAGCACGTAGGGTGGCATCAGTGCAGTACACCTCAAACCCCACAAGAGCATTCCAAGCCTGGAATGCAATTTTGAAAGCAGCTCAACAGGAGAGCTTTCCTATGGAATATGCTGCCCTACCTGAAGGGAAAACCATTTCAAAAAACAGCCCTCCCTTAAAACTCCATCCCATTCTCGACGAAGGTCTGATCCAAATTGGAGGCAGATTGAAAAACTCTCCATTAAGGTCCAAAGAAAAGAACCCCTCAATTCTACATTAGAACAACCATGTCTCCATTCTGTTAGTGCTTCACTACCATGAGAAAGTAGAACATCAAGGGCATCATTTTACTGAGGGAGCCTTGAGAATGGCTGGGTTCTGGATTATAGGAGGGAAAAGGCTGATTAGTTCAGTCTTACACCATTGTGTCACCTGTCGTAAGCTCTGCATAAAAATGAAGGAACAAGTTATGGCAGACTTACCACCTGAGCGCCTGAACATAGATCCCCCATTTCGTTGACTTGGAATTATAAGGTTCTATCTGACATTTTTGTCAAAATTGAGTCCTTCACATATTCTTATTCTGTGACAACTTATTTACATTATGTGATGTTTTTTTTTTTTTTTTTTTTTAAGTTTTGTACATTTTAGGACTTTTTATTTAGAAAACAAAAAGGTTCTATCTACAAAGTCGAACTCTAACTTGGTTCTATAAGGTTCTATCTGTGAATCTGCCAATCAGCACTTCGAATGCACGCAAGCGGACCAGTCAGGATCAACTTTCTTTGTCATGTCGCTGGACTGCTCAGTAACAGCAGTTAAACAACAATAACTGCGTGTCTGCATAATCAATAAGTGCAATTCACCTTTATTCCACAAAGTGGCACTTTTTAAAACATAATGATGGCTTGATGTTTCACTCATAATTAGCTCATGCATAAAACAAATAATCATCTGCAAAAATTGAACTGGCTTGAATGGCTTTACTGCAATTACTGTACATAATGAAATATAAGTGTCACTGTCGTTTGATGGTGGATGTGGTGAATAGCGATCAAAATATTGTTTTTGAAGAGGCTGAAAACGATAGTTTTGAGAATATTGAGATCGTGAATATGAGCCAGATGCTGAATGTATAATGGAGAAATGCGCTCTAGCGATGGCAGTGATGGTAAAATCATCTGCTCAAATCGAACCCTTCCAAGTTTCAAAAGGTAAGAAAGTATGCTTATTTTTTTCTTTTTTCATTATTATTATTTTATGTTCTTAAAATATCAGGAGAGTTTGCTATTGCAGCAATTGGAGATCCATCCATGCTGGATATAAGTCTGGGTCGCTAAAGACCCAAATATGTAATGATTGGCAAAATATTCATGCAGTTTAAAGTCTTAAAATGTCTTAAATTTTACAACATTAAGCCTTAAATATCAAATAGTCAACAATTTAAATGATGGGGTCTTAATTACAATAAAAACGTCAGCATGTTATCTCGGCCATACTGATTTAAAGAGAATGCCATTTTCCCTGTGCTGCTTTTTGGATTAGAGTAACGTTAGCTGCCTTAACAGTTCCCTCAGTAATGTGTTTAATTACTCACTATAATCCTAGCTAAATTAACATTAACACTGAACAAAATATTTAGTATTGCCCTTTGTACCTAACTTAGAAAAAAATTAGTTGTCCTAAAATATGGAATAAATGTGAAAAAGAAAGCAAAAAAAATATATATTTGTATTTCTTGAAAATTGTTGCTTCAATTAATATTTTGCAAGATAGAACTTTATATCTCCAAGCAGAATATGACTTTTTAGAATTAGAAGGTTCTATCTGCATTTGACCTGTTCCAAAAATCATTTACAAATTTGAGAGGATTTTGATATTGTACATTTAGAAAACATTTAGGGTCTCTGTCATTTTCATGTAGGAAAGACACTTGTTCCCCATATCATTTTTGCTATATGGAATGCAAAATCTTTGAAGCTCATTATTTCAAAACCACTCGAATGCAGATAATTCCAAGGCAAGCATCTTGTTCGTTTCATTTGAAATCCATTGTGGTGGTGTATAGAGCCAAAAATGTTAGAATTGTGTCGATGTCCCAATATTTATGGACCTGACTGTATATACATACATACATACATACATACATACATTCATGCACACAAAACCTTTTTACTTGAAATTACAGCTTGGAAAATGTACAATAAGAAGATCTTTTCACAAATAATTAACATTCATTCATTCATTCATTCATTCATTCCTTTTTAACACATCACATTTCCCTCAAGCCTATCTTTTCACAGAACTGAAATTCATAATGATCATTAGCAATATTTGTGGACCTGACTGTATGTATGTGTATATTTGAAATGTGTTTATTTTCTAAAAACCCACAAGGCCAAATGTTTCCGTACTTGCAATAACACCCAGGTTTGTTTGAAAATTCAGGTTAGTGAGAATTCTGGGCATTTCCACAGGCATGCTTTCCTCTCAGAGCAACAGAGAAGATGAATTAAACAAAAGAGGCAGCAAAAAGTAAGCTGATTTATTAAGCTGCTTGCTAGGCATCCAAAAGATCGATCATGACCTGAGCAAAACCTGTTCCAGCCCCAAGTCTACAGACCAGCAGGAGAAGTTTAAAAATGTGTGTGTGTGTGTGTGTGTGTGTGTGTGTGTGTGTGTGTGTGTGTGTGTGTGTGTGTGTGTGTGTGTGTGTGTGTGTGTGTGTGTACCTGGTATTCATCACGTAATTGGGACCAAATGTCCCCACAAGGATAGTAATACTAGTAAATGTTGACCATAGGGTCATTTTTTAGGTCCCCATGAGGAAACAAGCTTATAAATCATACAGAATAAAGTTTTTTGAAAATCTAAAAATGAAGGAAAGTTTCCTGAAAGGGGTAGGTTTAGGTGTAGGGTGATAGAAAATACAGTTTGTACAGTATAAAAATCATTATGCCTATGGAGAGTCCCCATAAAACATGGAAACACAACGTGTGTGTGTGTGTGTGTGTGTGTGAAGGAAGAAAGATTGTTGATAGGGCCGAACAGGTTGGCATACGAAGTCTGCTACAGTAATTATTCTCCACACCTAAAATACCAAAAAACTACAGTGAAAAAAGGTAAAATATGCTTTTTTGTAGGACAGTATGTGCATGTTCCAGAGATTATTAGCTGTCATCAAGCATGTTAGATGGCATCATGCTGTGCATGTGAAGCGACTAATGTAGACTACAGTACACGTATGCTAAATTACTATTCACATCACGTGTGTCAACATGCATAAAAAAAGCATTAAGATGTAAATGACTGGATTAATGTGCACGTACATGCACATGTGTATTTGTAGTTCAGAGATCTGGAAGCACGCCTTAAGAGAGTGGCGTGTGTTTTTGCGTAATACCAAAATGATACCACGTCATCATGAGGGTTTGAGGTCACATGTATTGATTGTTGTTGAAGGCTGTACATCACATTCACAAATGTGTCCCAAGCACACGTGTCCTGATGACCCCCATATGTATCAGGCCAGATTCAATGGGATAAACGCAGGACAAATAAATTGACAATATGTATTATTGTGAACGTTTTTGGCCGGAAACTATTACTTAAAATGTAATCACAGGAACACATGGATGGTAATAGGGAACTCAGCAGGGAAAAAGGTTTTTTGATGAAAAAAGGGAAACAGGCATTGTGTGTCCATGTGTGTCACAGGATGAAAAAAAGAAAGCACAATTCCATAAAGGCACCCATTCCTTGCAGGAAAATTTAAAACCTCAATTCAAATTGAAGGTTGTCACGAAGCTTGTCAAATCGCAGCACCATATTCTGCGATGGTGTCACTGAAGAACATGCATGATATGAAATATGTGAAAATGATGAAAACCAAGTTGAATATCAATTTTTTTATATATATTTTTTATATATTTTAACATTTACTTGTTAAATTGATATGAATAAATGTCTAATTGAATTATTTAATTTTTATTAAATAATTAAGTAAAATTATTAGGGTGGGGGGGGGATACTATTTGATCGAAGCAAAGGCAGTCAAGAAACAACTCACCTGAGAGAGCACAGCTCATTTAGAGAAAGAAATGAAGGTGAGAAGAAGAAATAGATCAATTAGAAACAAATAGCTAAAAGAGCTGACTGTAGCTTGTTTTATTCCCTGACGTTTCTTTTGCTTCACTTCTATGTGATTGTCAATCAGTGGACAGTTCACCTCCTCTACAGATGTTTCCAGTCAGCAGCTCCCAGTAAGCAGCCAATTACTCTGGGCTTTTATCCAAGAATTTCAGGATCGAAGGACTATCTGCGCTATGAACCAAGTCACCGATTCTCTAAATCACAGCAATTGTAATCACTAAACAATTTAACTGATACATTAACAGACTGATAAATCAGCATGATATTCAAGCCATTTATTTAATGGTTTGTAAGTGCACTCACAGTTGCAGCAATATTCATTTTTATCTCTTGCCTACACTTATTACTTTTTTGTCTTGTCAGTTTTCTTATATGACTATTTGTTACCTTGTATTTTGAATATTGCTGCCATTTTCCATGAACAGGATACAATTACTTTATATATTTAATAATTTTCTCCTACAATAACTTGTGCCTGGTGTTGCTGAGAGAGCTGTGAGGACATTTCCTTCTGTCCTAGATAATATTGCAGCGTCTCCTCACTTTTGAGTAACTAGTGAGATCTAAACAGATTAAATGCTTACGATTCTAAATGCTTTCCTTCTGACAATCTCCAGTTTCGCTTTCTGTCTTTGAGAGGTTATAGCTGCAGAGCTGATCGACTGTAAGCATGGATGAAAACCACTTACAGAGGATAAAGTTATTCAAGAGCTCTCAGAGTGAAGTGCCTCCTGTCAGAACTGTGAGGGGCATCTGTGTTTTCACCCCAATAAACATAATTCAAAAGAAAGAGAAAACTTGTTTAAGACCCATGAAAATAGAAAAGACATTCTAATGTGATTGCACCTTGATTCAACAAAAAGAGAGAGCATGTGTGAGAGAAGCGTGCGAGAGAGAGATGGAGTGAAGGACACAGAAGTTGATCACTCGCTGTCATGTCTCATCCCATCAGTTAGTCTAAATGCAGTTCTTTGAAGGCTGGTGAGTTCTTAGGCTCCCGCAGGAGGCTGCAAATGCAGCTCCAAAGCAGCCGGGTGTGAAACTCAGATCAGGTGCAACAAATTACACAGCTCTGAAACTGTTTTTTATATTACAACATTAGTGACCACATACACACTCTAAAGCCCAAAACACTGCACGGTTTTACCAATCCTATAAGATCACTGCATGTCACACTGTGCAACATGCATTTAATAAACTTGGCTACGACATGTATGTAGACTGTACAATGATGACACCTATTGACTTGCTACGACGCACAAAACTATAGTAGAATAAACTTCATCAGCGTGTGCAAGTGGCAAACAAAAAGAGCATGATAAATCACACTTTAGCAGCTGTAGTTTTTATGTGTGCTGAAAAAAAGTGGAAGCAGCAAAAGAGGAAGGGATAAGAGCTTGAGGTGAGCAGTTTTATGTTTTAGTGCCATGTTGCATGATTTCATGTAATTTTTATTGGTTGGTAAGTAAATGTAGATCGTAACAGCAAACACTGTGCAATGATCACGCTGTATCGTAGGCTATCTTTGGTCACAAGACCATCTTTGAACCTCTCTCACTGTACGACACAAGACCACCGGTTAGAAGCCACGATCACAGAAATCACCACGATTGTTTCACAATGCCAATCTTTTGTCGGGGACAGCATTGTGTTTAGGCTTAAAGCAGAAATGTCCAACTGTCAAACTTGATTGGGAACCATGGGCTGAAAGTATATGTCGCATTATTTCTAACTATATTTTCTTTCACGTATATTCTCAAAAATATACCAAAACATGTAAAAACCAAATCAAAGGTCATCAAGGGCTCTCTCAAAGGTCATCAAACTTTGGCTCTCTGGTCTAAAGACTTTTATACAGCATGGTAACATTTATATTGGAGATTTTGTTAACATGTTGACATTTTCATTGGAGAACCATTAAAGTGCATCTCTTTTTCATAAAGAGGGGACACATTATGTAATGTATCACTTGTATTTAAGCCACCAAAATAAATTGTAATTTCTAAGAAAGAAAGAAACATACAAACAAATGTTGTGTGTGTGTGTGTGTGTGTGTGTGTGTAGGCAGTTGTAGCACAAAGATTTTGTTATTGTTTTTTATGTTCTTTTTAACCTAACTTGAAGACTCCCCAGTAAAGTAAATAGTGGCAATATTTTAATAGTTAAACCTCTAAGTCTTATGAAATGGGGGGGGGGGGGGGGGGGTTGAGTGTAGAGGTAAATATGCCTATATTTAGACTCAACTTTTGAGAGTCTGTGGGAGAAAAAAAAAAGGATAAAAGAAGTCACATGATTGTTCAAACTTCAATACTTCAGTACTCATATTCATTTGCTTTATCCCGTTAGGCTATTTTTTATCAGTTGCTGCAATAATCTTTCAGTCCATTTTCCTGTCTGAGACATCAGCTGTTCATCTGATATTCTTTGAGACTCCTATAAGCTGATATAGTCATTTCTCAGGAGACAGTTTGGACTTAAACTGCTGACATGCTCGCACTGTGTGTCTGGCTTTCACTGTCTCCGTCCTTCTCTCCCCTCTGCTTCATTTCATCCCATCAGTCCGTTCATGCCCTCATGAGAAGAGAGGGGAAAGAAAGTGGATCAGAGAGTGCTTATATGGAGATTAGCAAACAGACAGACAGAGAGAGAGAGAGAAATATATTAGAAATCAGCTGAACACACACAGGTGGCATCTGTAATCTAATAAGAGCCAGACTCTATTCATAACAGGGGCGTAGAATTATGAGGGAGGGAGGGGGTGGGGGGGGTGGTGGGGCGGCAAGGGACGTGTCCCTACCAATATCCAGCGACTACCAAACTGTCCCTGGCAATAATTTTGATCAAACAATTAAACATATGTATATGTTTTTGTAATTTTGGACGCATCTGAGAAGTCATACCATTGATATTATACCGAAGAAGTTAAAGTAAATACGTTAGAAAACAGCGCGCTTTCAAGGACCCGCATTTAATACATGGGAGGAATAGTCACACACCGGACGAGAAGCACAGCACCGCATTTAGAACAACTCACAGGGATTGCACCCAATTCAAGACAGCAGTCTAAAATAGTAAATATAAAAGTCCACTTCAGGAATTAACAAAGGTGCATAGATGAGTTTGAAGTATACGGTGTTTGACAAAACAGAGCAAATGGAAAGAGAAAGCGCGACCTATGGCTATTATTAGACACAGACAGAAAGACAAATGTTGTGTGGAAAGATACACAATCTTCCAGCCTAGGATAAAGTCATTATGAACATTAACAATAATTTGGGACAAATATAATGTGGATTTTATGGTAAACTATGTAAGTGGCACTCTGTGTCAAGTCAAGTCAAGTCACCTTTATTTATACAGCGCTTTTAACAACAACTTTCCAATATCAGAATAGGAAAATAGTGTCATTAATGTAAAATGACAAGATTAAACACTCAATTTTCAGTTAAAGGCATTTCATTATTGAATTCAATGATGTCATCGTCCAGTTCAGTTCGGTTTAAATAGTATCTGCGCAATCATGTAGACGATATCGCTGGAAAATAAGTGGTGCGGTAAGATTTAGAACATGCGTCCTGAGTCGCCGTGGACAGTCTTTAACTTTAAATTAATGTTGTTCAACTGAATGTACAAATCAAACTGGTAGCTGAAATATCCACATAATAAAAAACAACACTGAAATAAGAGCGTGCGGGTCATCTGTCAATCAAATGTGCATGAAAGTTCCGTTACTACAGCAACAGCAGATTTTTCTTTCAGAATAATCCTGGGTCCAATTCGATTAATATTAAAATAAAGTGATGTGTGATAAAGACACCCAGCGCTCTGATGCTGATGTTGTTGCTTCACAAAATCACAATTGTGTAATTGTCTGTTAAACATAGGGTACAAAGGTGCTAAAGGCCCACCTTAAGAAAAAATGTGCTATTCACTGTGCCTAAAATGTATAATTGCAGAAAAAATATATACCTTGTATTGAACATTAATGGAGCAACAGATTTTGTGTGAAAATAAATCATTGAAGTTGTTTATTCTGTTTAAAAATCTTATATGAGGTGGCAAGAGGGGTCTTTTACCCCACACATGGGGTAAAAGGCCCACCGGCATGGGGTAAAAGGCACACGCTATTGATACAAATACTTCAGCTAAAATAATGTTGTTGTTTTTTAAATAATGTCCAAGTTAATACTTGTTCAATACAATCACTTTAGCAAACTTTGAACTATCTTCTACTTATTTTGAAAAATAAAAGTATTAATTTTTGTTCAATAAATACACTGTCATATGTTAATATCAAAAATATATTTTAAAATACAGAAACAAAATCATTTTAATAAGTAAAGATTCTGAAAGTATTGGAAGGAGATCCAATAATAATTGAATATATATATGTACAGTAGTAACAACAAATTATATGTTATTATATGATTAATATCATGTTTAAAAACATGATATTAATCATATCATATAATAACATATAATTTTTATTTTAAACGTGATTATCATGGGGTTTATGTCCCCAGAAATGTCAAAAGCAAACCTACGCCCTTGATTCATAATATTCAATTTCTAGAGAGAGTGACTGTTTATGGGTGTGGGTAATGGGGGCAGAGGGTGTAAATGTGCGAATAAAAGTGTCTTTGTGTTCAAGAGTATGTTGAATTGCATTTGTAAATGAGTGTGTGATTGAAAAAAAAAAAAGTCTTTATGTGTTTGGGCCTAAGAATTTTTGTTATATGGTTTGCATATGATAGTGTAACGGGTCGAATGAGACGTGAGACGTTCGGATCCATTTGCAGGCTTAGACAGAGACGTGGTCATAACAGGCATGGTTCAAACAGTGGCAAACAGGTATAACACAGGCAAGACCAAGAGTAAATCCTAAGGAAAGCGTGGGTCTATGATCGGCGAACAATATCCAGAGGTCTTGAGAAGTGGGGTAGTCCAATACAATGAGCAATAGTCCAGGCGAGGCACAAACAGAGCCCGAATGGCAAGACAAGGGTTAATCCAAGATACACAGGCAGGAAACAAGGGAAAAAAGACTAGACAAACTAGAACTTAAGACTAGACTCAGTAAAGCAGCTATCACTCGGTGAGAGATAAATCCAGAACAATACTTGAGACTAAACAGAAAGACGGAAAGGCTCGGTAAGGCAGCTAACACTAGGAGAGTGCTAAACGCTAGAACAATACTCGGCGATCTGAGCAGGAACTGAGTGCAATTTATATGGTGTGTGTAATAGCAGGTCAGCCTGTGATTGGTACAGCTGTGTGCAATCAGTGCAATGGAACATGGGAAATGTAGTCCAGGGTGATGTGTAACAGATTGTGTGGCGTGAAAGTCAATGTAATCGGAGGTCAACCTCTGGTGGCTAGCGGATGGAAGTCCATGAACCAGATTCATGACAGACAGGTTGTGCATATGCTTAATATGATTTCAGCAATAAAAATGAATGTGAACCTGTGATTAGGATAGGAAAATATACTAATTTTAATGAAGTTAAAATGAATGAAGTTAGCTACCTTTATTTTCTATTGTTTCTATTTTACATAAATAATCACTTGTAATAAAATATTACAATATTTTATACAATAGCTGTTTTCCATTGTAATATATGTTTTGAAAAGTAATTTATTCCTGTGATGGTGCCAAAGTGTCAAATGAAATCCTTCTAATATGCTGATTTGGTGCTCAAGAAACATTTCTTATTATTATAAATAATAAGAAACATTTCTTTCTGGAAACCGTAATGTATTTTTCTTTCTTTCTTTTGAAATATAATTGTAACATTATAAATGTATTTACTGTCAATTTTGATCAATTTAATGTATCATTGCTCAATAAAAGATTTTATTACTAACATTTGTTTAATGAAAAATGCTATGAACTTTTTTATATTTGTGAGTCATAAATTGTGAATGTGATTTATTACATTTTTGTGAGCCGTACTTTGTGAACTATTGTGACCATATGTTTCAGTATAGCTACTCCATCATCTTTCTGGGATTATTGTTCATTCATTACATTTAAACTTAAATTTCCTCTGCTTTTTTTTGCTTTTCCTTTTTCCAACTTGACTTTGCTGGAAGTATAAATACACCTGTAGAGTGTATCATATTCCCTCTACAGCTCAAAATGAAGAGACATATCAGTGAAGTTTTTGCCTTGAACTGCTGTGTCTGAAAACAACATTCCTCCATCGATCCTTTCAATGGCTAACACCCACCACCACATACATACATGCTGTCCTGTCTGTATGTTTTGTTCCTTGTCTGAATGTATAGAGCTGTATTGCCATTTGCCAATTGTTGAAGTGCCGATTTCCCATTCATTTCCGATACCCACGTGCCACAAAATCACTGCTGTCGACCCTGAGAGTATTAAAGGCATTCATTACCTAAAATGAGTGTGAACAATGACTCTGGATGTGAATGTATAGTGTGATACTGTGCTAAGACTCATTTATAAAGATTTATGAAATTGTGTGCTTTTATTCATAATAATGTTGACCTGAATGATCGATTATGCAGTGATGGGGTTTCAATATCTCTAAATGGCTTTTTAGAGATACAGTAAATAGATTGTTGTCATGACTCATCTGCAGCCCACATGAAAATCAAAATAAATATGACATCCTTTGTGTTCATCGATTAAATATATTCTTTAAGGTGCTTTACGTAATTTTTTGGGATAATAATTCATTTCCATAAATGAGTAAATGCTCTGAAAGTCAGTGGGGTCCAGAGTTCTTTTGTTCCCAATTGACTTTAATTTATTTTTTTATTTTTTTGTGTGTTTCTTTCTAGTTGAGATTACAGAATTTTGTCATATCTGTGAACCCACTGTGCTTCTCAACAAATTAAATTGTGCTTTAACAAATATCTGTCTGGTTTCGGAAAAGATCCTCAAAATATTGTTTTATTTACAAGTTTAGAAAAAGTCCCTTTCAAGGAACATCAGCTATTTTAGGCATGCAAAACCAACTGCTATCTACTTGAATGGGGAAATACTGAACTCTCAAAAACTGCTTGAAATATTCACATTTAAATAGCATTTCAAATCAACAATAAACTCTGAAACAACCCATAAACATTGTTTCTTATCCTCAAATAGCATTAAAAAAGCATACATGCAAAGTTGTCCCAGTGCACATGTGCCAGTCAGGATGCTGATTCTTTCGATAGAAAACAGAGGTTCTAATGGATTTGCTTTTTAATTTACAAGGCAGATATTAATTCTTCCATATTGTGTGTTGCCTTTTCTCCTGTTCACAGTAATATTAGAAAACGTCTTGGTATATAATTTTAAGCAAAATATGTTTTTGGTTGCCAATAAAATCAAAGCTAACACATTTTAATGTTTAAAATAAATCCATTCTTTGGATTTTCATTCAAAATCAGCAGATGTGATATGAAAAAGTCAGTAGATTCTGTCTGGGCTTGAAATACAGAATGTATGATTTTCAAACATATTATGATTTCTGTAACACATAAAATTAAATAATCTGGAAATTCTTGTAGTACCTGTCTTATTCTTGTTTCCTTTCTATTAACTTTAGAACGGATGTTTAAAAGGTCAAATGTGTAACAGCTATACAGCAGTGACACTGGAACTCTTGTAGTGGAATGTGACCAGTTGCTGTTCCACCGAACAAAGCACTCAATCTTGTTACACGTCCACAAAAGCACTTCCGCTTATGAAACAAACCAGGCTAAAGCACTGCAAAGTGGCTAACGGAGAAGATGCATTATATCTGTCCTTTCTGAAGGGTGTCATTTTTCATTCAGGTGCCCCAGCTAAAGTCAACGAAATGACAAACCTGAACTTAAAACATCTTCCCTGAAGGGGAGAGAATACTTCTTCTTCTTCTTCTTTTGAATAGCTCATTAAATTCAGATTTCTTTTTTTTTTTTTTTTAAGTAAACATTAAGGAGAAAATTGGTTTAGTCCTCAGAAAGAGCCACTGAGTGTCACTGATTTAAATTTAAATGAAGATTCTCATATTAAAAAATAGTGTTTGCTGAACATTATGTAGTTGTCATATATGTTGCTTTAGGTGCTTTTTGAATGTTTTTTTTCCGTAACCATAGCAACTGATGGTTCATGGTTCTCTGTCTTAGTGACATTTTTATTTCCCTTTATCCCCCATACTTTCTCATTTCTTCTCATTCCTCTTTTTTAACTGTACATTTTGTAAAATGTTTTGAGAACACATCCGTTCTCTTTATTTTTTTGAGGAATGTTCTTATAATTGAATGATCTCAAACTGCTATGCAGAGGGGAGGAAAAAAAACATTGGAGAAATACAGTACACATCTGCCTAGAACATGCAGTTTTTTACAGTGTGTACAGTATGCTGAAGCATAAGAAAAGGGAGGAGTTGTCAAGTGCTTCTCTGAACTTGCTGTCATGTTGATGTGTTTCATATCTCCTGCATTAATGAAGAAAAATGACTGCTTGCATCCAGGGTTTAAAAGTCCATTTTGACATGGACGGTAATTTGCAATGGAGGAAAAAGGCAGAAGCATGTAGATTATATCAATTATGACATTAGGAGAAAGTTCACTGCTAATGTTGTATAAATGCACAAGCATAACATAAAATAGAATAAAATATCAGCAATCCCAAAACAGTTCCTAAATCCATCATATGGTTTCTGCCTTTAATATGCATTTTTATTTTAATTAATTGTCATATTCAATAATATTTATAATATTCAATAAAATAATAATATTCAATACATTAATGAGACTTATTCCCAGAGGCTTACATGTGTAATATAGTGTACAACACAACTATTGGAATATCTCTGTATGCTAATCATATTCAGAACAAGCGAATGGATATGCACATTTTTTCCAGCTATTCCTCCCTGTTTATTACATAGGGAACCCCAGTTCTGTCTCAATTGAAAAATTAAAAAATTAAATTGCAATTATGAGAAATTAATCATTGCATAATCATTAACATTTATGCCTTTCATAACATGAGTATCACCCCCATGGACCTGTTTTGTGTTTGTTATCCTTCCCACGTGCTCCCCTTGACCTAGTTTTCCCTCGTGAGTTCATGCCCATTTTTGTTTTTTTCCAGTTCCTGTTCCCATTGTGTTCTATTGACTTCAGGTGCGTCTAGAGATCCCCTCATTTAGTTGTGCGTTTAATTTTGATTTTGAAGTGGAAGAAGTAAAGGAAAATTCTAAATTTCCTTGTCCAGCCCCCTCTGGAACAAGCTGTGTCTCCCCAACTCACCCCACGCCAGGAACCCCCACATACCTCACCAACGACTCCGACCACCTGCCCAACCCAAGGTACCCCCGAGTTCTCCTAAGCTCCTCCCTAGTCCTCAGCTCAGAACTGCCGGCTGCTCTAAAGTCAAGCCCGCCGGCCGCTGCACTCTCAGCCCTAAAGAGGAAAAGGAGATGATCCTCCATGACTCCAGCCCCTGACCAGTGTCGAGAGATGGCTCTAGCCCCTGACCAGAGTCGAGAGCGGGCTCCTGTTCCCTCGTCCAGCCCAGAGTGGACTCCTGTTCCCACGTCCAGCTCAGAGTGGGTACCTGTTCTCATGTCCAGCCCAGAGTGGGCTCCTGTTCCCGCGTCCAGCTCAGAGTGGGTACCTGTTCTCGTGTCCAGCCCAGAGAGGGCTCCTGTTCCCACGTCCAGCTCAGAGTGGGCTCCTGTTCCCGCGTCCAGCCCAGAGAGGGCTCCTGTTCCCACGTCCAGCTCAGAGTGGGCTCCTGTTCCCGCGTCCAGCTCAGAGTGGGTACCTGTTCTCGTGTCCAGCCCAGAGAGGGCTCCTGTTCCCACGTCCAGCTCAGAGTGGGCTCCTGTTCCCGCGTCCAGCTCAGAGTGGGTACCTGTTCTCGTGTCCAGCCCAGAGAGGGCTCCTGTTCCCACGTCCAGCTCAGAGTGGGCTCCTGTTCCCGCGTCCAGCCCAGAGAGGACTCCTGTTCCCACATCCAGCCCAGAGAGGGCTCTTGTTCACCAATCCAGCCCAGAGAGGAGTCCTCGCTCCCCTCGAAGTCGTGACAATGAGAGGCTGAAGGATAAATTGGAAAATGCATGCCACTAAAACTTGTAAATATGAGAGACTGTTAAAGTGCTTTCATTTGTCTGCATGTTGATTTTCAGTATACAAAGAGTTATACACAATTCTCTGTCCTCCTTCTAAAAACATACTGTACTGAACAACTGCCTTTTATTACACACAGGATAAATAAATAAATATTTCATTACTGTTACGGTGCACACAGCAGGGAGGAACGAGGAAGACGGACACGAGGAGTAACTTCAAAATAATAGTCTTTAATGAGGACATCAGGACAGGGCAAGACAAGGCAAGGTTCACACAGACAGGAACACCAGGGAATAAGGAGTAGACCAGACGAAAGCTAACTAAACAGGCAGGAACTAAATACACATGACAATTACTGATAATGACTAAAACACAGCTGGACAAGACTTAACTAATAAATCACACTTAACAAGGACAGGAACAAGACCAAATATGGACACAAGAGGCGGGAACACTGATATCTCATACACAAATGAAAAAAAGATCAAAATGTAAATGTAGTCACTCATTTAATTGAATTGATGCAGCTGCTGATGTTTATATATAAAAAGATAAAATTCACATAGTTTGTATGTAAATAAATTAGATCTTTATAACAGTATAACAAACTATTTTAATAAAATGCATATAAATATCAGTTGTTTCTTAGTAAGATGATATTTAAATGCTCAGTTTTATTAACAAAACTCTGTAGTTTTTATTGTATTGCATTAATTGAGTGATCATTAAAAGCCTGATGTCATATTTGTTACATTTTAATGTGATTTTGTGATGTATGGATAATCAGGTAAACCTAATTTTCTTCAGTCCAAGTGTTTATCTTGAAATATTATTTACAAAACAAGAATTATACTTGTGTTTCCTACATTCAGTAGGAAGATTATGTACAAGTTTTTTCAGCAAAGCTTTGACTATATTTATCATTTAGAGGCCTTAGAAATGTGCAAAACAAACATGATACACAGTAGGGTTAACACAAAATCAAATTCATTGAATTTAGAATTAAATCTGACATACATGTGTATATCTGTAATGAAAGTTTTGAAGGGAATTATCTGGGCAAATTAGGACCAATGACTCCTCCGTATATGTCCCAAACATAAAACAGCATGATAAGGACATCACACTCTTTTTCTGTTTCCATTTTCACCCTTGGACACTTTCATTTAAAATAAAATTATTATTTAAAATAAAAGCCTCTCTGAGGTCTGTCACATTGGTCACACTGTGTCTGTTTTCAATCCCTGCCAGATAAATGGAAAACCTGCCAACAGGATGAGTGGAGATGGCTCAGTTGGGAATATTCAACACACAGTGGTGGCCATCTCTCTCTCCGACCCGCCCGGAGGCTGTAGGCAGTCTGCGGTGGGGACAGTGCATCCATGGGGGAAGTTCAGGACAGCTGCTGAGTGGATGAGTGCAGCATATAAATGGGCATCATCCTGAGGTTTTTGGTTGAGGCTATTGCTTCTCTGTAGCTACCATGGGGTGAACAGGAGAGAGTCAGAGAGAGCCTGGAGAGGATACTAGTGTGGAGGAGGTGGACTCCCTCTGGCGTGACAAAGTAGCAAACGTTTCCAACTCTGGAACTGAAAAAGGTTGCTGCAGAAGGAGGAGATGAGACCAGCGTGACACTCGGTAGGGAACTATAATGAAGAATCGGCCTCCCCTTGAATCATTGTAGCCCCGGCACTCCGATCACCATTGTGGAGCCAGAGACACACAGCAGGAGTGCATGTCAACAGGATTGTGTGATTATTTAGTAGGGGACACTTGGATTTTTGTAATAGCCGTGAATAACAGATTTTGACTTAGACCTCTCAAGTTTTAAAGGGGACCTATTATGCCCCTTTTTACAAGATGAAAAATAAGTCTCTGATGTCCCCAGAGTGTATATGTGAAATTTTAGCTCAGAATACCCCACAGATACATTTTTATAGCTTGTTAAAATTGCCACTTTTAGGGTATGAGCCCAAACGTGCTGATTTTGAGTATGTTGCTTTAAATGCAAATGAGCTGTTGCTCCCGAAGAAGAGGGCGGAGCTTCAAGAGCTCAAGCTCTGCATTAGCAGTGCTAGCCTTTGCATATAAACATTCCACTATTAGTACAAGCCTGTTATCTTTACAGAAAACATACTCTGTTTCAAAGTCAGTCATCTGACTATACTGTGCATAATAAATTTGCGTTTATGGATTACACAGACGGGAAGCATGGCAGGATAAAAATAACAACATAGCTGGTCTCATGCTGTCACAAACTTTATAAGTCCCACTTCTGATTATGAGCTTGACAACTTCAAGCGATCGACTCACATTGCTTTCATATGTAACTTTTAACTACAACATTCCTATTCACAATCATTCTGATAGCACTTGAAGGCAGCATCAGTGAAAACAGGCAGAGACAACAATAGCTTTAGCAATTAGCCTTACAGAGTGCCAAGAAGCTCTTTCAGAAAGGCAATTTGGAAAACATTTAATTGCAGACCGCAGCTTCTCACTTAGGGCTGTGATTATGCTAATAGGGCAGAGAGCGTTACAAATGGGTAGGACTTTTTCCCCTCGGTGACATGAACAGAGGGAGAATCTGAAACAGCTCGTTTGGAGAGACTGTTCATGATTTATTGGTTTTATAAAAAAATTAGTTGATGAATTTTGAACATTGTAAGCTGGTAGTTTTCACACACTGCAGCCACACAACTGTGTTCAAACACCTTATAAAAGTGATTTTTGCATAATAGGTGCCTTTTAAAACCAGGTGCTGTAGCAAGGTGCTGTAGCATCACAGTAGTTGAGGTGATTTGTAACAATATAACTCAAAATCAAAAGATTTCAAAATGTTTTTTCTGTTGTTGTTGTTGTTAAAAAAGAAAGAAAATAATACTTTTATTCAGCAAGGATGCATTAAATTGATCAAAAATGACAATAAAGACATTATAATATCTATTACTGTCACAAATCCGGTCTGTGGCCTTCCGCCCAATAGCCACCAGAGGTCATCCTTCCATCGAACTGACTCTTGCACTACACTACTGTTGCACGTCACCATTGCACTGACGACACACACAGCTGATTGCACTGATCACACAGCTTACTTAAGCCATGGACTTCCTTAGTCAGATCGTCGAGTATAGCATTAATCACTCTCCTAGCGATAGGTACTATACAGAGCCCACTTAGTTGTCATAGTCTTGCCTTGCCTGTTTTTTTGTGTGTTTTTGATTCCTGCCCCTGTTTCCTGGATTAACCCTTTGCCTTGCCATTTTGGACTCTGTTTGCTCCTCGCTTGGACTATTGCTCTTGGATTATCTCTCTGCCTTACCCTGTTGGATATTGTTTGCCGATTGTCAACCAACGCTTGTCCTAGGATTACTCTATGTCTTGCCCATGCCATACCTGTTTGCCGTGTTTGACCCTGCCTGTGTTTGACTATGTTTCTAAATAAAAGCTTGCACATGGATCCGTATGCCTCACGTCTTCTTGGCTCTGTTACAATTACAAATAATGGTAACACTTTAGAATAGGGACCACTTATTCACTATTAACTATGACTTTTCACTCAATAAATTTCTAATTTGCTGCTTCTTAATAGTTAGTAAGGTAGTTGTTAAGTTTAGGTATTGGGTAGGATTAGGAATGTAGAATCAATAAGGTCATGTAGAATAAGGCATTAATATGTGCTTAATTACTACTAATAAATGCCTAATATTCTAGTAATATGCATGCTAATATGCACCCTAAAATAAAGTGTTACCCAAATAATAAATAATTTCTTCTGAAAATAAATACTGTTCTGTTGAAGTTTCCATTCATCAAAGAATCCTGGAAAAAGTAGCTCAAATTCAGCTTTGCCATCACAGAAACAAATTAAATTTGAAAATATATATAAGTAGGAAAAACATATTTTAAATAGTAATAATATTTAACATTATTACTGTTTTTACAGAATTTTTAAACAAACAAAATGCAGCATTGCTGGGCAATGTTCCCTTCAATTTTTTTCTTGCTGAGCAAAACTTTTCTCTATTGGGCGGACATTACGGGCACCTGAGCAAAAACATTATTTTTTACCAGACCTGTACAGCGAGCGCACAAAAAAGTGTGTAACTTTTAACTTTAATGTGCTATTTATATTTGATTTGACCCTTGATGTAACTAAATGATGCAGATTTTAGGTTATCTGAGAAAACATTTTTACAGTACTATACATGCCGTTCAAAAGTTTGGGATCAGTACATGTTTTTTAAAAAAGTTTATTAGGCTCATCAAGGCTGTATCTATTTGATAAAAAAATACTAAATATTATTTCACAAAATAATATTGTGAAATATTATTGAAATTTAAAATAAAATTTTCTATTTTAATATACTTTAAAATATAATTTATTCCTGTGAAGCAAAGCTGAATTTTCAGTGTCATATGATCCTTCAGAAATCATTCTAATATGCTAATTTATAATCAGTGTTGGAAAAAGTTGTGCTGCTTAATATTTTTTGGGACCTGTGATAATTTTCAGGATTCTTTGAGAAATAAAAAGTTAAAAAGAACAGTGTTTAATCAAAATATAAATTTTGTGTTACAATATACACTACTGTTCAAAAGTTTGGGGTCAGTCATTTTTGTCTTTCTTATTATTTTTCTTATTAATACTTTTATTCAGCAAAAATGTGTTAAATGGATAAAAAGTGATAGTAAAGACTTATATTGTTAGTTCACAATATTACTGGGTGGAGGGGGGGGGGGGGTGATATTAATATTTATTAGGTTTATAATATAGGCCTAACATGACATAATATAATATAATATAATATAATATCAAAACAACCTAAGCATTTAAACTGATAGAAGAGAATAGAAAACAAACTGAATTAAATACTAAAAAAAAAAAAAAAAAAAAAAAAAAAAAAACGTGAATTCTTCTATAGCTATCTAAACATCCCTAAAGTAGCCTACAGTTTGCACAATACACCTGTGTGTGACTGTAAATGTCTCAGAGTTTTGTTACCGTTCTGTGCCCATCGTCCGCTATTTCCAGCACTTAATCAAGCCACTCACTTTAATACACGAGGACGTTTTATTTCACATGTCATTGCGTTGGCTCTCGATTTGAGCTACTTCGAAGTATTCGGTTTCTACAGCGACTCATTTGGTGCACATCGTTTTCTTTCTATAAAACCTATAAACCGCATTCACCGGTTCTTCTTTAGCGGCAGCAGCTCTATAACGGTTTACCCGAGCATTGCAATTATTTCGTTTTTACTAGAATACAATTAAATGGCTTTCCCAACTCATTTTTGCGTGTGTGCGGCACATTATTTCTCTGCGCGGCCACGGTGGAAGAAGTGCGCGGCCGCGCGCGCGCGGCTTAGAGGGAACATTGTTGCTGGGCATAATATACTTAATTGGTACCTCCTACAGTATCAGGTTCATCTTACCTAAGTATATTATTTCAGAATTCTGTAGTAATTTGATGTGTTTTTAATGCCTGATGCCTTACCAAAAAACTGTGCCCCTAAATTTTGACTGCGCCCCTAATGTGCCATCCTCTACTTTTAATTCATGCTCACACTCACAGTTTATGCTAACTGACAGTCATACACATGAATAGAAAATGCTCTATGCGTATTCTCTCATACATACACATGGAACACAAACCACTGTCAGACGAAAAAAAATCGCTGGATCTCCAAAACGAAGACAAAGCATGAAGGTGGTACATCAGCCATAAATTGTTGGTATGAAAATCCCTTATTATGAATCCATTATTATGAAGTCAGAGAGCAGAGAGATTTTTTATGCAATAAAGAAAAAAATAATAATATTAACTTAACAGCTTTAAAATTAGCATTGCAAACTGATACAACTGTATGTGGCTTATTGATACCATGGCAGTGCTTTACCTGCAAGCTTGTATTAGGAATTTATTGAGATCAAGGTGAATCAGGAACAGTGTGTCAGTCAAGAGAGTGTGTTTGCTCTCATACATGAGATCTGAGCTGCCCTATTTCCTGGCGTTCTGTGAGTTATTGTTCCTCTGGGCACAAACCCGCCAATCAATAGTGATACAACAAACCATACAACAGGTATTCACAAAGGTATGCTAATAACATAAGGATATGATGGTGTCAGGATCAAGGTTATAAAGGTATACAAAATGCATTTAAAACAGAAGAAGGCATTATGCAAAATCACTTATGCTTTTAAAGTTCTTGGAGAAAATGAATAAGAAATTGTCACTTTCACTAATATATAAATAGACAGGTCAATTGTGCAGTATTGTGCATTTAACAGTACATCATAGCTGTGGCTCAATGCAAATTACCATGACCCAGCTTTTAGTCACTCTGCTATACAGAGAAGTGCTGTTAAATCATAATTAACTATAGATCTGATCTCTCTTTATAAAGTATGTGGGCGTACATCAGCTATGTGGCCACCTAATTTCCACCTAATTGAATAATATTAAAGAAATTAGTCTTGTCAAGTCTTACTTTCGTGTTCCTCACTCTAATCATGACCTCAGTGGCACACATCAGTTGTCATGCTACGCCAAATAGCCATATAGAAGAGTGTATATATCCGTATTAAAGAATTATAGTGCTGTTACCACAGTATCAGTGAGATAACTGCCTTGTATTTAGTTGCGCTGAGACAGTGAAGACGGACCAGCGTGTGCGCTGGGCTTTCAAAAATGTGGCGTCTGTGAGGCGTTTCCTGTTGATGTGTGATCTGAGGGGTGAATGTGCTTGTGTGTGAAAGACACAAAGAGGACAAACAGAGAGGAAGAGTAAAAAGAGGGGAAGAGGAGGAAGTGCTTGAAGGACGTTATGCCCTATTTGAACTTCTGCTGACAGTGGTAAACACACAGGATAAAAAGTAAAGGAAAGTGAACATCCCAAACCTGAATGCAGGCACCAAGATAATCTGCAGGGCTTTGTGTGTGTGTGTGTGTGTGTGTGTGTGTGTGTGTGTGTGTGTGTGTGTGTGTTACTTAACTATGAGCAATTCTATATTATATTATGCTATTTTAGGTAATGTATTTTTGTATAAATTAAAAAATGACCTAGGGAAAAAAAATAGATATAGTGGACAGACAATATAAATTTGTTCCCATGACTTATTAATTCGTTCCACTTATTTTAGCTAAATCGTGGCATAAATTAAATTAACTAAATAAAAATTAGGTAAAGAATTAGTACAACATGGCCACAATTTAAGCAAATCAAAGCGAGGGAACAATTAAGTACAATGTGTCCTCGATTTAATTAAAATCAGAGAACAATTTAATGAAACGTGGCAATGAATAATAAGTCATGAGTGCAAATTCTTAATTTGTGGCTGCAATTAGTTTCTTCCGCATGTCATGTGCGGGACTCCGTAGCCTATGTTTCTATAAAAGAAAAACACGCAAATTATATATAATAAATCTAAAGTAACTGGTTTTATTCAGTACAAAAATATTATTTAACATCACTGTACAACCAATGTACATAAATTTATAACAACAAAACTAATTTTATTTCATTGGTTTAGATTAGTATTGCAAATATCATTAGTGACTTGTGGCTCAATGAGTGAATCAGTTGTTAGTTAGGCAGTTTTAAATTGAAAAAAAAAAAAAAACAGTTTATCTGTGACTCATTTGTAAGTTCTTTTGACCACTCATTAAAAAATGGCAGCTCATTTATTTGATTCATTTCTTTGCAAATTGAACACAATAATTGTACTTTGTTGTTGCGTGGAATCAGTTGTAATGCAGTGTCTGTTCAGTCTGCCGACTCAAAACGTAAAATTATTTACTTTAATAATTGCTGTAGATTCAGTTGCAGTGCAAGAATCACCATCAGAGTAGTTTAGCACTGGATTCCATAAATTATAAAATGTTAAACCTCACAATTGAACCTTTAAACCATTTTTTAAAGAAAAGGGATGAGTTAGAGTATAAATTAATATTTTATTCAAAAATTTACCAAAATGGACCCTTTAGGTAGGTACCGCCTCAGTGACAGCTTTTGTACCTTTATTTCTGAGTGTATTGACACATGAAAAAAAAAAGAACATAGAAATACCAGGTTCCTATTACTTCTCTTTTTTTGCACTGAGCAATTTACTGACACAAACCTGTTTACATTTTCGCACTACAGGGTAGCTCTTCTTCTGAACATGCAAAATGTATTTATTATTACATTTGTTTACCTCTCTGTGCCACATACTGTATTTTGATGCAGCTAAATTCTCAATAAAACTGTATCAACGGGATGAATATGAAATAGTGACTTAAACGCGACCCATTAAGGCCCCGTGCGTTTGTGTTTTAAAACGCATAACTTTTACACTACTCCGGCGTTTTCAAGGTCGAAAACGGAGACTTTTGAAAATGCTGCAGACCCCGTTTTAGTTTGAAAACTCCGGGGTAATGTTTCAGTGTAAACGGACCAAAACGGAGACTTTTGAAAACGATGGCGTGGTTGCCCACATTCTCTCTGCGTATCCTTGACGATCGGATAAACAATAACAGAATGTTCTGTACCCATAGATATGTATGGTAGATCCCCATTCGACCACTCCAAGCACGCAGACGCGTCCATCCTAATAATAGGGATCTACCTATACATATCTATGGTTGTACCTGCATGAATAGTCACGTGACATGCGTTTTCAGTTTTGTAGTGTAAACGGAGATCGTTTCTGAAACGCAGTGGAAACGCTGATCATTTTCATTGTAAAATGCCGTTTTAAAACGAAAACTCACTAGTGTAAACGGGGCCTAAGACTACATAACCAGTAGTGATGGGTCGTTCTTGAACGATTCGTTCTTTTTGAACAAATCTTTAATGTGACTCGGGAAGAACGACCCATCACTACTGGTTATGTAGTCTTAGGCCCATAGGCGTAAATACCGGGGGGGACGGGACCCCCCCATCTGAGGCTTGTCCCCCCTAAAAATATCATTACAAGCGACTCTGTGTATTGAAAATAATATAATGGACATATACTTAAAATAATTGTGTGATTAGTAAAACAAAATAAACGCCAAAAAACGTTTTAAGTTCAGAAATGTTTTGAGTCCCCCCTCCCTTTCCTCACAGTGGTTTGGTCCACTGCCTGCTTTCCTTCTTTATCGATACACACACACACACACACACGAGTCCGGTGAGAGAGAGCAAGTTAGTTATGTGTAAGTAGGCTGTCAAGGCTATTTTATTCTCTTTAAACATCGAGTGAAATGATTCTCTTTAATACAGATGATGCTGGATCATTAATAAATTAGTCATGACAAAAAAATTATGACATCCAATGTATTTTCTATGAGCGATTATAAGGTTAACCAGCGTAAGGCCGTGTTCACACTTGGCGTCTTTTTTGAAGCTGCCAGCGTCTGTTTTACATTATAATCCTATGGAGTAAACCGTGTTTTCAAAAAAGTCCTGAGCGCTTTTTAAAACGCCACCGCCGACGTCTTTTTCTGCAGCTCAGAGCGTCTTTTCGAGTTGAAAAAAGTTTAACTTTTCTGAAAAAAAACGCCCCACGTCAAGCGCCTTTTTGACAGCTGACCAATGACAAGCGAGTGGCGAGTCGTTTCCATAACAACAAAAACAACAAGAAAAAAGGAGAAGATAGCCGGTAGACAGATCGTACTAGTTTCGGAGCACAAGGAGTTGTATAAAACCGTGCATCATCCAACCGGAGCTCCTGGACAAAATTGTTGGTAGCACCATACAGTTTCCTTCCCCGTATAATGTCGCGCTCCCACAAACGCCGTTGTGAACCGACACCCTCCCCGTTAACTTCAAAAGCCGACATTTCTGTAGCACACAGCGCTACTGTTGCAGCTGTTGTTATAGCAACAAAAGACGCCCTCGGCTGCTATTTGTAGGCAAAACGCTGCCAACTTTTTATTTTACTAAAAAAGCGCTCTTGTCGACTCTTTCTAGTCAAAAAAGACGCCAAATGTGAACACGGCATAACACTGTAGCTTGTCACCCGCTACAACTAACACGGCGATAAGCTTGTGTGTGAACTGATATTAGGCTAATATTGTAGACCTATGATGTTAAGTGGCAGATCAGTGGGTTTAATGCGGTTGAATTAATGCGAAAGAGACATAGCTTTCAGACGAAACCTAAAATACTAATGGATGACGCAAAATAATAATTATAATATGACCCATGAACCATGAACTCATATTTAAACACGGTCTCCATGCTATGTACACATGCTGTGCACTGTAAAACTTTACTGTAAATTTACAGGCATTTTCTAACAGTATTATACTGTATTTTTATAAAACAGTAAAATGCTGTATATTTTACAGAATGTCTGTAAATATACAGCAGCTTTCTGTTTTCAGCCCGCTAAATGTGTAATACAGTATCATACTGTAAATGCATTGCATTGTGGGATAGATTTATTTTGCGCGCTCAATTCAAATGTGATGTGATGTGAACAGTGTACTACAGGCAAACTAGGTTCATCAGCGGGATTTAATTGAACAGAATAATTATTCGCGTTATTAAGATAAGCCAGTGGTTTGTGAATCTGCGAGTAGTTTTTAAGCTTTGTGAGCTTCGTTTCGCATTTCAAGCGTTAGCTGCCTGTGACGCAGCAAACAATGGATGACGCTGCCTGAGCAGACGCGAAAATAATCTGTCATCTGAATCATCAAACCTGTGCCTGAGACGATGATAAATGGACTTTGGAGCATGAGAAGATGGATTATTGTTCGTCTGAGTATCGATACGGTAAGATTTTTTCGTTCACATTTCTACATTGTTTCCACGAATGGTTTGATTTTGGGAACGTTAAACTTTTGCTCATTTAAATCCCGAGTAAACAATTCTCACCTCTTTACCAAGTAATTTTGATACTTCATATAATACTGCAACATTGACCATGTCATTCTGTTACAGCCCATAACCAAGTTATATCTAGCTCGCCAAATTATATCTAAGTTAGCTCGTTAAGACACACATAACGCATTCACATGACATGCAACTGATTTTATTTTATTTTATTTTAACTTTTTTTTCGTTTGTTTGTTTCAGACTGAACAATGTGATGAAGATCCGGTGCTAATGTAAGTGCTTCACAAGTATTACATTTGTAGTCCATGTTAAAACATGTCAGTTCTATGATCGTGCTTTTTAATTTGTTATAATTTTGCCAGCACATGAAAATCCATAGTCATGTTCCTAATGCTTATTTCAAATGTAGTAGGCCTATTCCTGATTGCTTCCATGTCTTCCGTGGTCCTACAGCTGCTCCCACACTTGCAGAAATGAGATGGTTTTACCCTTCAAGCAGGTGTAAGTAGAGATTACTCAACATTTATTTGCAACATGTTTTATGTGTTGGTTCTGTTAGTGATGGTTGTACGTCTTTTTAAAAATTGTTTCAGGTATTCATCACTCCATCTGATGTCCAGCAGTCTCTACATTTGCCAGAAAGCACAACTTATAATTCTTGGTATGTAAACAGTAAAGGTTTAGTACACCCTAAAATTAACATTAAGTCATCATATACGCTATGGAAGCATATGGGTAGCAAAATTCAATTTGAAATAATTTCAAATTCAATTTGTGATATGCAAACTGGCAATGCATGCAAAATGCCAATGTATTTCTGTGATTTAATGTACATTTCCCCAAACATATGTGCAAAATTTAGTGCAGAATGAAAATGAAAATTCAATTATATAATTTACATTTGCCATTTTCTACAATAGTTTTAATATGCAAATTAAAAACATATTTTAACGCTTTATAAGTTGCAAAATGAAAATGTATTACCCAAATTGATTAGATATGTTTAACATGTCCAAGCAAAGACTGTAGCAAAATTTTCATTTAAATGCTGTTTTTCCTAAATGCATTTAGACTTAGGGGTAGGACACTTGGGATTGCATTTTCATCATAATACCGCATGATAATTGTAGTAAAATGCAGTGAGAATTTCAGAATGCATTCTGAGCCAAAGCTGCAGCAAAAGGCTAGCAAAATGGTGATTTAAATGTCCTTTATTTTTCTTAAATGCATTGACACATATAAGACATTTCAATTGCATTATCATTTAATACCCCATGATGAATATAAAGTCAATGTGGATTTGAAAATGCAACATACCCCCGACCTGTCAATCTTTAGGCTACATCAAGGCGGGGCTCGGCAACAGGATGCACAATAGGTCAATATTCATCGTTAACCAAACGCTTTCCACACTGACTTAAACTATATTCATCATGGAGTATTTAATGAAAATGCAATTGAAATGTTTTATATGTAAGTGTCAATGCATTTAAGAAAAATAAAATTTCTCCTTTTGTGGTCCGAAAAAGAATGACATACTGCATTAGAACAACGCCAGGTGAGTAAATGATGTGATTTTCATTTTTGATAAGCTGTCCCTAGGATGTTCATCTCTGTCTCTCAGCTCAATGCAGTCTGCAAAATATTATCAATGATCAAATTAATTTAAGATCAATTTCAAGAAAACAGTACTGCACCCTACAGATGAACACTACCCAGAAAATGCTGTAAATGGGATTTCCCTGCACAAATTTCAGAGTTAGTTTAATAGTTATGTTGATCTATGTATAGACAACTAAACAGAACCACAATGGAACCCACAATAGTTTATTTGAAGTATTTTCTTTCTTTCTTTTTTCAGGTCCATCTCTAAGCAACCAGCGGTAGATGTTGAGCTGCCCAACTTTGTCTCTGGCCTTGCAGTGCTGTTTGTATTATTGTATGATTTCAACCTCCAGTATCAGGAAGAGGTGGCATGCACCCCTGCGATTGAGGTTAGACATTAGCATATTTGCCATTGATATATATGATAGTGAATTGTCACTAACTTGTCTTGACGGTATTTGTAAAATACTTAAGTATTTTTTCACAAACATTTTATAAGTTGATTATAGAGCTGAATGATATATTACCTATTTAACATGTAGTCAGTCATGTAATCACATCACAGGTGTTGCAATTTACTGTGCTATATATATATATATATATATATAGCTCCTTCTTATATTGCTGATCTAATCCAGGAACAAAGGACAACGAGATCCTTACGATCCCAATCACAGAAACTTCTTGTTGTTCCTCGGTCTAAGTTGAAATCTAGAGGGGATCGTGCGTTTGCGGTCTCCGCCCCTAAATTATGGAACAGCCTGCCGCTTTATATTAGGGACGTACCGACACGTGGTCAGTTTAAGAGCCATTTAAAAACATACCTTTTTATGATAGCGTTCGATCTAAGATAAGTGCGAAGGTTGCTAGTGTTATATAGGGTTTTTCTGATCTTACTTAAAATGTATTATGATTGTTCTAAGGTCTCTGCTATACTATTCATTTAGATGGCTATGATCCCTTTTAAATGTTGTCTCCTGCTCATTGTGTTACTGTTTGTACAGCACTATGGTCAACGTTGTTGTTTTATTCAGTGCTTTAGAAATAAAGTTGAATTTGAATATATATATATATATATATATATATATATATATATATATATATATATATATATACATACATACATATATATACATAATGTTCACTTGTTTCTTTTTTTCTTTTCAGCCTTTTAGACGCTTTCTCGACATCAACCCTGAATGTGCATCAAGAACCAAGAAAGGAAAAGTGACTTAAAAGAAGACTGGACGTGTGTACAAGAAGAGCAGTACTGTAAACCCACAGGTTTCCTCTCTTCTGAAAAACTTTTAAAAATATATTTCTGAAAAACCTTTCCATTCTTTAAAAGTAAATAAGATTACTGCATTTTGAATTACTTGCTAATTGTTAATTGCATTTTACATGTTTTATTATATATATATATATATATATATATATATATATATATATATATATATATATATATATATATATATATATATATATATATACTAAATCTGGAATTTCATCCAATATGTTCATATAAGGCAATGTTCTAGTCTTTTCTTCTAAATAAATAAATGTTTTAAAACTCAGAGAATGTTGTTTTCTCTTTTTTGTTGTGACTGTTATGAAAAGGTATATTTTTAATTTTGTAAATCTAAGAGTACTGAAAGAAAAGCAGGAATTACAGTATTCCCTGTAAAAAACAGTCTAATACTGTAAAAAATAAGTTATATAACAGAATAATGCTGTATTTGGTAAATACAGTACAGAACTGTAAATTATGTATACAGTAGTAGTCCTGTAAAAATACAGAATGTGGCTGGCAACCCAGCTGCCAGTATTTTACTGTAAATTTACAACGAAAAGTTTTACAGTGTGTACACATATCTATCCTTACAAGTACAATTTTGGCTGTATTATTTGTGTCCCCTTCAAAAATTGCTCTTGAGAAATTTTACGTTTATTGTCCCCCCCTACTGTCACATGAAATTTACGCCCCTGCTTAGGCCCCGTTTACACTAGTGCGTTTTCGTTTTAAAACAGCATTTTAAAATGAAAATGATCAGCGTTTACACTGGCGTTTCAGAGAGTGCTTCGTTCAGTCGCGCATACGCAACATCCAATAGGTTCTGCACTGAATTAGTTCACCTGTTTCGAGTCTTCGGGTTTGAGTCGTTCGTTCATCACGTGACAGCCCCGTACGCGTAACCTATGCAGTCAGAGCCGGAAAGAGAATTGATTAGTTCGTCTCCCGAGTCTTTGGGTTTGAGTCGTTCGTTCATCACGTGACAACCTCATAAGCTAAACCTATGCAGTCTGAGGGGAAAAGACTTAATAATAATAATAACCAACTCTTTAGTTTATTACCTTTGTTACCACATTCAGTGTTATGGAAAAGAACCATCATGCCAGAAATTCACATTTATAAACTGTAATTAAAAAGCTACTAAAGCTATTAAAGTAACAAGCCTATAACTGCTGTTTTATCAATTCTAACTTCACCATACACTCAAACTGTGAGGTTTCTCTGCTTTCCTCATGGACCTGTAGCACAACGCCCTGACAGTGACTTCACCTGTGCCCTGAACTTTATTAGAAACTGAGAGGAGAGCAAGTTAATACAATTGATATTACAATTATCACAAAAAATAACCAACAGTCTGTGTTTAAAACTAAGAAAAACAAACTTCTATATAGTGCTGCCACTACTAACGTTACATTAAAAACTAGCTTAGCCGCTATCTGCCAGCACACCACATTAGATTAAAATACTTACCCTCGTAGTTGTGCAGATAACTCGATATGTAGAGTTTAAAACCCTTGTCCCTCTTGCTTGTCGGAGCAGGGGACCAGACATCAACAATGCGATGAACATCGCTGACGGTTATTTTCGGAAGATCCTGGAGACATCGAGTAAAAAATGACATTTTCGGTGACGCGAATGAAAACCGGAAACTGATATGCCGACTTCTGGCGACAGCGGAAGTTCGTTGCTACGCTTGTGCACAGAGCCTATTTGAGACCAGAAACGCGTCACATAGCTAACTGTAAGAGTAAATAATAATAATAATAACAACAACAACTATGCACCCGTTTGTAAGGAAGCTTGTAAATTAACTAATTTATCTGTCCAATGCTGTCACGTCACGTGACAAAAGAACGTGACGAACGAACGACTCAAACCCGAGGACTTGTCAGATAAGAGGTGAGGTGAGCTAATCAGACTAAAGACCCACATAAACAATGAATTAATCTTTTCTGTTTCTTATAGCAATAGTTTTGTATTGTTTGTAGTGTGATCAGCGTTTGCATAAGCAGTAGATGTGTTAGGGAAGTAGCACGTAACATTTTAATTATATTTTGCTAAAATTAACGAAATGACTCGAAAAAAGATTCGTTCATTTTGCTGAACGAGACTCAAAGGTCCGAGTCAGTAAAATGATCCGAACTTCCCATCACTAACCAGCTCTCCCTTCCAAGATGTTAATCTGCACAAAAATCCGTTGTCTGATAAAATCAAATAGGCTACTACACTTAAGATAAAGACAATAGCTGCGCTGTGATTTCGGCTATACTTGCATGTAAAATTAGTGAAGCAACATTTCTGTGTTTTAACTGAAAGCGCAGCTCCTTTCAGCCGCTCGCTGAACAGAGCAGATGCAGAGAGAGAGAGAGGTGTGTGCGTGCTGGGAAAGAGAGACCTCGCGCTGGTGCGGCAGTCAGCTTCAGATGCATAATATTTTCATTTGCTACAAGCAGGATACACAAGAAGCACGTTCAACTCGGACACGCAGATGGTTGTCGTGGTAATAAACACCGTAAACAGCAACCGTTCGCATGTCCGCGCATAATGCGCGTCTAGTATGAAAAGCATTTTCAGGGGCCCTTGGCTTTTGGGGGCCCAAGGCAGTCGCCTACCTTTGCCTAATGGGTAAGTCTGCCCCTGTGTATGTATGTATTTAAAACTGCTTCTGAAAAGAGCCCTGGTTTATTCTTAGAGGTAAGAGCCAACTGCCCACATATAAACAATTACGATATGTGAGAAGATGCAAAGGAAAAAATAGCCCCACCAAAACACTTCTTTTCACTGTAATGAGATTTCTGTCTTGAGCGGTTCGATTTCATTAGTAATTCAGCCGATGTAATCGCCCCTCTGTCTGCATGTCCAATCAACGTGATCTGTTTTCTTTGAACCCTTTTCTTGTGCAAATGAGAATGTGAAGAGGTGATTAATGATAAAATAACAGAACATGCTGTTTGGGAATCAAAAGGCCAGAGAAGGTCAGGGGTTGTTTTTGTCTTCTTGTTGTTATACTGCCAGGCTTTTGAATTCAATGAGCCTGTATGCTAATGATATGCAAATTAAGGATAAATTAGCGTCATACCAGTGTGAATGTAGCTGGGGAGGTGGCTAGTAGTAAAGGGTGTGGCCAATCAGGTAGTTTGAGCTTTTAAGCAGGCACCTGAAAGGATGCCTAGAGATAAACCAGGAAAAGATTCAAGTAATCCTGGAAACTATAGGCCTATAGCCTTAACATCGCACTTAGGAAAGTTAATGGAAAAATTAGTTGTGGCTCGTTTAAACTATTTTTTAGAAAAAGAAAGGGTACTTAGAGAATACCAAACTGGTTTTAGGAAAGGTAAATCTGATACTTTAGTTAAATTAAGTAATGAGATTGAAAAAACTCTAATTAAGAAAGAAATTATGGTAGCTGTATTTTTGGATGTAGAAAAAGCATACGACACCATGTGGAGGGAAGGTTTATTAATTAAACTGGATAAAATGGGGATTGGTGGGAAAATGTATAATTATATAATGGATTTTCTTTCTCAACGTGTTTTTAGTGTTAGAGTAGGTGAAGAAAGCTCAGAAGAATTCACAGTAGAAAATGGAATTCCACAAGGAAGTGTGATTAGCCCAGTCCTGTTTAATCTGATGATAAATTACATATTTGAAAAACTAGGAAAAGGAAATGGAGGAATATTATATGCTGATGATGCTGTTATATGGAAAAGAGGTCGGAATATTTCATATATAGTTACGAACATACAAAAGGAAATTCAGACCTTAGAACAATGGGGAGTTGATTGGGGATTTAAATTTTCTGTACAGAAATCTAATGTAATGTTCTTTACTAAAAGGAAAATTGATGAAAATTACAAAATATGTCTTTATAGTCAATCATTAGCAAGAGTTAAAAAGTTTAAATATTTAGGAGTTTGGTTTGATGAAAAACACACATGGAAATACCATATTAATCACGTTGAAACAAAATGTAAAAAAGCCCTGAACTTGATGAGGATGATTACTGGACTCACTTGGGGAGCAGATAGACAGTCTTTAATGAATAATTACAAAGCTTTGATAAGGGCAAATATTGATTATGGAAGTATTGTATATAATACGATATGCAAAACTAGATTTGAAAAAATTAATAAGATTCAATATCGTGCATTAAGAATTGCAATAGGAGCCATGAGAACAACACCAAAGAGTGCTTTATTAGTAGAATCAGAAGAAGTCCCACTAAAATTAAGATTCATTAAATTGTCATTAACATATTGGGTTAGATTAATAAGCAGCAATAGCAATCCAGCTACATCAGTATTAAATGATTGTTGGGAATATCATAAAAAGCTAAAGGCTTTGGTTGGAATATAAATAATATAGCAGAACAATTTGGAATTAATGAATTAGATTTTAGCCCTGCAGTACCTTTAAGTGAAGTTCCTCCCTGGATGCTCCCTTTTCCAGTCGTCAATACAGAATTACTAAAAGAGAAAAGAGAATATCAAGATGATCAAAGTTTTGCAAAATATGGTCAAATATTTTTATCTTCAATATATTATGAATATCTTAAAATATTTACAGATGGGTCAAAAAACAAAAATGGTCATTGTGGCATAGGAATATATATTCCAGAATTTAATAAAAATTTGGGTTATAGGTTAAATAACCATCTTTCTGTTTTTACAGTTGAGATGTCTGGGATAATTACAACATTAAGATGGATAGAAGAAAATAAGCCAATTAAATCAGTCATATGTACAGATTCAATGGCAGCCTTACAAAGTTTAGAAAGTAATATTTCAGTTAGAGAAGATTTAATTATTGAAACTAGACATTTGCTTTTAAATATTAGAATTTTAGGAATAGAAGTTCAGTTTTGTTGGGTTCCAGCACATATTGGCATCAAAGGTAATGAAAAGGCTGATAAGATAGCAAAAGAAGCATTGGAAAAAAAGCAAGTAGAAATTAATACTTCAATGGGAAAAGGAGAGATTAAAGCCAAGATCAAATGTGAAATAATGCAAATAGGGCAAAAAGAATGGGAGTCTGAGATTAAAGCTAAACATTATCATATTAATCAATCAAAAGTAGGAGGAAACAGGATACTCAAGTCTGAGATTAGGTCATACTGGATTGAATGATACATTACAGATAATAGGGAAGAGTAATGGATTATGTACAAGATGTCAAACCAAGGAAGACGTAGAACATGTCTTGTTTAGATGCAATAAATATCATGAATTCAGGCAGAAATGGCAGGAAATGGAAGAAGAAGATAAAATTGAGGATGTTCTTAGAGAACAAGGGATGGAAAGAAATAGACTCAAAGCTTTGTTTATGCTTCTTGAAAATACTGGATTAATCAGAACAATTTAGGTACGGAAAAGTTAATAATTTGAGTTTATTTTATTTGAGTTATACTTTTTTTTTTTTTCTAGGTTAAATAAGTGAAGTATCTGTCAAGTCCTTCTACACACTCCTGTACAGTAGGTGGAGATATGCAATAACAAGTTGCAAAAGCCAAGAAGAAGAAGAAGAAGAAGAAGATGATGATGCCTAGAGATGGGGTCTGATCTCTTTGTATGGAAGCGCTGTCTGGTAGCACTTCTCTGTTCGTTGGTGCACGGACATGGTCTGGGTGAGTAGGTAGGCTAAGTGAATATTGATTGTTTGGCCTTATATTCACAAGGTTTTGAATTAAATTAGGTTATTCTGTTTTTAATGCAGACACAAACATTAAAAATGCTGTCCTCTGTACGTGTAGTAGTACCCCCATGTTTGATTGTGCACATGGTCTGGGTAAGAAGGTAGGCTAAACGAATATAGGTTGTTTTGTTTACAAAGCCTTGTTTTATTAAAGTAGGGTATTATATTTTTAATGTAGATGTAAGCATCGTGGATTTGGTCACGTTCATTCTTTCTTGATCCGGAAAACCTTTGGAAAGTAGTTTGGGATTGATGGCAGTGTTGCAGGTAATTGCAGGGGTTATTTACGGGATTTGTAAGTGTTTTGTTTTTATTATTTTAATTTTATTAAAATACAAAATTTAAGCATTGGAGTCATTTTTCCTTTGAATGGATTATTAATTGTGTTTTGTGTTTTTGTATTAGGTTTAGTTGATCGCTGTTCCTCCAGTGTTTGTTATGTTGCATGTTCTCAGCTAGCCGGTTCTTGTACATGTGCGCTGTATGCCTCCAGCGCCATTAAGATTTGGATGACTACTGTGAACTGGACTGGCTAGCAGAGTGTTTTTATTCTTCTATTTTTGTTTTTGTTTTTGTTTTTGTTTGTATATCACTTCCCAGCCTCATGTTGCCAGCCAACCTTTGGTTTATTAATTAAACCAATACATGTTGATGCTTTAAAACACACAGCTTATTTATTTGCATGAAGGTTATGTTTGCAGGGAAAATTGGAAGAGAATTGGAAGGTGTTTATATAATTTTCTTTTTTGGATTATTTTGTGTGGAGAAGCTTGGATTGTGTTAGGGTTTATGGAGGGTTTGTTGGCTATTAATATCCTTTTTGAGGGGAAATTCATTTTTGTTATAAGATGTATTTTGTTTGTATTCATTTCGTTCTGTTGGTTTATTTGTATTAATACATTTATTTTTGTGATATAAGTTTATGACTAGCTTTTTTTGTGGTCGCCCTTGCTTGAAAGGGGAGTTTACAATTTGGCGTAGTCGGCAGGGTGACCAATTTTTTTTGTGGTATTAAAGGCTGGGAAGTGGATAGTTTTTTTGTTTGTTTATTAGGGAGGAACAGCGATCGGCTTGTACGATTGTTACCCCTTGCAACATTGGACTGGTCTGCTGCAGTTATGGCGGAGGAGCTGCAGCAACTACGTGAGCAGTTGGAGGGACTACAAATGGAAAATGAAAGACTAAGACAACAGCCTCAAGTTGGAGGTTTAGCAAGTGTTGCATTGAGTTCTGCCCCTGAAGGTAATGGACAGCGGCTTGAACAGGCGATATATTTGCCTAGAGAGAGAAAATGTTGTAAATTCTCTGGTAAAATGTCCTCTGGCTCTTCTTTGTTGGAGGATTGGATTGAAGAGGTTGAGAGCTGTATTAGGGGGAGACACATGTCTGAGTTGGACAAAGCCATGTTTGTTTATGATCATCTAGAGGAGGAGGCTCGGACTGAAATTAAGTTTCGGTCTAGGGAAGTTAAAGAGAATTCCACTGAGATATTTGCAGTTTTGTGTGAATTGTATTGTTCTTCCTATGTGATTTTGCAACAGCAGTTTTTTGATAGAAAACAGAAGGAGGGGGAATCTTTACAAGAGTTTTCTCATGCATTGATGGATCTGATGGATAAGGTATGCAAAGCTAACCCTAATGTTGTTTCTGACTACCAGGTGGTTCTGCGAGATCAATTTTGTGAAAATGTTCAGGACCATACTCTTCGAAGAGAACTAAAGCGGTTGGTGAGGCAGGATTCCTCCCTGAACCTCCTTGACCTACGCAAAGAGGCAATCCGTTGGGTGGAGGAGGGACAGCCTCAAAGAAATCGATCAAGTAAAGTAGTCCCTTACTCATTTGAAACTCAAGTTGTTTCTACCTGTGAAGAGAATTGGGTGGTTAGTTCTGAGTTTGCAGAATTGAAAGATATGGTCCTACAACAGCAAGCACAATTGGATTTGATTCTTAAAACTTTGAGTACTCCAGAAGGGGTTGTAGGTAATGCTAATAGCGTTTTCAGAAGTAGATTTCGCAGAGCACCTGGTGGCCAACCTATATGTATTAAATGTAATCAAACTGGTCATATAGCAAGATCTTGTATTGCAAATAGGCAAACTAGGTCCTTGCCTGCATCTGGCTCTAGTGGTGGGGTATGTGGAACTGGATGTTAGTTTATCTGGGGTCACATTACCTAGGAGAGGGATTCTGATTGTAAAGGATGCCTGTTCTCCTACTATGTATGCTCAGAAGCAGAAAGTTCCAGCTGTGTTGGGTATGAATATTATTCGAGAGTGTTATGTGAACTTACTCAATGATCATGGTGCCAAGCTTTTTCAGATTCCCCAAATACGATCAGCTGCCCCAGCATGGAAACAGGCACTCCGGTGTTGTCAAAAAATTGAAGCCGTTTCAAATTCTTCCTCTATATTTAAGGTGAGAGTGCAAGGTAAAACTCCCATTCGTGTTTCTGCAGGTACCATAACTATGGTTCCTGTTACCTGTCCCCAAGTTTCAGGTGCCTGCTTAAAAGCTCAAACTACCTGATTGGTCATGCCCTTTACTACTAGCCACCTCCCCGGCTACATTAGCCTATTATTAAGAGGATATGGCTGCTAAGGGCTTGTTGGAAAATTTATTACTAATTAATTGATAATTGCCTGTGCTAGGATTTTATTTTATCATGTTGTTATGTATCATGTTATCTTTTTCTCCATCACTTTAAAGGGGTGGTTGATCGCAATTTCCCTTTTTTAACGTTAGTTAGTGTGTAATGTTGCTGTTTGAGCATAAACAATATCTGCAAAGTTGCAGCGCTGAAAGTTCAATGCAAACAGAGATATCATCTTTTAAAATTCTGGAAGTTTAATGCCTACAAAAATGGCTGGTAAGGGACTACAACGAACTACTTCACGGGTCTGATACGTCAGGACCCAGATAAACCCTGCCATCGGGAACACGTAAGGAAGGGGGCGAGACCATGCTGTGCTGCTTTAGAGAAGAGGAAGAGAAAACTAGGGGTGCACATAAAAATATTCATATGAATCGCGATTCTGTCCTCTAACGATTCTAATGGATTCACAAGTTTCAAAATCAATGTTCTAAAACAGCCGTTCTTAATACTGTACCCCACGTCGCCCTGCTCTACATCTCTCTCTCTCTCTCTCTCTCTCTCATTCAGATCGTCAGATCAGCTCCAACAAACTGTTCCAATTATACATTTTCACATAGCAATGAGAAGCGTTATACATGGACGCGTGTGTGGTTGCTGTGCTGTATTAAAGCTTTAATCAGAATAAAACCGTATATTAAAAGCTAACATACACAGTAGCATAATAACAGCGTATCTAAAAGTATGAGACAACAAACAAACATACCATTAAGAGCCGTGCTTGCACAGGTTCTGCACGATCCTCTTCACTAATATCCTCTGCGTCTCAATCGGGCTCAAATTGATAAGCAATATAGACGACGCCATTGTTTACAATATAACCGGAGCACATGCCTCTAAGCTGAGGGGCAGGACATTTAGACGCACGCTCTGCGGTTTAGTGAATCACAACACACTGAGCCAGCTAACCAATCAGAGCCCATTACATATTTCTGAGGGAGGGGCTTTATAGAAACAGGAAATAATCGAGGCGTTTGTCAGAGAAGGTACAGAGTGGTGTGGAATAAAGGTAATTTATATGAAAAATAATGCGTTTTTAAAAAATCGAAGCATGAACACGTTAGTCTGCACACCATAAACACAAAACAGTAAACCACCTCTTTAAGTATAAAAAGTTTGCATTTATAAACTTGTCAAAAATGAAAATTGTTGAAATTTTATAAAAATTATTATTATAAGTTGTTCTAAACATATGCTGTATTTATTTATTTTTAATTTCCATAAGTTGTAATTTTGATCATGTCAGTGACATCCATTTTATACTTAATCACATAGTTCATTACATTTTTTGGGAATATTGCTTTTTTAATTAATTCTCTTCACATAGAACAATTTCATACAATGTCACAATTCACTAATAATCTCCCATAATACAGTATATAGTCTTTCCCAAATAGAGTATACATGAAGAGATATACCGAACACAGTATACATAGCTTAAATATTTCTCCCAGGGCAGAGAGAATTAGGAGAGAAGAAAAAATAAATGAAATTTGGTCTTAAACATAAATTGTTTAGATATTTATTGTTCATTTAACTTTGAAAAAGAAATTTTATTTGACTGCTGGTTTGCCATTTCATTTCTGCACTTTTTCTTATTCACATACACATTTCTGTACGACTGTTGCCTGTTTTGTTACTGTAGTCATTCTAGTCATTCGTACTAATTTGATTTTTAATATACAACCCATTTTGGGTACATTTTAACCCAGCAGTATAATATTTTTTAAATAATATAGCCAAGGATATTGGGTCAAACAATTAACCCAATCCAGCTGGGCTGCCAAAATGACCCAAACTGAGTTTGAGTTTGTAACCAAGCAATTTTTAGCGTGTAGAACACTACACTACAGTAAAACAACCTGTCAACATTTGAGTCCTCTATCCCCCTAAAGGTGATTGAAAGCTGGCCTGGAGCAGTATTCCTGTACTGAGCTGAAACTTTGAAGTTGGCAAAACTGATCCAGGACTATTCCCCTGAGCTTACCTATACAACAAAAAACATGCAGAGCAAAATACAAACTAAATAAACAAAACAAAAAAGTACACTAGTTTTAAAAAGACAAGATTTATCTTAAAATTAGAGTTCACAAAATAATAATTTACTGACGCCTGATGTCATTCCAAATTCAAAATGATATGCCTAGCAAAATGTTAGTGCAGCTCTTTTCTATACAAAGAATTTGCATTTCATTTTGAAAGAACTATCCCATTAAATGTTAAAGCTCAAAACTAATTAATGCATCATCAGTTTGATCTGTTCTTTATTAACTTAATACAAATTTTCATATACATTTTGCAATAAGGAAAAAGACCAAGTGTCCATGACTCTTTGATCTGCATGTTGTGATTAAAGCTTTGATTTTGCATCAGCATTTTGACATCATGTGCAATTCCTTCATTTGTGTCTGTCAATAACGTAGTATGCAATTAGTCTCAGAGTGTCTGAAACTCCAATAAACATGAAATATGGTAATTATACTAATCAGTGTTCTGAATCACGCCCAGAAAACACGATTAACTTTAGATGGCAGGATTTTGTAAGCTGACAGTAAAGCTGTTGTTTTGGTTTTTCACACCATCTGAATTTTTGACAACGGAAATTGCTGATTTTAAATTATATGTAGAAAGACATGAAATTACCCTTTACTTTCCAGAAGTTATAATTTTGATAATGTCAATGACATCCATTTTATATTTAATCACATTAATTTTGGTCTCTATGTGGATTATACGGAGTATATAAAACACTGCCACATATTTGTGAACATATTTATTATGTCTTTATTCATACAAAAGTGACAGTAAGGAGATATGTTACAGAATATGTAATTCATATTTCATTTTTTTCCCTGTTTTTTTTTCCTATATATATATATATATATATATAAAATAAATAAATTGCAGGCAATAAAAACAACCACATTTTTCTGCTAAAAATACTAAAGCCAGTATTATACAAATTTAGGATGCTGTAGCATACACAACTACATTTTATTTCTGTATGTAAATTGAAAGTTAACGTCTGAAGGGGAATGTTGGGCCAGTGTGGCCTTAGGCAAGGTTGGTACCGCAGATGGAACACTGATTATTACTGCCGTGATGGGGATTTCTTCATGAGATGACCCTGACCTTCCTTCACTCAGAGCTGCGTCACTTAGGGACTCAATCCTATTTCTGCCAAAACATGATTTAAAAATTGTTTCTATAACCCTAAACAATATGTCATACTAAGAACACATACAAGCATTGTACTCCCACCAAATGTCACTCAGTGATTGTTATTGCAAGTCATGTTATAAAACACTGCTTGGCCTCCAGCTTTTTTTTTTCCCCATGATGCATTTGTGAATGGTTATTACATGAGCGTGTAACAGCTGCATTTAGGTGTGTATGTGTGTAGTTAATAAGCTGTAAAACACACACTCATTTCAAAGAACATTTTCTTGTGTGAGAGAATGAGGACACTCCATCTTATAAACAGATCTTTGACCCATCTCTCAAGTAAGAGGTTATGTAAGACTGGGAAAAATCTAAATATTATATAACACATCTCAGTATAGAAGAGCTTTTTCTTGTTTTGTGAGTTACCTTTTCCCAGAAAACCTATAATTGCAAGTCATATGCTTCACGGCTCAGGTGATTGGCACAAAATAGCCTGAGCCACTATGAGCAAAGATGGCAGATTTTAAATCGTGTAACTCCAGGGGTCCTGCCAGGGGCATTAGACTCTGCCAACATTTTAGAAAGATATACAATGAGTTGGCTAGGTTTTCCCAGTAAAGCTGTGCGCTAAACGTGTCTCTATAGCCCTGTAAAATTAGCCAACAATAGGCTGGTACATTTGAGAGTAGTTAATCATTATGTACATTACATGATTTCCTGAAGCTGATTAAAGTCCACAATGACATTTATTCTGCTTTATTAATTAATACTGAGATAAACCAAATGAGAGCACATGGAATTTACTCATTTCATTCATCAGGGGATTTTAAATGACATATACAGAATTGATAATTAGGGAATATTACCAACAATATTGCAAAGAGAGGGGGGGAAAAAAACAATCACTGATCTTAGCTGTATAGTTTTAGCTTTAATAACCTATATAAAACTGAACATTAACACAAAGATTGGCGTGAAAAATAAACTATGCAGCTCTTTTTATTTACATAATTTCCTCTCAGTTTATTTAACTTTTTATTTATTCATTCATTCATTCATTCATTCATTCATTCATTCATTCATTCATTCATTTATTTATTTATTTATTTATTTATTTATTTATTTAGAGGCCGCAGCTCAGTGTGAGCTCTGGTCTCCAGTCCCTTCAAGGCAATTTCCAATTAGAGGAAAGTTTGGGATGGACCTTAATAGTACTCTGACCAAATTTCAGTTCTCAAACTATCTAGTGCCACCACCAGTTTAAAATTCTGACTCAGATTCAGAGCTTGCACACTTTCTATAACACTTCCTGGGTCAACATTGCATTGTTTCATTCAGTAACGCATCTGCTTACATATGTGACTGCTTGTTTTTGCTTCTTCTTCACCGTTTTTCAGTACTCTTTCAGATGATTTGTAATAGCACCTCATACCTTATAAACACAAAACCGGAAAATTCTGTCAATAGCAGGGAAAAGTTAAATTTAATACTTATTTGTGAACAGTTCCTTGCACGTACAACAACATTGCCAGATTGACATTCATCTGTTTTTTTCTGGCCATAGCCCCCCAGCTCGAGTGAGCCTCCCATTTCTTCCTGATCTCCATGCGGAGGTTGAAAGGGAATGGAAAAAGCTGTTTTCCTCTCGCATTCACAGGTTTCAGCATACTAGTTATGCAAACATTGAGGGGATGCATGAAAACGGCTATGAGGGGATGCCCCCTGTGGAAGAGACGCTAGCCAGCTATCTCTCTGTGGGCAAGACGTCCTCTCTCAAGGCTCCCTCCTTGCCATCTAAGCCCCTTCGGGAAACATCTCGCTTAAATGGCAGGACATACGCAGCAGCAGGTCAGGCTGCCGCTTCATTGCACACTATGGCGGTTCTTCAGGCATACCAGGCTGATCTGCTGAAAGACCTGGATAAGGGTCCGTGCCACTAAGCAGGCCGTGGTGGTAACGGAGAGACATCTGTGGGTAAACCTGGCAGATATTGGGAAGAAAGAAAAGGGCTTTCTTCTCGATGCTCCAGTCTCACCTTCCGAGCTTTTCGGTACCTCCGTCGAGATGATGGTCGAGACGTTTATGGAGGCGAAGGCGCGCTCAGCGGCCTTCAAAACCTTCATTCCAAGAAGGTTCTGGTCTAACCCCAAACAACGCAGGGGTCCTGGTCCATCTCAGTCTGGGGATCAGAGATGGGCACAGAAGGCTAGAGTCACGACTCGTGCCCCTCCCCCATCTGCGGGTAGGACTAGAGGGAGGCGCGGGTCAAAGAGAGGTAGGCAAGACCTGAGGGAGGTGATCCAGATGAGGCGTTCTCAACGCTCTCGTCCGGACCAGAGTAAGACTTGAACATCTACTCCCTTCCCTCAGGGGGCCTGTCATCTGTCCTCATCTTCCCCTCTTTAATTCCCCTGCAACCACTGTAACTCCACCTGACCGAGGTTAGGTGGGAACCTAGAAACCTGCGCTTAACATTGCAGTCTCTATACTGGACTTATGATGTTTTGGTTAGGTTCTATGTTTCATAGAAACTACCTTGCTGAGGACCCGACTCCTCGGACTTCGCCTCCGGGACTGATCTCATACGCAGGAACCATGGATGGGTGAGTACGATCCAGTTCTAATGGTTCACTGGTATTGTGTAGCCATTCTTTACGGTATTTCTGGGACCTGTCATTTTGTGTGTTTCACCTTGTTAGGGTGGGCCCTCGGACGACCACCTCTTGCCTTCGCCTCAGTGCAATGATGACCTCACTCGTCGATACTAGATCCAGGCTAGGATGAGAGCCCTGTTTCCGGCCTCATACCCCTATATTGTGTGGCCCAGTCGTAGGTTTCTGTGGGAGCCTCCTTGGTCATCAGGTCTCCAGCACTGCAATTCCAGAAATTCTCTGAGTGAAGCTCCTCTTACTGAGGTACTGAGTGGTTTTACTCTTTTAACGCAAACAGCCCACTCTTTGTGGTCTGGATAGTCTCAGTCGGCCCCTCTCTTGTAGCCTTCCTAGGTGCATGGCTACCTGAGGATATCTATGTGCTAGCTCAGGGACTGCTCCCCTTCCTGGGGTTTTTAAGTAGCAATCTCCCTGAGCCCTTGCCTAGAGTGTGCTTCTCCCCTGCTAGGGTGTAAGTAAATAGCCTACTCTTGTGGCAGCCTTCTTGGAGGGCTTACCAGGGTTTTTCAGGCTAGCTGGTGTGGGACCACCTGCTGATAGAGGGTGTAAGCAGAAGGAACCTGCCCCTGGGCCAGTACCATTCTCTTTACTGTTTGATTTCCATGACACCATCATTAGACAGCCTGCTGGTTGCTGTCTCTCTGATGTGTCATCCGAGTGGGCTGAGTCTAGCAGTACTCTCCTCACCCTGTGGGATGGCTTGAGCATTGCCTTCAGACCAGGCGCCGAAGCGTCTGAGTTCCCTCTCATTCTGAGAGTTGAGTTCTCCGCTCTCCAAAGCTCTGTCATTCAGCAGCCTCAGCTCCTTGTTGGTAGAGCTAGCATTGCTCCCCTCACCATAGAGGGTCACCTATGAGCATGCTGCTCCCTTCCGAGCATTTGAGTTCCCTCTCATTCTGAGAGTTGAGCTCGCCACTCCCCAGAGCTCTGTCATTCAGCAGCCTCAGGTTGTTAGGCCTCTCTATGCCTCCCTGTTAGGTTGCTCTCCATGTTGGTAGAGCTAATATTGCTCCCTTCACCATAGAGGGTCACCTATGAGCATGCCGCTCTCTTCTGAGCGTCTGAGTTCCCTCTCATGCTGAGAGTTAAGTTCTCCACTCTCCAGAGCCCTGTCATTCAGCAGCCTCAGGTAGGTTGCTCCTTGTTGGCAGAGCTAGCATTGCTCCCCTCACCATAGAGGGTCACCTATGAGCATGCCGCTCCCTTCTGAGTTTCTGAGTTCCCTCTCATGTTGAGAGTTAAGTTCATATCCACTTTAGGAAAAGGACATTATGCCATAAAATGGACTCTTCTCTAATTAATTCATAGAAAAACCTTTCTTTGAATGAGCACACATATCATTAAGTCATTGTGTATATTACTGTTTTTGTGTATTTTATACTGTTTTATGCATGCTTATAATAGATCACTAGTTAATATCACTCTGACTGTAACATGTTTGGTCTCTATCAATTCGTCTTCGAATGATCTAAGTGAGAGTGAATATTACATGTTGATACCTATGCAACATATCAGTGTCCGCGAGCGCTCCCTCTCTCTCTCTCTCTCTCTCTCTCTCTCTCTCTCTCTCTCTCTCTCTCTCTCTCTCCATGCCTTCCTTACGCTGGCACCCATGTTTAATGTGTGTATGTCTATGTCTATGTCTAGTTCTATGTTACATGTTCCCCTGTAGTGTAGTTTAATAAACATCCATATGTATTCACACTTGGTTGTCTGTCTGCTGCTCTCAGAACGAAGTCACTTTAACGTCCGGTCTTGCTACAATGCTCGAAGCAATGCTTCACTAAGGAAATTATTTGTCGTGGCCAGAGGAATAATTTTCCTTAGAGTCGATAGAAGGGTCCGTACTGCGGACGAACTAATCATTTTATTGTACTATTAATACTACAGCTAATTCCTGAAGATGGATATATAATTGATAACCCGTTATGATTAATTATGTTCATCTCATAAAGCAAATATGCTACAATTATTATTATTATTATTATTATTATTATTAATTTGATTGTAACATTATATTGTCCTAAAGTCTATTTCTCACTGTGTACCACTTGCATAAACACCGCATCCGTAGGGGCTGCCATTGTTGTTTCACGGGCTATGTGACATCAGAGCGTGGAACTGGGAGTACATCGATCTAGTACGAGTTCACAGGTGGGAAGTCATGGGTTTGACTGCCGTTCCAGTGCACTTTCATGGGTAGAAGGTTGGAAAAACACTGGTTACGGGTTGTCTGGAACGTGGCACTAGTCACTTGAGTAGAGCTCGTACGTTTGGCCCCTTTTTGCAGTTTATTTTATTTTTTTCCCTCACTTTATTTTAAGTTTTATTCATTAATACTTTCCCTGATGGCATTCAAGCGGAAACAGCAGGAGTTGTCTCCTTCGGCTTCTCCAATTAAGAAGAAATCCAAGCTACCGACCGCGAGTGATATGATGGACAAGATGGCAAACACTGTTACACACTTTGAGGACATTCTAAGAACTGAGTTGACGGCGATGCGGAACGAGTTCGAGTGTTAGTAGTGTATTAGCTGACTGGTAGGGTTAGGGTTTGATTTAAGTTGACAAGTTCTTGCAAAGTTACTTATAGTCAGTAGAATATCTGTTGGGAGACGAACACAATAAGGAGTTAGTAGATATGAAGCAGACAGTCTACTAATACTCTTATGAGAGTTTGTTGACATGTAGGTACATCGCTTGGGGAAGGTAGGGACTACCAAATCTTTTTTATTCACGAGATTTACATAAGAATGAGGAAACTATGGTGTTTGAGGCTCACAGTATGTCATTTCCACACTCTAAAAAAAGGTGCTATATAGCACCAAAAGTGGTTCTTTGGCTCGTAATCATAGGGGAACCACTTTTGGTGCTATATAGCACCATAAGAGGTCCTATATAGCACTTTTTCTCAAAAATGGTGTTCAACAGTGGTTCTTTGGCTTTTAATCATAGGGACTCCTCGTTCGGTACTATATGGCACATATTCTTAAAGATAAGAAGCTTTATAGCACATTTGTCAAATTGTGTTATGCAGAACCATTAGAAGTGCCATATATTACTACCATAGATGAGCCAATATGCTTCTAAATAACACTTTTACTTAAAAGATGAATGATAACTAATCGTTTCTTACCAAATTGCGGCTATAAAGATTAAAAATCCTGTACTTAATGCTTACTGAGAAACAAAATGCATCCCACTTTCAAAACCTTTTAATTTATTTCTTTCAGCAGCAAATAAAATGAGTGCTGACAAGCCAGGGAATATACATATACAACATCACAATATTCGGGGAGTTGTTGTTTTATGCACATACAAAATAATGCAACAAGCTTGAAATATGTACATTTTTGAAGAAGAGAGAGTATCGGTTTACATATACTGTATATACTGTAGCCCTGTAATCAGGTAACCTACATTAGTTCTTTACTTTATTTGGAAAATCTAGTATTTTAGCAATTGTGAGTAAGTGAAATTACTGAAAATTAATAATACACAACCATGTGCAAACTAAGTTGTACATTCTGAAGTACTGCAGTATCTTTCACTGTCAGCAGTGTATTAACATTTCTGTAAGTCCTTCAGGACTTAAAAAACAATAGAAACTGCAACTAGACCTGGAAGAGGCCCAGAAATAGAGGAAATTCTGACTTACAGTGACAGGAAGTAGTGTAAATCTGTGAATGACTGTTCTGTGTAGGGACACTGTGGGACCATATCAGTCAGAGCACAGTTCATTCATGGAGCTCTTTTCTAACAAGCTCATGATCTGAATCAGGTGTGTTAAATAACTGAGACATGCAAAACATGTGGGGGCAGGTCGCCAGGACTGGAATTGAGAACCGCTGCTTTAGGATACTGGATTCCAAACACAAAATATACACACACAGGAGGAGTCCCAGTGCCGTCAAGATGTCCTCACTCTCCTCTGTGATTAACTGTCCATCCAACGTGAGCACAATGTGGTCATACTGCATGAGATGACCCTCCCTACAGCCTTTAAGCTTCATCTAAAGCCTGGTACACACCAAGCTGGCGCCAAAAAACTAGTGGCGACGAAAGTAGATTGCGGGGTCGGCTCACGTCGGCAGTGTCTGGATCCAAAGTTGCCCTGACACACCAAGCTGACGCTCGATACGCAACAGCCAAGTAGCACGTCCGTTCTGCGCCTTTCTCGTGCACTGGTTCGCCAGCTGAACAGCCAATCAGAATGATCAAGTGGTCCGACTGACCGACGAGCTCCGACGCCGATTCAACATGTCGAATCGGCCGAAAAAAGGCCGACGAGGATCAACTTCAGCCGACGGCGCAGAACACACTGAGAAAATTTAGACGAACAAAAACTGCCCGACGACCAACCGTCGGCTTGGTGTGTACCGGGCTTTAGATGTTGGGATGGGCTGGTCTGAGACTGGCCCTGGGGGAGAGGGGATAATAGCATTTATTTGCAAGGCAAACCTTATGAGTTAAATTACTTTTAACTACTGTCATACAATTGCTCAAATACTTTTGGCCATGAACTGAAAATGAACAAAATTTCTCTTCAGTTTGATAGCATAGTTTGTGTAGACCAACAAACAAAAAACTAATGTTTGCATTGAAATCATCTGAATAACAAAATGTGCAATAAGTGTAGTGTTTTGATTAGATTGTGTTTCACACACTGTAGTCAACTGTTCATGGCTCAACAGCAACCCCGGGTCCTCCTTGAACAGAGCAGGCAAGAGCAGAATAGCTGCTTCCAACTGTATGCCTTTAAACAAAATAACCCCATTAGATTAACATAACATGGTGGATGGTTTTACCCATATATATATATATATATTATTATATATATATATTTTTTTTTTTTTTTTGTTTGTTTTACATCCATTACTGTGTGTAAGACAGATAAATGTAGGAAAGAAGTCAGGTATGATCTCAGGCAGAGAGGTAGGGTGTCAGTCAGTGGTACAATGAAAAACTAAGCAGTAATGATTTAATTACCTTTTTTCAGTCTGCCACCTTCAGTCATCAATCATGCACCTGAACTTCTCCTTCAGGGGACTCCGCGAAACTTGAAGGTCATTACAGAGAGCTGTGTAAGAATTTGTTGGTCCACATCAACATTGGCGTAGTCTCACAGATCCGAAAGGAGCTTATGTTAAGAGGAAGGCAAAGGAGGAAAGACATGTATTAAAATATAGTCATAACTCATACAATTAAATCAGGAGGCAATTAACACACTACTGTACTGAGCATTTTGGCCAGTCTGAAACACAGGAACTCAGAGAGAGTCTCCTCTGTGCTATATTTGGACACAAAATTTGTCCGATAGCATTTTATCAGCACCATTCTTTCTTTGAGTAGCTCTACATTTGGTATAAGCTTCTGTTTCCTTCATTACACACAGATGTTCCCTGATGCTTTGTTAATTTTCTCCAGCATCAACCTATTGGGGTAGTTAAATTGTTAAAAATGGGGGCTATCAATAAAATGTAAAAAAAAAAAAAAAAAACAGTCTTTAGAAAATCTTTAGCCGAGGGCAGCCCTACTAGAAAGAGTCCAGACTTCTAATTATTATTAGGAAAATAACAAATATTAATAATCAAAAAGTTATGCATGGCAATCAATAATCTTAAATATGGAAATCTGGCTTACCCATGTCTGTTGTATGTGTCCAAAAAATGTTAACGAGTTCTTTTCATCCAACTTGACAATGTACTGATGATTTTATACTCAAACAAATTTCCTTTTGATTTTTCAGTTATTCCAGCATGAACCATCTGTAACAACATTAGAGGAATAATTTACTCAAAAATGTAATTCCAAACCCATATAACTCCCTTTTGATAAACAAAAACACATTCTTATAAAAAAGCACCCACAAAAACTTGTTAAAAGTAGCTTATGTAAGTAATGTGTCATATCTTGTGAGGTGACAAAATCACTTTTTAAATTTTTTTCTCACTCAGTATAGAAAGTTTGAGTATACTGTAAAGAGTTATTTCAAATCAATATTCAAAAATAGCACTCAAATCCAGTAAATTGATGCATCAAAATAACTTAATTTACAAGCTTCACGATATGATATGACATTTGGTCACGAGACATGCAAGTTTACAATGGTTTGATTTGTCAATACGATGTTACAAAAAACATTGTGAATTAGGTAACTTACTTTAGGTCTCTTATTGATAATAGTAACCTCTGCCTGCTCCGCATCGTGAATCAAAGCAAATGTTTCTCTGAGAAAAGTTTAGGAGCGCACATCACATAAATGCCTTTGTAAAACAATATGATGTTATAAATACATATTGGGAATGAGGTAAGTCACTTTCTTTTGGTGTTTTCCAAAAAGTTACATAAACTTAAACTTACATAGGTGATGGGTCGATGGGGGGGGGGGGACTTGTGGATAATTCAACACCAGAGCTTTACTCTTCACTGATTTTACTTTTATATGGTATGTGTAAATGAGTTACAGAGACATTTTATTTTGTGTGTGTTCATTAAATAAAAAAAGATTGTGTGTATATGTGTCTATATATGTATGTGTATATGTGTGTGTGTGTGTATATATATATATATATATATATATATATATATATATATATATATATATATATATATAATTAAAATCTGATGTACAATTAGTAAATTAAGTTTAATTTACTGCAATTACAAAATTTAGAGTATAATGTGGGCAAGTATGGTAACCCGACTTTGTGTTCTGCATTAATCCCATCCCATCTCTCTCTCCTCTCCACCTGTAGCTGGTGTGTGGTGAGCACACTGGCGCCGTTGTCCTGTGGCTGCCGTCGCATCATCCAAGTGGATGCTGCACACTGGTGGTGGTTGAGGAGAGACCCCTCCCATGATTGTAAAGCGCTTTGAGTGTACAGCAATACACAATAAAGCGCAATATAAATGCTTCATTCATTCATTCATTCATTCATTCATTCATTCAAGTGCAAACACAGTTTAAAAACTTAATTGCTGGCTTAATGGCTTCTTTATGTACAGCAGTGGTGCTATATAGCACCTTAACCACTCCAAAGATCCGCTGAAGAACCACTGAAGAACCATACAGGGGCTTAACAGGTTCTTTATACGGTAGTGGTGATATAGCACCTCAACCTCCCCAAAGAAATGCTGAAGAACCTTTTTTTTTTTTTTTTTTTAGAGTGCATGTACAGAACTGTTATTATTTAACTATGCCAAGGTAAATACAGTTTTCCATTCTATGGCACCTTTAAACTGTTACATTTAAACAGCGTTCATTGTGCATACAGTATCGCTTACTGATTATGATGTTATGTTTTAGTTGTATTCCTTCTCTCTTGTTTTTTTTATTTTATTTTTTTTATTATTATTATTTGTTTATTTTATTTATTTATTTTTAAATAGAGATACTACCTAGTCAATATGTGACTATGGGGCCAATGTTGGTACTTCAGTAATGTGCAGGTTTTTGTTGACGCCACGGATCGTACTAAGGGGTGCTGGCAGATCAAGGTTTGTTCTTGGTTTGACCTGTCATAGTTCATGGGAATGTATTTGTTTTTTGTTTTTTTTCTTTTGAATGGTTACAGGAAGGGTGGGGGTGGTTTAATGGTAGACTCAACTGGTTTTATTTTCAAACTTGTATTTTGTCTTATGCAGTAATTCTGTTCGATACCTATGACTGACCTTAATATTCTCAGTTGTAATATTAATGGCCTAAATGGCCCTCACAAATGTACAGGTTTTCTGGATTTTTTTTGCGAAGAAGAAAGATTGATATAGTGTTAGTTCAAGAATCCCATTTGAAAGAGGAGGATATACGCAGGTGTAATAATAAGTTTCATGAAGTGGTATCTCACTCATCTTTGGATACTAAAACCAAGGGTGTCCTAAAATTGGTGCGGAAGACTTTAAATATTACTATTTTAGATAAAGGTTGTGATACAGACGGTAGAATAACACATATAAAAACAATAGTGGAGAATAGGAATATTGTATTTCTTTCGGTTTATGCCCCTTGTACTCCTGACCCTACTTTTTCTCTGTTTTGTTAACCTATCTCTTGAAATTTTTGGATTTTGAAATTGTATTCGGTGCAGATACGAATCGTAATGTCGCATATCCTAGATAGATCTGGACCAAAGGAATCACACTCGAAAGCTTTTTATTTTATTTTTTTTCTGAATATGAATCTGTCATCATCTCCTAAGTGTAATCTCTGTTGGCAAGGATCTTTAGGCACGCTTTCACATTGTTTTTTTGGGAGTGCCCCTCTCTCTCACCTTTTTTAGTCTCAGCTCTCATAGGACCCGTTATATTTGTTGGGTACTGAGATATGTTTGATTCCGCACCATTTTCTCATGAATGACTTTTGGGACTTCACCTTGTCCGTCCAACAAAGATGTTTGCTGTTAGCTGCTCTCACAGCAGCAAAAAAATTGCTAGTCAATTGTTGGAATCCTCCTCACACAATGGACAGACGAACCTGGACGGTGTATTTGTTGGACATTATCTCGATGGAACTTGCAACTTCTCGTATACATGGATCTAATAAGAAAACTGTAAATTTGTAGCATTCAGCTTTTAATGTTGTCATCTTTTCTAAAATCCTTGTAAACATTATTTTATTGTGGGTTGGGGTGGGTTCTAAACTACTGTTTAATAAACTACTGTTTAATAAACAAAAAACAAAAACCTTTTTTTTTTTAGAATAGTTTTCATACAAATTCAAAACAGGAAAGAGGCAAATAGGCTTGAAGATGAATAGTAAAGTGTAGTTCTGTTTTTTTTTTTTTTTTTATTGATTTATTTTTTATGTGATTCAAAAGAGTCATCTGAATGCTTCACGAAAATGCTCATCTGTTTCTGACGGACTGTTAATTTGAACACTGTGGGTGGTGTCTTGAGGTGTTGAAAGGGTTCTCCACGGCATATGGACATGCACAATGATGGTCATGGTCAGTGGCAGGCATTAGCATGTGTGTTTTTTGTAAGAAAGTGTACAAATGAGGAGGTTAAAGAAACTGGTCAAATATATTCCACAGAGGTGATGGTCACACGAACAAGGTCAAGGGTGCATTTTAAAGTACCACCAACCGAGAGACAGAAATGAAACACATTTACACTTAAATGAGATTCTGCTGTTGAAATACAGACACAAAGACATCCAAAGACACTCAAATGTGTGAGAATGACCACACGCACCACACTATATGTGTGTATAAATCCAGTTTGTCCTTCTCTAAGTGGACACATTTGACTACAGTTTGACCTTTCTCCGAGCATGTACCAGCTGCATTGTCCCCGTGTTTCATGCTGGGATTTCTCAGGCTTAGCGGATGCCCTTTTCATCCAACCGCCCACTTGTTTCTCACACCACAAAAGATAAAACAACTTACGTTTATTCAAATTCCTGATTCAGCCTCTACTCGTTTAAGTTCATTTAGCTAACTGCATGCACTTGGGCGCTTGTTTACATGTGTGATAGTCTTTGACTAGACAGCTACTGCAAATCTGCCAACCAAAATGAGTCTTGGGAACTCAGAGCCAGACATCATGAATCACTTATTACTGTAGCCAGTTCCAGATGTTTCACCGCAATCAAAGTACTGAATGAATGTGAAATCACCTTGACTGGAGCTCCAGAGGCAGTTCAAAACATGAATCTTCTTTCATTGCTGGAATAATTCAATATTACTGTAAGCGGATCCAAGAACATCAAACTTCTTCAAAGTTTCCAAACCCAATAAAATGGCCTCAGAGGTGTATGAATTTTGTGTTTGTTTATAAACAACTGAGAAAGGCCGGCTCAAAGCTGCTCATCATGTAAGTGTGCTAGTACAGCAGGGAAATTAAAAGCTCACACGCATCCTTCTTCTCACTTTCAAATACGCACACTCGCATGCTAATACAACCACAGAGCAGAAAGATGCGCTTCTGTCCCCTTCTCTCATGTAATAATCAGGGAATACATTCTACAATCTATAATGTATGAAAATAAGTCACTCATTCCTTCTCAGTTCTCCTTTTTTCTAAAAAGAACGGGTGAATGAGTAATTAAGGTGAGAAGGCAACGCTTGAGGAGTACACAGAGGTAAACATTCCTATTTTTAGCATGGCTCCACAAAGACACGCACCAAAACAACAAAACAACTCAATACGTTTAGACGGTGAAAGAGAGTGTATCTATTTTTAGAAAGTCACATTCATATTTTCATGAGTGAAATGCATGAATCGCATAGATTGCCTGCGGCGTGTCAAAGCATGCGCGTGTGCACTCACATTCGTGCGTGCTCCAGTTGTTGTAGAAAGGCAACCGGAGTTCTTCCTCCCCACGAAGACAGATTAGCTGTGGCAGGTTCAGGACAGTCTCAGAGAGCACGTGTGTGTGTGTGTGTGTGTGTGTGTGTGTACTGATCTAACAAACGTGCGTGGATCTTTCACAGGGACTTAATGTTTGCATATTTATGGGGGACAAATTAATGCTCTGAGTCTGCTGATGTTAAATAGCTTTACAGAAATGAATGTGTGTGTCTGTTGGTAAGTGCACAGTTGGTTAATCTGTATGTGCAGGTGTGTGACAGAGAGAGAAAGTGCATCTCAAACTCAGGGGACATCTGCCTCCAGGGAGATGAGGGAGCTAGGAAGTGGAAGCTAACCGAATGTGTATTGTGGGGGGTGTATTGTGTGTGAATATCTGTGTATTTATTGGATAACAGTCAAAAAGACAGCTATAACCATAAAAATGTGAAAATAGCAAAACTGAAATTTCTGAAATTATTTATGCAACCTCATTCAGTTTCAAAAACATGGTTATTTTTCTAAAATAAAAAAGCACACTTGTAGGAAAGTAATTTTAAAAAATAAAATAAAAAAATGGGTATGCGGTTCTTGCAGTGACCATGTCAAGCCAAGGTATTTATTGTTAACTAAAATTAAAAAAAAAAATGTTTTTGCCATAACACCTGACATTACATGTAGCACATACTGTAATCACTTTCTTTAGACACACCTTTCCTGCATATCTTTATTTTATGTATACTAATGTCTTCACAAATAGGTATCTGAGACATGCTGTCAGTTATTAAATGCTAATCTACAAAGAATGAATTGCAACCCTATGTACCATTGTTTTTGTTCATATACAGTCTTCACTGTTTTAATTGTTTCAAGTGCTGTAATTATGCAAAGCATCTTTCATTCATTTGTGATATACTGTAATTTTTAGTTCATTTGGAAATTCATAGTAATTCATTTTTATTATTAAAATTATAATTTTAAATAATTATTCTTGTGAAAATTTTCTGTCTACACCATTTTCTCAAATAAGTTTGGGTTTTCTGGGGGTTTATATATCTTTAATTGTTTCTATACATATTAGATAGGCAATAAATTGGAAATATTTCTTCAAGGATTCGGTCTCTAAAATATGCTGCTTCAATCCTAAGTAAAAGTGACCCAGGAAGTGGTCAGAGTCCAGTCCAATTATCACTGTGCCCTTGAGCAAGACACTTAACCTCTGGTTCCTTCAGGGAGACTTTCCACGCAATTAGTGTGGCATAAGTCTCTCTGGATGAAAAGTGTCTGTTAAATGGAAAGTAACTAAGATGGACAGTCTTGCTCTCTCCTTCACAAACCCATCCCTTTATTCAATCTATCTTCAATCTATTTCTAAATGCATGATAAATGAAGGTGTTCTATCACGTTACTGCAGCATTCAGTCAGTAACCTAACCATCCAGCTGCACAACACAGGCCAGATTAGAGCAAAGAACAATAAAAAGAATAGTTAGATTCCTGGTTACCTTGGATCTCACAACCGTGAGTTGGAGGCTTTCGTATGAGTGTGTTCTTGCAGCTTTGCACTGAGTAAGAAAAAGATTTAACCTTATTGTGTTGGGTTTCTCGTGAAATATTGCAATATTCGTTTTTTGTTTACAAAAAAAAAGTTTGTCTGATTGTTAATATATGTTTGTCTCTTTGGCCACCAGCAGCGTGTATGCATGAGATGTTTGTTAATTGAAATGGGTTTGTGAAGAGTAGCACTATAATCTGTAAGGAATAGCTTTATATTCTGGTCCCCTCTCTCTTTTTCTTACTTGCATTTAGCTGTACAATTACACAAAGTGGCTTATCATCCTCTGTCTACTCTGAAAAATGTGAAGCTAGAACAAGTAACTCCAGGGAGAACAGCAGGTTATTCAAATATGATTGTCCATATTGCTGTCAAATCCTTTTGCATTAGCATGTAAATCAGAAATAGTGGAGCCCACATGGAGGTGCATACACACAAACACCATTCTTAAAGGGACAGGTCATCTAAAAAAGTGAGAATGCAGTCATCATTTACCACATGTTGTCCAAATCCATATGACTTCCTGATTCCTGCAGGTATTTTCTATAAAACAGTTTTTACAAATGCAGTTAATAATAAAAAATATTGATAGACTAATTGATTGACATTTTTCACAATATTTATTTTAAACAACATAAGGGTTAACAGTGAGTAAATAATTACAGTTTCTTTATAGTTGCATTCACACATTTACTTAAAGCACTTAAGTTTACATAAAAATACTTTAGATTCTTGTTGAAGATTTGTAGTATATACAGATGTGTAGTATAACTTTTCCATACTTCTCTCTACCTTCAGCTCTCCTTGAACTAAATTCTAGTAGTTGTTTTTTTTTTTTATTATTATTATTATTTATTTTAAATAAATGTTTAATCATTCAACTTTTTTTTTTATTATTAGAAGAGGCACCAGGCAACATTTGTTAAGCTTTGCCCTGTGCGCCTGTCTTGTTCAATATATCTAGCATGTGGGTCTTTCAAAAAGGATATTTTCTCACGGTTTAAGCCAGGGTCATTACAATCACTGTAACCACACTCCTCCTAAGTCCCTCATGGCAGTACTTTATCTTAACAGATTAAAATCAGACCCTTAGGGGCTCAGAGAGGCGTTGGATGTAGCAAAAAGTGTGGTTGGCTAATTAGTTAATGACCTTGTTAAACTCATCAGAAGCTGTCTGGTCCAAGCTAAAGATCACAGGGTCATTGTCAGAAGCCCCTAAAGCTTTTACGCTCATTTACTGCTGATACTTCTCAAACTAATGAGGCTACAGCCACACGAAGCCAGAGCTTTCCCTGTTCGATCTTTCTTTTTTTTTCTTTTTCCCTCATCTCAAGAAATATCTGCTTGCACTCAAATCCACGGAACTGACTCGAAACGATGTAGTATACCTGCCAGACCAGTATGTGGCGCTGTAATTCTGCCACAGAGATACACTAAAAACGGAGAAGAAGACTTGGACTATGCACATAAACCTTGCGTGCGGTATACAGACAAACATGGAACAATAAATTTATTAGTCTGTGTTAATGTTAGTTAATAAAAAGACAATTGTTCAGTGTTTGTTCATGTTGTTGTTGCCGTTATGTGACTTAGCGGTGTCTGACTACGGGCGAGCCATGGGATGATGACATCATTTTTTCATAAAATATACGGATTGGCTGTACACACGAAAACACAAAGGTGTCGTTTTCAGATTTATCCACTCTGGCACCCGGTTTCAAAAAATAGCAGTTTCAAGCTCCCAAAAAAGCTGGATCCGTCTGGAAGATACGCCAATACAATACAAAATTTTTGCGTATACAGCTAAACACGTCTCTGTGTGGACGGGGCCTGAGCCTACTTTTTAAAAATCTCTGCTTTTCAACATCATGTTTTAAGCACCTATTCAGTTTTTTTATTGTTAATCCAGTTTTTCAACTTTCCATCTGTTTCAGGGTGTCCATCCTTAACCTACATCTTTACGCTATTTCAGGAATAAGTGCATATAAAACATTCTCTTAAACCAGTTAATTGTTTATTGACTACTATAAGTACGCCCCCAGAAGTGTAAACACTGAGCCTCCCAGGGACCATCAAAATCAAGATCCATCAATCTCTTTCCAGTTCAACTGTAGCAGGCTGAGCCAGAGGGTGTTTAGCCAGTATGGCTGATGCATTATATGGGAAAAGAAGACTTGCCAAAATACACAGAGACAGACAACGAGGTAAAACAAGGTTAAACAATAGGGGCTTTTGCATTGCGTAGTTCTAGGAACCAGCATGGTCGTTCCTAAAGAACCAATTTCTCCCTCGGGCTGTTTTCCTGGTTGCATTCGCACCAGCAGCAGGAACTCTGAAGCAGCCGACAGCGACATCTTTATGCACAGCATTTACAAACATAAATTCCCTCAAATGGAGTTCCTTGAAGTAAAAGCGTGCCCAGTTCCTGCGGCACGAACATGCCAAATAGCGGGCACTTCCACCAATAGTTCTAGGAACTATGAAAAGGTTCCTCATGGTACAAAATGTTTGGGTTTCAATCGAGAACTTGCATAGTTTCTTCTTGACAGATAAGCTAAACTCTAAACTCAGATAAAATAGTACTATATTGTAAGGATAAGAATAAGGAAGTGATTGGTGTAAGGGGCATTTTCAAAAGTTGTTTGAAACTTTAGTTTTGCAATTCCACTAGGTGACCCTAGTAGTGTAGAAACTACATACTTCACCTTTATGTAAAATCAAAAATAGCACTTCATGACACAAAGACTGCTAACCCTTATGAGTGGATCAAGGCCCTTGCTAGTGCTCGATATAATGATTCACGTGATTCAAGCGGCATTGTTTTTTTGTTGTTGTGTGATTCACCTACACTTCCATTTCCTGTCTTTCCTTACGTTGCTTTTAGTCTTGTTCACTGACTTCACTTCCCGCTTCTCCAATTACTCACTTGAGCTTGTTTTCCTCTGCTTTGCCCCTCCATTCTGTCTCCCTTTTTAATTTTTTTTGTCTTACTCATCATCTCCATATCCCTCTCCCCTCGCTTCACTTAACATTCCTCTCATGTCATTAAGATTAAAGTTCTGAGCAGGCAGGATGACACGCCAGTCTGAATTATTAAAACAAGGGTGAGTGGATGACAAGGACTACAGTGGCCTCAGAAGTACATTACACTGCTGGTCACCGACATGGAGAAAAAAAAAACCTGCTGTACAGTTGCGTGCATTGAGCAACTCAAGGTTAAGTTTCTTGGGAGAATTGAGAAAATTTACATCTTAACATTTTACAGTAACACTGTACAATACGGTGCAATTTGTTAATATTAGTTAATACATTAGGTATAATAAACTAAAAATGGTAATAGTGATAATTAATTAATAAACTGTTGTTCATTTGTTATTAATGTTTGTCAGAGGAAAATTTATAAAAGCATTGTGCATTGTTAGTTCATGATAACAATACATTAATGCTGACGAACTGAACCTTACTGAAAAGTGTTACCAGTATCTTTCACAGCCTATCTAACTGTATATTGCATTGTTATACAAAAGAAAAGCCCCATATGACAATGGGATTATTCAGCTGTTTTTCTTGTTTTAGGTCAATGTTTTAACACTATCACACATAGATTGAGCCAGCATTTTTATGTCAAATAAATAATTAAATAAGTATTTAATTAATATAATTACAATGTAATGCACTTATAGGAATTTTTGGAATACAAATACACAATGTAAAAACATTTAAGTATACAATATGTGCATTGTATCAAATATTCAAATTTAAATGTAAGTACATAGTAATGACACTTAGAACATCTACTTACGACACAGGCACAAAATAGTTTAAGACATGCTTTTTTGTACATTAAATAATGGCGCAAATACCAGTAATATGACGAGCGCAAATGTTAGTAAATCGCGTTGCATGATTCATTTTAATACTCTCCTCCCATAAATTTTCCGTCTGAAAGGGAAACTCCTACAAATGCATATTCAATTAGGTCTAGCGCAAAAATAACTGTGTCCTTGACTTTTCAGTGGTAATTCTTCACTGCGTGTCTTTATTAAATCCTGACAGTACTGTTTTAATGCCAAAAGACGGTTTGCACTGGCATGAGCTATTAGTAAATCTGGCCCTGTATATAAAGTGGGTCTTTATTTTCTAAAGGTACAGAGTTTGATTTGATTATTTTAGCTTGCATACTGTACATCAGCAAGGGTTAGGCAATCATTGCAATTTAAATCATGTATTATGTTGCAGCTGCTAATAAAATTACCACTCAACAGAGTAACCTCATTTTGTCGCCAAAAACCAAATTTAGCCTACTGGTAATTGGCACTTGGTTAATTTTAGACCCTGTATTTTTACAACACAGTAAATTACATTCAAATATAATTTGATATCGCTCATCACCTACATCAGCGCTGACCTATAAATTTGATCTCCTGTGAAGGTGATATTGTTCTATGTGCATGCCTTAGCATCATAAACACATAATCATCCTTTTAAAAGCTATAATGTGCGATCAGATAAAATCACTAAAATGGGGCTTTCTCATCACATCTGCTTATTGATTTGTTCCTAATGGAATGCTCTGTTTCTGGTCATGAAAGCGTGACCACAAAAGTTGATATTTATAGACTAAATTGATTAAGTTTATGCAGGCATAAAAGGAGACATAGAGTACAAATGCATTATGGGAAGTGTAACCTTCGCAAATTCAGTGATTGCTTTAACGATGTGACATGAAAAGATCACACTGAGTAGTAACAGCGGGCAAAAGGGATGTTGAAAGCTATTCCCTTCACATCTCGTGCTTTTTGTCTGGGGGACTGATAGGATCTGACCTATTCTGAACCAGTTGGCCATCATGCGCACATCAGCAGGGTGTTCCATGGGTCCTACGACTGGGGCGCGAGTCCTCGGTCAACAGAATCACTTTAATCATCATGGGAGCAAGGTGAGGTGAAGAGTGAAGTAGTTTTGAAAAGAACATTCACATTACCAGGAGAATTCAGATACAATTCAGGCTGTTTAGGTTGAGACCACCAGCTGTTAGCAGAATCAGCCCAATCATTAAGGGTGCAGCATGTGGCAAGAGGTGGAAAAATACTGAAAAATGACTGCATGCAGACTCAAATTCATATATGCCTGCTTGTCGTTAGCTTCTCCCAATCTGGAGGCTCAAAGCATCTGGATCAGTTGCCCTAAAATGAGGATGAGTAATTGTACTTCCAACACATGGGAATCAAAGACGTAGCAATCCCTGGCTTTCCCACAGCTACAGATAAAATGAAACACCTTTGATGAGGAGGGATTCTGGCTATTTCTCTTACCTTTCAAGTGCCCTGGACACAACAGAGAGGCAGACAAACAGAACAGAAGCTGAAGGTGTAGGAAAAGGGGCAAAAGGAATGAAATAAATCAAAATGAACAAAAAGCTGAAATCGAAAGAGTATGGAAAAAGTAGTGGTAACTCACCCGGTGAGAGTGGGATGAGTAAAGTGAGTTGATGTGGCAAATTTGGTATGGGGGAAAGTGAGGTTATAGAGAGGGAGACAGAGGAGGATGCTTGTTTACCTGGCCACATGCAGCGGTTCTCAGTTCTCATCTGCTCTCTTGCTTACTGTCCTAGAATGCCCTGCTGTGATGCCATCTCAATGTTTTCAGGACTTCAAATTATTCTATGTCTCATGTGGCCCAAAGCAAGTCTAAAACCAGACATGATTAAACAAAGATCTGCTTTCAAACAGTGCCATACTGCACAAATGTATGGTACACATGGGTGTGCCATCACTTTTTAAACATTAAAGGTACAAATCATGTTTTTGTTGTGAAAAAAAAAAGAAAAAAAAAAGCTGTAGATAAGTTGATAACTGTATCCATTTTATTTTAGGGACCAATTCTTATTAATTAGTATAGCTTATTAGAATGCATATTACTAGCAAACTGGCTGTTTATTAGTACTTATAAAGCACATATTAATGCCTTGTTCTGCACGATCATATTTTAGATCCCATAATCCTACCCCATACCTCAACTTAACAATTTACCTTACTAACTATCAATAAGAAGCAAATTAGTTTATTGAGGTAAAGTCATAGTTAACAGTTAGTATAGTGTATATAGAATAGTGTGACCAAATTTTGCCATAATCTGCTGAATTCATAGTGAAATGAGTGCATCACATAGAAATGATTTTTAATTGAATTGATTTTTTTTTTTTAATTAGGCTACTATTATTGCTAGAAAAATTCAGGATTTTAAAGACTTTTTGCTAACAGGGTTGCAACAAATCTCATGTGAATCTCATATAAAAATCAATAGAAAACACAACACAGCGCATATTATATTTAGTTTTACCTCTCACACTTTCCGAATGTTAAAGCACTTCCATTTTCTTCTTGAAAATGGAAAAAAAAAAATAATAATAATAAATAAATAAATAAAATTAAGCCTTAATGTGTACTGTAGAATTATTTGTGGAAAGTGCCCAGTGTTTTTGTAATTGTGATTTTGCAGGTGTTGCTTTTTGCATCCACAACACACACACACACGCACACACACACACACAATATATATATATATATATATATATATTTCCCATATTCAATATTTTCAGGATTATTTGCTCACTTGGCTTCGCTGTCTCTCTTGTGTACAGTACCTCAGGTGGGCATTTTTTTAAAAGGGTTAGCTAAAATAACCTAAATGTACCCCACAAACACTGAAAATAGGATTTATTTTGGAACAATTTTAACTCAGAAATTGCTAGCTAATTTCACAAATAATTACAAAGAAATGGTATTACATTAAATTAAATTATTTTCTTTAATAAGACTGAAATTGTATTATCTTGTAAAATGTACTTCAATAATCTGTTTGCATTTACATCTTCGAAAAATAATTTTTTATAGTGTACTTGTACTACAGTGAGAAGCTTATGTCATGAGTAACAATTAAAACATTCAGCTCCTCCTGACTTACCCAATCAATGTGGCGTTTAGCCTGTTCAGTTACGGTAAAGTAGGTTTCTGACAGCCCGTGGCTCTTGTGGGGATTTTCTCCTGACAATCCCAGATCATGCCATTCTGTAAGGGATAATTCCCTGTGGACTGGGGTATAAGGCCAGATGAGACATTACCTTCCAATTAAAGTTCCACCAGCGGAGACTTAAACTGTTGGGATTTCAGACTGGCCTGGTATGACCCAATATGGTTAAGGATGATTAGAGGACTCATACAAACCCGAGGCTATTTTAAACACAATGCTTTATGTGAATCAGCTCTGGACTGCATGACATGATGGGCTCTTATTGTCAAGTGGATTTCCCTTTCAAGAGAGTTTGGGGTTTCGAAACGATTGGATTGATGTCTAATCACGGATGTCGTGTTTGTAATCGTGGTCTGCTTTTTCACCAAGCTGACAACAACCTGGATATAATTGTATTCAAAAAGGATAGGGTGCCAGTAGCTAAATCCAAGCAGGAGTTTACTCGATGGCACATTTACATAGGTTGAGGCGAATCAAGCTTACAACTTCCAAACACACTTTCCAGGAGTGGAATATTCAAGCGTAAAATCCCTGCCCTGGGAAGGTACTGATATTAACACCCTACCACGGCCCGCTAGGTCTCAGACATCCCTGTTCAAAGGTTCAATTCTCTGAGCTTCTTGCCCAGGCTATGGCCTGTCATCCTGCCCGGTCCCTCGTTTCTCTAATTATTCATACCTCAACGTTTCTAGCCCGCTATCCACTCAGTCTGACAGCTTGGCACTCCTTGTGCATGTTAATCACTTGGCGTCTTGCTAACGGAGCAGTGCCGCATGCTCACACCAATAATAGTAGGCACATCAGCGCTGTGCACTGTAGCACACTGACACTAGTCAGCATGAGTGGAGCACTTTATCTAAGAGTCATTCACAAACGAACAATTATCCAATAATGCTAAAATTACACTAATAAACACCAGTTGCAAACTGATTAAATTTACTGAGAAAAACATTCAGATCATTTTCAAAAAGGAAATGAGCATCACTTACAGATCACTCAAGGTCTGTTGCAAGGGCAATAACCACAAGAATTAATGAGAAGCTGCTAAAAGTCAAGACACAAATGATGGAGCTTTTATTATTACTTTCAGCACTAGACTAGTCCCTTGGTTTCTACTTTAAGTCTTTTCTTTGTTAATGAACCTATCAGGCTGAGAAGCACAAAAGGACAAGTGTGTCACTCAAGGATGAAGCAGCGGTGAATAAAATATGACATTGGCAAAATGTCCATTCCTGGAGGGCATCAAAAGGGTTCATTTAAAAGGAGAGGAGTTTATTATTGATATTTTCCTCAATTACAACGAGTTAAGCCCTGACCTCCAGTGACCTTTTTGGAATTTGATGTACATTAAATTTTAATGGATGCATGTGGTAAAATCAAAGACAGTAGCTAAATTAACTCTTTCCCCACCATTGACGTCATTTTTCAGCTTTCCATGTTTTCATTGGTGTAAGGTAGGAGGCGCTATTACGCATATTCTGGAAGAGTACTGAATGTCTGGATCAAAACACGGCGAAGACGAAGCAGAAACAAGCGATCGGGAATGTAAACAGATGCAATGTAAAATAATGCAATCATTAAGCATTAAACAGCATATAAATCAAAACTGCCTAACTTTACTGAATGAAATGTCGATCCAGGAAGTGGTATAGGACTGCACAAGCTTTGGATGCGTTGATGAAAGCGACCTATTCAATCTATGTTTTTATCATTGCTCTGAATCTGATCTAGATGTTGTCTTTTACAAAAACACAATTTTCGAGCCTGATCTCATGTCGAAAACATACCTGTGGAAACTATTTTGGAATACGTGAAATACATAGCGCCATGTACGTTTCGTGGCATATTCGATGTGAAATGTCCAAAAGTGGTGCTAAAAGAGTGTTCATTTTCTGTCCCCAGAACAGATGAACGTACATATGGTACATTTTATGTGACGTTGCTTTTGTACGTGTCACCGCAGTTCTGACTTGAAATGTCCGTTGAGTGGCACTATAACTGTAAAGGCCGTTTCACACTGAGCTTGATGTGAAAAAGCGAGGCGAATCATAGACGAAAGGTTCTTTCACAACGAGCGAGAAACGATTGATCGCCTTCTGCTATTTCACTCCTGCACGCTAGGTGGTCCTGACCAGCAATGCAGTTTTTCCTCAGATATGTATCTCGAATATGGATATAACATCATCCGCTGCTCAATATACAGCATTAAATTAACATAAATAAGGTTTGGTTCTGCAACAGAAACACAAACTATCTATAATGCTTACAAGAATACATCCTAAAATATAAATAGAGGTACAATTAGCATCAAGCTACACTTGAAAATGTATGTAATTATTAATATATTTGCTTAAAACCCTCTTTAAACCATCATTGAGTGCTTGCAATAACTTCCGATTGTGATCCATAGTTGACTTTGATTCTATAATAGGCAGACTTGCACTCTTTGTATGTTTAATAATGCTACACTGCTTAAAATTTGTCATAAACATCCTTTATTTTTATAAAAATACCATGAGCTGCATACAAAGCACATACAGAAAATATATTGCCATAATCATATGTCTACTTGCTTTCATAGTTTATGTGTAGAAAAATGTTTCACTCATTTTTTTAATATGGAAGATCAAGAGAGTGAACGTGTTCTGACTCTGAAAGTCCTCTAATTCAGTATTTTGACACTTATGCTCAATACAGACTTCTGAGATTTAGCGCCACTTTAGGGTAACACCAGTTGCTCTGGCCACGTGATGTAATGCTCAAATCTTATTGCACAGCCCATGATTTGGCTTTGCGAAACTAAAAAGATTCATCGTACTTGTTCGAAAAAAAAACATTTGTATGTCCGCGGCCTAAAGGAATCCATAGGAATCTGTTCTTTTATTCCAGCGCATCCAATATTCGTTACGTTTATTCGCGCTCAGTGTGGAAAGGCCTCCAAGACGTTTTAAAATAACTTACCATCTGCACTACACCTAAACCTACCCGATAGTATGAACAACAGCGAATGTGACGTAAAAACACAATCGCAAGCATGGCATTTTAGCTTGTTTCTCGGTCTCTCATCTTTGAGCTCTTTCATCATTTTTTATCTGATCAATACCCAAGGCATCCTAAATCCGTGGCATCCTAAATCCGTGTCGACTGAGCTACCGAGCAAGCTTGTTACATCCAGAAAGCAAAACATATGGAGGTGTAATAATAACTGTGAACGAAAACAATTACAAGTTCTCGCTGTTTTACCACCTCTAGTGTTCATTTCTGTTGGAAACTGCAGTGATATGTACTTACTAGTACGTATTTCGCGTTTTGCGAAAAAGTTCCCACAGGTACGTTTTTGTCTTGAGATCAGGTTGGGATTTTCTCAGCTTTTCGTTCAAATTTTTTTATTTTGCTTTTTTATGAAACTTACCCACATTGAAGTGAAAAAAAAATATTGAATGAAGCTGGAATAGTGAAGCTAGTTTTGGCATATTGCATATTCAGATATTCACACATTAGACTTTTGTGAAAATTATAAAAAAAAAAAAAATACTGGTGATACTGGCAAAAATACTAGCAACTTAAAAAAAAAATACTGGCGGGGAAAGAGTTAAAAGTCCCCCCACCCCCGGTTTCTGCTCTAGGAAGAAATCATGCATGAAGAATAAAAACAAAATTAATTGGTAAAATGATGAAACCTCAAGTTGCGTTGGTTAAATCAAGTAGGAAAGTAGCAATTAATTGGATATCAAATTAAGCATTCACAAAACAACTCCACTTTAAAATGGGCCTCTTTCAAAAATATGCCAGGAGCTACAAGAAAGGTAAATGCAGAATTTAACATAGAAATTTGCACACCTCCCTTGAACTGACCGCTAATTACTATTAGAACCAGTGTCTGCTTTAACTTTTACCACTTGGACAAACCTGAAAGATCTTGAATAAATATTTTCAAGATGATTCAAATTCAAAATGTAATCATTGTAAATGTCAAAAACTCAACACTTGGTAGACAACCAAAAGAATCTTGGAGGAGGGGGGCACAAAGCCAGAGACACACACGTTTTTAAAGCACTGCGCATTATAACCAATCACATACGATTCTGTTGAGCTTATGAATGCAAGGACCAATCAGACATGACATTAGTCAAAATTCTCTGACTAACTCTCTCATCAGAAACAAAAAAGTGAAGATGTATGAATGTAAGTAAGATATTATTTTCACAGTGTAAATTAATCTCTAATAATCTTTAGAGATTATTATGGCAGTTTTTGAGATTGTTTGAACTCACTGGATTGAAGTGAAAATGTTCTTGTAAAGGTTCTTTGATCTATTTTTGTACACTGAACGTGTTATTGGGCTATTTAGTAACAACGTTTTTACTAAATTCACATTGAAAACAAAGTCAGTCGTATTAAAGGTATTTTATGGTATGACACACCGATATCTGGTACTTAAGTAAAAAGACGGGCTTTTATGCATAGTTAATAGACCAATTTTGTGCCATTGTGGTGGCAAAAACACATGGTAACAAGCGGAGTGAAATGGGAAAAATCCACAGAATAAGAGATAAAATGTACTGTTGTGCCTTTGGATGTCAGAATCGGAATGCAAATCATTTTTATAGAATACTGTCGTCAAAAACGCCATTTGAAGCTAAACGCAGACGTTTAAACGGACACACTTATGAATGAAACCTGCTATGATTATTCTACTTTTAAAGCATAAATTTGATTTAAACAATTGGTCTACATAATATTCACATATGCAGTTCATAGGGAATATTATATTTGGCCTACAGTTACACCATGAAATACTATTTAAACCTATAACATTTTACATTTAACGTTACCTATTTTGTCTCACAATTCTTTTTTGAGACTTTTTTTTTCCCTCGCAAATGCAACTTTATATTTCGTATTTCAGACTTTATAACTTGATTTAACTCAACAGTAGCTAGTTTGTCCATTCAAAAGAGAGAATGACCAGTTGATTTTTATTATCAGAATTGTGAGATATAATCTCGGAATTGCGAGAATAAAGTCAGAATTTTGAAATATTGAAAATGAAATTTTAACGCATACCTGCTGCTGGTTAAACGCAATAAAACGAGCAGACTGGACAGAAACGATGCTCACATTTGCAGCGCGCACTTCTTATCAGAACAGGTTCAATAAAGTATTGTCTTTTGTTGTTATGGGCATGTCTAAAGATTTCTTATGGATCTCAGTACTATGTTGTGTATGAAATAATGTGTGTATGTGTGTAAAACAACAAACTGACGATTTATATGCTTAATCATGTGTAATATTGTTAGTTATATACATTGTTATGAGTAACTGTGGCTGGAATAATAATGTAGCTATAAAAATAGTTGCCTGCTGAAACTGAAATATATATTGCATCTTCATGACTAGACACGCGGTGAGTTTGTCTTTACTATACACGTTAGATGTGAGTCACTCAGCCGGAGGTAATCCTGTCAGATCGTCCATCCTTTGAGTGAGTACAGGTCGGCCAATCTGGTTTTGTCCGTTAAAGTTAACCTTTTCAAATAACGCAGTCCCGGACAGTGAGTGACCTTACATATGCAGGTAAAATTGGAATTTCTTCAGTTATTGTTAAAAAAACAAGCTAACAGACTTCATAGTTAGCATTAGTGAAGTGGTCAGGGGAATCTTTCTGCCACCACTGAAGCTCCGCCCAGAGAAAAACGTCACAATGTTTACTAACAGGAAATTGGTCTATAGATTTCAGAATTAGGCTAATTTGCTCATCGCCCATTATAGATCAACTAACAATCTATAAAGGTGCAAAATGCATTTGCTTACACATATCTGAGAATCAAGATATTGCATGATATATTTTGGGGATATATTTAATTAAAAAAATAAATTAATAATAATAATAATAATAATAATAATAATAATAATAATAATAAAATGATGCCCCTGACACCACAATACAAAATTATTTGTCAAATAAATGAAACATGATGAAACATTCATTTTAGTTGAGATTGTTATAGATTACTTCTAGAGATTGCAATGATATGTGAAAAATGACTGAACGAATAATACTTAAAGTAGGTTAAGATGAATTTTAAAATTGTGCCCTCTAAAAGTACAAGTCCCCCCCCCCCCCACCCATTTACTGTGGTCTAGAACCGCCCCTGTGCCTCAACAGAACATCATGCCATTAGTCAAGGAGCTAAAGCTGGGTTAAAAATGGGTCTTCTAACAAGACAATGACCAAAAGGATTTAAGCAAATCTACCAAAAGATGGCTCAGGAGAAAGAAGATCAGTGGATTTGTCAGTGGAAGTCAAAGTCCTATCCAAAATCCAATTGAGATGTTGTGGCTGGATGGTTCATGCCAGTCAGCCCTTGAACCTTACTCAGCTGAATTCTACAAAGACTCAAAAAATAATACCTCAAAATATATGTCAGAGACTAATTAATGACTTTTTGAGAGCTGTAGTTTAAATTACTGCTAAAAGGCTATTATTATTCAAAGGGAAATACAATTATTAGGGTAGGGGTGGGGGGATGACAAAACAAAACAGCTGGGCATTTCCAGACCTGTAGATCGTTTACTTTTTTTCTGAAACAGGAATTTGTTACTTACATGTTGCATTTTCTTCGGTTTGTTTTCACAAGGCAACATTTCAAAGTGCAAGGTTTACCAAAATGTGTTTATGCAAGTCACATGCTCATTGGTCAGAGTACACCTGTTTATGCACAGACATTTTGTGGCCTTATCTGTATTTGTCATTACACACAAGTATGTAGCCACCATTTTCTGTTTTAACTGACAAATTATACATATAAATGTTAGAGTGAGAATCCAGTTTTTGTCTGGACAGCATTCTTATAATGCACCTGTTTCGGAAAAGAGCAATTAGACAACATTGAGATGAAGAGGCACTCTGTTTTCAAACTGCAATAACTAATGTGCTCACTTACAGAATTAGACACTGCTGTTTTTTACGCAACACATTTTCCATTCTCAATTATGCTACAGCTTGGTTCGTTGGACTGTTGGGCCAGACTGCTTTCTCACCACAACCAAACCAGTCCAGAATTCTTTTTTAATCGGGCCGAGACGAGGCAATCTCAGAATGATTATTTTGGGGCAGATCAGAGTGTGATTTCCATGTTCATATATGCCTAACCAAACCAAATTAATATAGTTAATAAATGCACCAGAATCTGAAACAGGCGTTCCAAATGAGTCAGGTGTGAAAATACCATTAATAAATCGGTAACACTTTATTGTTACGACTTGTGACGTATTGTGTATGTGTACATGTCTTGCTTTGCTGGTTCTTTCTCTCTCTTTTGTCCCACCCTTACTTTTACAGGATTGGACCCTACCAAAGTGATCTCCAGATCTGATTGGTGCTAATGGGACCAATGAGAGGCAAAAAAAGGATCTGCAGCACCTGAGGGGGGAGCTCTGCTCAATTTGTGATTTCCTGTTGTTCTATTGCACATGTGCTATTTTGTGTCTGCTACAGTGTGTTGTTGCTGTTAGCTTGCCTGTTGATCTGCCTGTTGTGTGCAGTGCAAACTTTGGTTTTGAGTTGATAGGTTGTCAATCTCAATTACATTTTGTATATTTTGTAAAGTATTGTAAATACTCTTTTCCACACTTGGAAGCTGTAGGGGGTGAGTGCCATTTTATTTTGTAAATATTGTTTTCTCCTGTTTTTCATTAGATAGGGAGTTAGGGTATGTATTGTATTTTCATTTTGTTTTTCTTTTGTTAGGGAATTTAGTCTTTTCTGTTAGGAGCTAGCTTTGTGTCTGTTTTTTTAGTTTTTTAACCTTTGCTCACCCCTGAAGTTGTGCTTTCACTTGTGGTTCTGTAAATAAATGTATAAAGAATCTTTGATTGACGATTTCAGTTTATGTTGCGGGTCGTAACATTATTTTAAGGAAAAATTCTTACTAGTTGCTTATTAGCATGCATACTACTAGCATATTGTCTATTAATGGTTATAAGCACACATTAATGTCATATGTATGACCATATTCTAGGTCCCTTAAGCCTACCTTCTTTACATGAACGGTACAATGCTGTCTGAAAGTTTCTGAACCCAGCATAAATAGTCACTCTATATGTGTGTGTGTGTGTGTGTGTGTGTGTGTGTGTGTGTGTGTGTGTGTGTGTGTGTGTGTGTGTGTGTATACACACAGTGCCCTGCAAAAGTATTGGAACAGTGAAGACAAAATTGTTCTGTTGGCTGTGGAGTCAAGACATTTGCAAATATGTTGAAAAGATGAATATGAGACAACACAGAATGTCACATTTTATTATTAGCCGTTTCAACACATACATGTTTTACCAAATAAAAAGAACAGCACTTTTAGAGTTCATCCCACTCATTGATGTGAGCATATGTATTGGGACAGTTGAACATAAGGCAGATATAAAAGATTAAAGCTATTATTTAGTTGCAGATCCCTTGCGCACAATCACACCTTTGAAATGCTTTTCCCAGCCTTTAATGCAGCCAATTCCAGTTGTCGCTTGTTTTGGGGAGTTTCTGCCTTTACTCTCCTCTTCAGCTGGTGAAATTCATGTTCAATCGGATTTAAATCTGGAGATTGACTTGGGCAATCTAAGACTTCTTTGCCCTTATAAATTCCTTGACTGAACTGACAGGGTGTTTTGGGTCATTGTCCTGATGCAATATGAAGCACTTCCCAATGAATCTGGTGCCATTTTCTTGAATATTGGTAGGCAAGATGCTTTTGTACCCTTCCAAATTCATTCTGCTACTGTCATCATACATTAAGTCATCAGTAAAGTTGAGAAGGCCTGTTCCAGAGGCAGCCATGCATGCCCATGCCATGACACCACCTCCACCATGCTTTATAGATTAGGCTGTATGCTTGGGATCATTGCAGTTCCCTTTTTTTCCTCCACATTTTTGCTTTCCTATCACTTCGATAAAGGTTCACCTTTGTCTCATCGGTTCATAAACGCAGTTCCAAAACTCGTCTGGCTCATCTTTGTGCTTTTTTGCAAACTCTAATCTTGCCTTTCTATTTTTGGAGCTGGTCAGAGGTTTGTATCTTGCTGTGTCAACAGCATCACCCCAGCTTTCTGTAAGTTGTTGATGATTTTACAGACACATCTTTTAGGGTTCATTTTCACAGCTTTTATGATCAACTACTGTTGTTTTCTCAGCCGATCAGGTAGTTGTTGGTTGCTGGTGGTTTCCAAACTCTTGATTTGCCCATTGTTTTTGTTATAGCTCTAATTGACTTCCTCTTTTCTTTTAGCATCCAAATTGCTTGCTTTCCTCTCGAAGTCAGCTCCCTCATCTTCTTCCTGGTTTGTGTGTGTCATCATTGAATGCAAGATTCAGAATGCAGAAGTAATACATATAACTGATACGACACATTCCCTGCTTTTAATATTTGAAGAATTAATGCAACAAGACACAGCTGATCACTTAGAAAGGCCTGTGAGGCTACTGTTCCAATACTTATGCTCACATCAGATAGGGGGATGAAACTCTAAAAGTGCTGAACTTCTTAGCTGGTAAAACATCTATGTGTTGAATCACTCAATAATAAAATGTGACATTCTGTAGTTTTGTCTCATATTCATCTTTTCATCATATTTGCAAATGCCTTGACTCCACAGCCAACAGAGCAATTTTGTCTTCACTGTTCCAATACTTTTGGAGGGCACTGTATATATATATTAGGGCTGTCAATCGATTAAAATATTTAATCGTGATTAATTGTGTGATTGTCATGAGTTAACTCACATTTTTATGTGTTCTATATGTACCTTAA